>CM035154.1:123531483-124158278 GCA_020205615.1 Panax quinquefolius | reverse complement strand
AGGATTAAGGATTAAGGATTCGTACTTTTGTTTTATCCATGTCCAACAATACCTCAAAAATAATCATAGTGAAGTAAAATTCAAGAATGATCAAAACATGGATACAATCAAAGCTAGTATCCGAATAGATATTTTAGATTTAAAAGAAAAATTTTCATTTTTAGGTGAATAGTGCCGTATTCGTGAATAGTGCCAGATATCGTGAATAGTCTTGAGTATCGTGAATAGTAACTCAGACACCAAAAGATAGAAATTCCACAAAAACATTTTCACGCTTCATGAATAGTACTCGTGAATAGTAACTCGTGAATAGTAACTCATGAATAGTAACTTCGTGAATAGTAACTCATGAATAGTAACCCCAGAGCATGAAAAAGTTCTAAATTTGATAAAAAGTTCCAACCAATATTTCAAAGATAATGATATTGAAGAAATAATATCATCATCGAGAAGAAAATAACATCCCTTACCTCAAAGAATCAAGACCGGAAGGAAAGGTCGGAAGTGATCTTTGAATGAAACTTATCTTGAGCAATGACTCTCAAAGTATCTAAATACTCACAAAATACGCTCAATAATATAGAGAGAAAGAGAGAAAACTTTGTTTACGGTGTGATTTTCAATTCTAACTTAGCCCTCTATTTATAGGAAAATGTTAGCCCGCCGAAGCAGACTTGACCTGCTACCTGATGGCTTTACCTGCTACTATTGCCACCCACCACATTTGAAATAAAATTCAGCACATTTCTTCACCAACCACAAGTGGGGCCCACTCAATTCTAGAATTTTTCACCAAAATCAATTATAAACCTAATTTCCTAATCCGACACCTCTTAAAATTCACAACAAATCATTCGTGCATTTTTAACGGTTCAAAATTTGTGGACATATACTCAACTTATGTATGTATAACATACCCAAAAATTACCACAATCCAAGCGGTCGGATTAAAAATTATAACCCCATAATATATCTCAAAACCCACGATTTGATTTTAATACCTCCAATCCAGATAAAATCTTGATAAAACACCTCAACATTAATTCCTTCATTAATAACCACATAAATAAATCCATCATTTATATTCATATAAAATAAATATTTCCTTATCATATGAATCAATAATTAATTATTCACAAATAATATTACGAGAATCACATTTATGACAACCAAAACATTCCCGAGAAAGAGGGGCTTTCGATAAGGATCTCTCCATCTTGGCGCCATGATTAGGTGACCAAACCTCTCCTTAGACAGAACTTTCTAGACATTGCCAATAATGTTATCTAATAATATTATTCAAATAATATGAATTATTGATCCGATAATGGGAAATCTTTGTGCGTTGACAATTATTAAAGCAAAGAATAATATAAAATACCAACGCAAAGAATTATTGAATCAATAAAATAAAATATTGAAGCAAGTAACTACTTGTGAAAATTATTGAGTAGTGCCATCTTACGTGCGAATCAATAATTCAACAATCTTGTGCAATCTGAGTAATAACTTCTTGTGCAACCACGCAGACATCGTATTTTAACCACGGGTATTCAAATGATCTTAGCGGTAACAACTACAGTCTTAACGGTAACAACTACGCCGTTATTTATAACCACCCAAACTTTGTCGTTTTCCTCATCCAATCGCTTTCCGTTATGGGGCCCACACATGGCTGCGCCGTCGTACGAATATTCCCCGACAGTACGAATATTCTACGACCAAACGAATATTCCCCGACAGTACGAATATTCCACGACCAAACGAATATTCCCCGACAGTACGAATATTTTATAACCACTTGCTTATTTTGAAATATTTGCGTATTTAACCCTTTACTATCCACATTAATCAAATCAACCCTTACTATTTCAAAATAATAAATAAAGGAAATTCCTTTTTATTTAAAAAAATTTCGGGGTCTTCTGACCTCTCCTCCTTATGAAATTTCATCCTCGAAATTGACGTGACGCACAGTGTTTGAAAAGGTGAGGATACCTCGCTTTCATTTCGTTTCCAATTCCCAGGTCATTTCCTCTATAGCATGTTTCCTCCACAAAACTTTAACTTGTGGTATGACCTTTGCGCGTAGGACATGCTCCTTTGTATCCAAAATCTTGACAGGTACCTCCTCATACGTTAAGTCTTCGGCTATCTCGTCCGGTTCTAACTCAATGACGTAGTTCGGGTCGTCCACATATTTACGTAACATCGATACGTGAAAAACGTTATGAACACGCGTCATACTTGGCGGTAAAACGAGTCTATAGGCCACAGTTCCTATTCGATCGAGAATTTCAACTGGATTAATAAATCGAAGGTTTGAGCTTTCCTCACCTCACCAATTCTCGCTTTTGAAATAACAACTTCTTGCATCTCCTTCTTCAAATTCATCATTTCGGTGTGTAGCTTGAGCGACTTTAACTTTATCGATTAAAGTCGATTATACTCGTATATCATCACGCATCAGTATATCATCACGTGGGTACCTAGAGTTTTCATCTCCATCTCTATTATTTGTATATTATCTGAAATTAGTCTTTGACAACATCGTACTCGATTACTTGTATACGATCTTCTACTCAACACGTCAATGACCACGTTCGCTTTTCCAGGATGGCATGGTCGAACATGTCTTTGAAATGAGTCTCCTCTTGAGTTCTTGAAGCTCTTCCCACATTCCTTGCTCCATTTGAATTTTGTATCTCTACGAGTTAGCAACATTAATGGAATAGCGATTCGAGAATACCCTTCAACGTATCTCCGATAATAACCAACTAAGCCTAGAAAACTACGCATTTCGATTCTGAGCTTAGGTTGTTCTCAATCGTGACTCATATCCCAACCTTGGATAGCACGTCACAATGACACCTATCAGTTTACTATCGCACGAATATGACGTCCCTTACAGAGAGTCTGGCTTAGGTGAATTCCACAAAGGAAGTCACAAGATAAAGGCTCATGTACCAAATTCTATAGTTGAATTTTTAACTCCCGAAGTTCAATAGGAGCCATTCGATATGAGATTTTAGAAATGAGTTTTGTACCGGGTTCAAAGTCGATACAAAATTTAATATCAGTCTTTGGGAGTAAACCAATAAATTCTTCAGGAAATACGTCAGGAAAAATCAATAACAACAAGAATATTATTCAAATCTGACGTGTCTTTATTCAAATCCATAACATGGACTAAGAAAACTTGACATCCATAATAAACGAATAACTTCATGGCTTGATATGAAAATGTTTGATTACAATGGTTTGATTGCTAGAATTCGAATAACAGGTTGCTTAGGAATATGAAAACTAACAACCTTACGAAAATAATCAATTTTGGCATGATGAGTAGTTAACCTTAAAATCACATCAAAAGCAAATATCTCTATAGAAATAAGGTTAACAGGTAATGTGATAGTGCCAATGTGACGCCCCCAAAATTAGGTATACATCACCCATCTTGAGTCGCCACTTACATGGTACAGAATTTAAATACAACTTATTAACATAAGCGTGTAGGTACAATACGACATAAGCGTGAGTTTAAATACAAATATAAATCTACTAGATATTATACAAACTCAAACAAAAAGTCCTCATTCTGATTATTATCACACTATTTTACGAATAGTGAGGACTACTAATGCTATCTATTTGAGGACCATCACTCGCTTCCCGACTCGTCCCAAATTTATATTATCATTTCTCGAAGAGAACGTTGAAAGAAAGGGTGAGCTCAACTAGCCCAAGAAGAAATATTATGACTAAGATAATGCGAGAATAAATTATCAATAGTCTTCAATAATGTTAAACCGATAAAATACAATAGACAAACGGTTTAAGCTGCGGTATGAATATGCAATCCATTAAAAGAGTCAAGTAGAAAATAAAGTCTACTATCTTTTAGGTTTTAAAAGATTTTTCATCTTTGTTATAGCCGAGACTCAAACTTTAATAAATATTCCACATCATCGAATCACCCCGCACTACTACCAAGGATATTCTTTAGTATCACGACCACAATTATTCATGCACTTTACGGGCCAAGAATATTTGTGTATTCATTAATGGTCATGATCATGCCAACAATCGTCCATCAATGCACTACTACCAATCGAGGATTTTTTATCACATCATTTGTAACATTACGGCCATGATTACAACAGAATAGTCTCGGTCATAATCATACCAAGTCCATCTCATGCACTTCATGAAGCCTGAGATGACTTTCAAAAAAATATAAACATGAGGATGATGACAATGATATAAGAATTCAATAAAACAAGTTCAAGAATTATTTTATCCAGAATTATTAACGCCCAAATTGTCAACATGATCTTGTTTTGTAGAGTAAAATTCAAGAATGATCGGAAGAATATTTCCATGAAAAGATTTGGATGAAACGCAAATATCAAGGATATTCTACTAATTTCATGGAGTATAGAAGTCAAAGTTTTAACCAATTGGGTATAATAAAGAATGGAATAACAAAAGAAATCACCATGCATGCGATAGACCGCCTTGCAGACGAGGTTATTCCAATGAGAATAATAAATAACGGAACGAGTCGAGGTGAAATTCACACAGACGATGGATGTTCCAATGTAATAATAAAGATGGAACCGGATCGGTGTAAAACACACAGATAGGATATTCAGCAAGAATAATAAAGAGCGGAACCAGTCCGTGTAAAAAACATGCACAGGATGTTCCAATGAGAATGATAAAGAGCGGAACCGGTCGGTGTAAACACATGCATACATGATGTTCCAACAGAATAATAGAAGAATGTCACCAAGTATAGGGTAAACCACGTATACAGGTTATTCCAGCAGAATAATAAGCAATGGAATAACAACAGTTCTCTTCATGAATAAGAAAGAATAACACCCCTTACATTTGGTAGGAGATTGAATACTGCAGCAGTGTAGTAACAAAATACTCTTCTTCTTTCTCTCTTATTCTCTCTATACTTTCTCTCTCTATAGCTTGAATGAATTCGTGAAAAATAATGAAGCCCTAGGCCTCTATTTATAGAAGATTTCTAGCTTAGCACACGCCATGTGAAAAGGCAAATGGCTTCGACGATTGGTTTGGCGACTTTTGTAATGTGAAACGACAAGTGGTTCGGGCGCTGTAATGTGAAACGACAAGTGGTTCGGACGTCGGTAAAGGTAATTACTATTAACGAAGGTAAATACTATTGACGAAGGTAAATACTATTCACAAGGGTAATTACTATTGACGAAGGTAAATACTATTCACAAGGATAATTACTATTGACGAAGGTAAATACTATTCACAAGGGTAATTACTATTGACGAAGGTAAATACTATTGATGAAGAGACTCTTAGATGATGACATATGAGCCCCCCCATAAAATAATCAAACTTACCACAAATCATAACACATATTTAATCTTTCAATAATTATTAATCATTTATAACTTGTCGTCTCAATTATTGATTTAATACTATAACATATTATACAGATGATACTGTGACAATAATTGAATCAATAATATAAGAGATATGATGCGCAGATTTATCGTAGTAATAATTGAGCATAGGTGAGTGACTTCTCACGTAAGCATCAATAATCAATACTGAGTGCTACTACGCAACCATGCCAGACAGCGTATTCTTTTTACTTTTACCACCGGGTAGTTCAGCAGTTTTAACGGTAACACCTCGTAGTTATTTTTATAAAAATATTTTTGTCGTTTTTCAATCCAAACAATAATGTTGTAGGGTCCACCAATGATTGAGCCATCATACGAATATTCCCTAACAAAAGAATATTCCCGACCAAACGAATATTTTATAACAACTTGCATACTTTTGCAAAATTTATAAATATTACCCACAACTATAACATTATATCAAATTTATTCCATAATATTCAAAAATAATATTTATAGAAAAATTCATCTTTATTTATAAAATTCGGGTCTTACAAACCCAACTGAATCAAACAAGATTTTTAAACAACGGATGTAATGAAAGTTTCTCCTAACGGAGTCTCCATAAATAGGTCAAAGTCTAATTTCTCCGTAGTCAAGTTCAAACGCGAGCGTAAAGCAAGAGAGATAAAAGAATGGGTAGAACCCAGATTCTAGTAAGGTATAAACTTCGCAAGAATTTATAATTAACTAACCCGTACTAACTTCGTTCGGGTTCCTCGTATTTTGACCGATCCACGATAAACGCTCTTCCAAGAACCGTTGACTTTGACTTTTCTGGGACATCCTTTTGAGTCACCATTCTCACTGGACTGGGTTTCGATATCGTACAATCTCGAGCGATATGTCCTTCTTTTCCACAATTATAGCATACCTTAAACTGTTGTGGGCAGTTTGGGTGATATGTCCCTCTTTCCGCATTTGTAACATAATACGATAGATGGTCTTTCTCCTCCTTGGAACCGATTTACATTTGGCGCCGACGTCTTCACATGGTGGTTGTTGAATCTCCTCTTTTTAAAATCTCCTCCCAACTCGCTTCTTCTATTTTCATGGCTATGATTACCACGAGTGGTTTCGCCTTTGTCCGTATTCTTCTTTTCTCCACCGTTATCGTTATTCGATGATCGCTATCTTTGGTATGATCTGGTTATGGTCCTCGGTTGAACGTACTCGTTATCTCGCTCTAACAATCGAGCCACATTTACAACATCCGAATAGAGAGAAAATTTATGAGAAATGAGATCTTCGACGTATCTGGTTTCAAACCTCTCGAAACATCCGCGTCATCGTTCCTCATTCTCCACCAAATGAGGTGCAAACCGGATAACTCCGCAAACTTCACCTCGTCTTTGGGACACCGCCATGTTATTCTCGCCCAATCTAATAAACTCCACTTCCTTCATACGATTGAATACTTTCAAGGAAGTACTTGTCATTGAACTATTTCAAACGTCTCCCATGACATCTTTGAGTGCAATTTGAATGGGTACGCTTCATGATTCCCACCGAAGAATCGCTTTCGCCACGGAACATAAAAGTAGCGAATGGAACTTTACGTTCCTTCGTGCATCCCAAGACATCGAATATCTTGGTAATTTGCTTGACCCATGTTTCCGCCATGATCGGATCTGGCTTTCCCCAGAATTCTGGTGGTCCCAACTCTTTGAAATGCTTGGCTGTGACCACCCGTGAATTGCTATCATTTCCTCCTGTATTTTGAACACGAGTCTCCTCGTCGATTTTTGCATGAACCGCAAAAGCTTCTAATCATCCCTCGTTCATCATCGCTTTCGGTGGTGTTGTTCACAGGAGGAACATTACCAGCCTGTTGCACGTTCTCCTCGTTGGTGAGTACAGGCATCTCCACGGTCTCATTTACACCACTATTAATATTCTCATTCGACATTCTCAATTACTGTCATAAAACAAGGGTTAATTAAGGAAATCAATCACATAATATCCCTATATCTCGACCAACTAACAAATAAGCTTAGGTAGGAGGACACACTAGCAAAGGATTTACTCGTCTCTCCCTCCTAGTTCTATTCCCCGATCTCCGCCAGAGATCATATCCCTAAGCTCTAATACCAATTTGTGGCGACCCCAAAATAGGTCCATTCCATCCAACCCATTCGAGTCGCCAAATACATGAGTGCGAAACAACTACAACTTTATTATCACAACAATAAAAGCGTGAGTTTAAATACAAATATTATCTTCTAGACAATATTTATACTCAAATAAATCCTCATCACATTTATTGATACATTATTTTACAATAATGATGAGGACTACTAAAAACTCTCTCTAGAACCTTCATTCCATACCCGACTAGTACTCGCTACATTCTCGCCTCCACGAGAAGAAAAATGGAACAACAAGGAAAAGGGTGAGCTCAACTAGCCCAAGTAAAGAATGTTATGACTAAGATAATATACAACAAATTATCGTTAGTCTCCAACAGGAAAAATCGATAGAATACAATAGTACAACAAGTTTTAGGATCAATATTCAATGGTGAAATAATAATTCATAGAAGAGTTACGTAGAGAATGAAATCTACTATAATCTATGAATTTAACGATCCATCATAAATATTTTATCCTCAGTAACATCAATCAATATTCATCTCAAATCAAATATTCATCTTTTACTACTGAGCCAAAGATATTCATCAATCGGTCATGTTCATCTCAACACCTGTTCATCTTTGCACTAAAGGCCAAAGATATTCATCAGTCGGTCATGTTCATTTAAACACCTGTTCATCTTTGCACTACAGGCCAAAGATATTCTTCAGAAATCATTCATCTTTGCACTACAGGCCAAAGATATTCTTCAGAAATCATTCATCTTTGCACTACAGGCCAAAGATATTCAATAATATCATCATTTAAGACTGAGGATGATGAAAAATATTTTTAAAGAAACGAATCCAGTGAAACAAAATGACAAGGATTAAGGATTAAGGATTCGTACTTTGTTTTATCCATGTCCAACAATACCTCAAAAATAATCATAGTGAAGTAAAATTCAAGAATGATCAAAACATGGATACAATCAAAGCTAGTATCCAGAATAGATATTTTAGGCGAAAAAGAAAATTTTCATTTTTGATTGAATAGTCTTGCCGTGATTCGTGAATAGTCAGTATCGTGAATAGTCTTAGTATCGTGAATAGTAACTCAGACACCAAAAGATAGAAATTCCACAAAAAAATATTTTCACGCTTCATGAATAGTACTCATGAATAGTAACTCGTGAATAGTAACTCATGAATAGTAACTTCGTGAATAAGTAACTCATGAATAGTAACCCGAGAGCATGAAAAAGTTCCAAATTTGATAAAAAGTTCCAACCAATATTTCAAAGATAATGATATTGAAGAAATAATATCATCCGAGAAGAAAATAACATCCCTTACCTCAAATAATCGATGACCGGAAGGAAAGGTCAAGTGATCTTTGAATGAAACTTATCTTGAGCAAAGAACTCTCAAAGTATCTAAATACTCACAAAATCGCTCAATAATATAGAGAGAGAAAGAGAAAACTTTGTTTACGGTGTGATTTTCAATTCTAACTTAGCCCTCTATTTATAGGAAAATGTTAGCCGTAGCCAAGGCAGACTTGACCGCTACCTAATGGCTTTTACCGCTACTATTGCCACCCACCATATTTGAAATAAAATTCAGCACATTTCTTCACCAACCACAAGTGAGGCCCACTCAATTCTAGAATTTTCCACCAAAATCAATTATAAACCTAATTTCCTAATCAAGCACCTCTTAAAATTCACAACAAATCATTCGTGCATTTTTAACGGTTCAAAATTTGTGGACATATACTCAACTTATGTATGTATAACATACCCAAAAATTACCACAATCCAACGGTCGGATTAAAAATTATAACCCCATGAATATATCTCAAAACCCCGATTTGATTTTTAATACCTCCAATCAGATAAAATATCGATAAAACACCTCAACATTAATTCCTTCATTAATAACCACATAAATAAATCCATCATTTATATTCATATAAAATAAATATTTCCTTATCATATGAATCAATAATTAATTATTCACAAATAATATTACAGAATCACATTTATGACAACCAGTACATTCCCGGAAAGAGGGGCTTTCAATAAGGATCTCTCCTTACTGGCGCGCAATTAGGTGACCAAACCTCTCCTTAGACAGAACTTTCTAGACATTGCCAATAATGTTATCTAATAATATTATTCAAATAATATGAATTATTGATCTGATAATGGGAAATACTGTGCAGTGACAATTATTGAAACAGCAATAATATAAAATACCAACGCAGCAATTATTGAATCAATAAAATAAAATATTGAGCGGTAACTCATCGTGAAAATTATTGAGTAGTGCCATCTTACGCACGAATCAATAATTCAACAATCATTGTGCAATCTGGTGTCTTCTTTGTGCAACCACGCGTATTACTGTATTTTAACCACCGGGTATTCCAACAGTCTTAACGGTAACAACTACAGTCTTAACGGTAACAACTACGCCGTTATTTATAACCACCCAAACTTTGTCGTTTTCCTCATCCAATCGCTTTCCGTTATGGGGCCCACACACGCATTTGCCGTCATGACGAATATTCCTAGAAAGTACGTAATATTCTACGACCAAACGAATATTCCCACAACAACAATCTGAATATTCCACGACCAAACGAATATTCCCCGACAAAAATGAATATTTTATAACCACTTGCTTATTTTGAAATATTTGCGTATTTAACCCTTTACTATCCACATTAATCAAATCAACCCTTACTATTTCAAAATAATAAATAAAGGAAATTCCTTTTATTTAAAAATTTCGGTCTTACATCAACGCTGTGGTGCGTATTTACAAGTTTTAATATGTTTACAATCATGAATTGTAGAAAATATATCACATTTTTACTTAGTAATGTTGTGATATTTTTTTGTATAGAGTCTCGATCTCAAGGTCAAACATATCTATTGGTGAATGTATGCGTGGCACACCGTGATGGTCTCGCTTTGATGCTATCCAGATAGCGCTTAATAAGTTTTAACAACTTGATCTTATTTATCAATGCTTTGTAATTTATTTTAACTATTTAATTGTTAACATGATGACAAGATACTTATAAGCGTTTATTGAATGAGCGCTATCCTGAAGGCACTCCACGTCCGCCTATTGATCAAGAGTTATAGGAGAGGGCGTCTGTTGTGAAGAAGAACTACATTAAAGTCCAAGGACAATGACGATGCCCATCCTTCAGTGGCTCAGGATGCTCTTCTACCCAGTCTTCACAGTCATCGAGTCATCCAATTGTTCATACTCCGGCAGACTGTGTGAGAGCTATATGTCGAGATCGAGATCTTCTGAAGATACTGGGCGGGCATCTGGGGGCTCTGAGTCCTGAGGAGTTAGCTAAAGCAGTTGCGGCAGTAGCAGCAGGACAACTTGGGGATGACGACGAGGTATAAAATCAATTTGTTGTATATATTATCGTAATATATAACAGTATTAACATAGTTACTATATTTATAACTTGCTTTATTATTTTGTTAATTACAGGGTGATTAAGGAGGCGATGATGCATGATGTACCTGCTTTAGAGCAGTGTTGTAGTTATAGTATAAGCTTGTACTTGTATATTCATTCTTTGGATGTCTATATGTTACTTAAACAAGTTTTGATTTGTTTATATTTATTCAAATCATATTGGTTTTTAAAGTTTTATATAGTTTATATACTAGTAATTTGGTGTATGTGTCGGTGGATGATGAATGTTTATATTGTTGTGTATGCTGTTTATCTTGTTGTGTATGTGTGTTGGGATAAAGCAGGTATAAAACAGATACAGGTTTTTGAGAATTCTGAAAAACAGCAAAAATCTGGTTTTTATTTTTTTCAGCTCAGCGACTGCATGCGGTCGCTGATAGTTATTAGCAACGGCTAAACATTTGAGGTTATCGTGATCTTCATGATCATCGGTAGTCCGCCACATGGACCACGTCGACTTTGGCCTGGACTATCTTCGACTTATTTTTATGACCGAATTTATCATTTCGGTCGCTCAAATCGGTCGCAGATAAATTGGTCGCTAATAGTGGTCGCTGATGTGCATCCCAGCGACAAGATTTTATGCGATGACTATCAGCGACCGAATGCGGTCGCTGATAGGTATCTGCGACCATATGCGGTCGTTGATAGACCTTTTTCTTGTAGTGTAATACAATACCTCATACCTTTCTCTCTAAAATAAGAGACCTATTTATAGGGAAAATAACTTTGAACCCTAATTTAGATTCATTGAACTTGGACACTTTTGTTCCCTTTCCATGTAGGTTTTAATTTCCTAGTGGTAATCAACTTCTTAAAAAGATTTTCTAGATAAAGAGATATTCTAGATTGACTTTCCTTTCTCTTGTTGGATTTGACTTGCACACTAAGATTGTTCAACCTCTTTCCTTCTCCTTGTCGGATTCTTCTTGGATATTCCTTATATGAATAAGAGCATTAAATATCGCTTGATCACCAAGATTTTGACTTTATTTCAAAAAATATTAAATCCTACAAAATAAAATAAAACATATTAATTTAATAAACTAATATAATTAAATGGAAAAAATTATGGATAATTAAATGTATGAATTATGTGTCTATCAATAGTATTTTTTGAATTTGAATCTAATTTTTTTGTTACGTTGTGCTTTCAGACACAAACAATTAATAGTATTTAATATTATATAATAATTTCCTCAATTCTTATGTACAATTCTAAAACGTCATATATTATGGGAGAGAGGGAGTACTATTTAATATTTTATACTTATCCTCCTAATACATGACTCAAACAATCTCTATATTTCTGTATATAGAAAAGCTTTGTATGCCAATTGGCATATAACCTACTCGTTACATATAAAATACAGACTCTTCTGTAGGTAATATGAATGTCCACTAAAATGTTCTTTCCCATTTATTACATCCAAAAGCTAAGTTTTGACATTTTAATAAAATATGGTACATCTATGTGTGCAAGCGTGTAACTGTTAATCATCATATATAGATTACTTTATAAAAGCTTCAGTTCATTAGGCAACTATTATTAGTGAAGTTCCATATTTAACAACTAGTGCTCTACCAAGTGGTAAGCTAGCCAAAATTTACTAGCTAGCACTACAAAGTGGATGGATACAATGTCAATCTTTCCGGCTCTTAATTTAGTAAGATACACAAGAAGCTTGACGGCTTGTGCCGTCGGGTGATAGCTCTGGTGTGAGAATAAGTACAGGCTGGTACAAGGTTTAACAATGGAGGCTTTAGTGTTTAGTGCTCAAAAGGATATTACCTGCTAATTAAAGTCCAGCCTTGTATTTATAGACACTCTCATCACCTAAAGTCCATCTCTGAATCAGATTAGGACTCCAAAACATGGTAGTTACCACTATTTGGGTCCAATATAATCTTCTTAAAAGGTAAAAATTGGATATAATCTAAATACTACCTTTGGAGTTAGTTATCCAAATATGGTTAGGACTAGAATCCTTAACCATTTAAACCCCTTATCCCTCCGAACTCTATACAAGGGCCAACCTGCTGTATGGGCCCAATCTAACCGAACCCATGTAAACTGGTCTGGGCTCCGGCCCAAAGGACTTGGATGCCCTACCCCGAACATTATCAACTAGAACAGGACTCTACCGGAGGACTCGGATGCGAACGAACACCTCCAATATCCACGATAGCCCGACCCAATAGGCTCAACATCCCCTTCTCACCCCGGGCCTTCAGCCTATCCAAAGGGTCGGTAAATTACTACCGAACATTGACCTCTAGTCTCTTGTTATAATGTATTTATAGTTAGAGACTTGAAAAGACACGAAGGGAAATGATAAGGCATTTGGGGAACCTAACTGGTTTTTCTTCATTTTTTGAAATAGTACTCATTTTTCCTAGAATTGTGCCCCAACTGCCATAAATAGCCTCCCTTGGGATTTGTGCAACCTCACTATAAAACCCCCAATCTAACCATCACTATCACTTTTTCCAGATTTTCTTATCTTTCCCTCCCAGAGTTCTCTACAAGGGCGATTTTCGGCGAGCAATCAATCTCACCAAACTTCTCTGATTCAGGTTTCTCCATCCCCAAAACTTCACATTTATACTTCTTTTGCTTTAATGGATGATTCTGGGCTTCCTCCATCCTCCACCACTGAGGAAACATCTACCGTCGATAACACCTCTGTTAGTTCCCAGTAGGCACACAATAGATCTAGAAGGGGGGGGGGGGTTTGAATAGATCCTATTTTTTTATCAAATACTTGTCCTTTTTATTTTGTATTGCTAATGAATTAGCTTATGACAAATATAAGACTCTTTTCAAGCACTGCGGAATAAGTAAAAGATCCTCTTCATTGATATATTCATAATTATATATACATTGTTTTTAGAGTAAGTTAAGTTATAAGCAGTTAATATATACATAGAAGTTATAGCAGTTAGGTACATAATGTAAATGACATAAAGTAAATGACACAAGGGATTTTAAGTGGTTTAGAGACTCAAGCTCCTAATCCGTTCTTTTGCTTTCAACTAGCAGGATTTCCACTAAGGAAGGGCAGCACCCTGAATCACTAAGAGTCCTTCAAGGCCTGCAGCCTTGGAACTATAGTTCACTAAGAACTCTTCGAGGCCAGCAGCCTTGGAACTCCTCTAGTTCCCTAGGAACTCTTCAAGCCCAGCATACCTGGAACTTTGTTTAGTCCCTCCAGACAAGGACCCCTCAAGCCTTGGTTTCTTATTGTTGTAGTTGTTGTTGGTGATGCTGAGCTGCTAAGATGTCTTTAGGCTTTGAACATCTTATGTACTTAGCAGCTTGGAGTAGTCCTCTTGGCATTCTGCTTGGAGGTTGGACTACATCTTTTTTAGTGCAGCTGATCTTTACTCTTTTCTGCTCATCTTCATCTGATGTCAGCTGTGCACCATCACCATCTGGATTTGCTAAGTCTCTGAGCCTTTGGTAGACTTAAATGCGGCACTTAACAATCCTGAACCCTTCTTGAATTCTTTGCGAGACATGATTACGTGATTCTTTCTTTTAGCCTTTGGTTCATGGTGATCTGTAGAGTGGCTTTCTTGATCTTCTTTTGTACTCTGCCACTTTTCTGAACGCTATCTTCTTGTCCTTCTTGGCTCTCAGCTTAGCTGCAATCTTTAGTGGCATTCTCATCTTTGTTGAGTGAAGCTCTGGTCCATTTAAGTCCTTCTTCAAAGCTGCTTTACTTCCACCTATGTAGTCTCACTGTTACTGAGACTTGTTATGTTAATCTCTGGTGCAACTCGTAGAGTCAACAATAGCATTCCAACAACTCAACGATTCTGCAACTTAGCAATCAACAAAAACTCTTGATCTTTGAAGCTCTATTGATTTATACTCCTTCACAATCTTCCCGTTGGAAAGTATCCATTAAAAGCTTTTTGAATTACTTAGCAGATCTCGAGTTATTTGATATAGACTGCAGATGTGACATGACATGACTTTCTGACACTGCAGTCTACTGTTTCACCTACCCCATCAGAGATGTCACTTTTATATCTCGGGCAGGTAGTCGACTTTATTACCTCCTTCTGATTTCTCGATTAGAGGTTGTCCTTTTTCATTGATGCTCTCAATAAGCTTTGTTCAAATATCAATCTTCGGGTTGAACTGTTGCCAATGCTTCAATCCTCAGTTGTTTGAACTCTATAATTTCTATGCACATCTTCTTTGACCTGATCGTAGTGTCTAGTTGACATGTAGAGACAATACTACGATCCTAAAGAGAGTTCATTAGATCTCCAATGTAGAACACCTCTTCCTTCTCTTGTGCAGTACTTTATCACTTCTGTTTGCCTTGACTGCTCTCTGAAACTGATGGCTTGATTCTCTATTCTGGCCCCTTCTGAATAGCAAGACACTTCAGATTTGTGGCGTGCCCAGCTCACTTTCTCCTTATGATCTCCTGTTCACTTATCATCAATGGACTGACCCAATGCTTAATCACTTTAGCCTTGTTCTTCAGAAGTTAAGCAGTATCTTTGTGTACACTCCATCAGTTCTTTCTTTGGTTTGGCAAACACTATGATCCTGGTTACTATCAAGATCGTCATCTTCTATTTACTAGATAGCTACTGCACTTGCTAACTTTCCTTAGTCAGTTACTAGAGTCTTCTTTTAATCAACTTATGGAAGACTTCATCTGGAATGGCTTCTCAACTCAATCTGGATGTTGATTGAGTTGGTGCTTAGACCTTTTGTTAGCTTACATGCCATTCGTTGAGTGCTCTCCAATTTCCTTTTAGATGGGATGTATCTTTGCAGTACCAACCAGAGGCTTCGTTCCTTTGGATATTCTGGGAGTGCTCAAAAGTTGAGAATCGTGTTTGCTCTACGATTCTGCCTTGGCATTGTGAGCACATCTGTTGAGGTCTCAGTTCTACACTCCACGATTTAGCTTCGGCTGTGCAGACACTACGACTCTGAGATCAGATCTTAACACTCTACGATTTCTATCGTTGTGTTTGTTGTCTTCATCTGATCTTTCTCGACTACGATATCTGCCTCTGATGCGATCAGTAGACTCTACGACTTTAAGTGTAGTCTATGATTCTTGACTTGGCTTTGGCAGATGCTTGGTCGGCTCGTAGGCAGGCTGTCTCTACGATTTTGAACATGACTTCCTCAGCAGACTACGGCTCTGAGGAAGTTTTCCTTGACAGACTACAATCCTTCCTCATTTATCTTGGCAGTCTACGAACTTTGAGATCTAGTATCTTACAGACTACGATTCTGCCTTGGTACCTCTCGAGTTTTCCTTGACTCTCTTGGAAGACTACGATTTCTGGTGCGGTGCTCGATGATCAAATAAGGCTATCTATTACATTATAAGATCAACCTAACAAGCTTGATCTTTCTATATTTATAGTCTTTGTACATCATTTCTTTTTTAAGGACTTTACAAAGCTGTTTTGCTTATGTAGGATCAACCTAATATATTTGATCAATTCATTCTAAGTTCTTGTATATATGTTCCTATTATCTATCAAAGGACTTTACAGCTTTTCTTAATGCAAGCATACTTGTATATTCATTCATATATATATATATATATATATCATAATCAAATCATATGTAAATAGGAATATCATTCACGTGATTATTCCTGACAATCTCCCCCTATTTGATTATGACAAAAATAATAAGTGCATATGCATGTTATGAATAAATCTTATATACAGTGAGCAACTGTATTTCTAAAGTAGATAATCATTAATGTCATTTATAATAATATGGAATTTAATACACTGTGACATTTCTGTATCCTAGATCCAGAACATGCCTAATGGTTAGAGATATACCTCTTTGGCTCCATGTGTGTTTCCAGGATGTCTGTTGATAAGCTATTCATCTGTTTGATCTTCTTGCTCCTGATCACCCTAGATGTTGACTTCATTTCTTTTATACGCTCCCCTTCGGATGTATGACACATTTGTAAAGCCCCCAAACTCGGGTACTTGAAACCCTAATTCAGTGCTTCACGATACCATTTCTATGAGCGGAATAATACTAATAATAATAAAATATTAAACTTAATTTTCATAACTATCAAAGTCTAGCTCCCAAGTACGTAACCTTTAATCATTCCTTACAATACATGATAATAAATATATAACATTGTCTTAATAATATTAAACTATTGCATAAGATATCATTGAAATTATTCAGCAACCTTTCCCTTTCCCTTATTTCTAGCAGAGCCTTCAGATTGTTCACACTTAGCTGAAAACATTTAAATTAAGCAAGGATGAGCATTTGAGTGCCCAGCAAGTAATAACAATTATATATATATATATATATATATATATATAATCTGAAAGAATTTAAATGTATTCTTTATACTACTCTTCTACAACAAATCAATAGTTGTGAAGTAATCTGAACCAACAATAATAACATAACAACCCTCTTTTAAATTTTTGAAACTACGTACTGACTATAAATAGGGTTAAGGGGACATACTATGAACATTGTTTTCATTTTCGAAAAGGTTAAATAGAACTTCATCATGGCAAAGTCATAACTTACTTACGCGCAGGGGTGATCAGCCCGTTGTACCCTGTATTGATCAATACTACATAACAAGAACGATATTATCGTTCACTCTGGCTGCCTTGGGCACATAAAATTTTTCCCATGAATGGGATGTTCATACCTGTCGAGGTTCCAAACCAAAGCAATTCGGTTGGATACTGGTAGGTTTTATCTTGTTCAACAATAATCTATAATTCAATATATATATATATATATATATATATATATATATATATACGGGTAATTGACAAAGGTGTATCAACATGTGATTAAACGTAATGATTATCCAAGTGAGGACACTTGTATAACCATTTATAGAATTTAACGAACAGAATATATATACGAATTACCATATACTAACATGTTGATAATCGATGAGCATATATAATATAAGGTTAATAATGCATACGATAATAATATAATTTTAAAACATTCTTACTCGTGTCCATTACATAAAAGAAATCTGAAAGGTAGGATACTTTGCACGATGCGTTTACTTACAATCTGTGACTTAGTTTTATCTTTTATGTAATCACCTATCATTAATCGGGTCATTCGTTCGATTAGAACAATATAATATAACACATAATCTTGCATTTCATGATCGACACATAACCTAATCACATTGTCACACATATTCAGCGATCGTTGGATCACAAACAAACATTAATCTAGATCAAAATATCTAAGTCCGGATCAATTCCTAAAATATATAGCCGATTGTGCAAGCGGTCTTTATCGAGTAATTATCGAGTCTAAGACTCTGATACGTAACTTCGATATTTGTAAATATCGGTCGTATTATTTTAAATGACTCGATAAACATTTATTATAATTTATCATAAATTTTCAAACACGGAATCATTATCAAATGATTTAATATCAAAAACAATTATATTTATTAATTAATATTAAACTATTAATAAAACCATTGTCAAAATATTAAAGTTATTTATAATAACTCAAAATACTTTTAAAACATTTATATTACCCTTAAATGATTTTTAAAACATTTAAAATCATTTTAAATAATTATCATTAATATTAAAATATTAATGTACTATTTATCAATATTAAAAGTCATTAATTATAACTTAAAATATTTTAATTCATTTATATCCTTTTAAATGATTTTTAAATCAATAAAACTATTTTTAAACTATTTATTTAATATAATTTTTAAATAAATTTAATATCATTAATATTAAATAAATATTATTAATATTAAATTATTAATGAAATTATCCTTTAAATATTAAAAGTTATATTTTATAACTTAAAATATACTTAAATACCTTATTATTATTTAAAATAATTTTTAATATAATAAAATCATTTTAATCTATTTTTTAATTCATTTATTAAATAACTAAAATATCATTAATATTAAATAATTAATGAAATTCATCATAAAATATTAAAAGTCATTAAAATAACTTCAAATATTTTCTTATTCCATAATATAATTTTAAATAATTTTTCAAGTATTAAAATCATTTTTAAATAATTTATTTAATATAATTATTAAATAAATTAAATACCTTTAATATTCAAAAATATTAAATATTTGTGAAATATATCCAAAATAATTAAAATATAATTTTTGGACTTTAAAATAATTTTTAATAATTTATTATGTATTTTAATAATTAAAAATTAATTTTCTATAATTATTTAATGAAAATATAATTTTTATAAATAAAGCATCAGCTAAAGACCACTATAGTAGCAGGCGAAGTCATTATGAAGGTGTTCTTCACATTCTTCATGCAAACCCAGATCTTCAAGCTAGTTACCGAGTGGGTGAGTTTGACCAAGTGTAAATCAGTGTGTGTTGTGTTTCTGAGCATGTTGTTGATTTGATAGTGTAGTACTAATTCAAGACTACAAGACACTGACAATAAGCAGTTCATCTGACTCATAACAAAGAAGATCGAGCCCCTAAAGTGTGGCATTTTGTCGAGTTGTTCTTCATTTATGGGTTTGCCCAGAAATGAAGAATAGTTCGAATTCCCTACTTTGGGCTTCCACTACGTACTGATCGTGCAATAATTTTGTGATCTATAAGTTGCAGTATGTAGCCAGTATGTAAATGAAGAGATCTAACACAAAATATCAACAAAACATTAAAAGATCAAAAAGATATAGCCCGGTCAACGCATGTCAGAGGCAGTGTTCATAGGTTTTTTGGGTTACCCAGAAAACAAATTTTGTGCTTAACCCTGCTAGTTTGACCGATCACTACATTAAATATATATGTTATATAACCGATCTAAAAGCTTTAAATTGTAGTACTCATACCAAGCTACCATTATATTACAACAACATAACCCGAACACCAATATCTTGTGGATCTGAGTCGATCAAAAGCGTTGTCGGGCCGTCTGGGCATAATCTGAAATTTGCTTGATTTCTTACGGTCAAATCTGGCCAAGCGGTATTTATTAGTTAATAACTTTCGTTCTAGACATCAAATGACTCTGATTCTTTTTGCATATTAAAGACCACATTACAAGCTACACATAACAACTTAAAAACAACAAAAACCATAATCGAGAAAGGATCGTGGCCCGCGACATTCGTTGTGGGACCATAGAACCAAGTTTTTTCGATTTTGTAGATCTTCAAATCGAGCTTCTAAATGTTATGGATCAACATTTAGCAACCTAGATCATCATTAGACACTATAACCAACATATTCTAACACCCAAACATAACATCTAAACACAGAATTTATGGATGATGAAATCAAGCTAGGGATTTTATACCTTTTGGGCTTAATCTTGATTCTAGCTTCTGATTTGTTTATGGTAATGGTGGGGCTTTGTTTGGGACTGGTCTTAGCAATGAATTTCGTGGGTTATGAGTTAAGAGAGAGAGTTGAGAGGTGTGTGCACAAAATGAGCTAGCAAATGGTTTATTTCTCTCTAATCTATTTATAGAAGTCTGTGCAAATGTGTGACTTACTGTTATCCCCCATATTCTTGTTGTCCATTAGACAAAACTCCTTATCTTGATCTTAAGTATGCTTAGTGAGATTTCCACCAATGAGATGTTGACAACATTGTACTTTTTGTAAGAAAGTAAGGTCATTAGCTATTTAAGGAAACTTGATTAGCCTAATTTGTTGCCTTAAAAAGGCTATAGTGGCCTTGACTATGTATATACTCTCTAATTCTTTATTTAGCTATTATTTTAATGCATAAATTAGATAAATCAAAGGTCTAAAATACCCTTGGTTATGTGGGCTAAGTTTGGGCTTGAATTTGATTTCTTTTTGGGCTTCTCCCATAATTGTTTTGGGCCATGTAATAATCATAGCCTAATAATTTTAATATATGTTACCCAGGTTGTTTATTTAGGGTTTAAAATAAATATAATTAGTTTGCAAAATTTATAATTAGGGTTTTTCTTAATTTGATTAGGGTTCTAATCATACATGGACATTAGGGTTCTAATCATACATAGACATTAGGGTTATTATATAATAATTATAATCATCCTTGCTAATTTAGCAATTAGGGTTTATAATTTTGGTAATTAGGTTTTCAAGAAATTAATAAATCTAAATGTTAATTAGGGTTAATCATAAATCATATAACACAGTTATATAACAGACTTAAACTCACAACTGAGTTTCAAATTAGGTTTTCCCACAGTAAACTAGGGTTGACATAATACATCATATTAAAATAAAATAAATAAAAAAATTTTATATCATAAAATTTCTAATTTATTTGTATAGAAAATATTGGGTTGTTACATTCACTCTCCCTTATAAAGATTCCATCCCCGGAATCATCGTTTTAAAACTTACACATACAAGTGTACGTAGCATATACAATCATTGCAAGTAGATCTTGATCATAAATGATCGTACTGATCTTTAACCTATTCACGTAAAGCTTGTCTATCGATTAAGCGAAAATTTGATTTCTAAAGAACTCAAATTCCTTCTTCAAAATTTCTTTATAAAATAATTACTATATATAGGAAAATCGTGTATATAAAAATAAAGTTATCTGAATAATACTTGGAATTGCACCACCGGTACTTTACGGTATCTTGGACCGTCGTGTTGTAGACCCTTCTTTGTTGATTTCGTAGAAACTTCTTTGGATGGCGTGGGTCCCGTGATTGCTAGAGTTCCCTTTGCCCTTGCTAGTATTCACACTCCACCTTCCGTCCTCCTCTTGGACAATCCTTCACCTTGTGCTCGATCGATCCACATAGAAAACATCCTTTGTTCATTCTTGGATTGGGAGGCGGTTGGGAGAGATATGGCCCTCCTGCCTTGCACTTGTAGCAGTACACGAACTTCCCTTCAAACATTCTCTAGAGTGGTTCTTCCCACAGTTTCCACCTTTGCATGACTTGCTTCTTAACTCCTTCTTGCTTCACTGAATACTTCAAAATTGCTTCCCTTCCTCTTACTACTACCACTTTTACTTCCACTTATTAACTTCCATCTTTCCGGTTCCTTGACCTTACTCTTGTTCTTTCTCTCCTTGTTGTAGAGGCTCATGGCCTCACTCCCCTCCTCGACAATAATAGCCTTCTCCATGAGTCTTTGCAAATGTAGGGATCTGTGACACACCGCCACCTTGTTGTAGAGCGGGGTTTTAATCCCGGCTCGAACCTTCTAGCTTTCCTAGCCTCGTATCAACTTGATGCGGAGCAAACCTAACTTAACTCATTAAATTTTTTGGCGTATTAGGACCGTCATATTCTCTGCTTGACTCTAAAAATTTTACCTCCATCCTAGCACTTTGCATACTAGATGAAAATAGTTCTCAAAGAACGGTGTCTTAAACCTATCCCATGTAACTACACCTTCTCACGCCCTACTTTGATTAAGCTTTCCACAAAAAATTGCCTCACCCCTTCATCATGTAGGTGGCAAAAGTGGTCTTTGCCCCTCGGCTACCCTAACTAGCTTATGAGCGCCTTCTCAATCTCTTTAATCCAAGTCTGCGCTTCAGCAGGTGGTGAGTTGTCCCTTTGAATTCCGGCGGTCCTACAGCCTTGAAGTCTTTAAAATTTGCCAAGCGATTGTCCAGCTGGTTCCCTGCGAGTGGCATTCCTTGCTGCATAGCTTGTGCTACCATGTTTGCAAAGTCTTTGCATCAGATGCGCTTGTTGTTGTCCTTCAACATTATTGATGACTCTTACGCCCTTTGGTTTCAAGTTTGGCGTCTTGGCGGCATTATACGGTTAAGTAAAACCATATATTATTCTTTACATTCTAAATCTTATCATATAAGTTTAGTATATCAACTCATTTCATTACTCAAACTTAGATTCATATTCATTTAACAAATATCTTACATAGCACATACTGCTTTAAACATATTTCATCCCCTTGTGACTACAAAAGTCAGGATTTACTACCTTGACTAATACCAAAAGTTGGGAACATTACATTACACAGAGATACTTAACATTAAACAGACCTACACAACAGAACCTATACTACCTATTCACTACGTCTTTTTCTTGGACAACCTTTCGCCTGATGACCTTCTATCCCACAGATAAAACATGCTCCTGATTTCTAGTCGGGACAATACAGAGTGGTATGTCCCTCATAGCCACAAAGGTAACATATTCTTTTCCCTTTCTTCTTATCGAATTTTCCTAAGTCATGGTCTTCTATCTTTCTTTTGCCCTTCTTGCTTGGAGCTGCACACGACATGTTGCTTGTGGCTCCCATCTGATCAATTTGGATTTTAAGCATATCTTGTTCTTCCATTGTTTCTATTAATTGTTTGACGCAGGATGACTATTTAATAGCTTTTCTATTTCCCTGACTTTTCGAGAGAAGAAACCTTGTTCCTCGGATCCTGCACCTCTATTGATGCTTGTTAAACTTTGACTTTAGTGTCGAATCACTATCTGTCGACTCCACCATCTCCGGATACAGTACTAAGTTTTCTATAATAACCACTTTTATTCGAGTTGTTTTCATTGTAAGCCTCTATTTGACTATTAAGCCGATATTAGCTAAAGGGGTATGGATTTGATCTTTCTTCATGCTATAAGCATATAACAAGCCTTTTCACCGGACATCTATACACATAAATTATCTGATTAGCATATAGTATATACACACAACAAACAATAGTTTTATATAAGTTATCTTTTATTTTGTTTGACGATGGATTTAGTCAATTCATTTCTTTATAAACTCTATATGAGTTATTTATATTTTCATATACCACGGTTTTAATACAGACCGGCTAAACATCTGGCATACTTTATAAGCGATCAAGGCATAAAGCGCCCACCACCGACTATCCTCTAATGGACAAAAGTGAGGATTCACTACCACTACCCCTCTACCAAAAATAAAATTTGGGGTCTAGCTTGCCATCTATCATCATACAATAAGGCATAAGGATTTACAACAACTAAATAGTCCCTAATAGAAACAAAAGTGGGACTATATCGGACATGAATACAAATTAACGCTGCTTTGCTCTCCCCTTCTTTGGAGGCGACTTCATCCACTCCACGCCGAACCGCATAAAGGCGATGTCTAAATCTTGCTCCAAAGTATATATCCTCGCATCTTTAGCTTCTACCTCAACTCTCAACTGCCCTAGCTACAGCTCTCTCTGCTCCGACCTCCCTCATGAACTTCATTTAACTCATGTGTGCACAGTAGCGGCGTCCTTTGTCTTCTTTGCTCTAAAATCTAGAGGGTGTGGTTCTGCGCCTCCACTCGCTCAGCCCTAACGATTAACTCATTGTTCCTGGCCAACAAATCTCTTATCATCTCATGCTCCACGGACTCCTCACTAGAGTCCCTCGACCCTTGATTCACTGGATAACTACCTTGACTCTCGTCGGCCATCCTATGACCACAATAAACAATAAAACAACATCAGTACCACAATAAAATATATTCATTGATAAAATGAAATAATATTTTATTCATTACAACTAAAATTTGATGGATCTCCTCAGTCCATCACCTAGCCAACATATTCTATAAGAGTTTTCTACTAAGGTTATATCCTAGGTTTTGCATTCCTAATGTTTATAACCTACAACTTTGATACCAATTAACACTCATGGTTTATAGCACCTTACAAGGGTACCTATCGACTTGCTATCTCGCTTTTCGGCGTCCCTGAAAATAGCTTCGGTGCCTTCCCTTAAAGGGATGTCACCAGATAAAGGCTGGGGGCTCTTTGCAAATTCATGATTATAGCTTTGATACCAACCTGTAAAGCCCCCAAACTCGGGCACTTGAAACCCGAATTCAGTGCTTCACGATACCATTTCTATGAGCGGAATAATACTAATAATAATAAAATATTAAACTTAATTTTCATAACTATCAAAGTCTAGCTCCCAAGTACGTAACCTTTAATCATTCCTTACAATACATGATAATAAATATATAACATTGTCTTAATAATATTAAACTATTACATAAGATATCATTGAAAATCATTCAGCAACCTTTCCCTTTCCCTTGTTTCTAGCAGAGCCTTCAGATTTTTCACACTTAGCTGAAAACATTTAAAGTAAGCAAGGATGAGCATTTGAGTGCCCAACAAGTAATAACAATTATATATATAAGCTGAAAGAATTTAAATGTTTTCTTTATACTACTCTTCTACAATAAATCAATAGTTGTGAAGTAATTTGAACCAACAATAATAACATAACAACCCTCTTTCAAATTTTTGAAACTACGTACTGACTATAAATAGGGTTAAGGGGACATACTATGAACATTGTTTTCATTTTCGAAAAGGTTAAACAGAACTTTATCGTAAACCGTCATAACTTACGGGTACGGGGGTAATCAGCCCGTTGTACCCTGTATTGATCAATACTACATAACAAGAACGATATTATCGTTCACTCTGGCTGCCTTGGGCACATAAAAATTTTCCCATGGATGGGATGTTCATACATGTCGGGGTTCCAAACCAAAGTAATTCGGTTGGATAATGGTAGGTTTTATCTTATTCAACAATAATCTATAATTCAACATATATATATATATATATATATATATATATATTTATGGGTAATTGACAAAGGTGTATCAATATGTGATTAAACGCAATGATTATCTAAGTGGGGACACTTGTATAACCATTTATAGAATTTAACGAACATAATATATATCTGAATTACCATATACTAACATGTTGATAATCAATGAGCATATATAATATAGGGTTAATAATCTGTACAGTAATAATATAATTTTGAAACATTCTTACTCATGTCCATTGCATAAAGGAAATGCAAGGGTAGGATACTTGCCTGATGCACTACTTACAATACGCAACTTAGTTTTATCTTTTATGTAATCACCTATCATTAATCAGGTCATTTGTTCGATTAGAACAATATCTTATAACATATAATCTTGCATTTCGCGATTAAATATAACCTAATCACATTGTCACACATATTCAACAGTCATTGGATCACAAACAAACATTAATACAGTCAAAATATCTAAGTCCAGATCAATTCCTAAAATATGTCGGTGTACCGATAGTCTTATCGGGTAATTATCGAGTCTAAGACTCTATTCTGTAACTCAATATTTGTAAATATTAGTCATATTATTTTAAATGACTCAATAAACATTTATTATAATTTATCAGAAATTTTCAAACACCGGAATCATTATTACATGATTTAATATCAAACAACTCTATTTATCATTAATATTAAACTATTAATAAAACCATTGCCAAAATATTAAAGTTATTTATAATAACTCAAAATACTTTTAAAACATTTATATTACCCTTAAATGATTTTTAAAACATTTAAAATCATTTTTAAATAATTATCATTAATATTAAAATATTAATGTACTATTTATCAATATTAAAAGTCATTAATTATAACCTAAAATATTTTTAATTCATTTATATCATTTTTTAATGATTTTTAAATCAATAAAACCATTTTTAAACTATTTATTTAATATAATTATTAAATAAATTTAATATCATTAATATTAAATAAATATTATTAATATTAAATTATTAATGAAGTTATCCTTTAAATATTAAAAGTTATATTTTATAACTTAAAATATTCTTAAATACCTTATTATTATTTAAAATGATTTTTAATATAATAAAATCATTTTTAATCTATTTATTTAATTCATTTATTAAATAACTAAAATATCATTAATATTAAATAATTAATGAAATTCATCACAAAATATTATTAAAAGTCATTAAAAATAACTTCAAATATTTTCTTATTCCATAATATAATTTTAAATTATTTTTAATTATTAAAATCATTTTTAAATAATTTATTTAATATATTTATTAAATAAATTAAATACCTTTAATATTCTAAAAATATTAAATATTTGTGAAATATATCCAAAATAATTAAAATATAATTTTTGGACTTTAAAATAATTTTTAATAATTTATTATGTATTTTTAATAATTAAAACTAATTTTGTATAATTATTTAATGAAAATATAATTTTTATAAATAAAGCGTCGCTAAAGACCACTATAGTAATGAGTATATGAATTTGTAGGTGTTCTTGGCGTTGTTCTTCATGCAAACCCGGATCTTGAGCCGATTCTAGAGTGGGTGGGTTTGACGAAGTGTAAATCGGTGTGTGTTATTTTTTTGAGCATGTTGTTGATCCGATAGTGTAGTACTAATTCAAGACTACAAGACACTGACAATAAGCAGTTCATCTGACTCATAACAAAGAAGATATGAGCCCCTAAAGTGGTATTGAGGAAATGTTCTTCATTTCTGGGTTTGACTATAAATGAAGAATAGTTCGAGTGCCCTACTTTGGGCTTCCACTACGTACTGATCCTGCAATAATTTTGTGATCTATAAGTTGCAGTATGTAGCCAGTATGTAAATGAAGAGATCTAACACAAAATATTAACAAAACATCAAAAGATCAAAAAGATATAGCCCGATCAACGCATGTCAGAGGCAGTGTTCATAGGTTTTCTGGGTTACCCAGAAAACTGATTTTGTGCTTAACCCTTCTAGTTTGACCTATCACTACATTAAATATATATGTTATATAACCGATCTAAAAGCTTTAAATTGTAGTACTCATACCAAGCTACCATTCTATTACAACAACATAACCCAAACACCAATATACTGACAGATCTAGTCGATCAAAAGCGTTGTCAGACCGATCTAGGCATAATCTGGGCTGCCCAGATTTCTTCCAGTCAATGCAAGTAATAAAGTGATGAGTAGAGTATCGTTCCCACGGAGATAAATTAGCAAATACCTTAACTTACAATTACCAATCTTTTATTAACCCTAATTTTATTAAACAATTCAAATCAATAATTTAAATAAGGAAAACTAAAATTTACAATAATTAAATTAACTCAAAACAACCATGAATATCAAAATCTGAATGTTCAAACAATTAATGGAGAATTAGACTTATGATTTCACCCTAAGCTTCACTTTGATTTTAACACCTTTATTTCAATTTAGCGACTTATCGGTTTATTAATCAAGAACACGAGCGTAGTATTAACCACCTCTCGAAAGCACTAATACCATATTAACTTCAATCCACAATTAAGATAGAAATCTGATTAAACACCTTAATCAACTAACCCACTATATCTCTATGTGAATTACAATTGAAGAAGGTTGAAGAATAAGTTCTCTATCTGATTACATGCGGCGTCAAGCATATCTCTACCTTAACACTCATCA
Organism: Panax quinquefolius; assembly: GCA_020205615.1. Lineage (NCBI taxonomy): Eukaryota > Viridiplantae > Streptophyta > Magnoliopsida > Apiales > Araliaceae > Panax > Panax quinquefolius. Next base: position 124,129,936 of record CM035154.1, on the reverse strand, counting down.
AGTTTAAGCTACTAACAAAATCACGAACACATCTTTATATCAACTAGGTACAGATTTGAATATCCTCTCTCGATTCCATCCAACTCCACAAAGAATTGTTGATCGTGCAATTCATAGATTCAAGCACAAATTAATATAGATAAACTGGAAATAGCTTATTAAATTGGAAATCAAAGTTTACAAAATCATCGATTCACTTAAAGATCCATCACAAGCCTAAAAAGTGAATTAGTTCATAATAAACAAAATAAACACTGAATAAATCATAGAAATCATTCTTCCAATTACAATAAATAATCTAACACAAAGAATATTAGAAAACACCCTTCACGTAGACTAAGATTGCAACCGTCTTGAAAAACTCCTCGAAATACCCTTCCACACTTGCTATCAAAAACTCAGCTTAGATCTTCATAATTTTTCTCTGTAATCCCTCCTTGTTGTTGTTAATAAAGTCCTAGATATCTAGCATAAAACTCCAGCCGAAATCTCTATCCATTAGAGTTATACTGACATCCAAAAAGCTAAAATCCGTACCCAAAAGGAATTATAACCAAAATAGGACACTCAACATTTTCCACCCCCAGCCTTGAGCAGAGGTTTGTATATCTATGAGCGCATACAAGTGCTTTATTCTATTAACTAAATTGGAAGACCCTTTACGGGGGGTATATAGGTTGTCGATACGCCCGTAGGTGTATCTTGATAATCGACTTTCTTTGCTATTCTGAATTACTTCCAAATATGCTCCATTTGATTCCCATCGCACCGAATATCACCAATTGTACGTAGAATGTCTCAATCACCAATCTACACATGAAATAACACAAAACAAGTGAAATTGAACATGATCATGAGAAATTAGCAACAAATAAGCATGAATTGGATATTAAATCGCGTATATAAAATACACTTATCAAAATCCCCCAAACTTAAACCGTGCTAGTACTCGAGCACAAATCAACTACATGCAATGCAATGATATGAATACAAATTTACTTGTATGCTATCAAATCCAACAATATCGCAGAATTAAAATTATCTTAACAGCCTCAGTGAAAATAAGCAACTATACAATATCAACCATCAAAAACCAATCTACAAATACGCTTTAATCTTCGAATCTCAAGCCATCATCACTGGTATAGTGTGTGTGTGTGTGTGTGTGTGTAACATCCATGCTAACTAATACTAATCCAAATTCAATACATAACCAATTTCTTAGAAAGAATCATGCAGTACAAACTTAAAAATTTCAAAAATAGATAGTTCCAACTAAAATCAAGCAATCACAAATCTCAAGGGTTCACGCGGGGTACTTATGCTTTATTTTCATCTACGGGGGCTTTTTGCTCTTATTTCCCGTCTTATTCATTTTTTTAGATATATAGATCACATAGCTATGCAATGTCTTATTCCCTTAGGCTTTTCAATGCTACCTTAACGAAGCTTTAGACCAGCGACTCCCGGACCATTTAAGACCTTAGAGGCTTAGGTGTAAAGACAATCCCTCGGGCTTACTTGCTTTCAAGTAACAAAGGCCACAAAACTAGACAAGCACGCTACGGTGTTTATTCATATACTCTTTTTTTTTCTTTTTTTTTCATAAGCTTATATACCCTACATAACATCCCCCAAACTTAAGTTTTGCTTAACTTTAGCCTTTACCAGCCATCCTTGTCATTTTATCATTCACTCTAACATTATCCTATAGAGACCGTTCAGGTATCGGTTTGAACTTAACCAATTAACACAGATGTTTGTTAAACATGTTATCCTTTTATACTAGTTTCAAACAACTCAAGATTCGATTCATAAACGATCATTGTGTCATAGTTCTAACACTCAATACTGTATTTGCTACTTATTTGACAATCACATCATAGGCCCACAATAACATGAAACACAACATTGATGAACTTAAAATAACATAATAATTACTAATTAACATATATATATATATATATATATTGAATAACAAAATGCGGATAACTAAATGCATCACACTATTATCTACTATGCAAAACCTAAGCTACCATGAATGCCCTATGCTATCATGCCATACTGAAAATAAAATGCAATACAAAAATTTAATTGCCTAACATTAAAAATGAACCCTAAAAACTAAAATGCATGCAAACATGAATTTAAATCCCCCAAACTTAAACAATACAATGTCCTCATTGGATAATTGATCAAAATAAGTACGTGAGGACTTCCCTGTCAATTCTTAAGCTTGAGGAGGTGGTTGTTGTTCTTCTTCATCGGAGTCACTCGGTGGGAACCTTGGCATTGGATCGGGCTATTGATATGGAAATTGTGCCGCCGGGTTGAAACTTTGAAGAGTTGTGTTCAACGAGGCAAATGATGTGTGTATAGCGTCGAACATGTGCTCTAATGACTAGGTCTAAATTCATATTTTCTCTCTCGAATCCATACAAATCCACATAGAATTGGTGATCAAGCAATTCATAAATTAAAGCACAAATCACTATAGATAAACTGAAAGATAGATTATTAAACTGAAATTAAGGACTACATAATCATCATTCAACTATCAAGATCCGTCATAAGCCTAACAAGTAAATTAGTTCATTATAAATGAATTAAAAACTGGAATCATCAAAGTAATCATCATCCCAGTTACAATTATTGAATTAAAGAATAACACCACCCTTCTCCTTAGCCCCAACTTGCAATTTTCATGACTTAGAAACTAACATATGAAAAACTAACTAAATTAAACATGCAAACTTAACAAAATTAAACTAACTCCCCCAAATTTAACAATTACAATGTCCTCATTGTAAAGATAAGCACTAAGTGTTATGAGGACTTCCCTATAATCATCTAAGCGTGAGGTGGTGGTGGCTGTTGCTCTTCATTATTTGAATCAGAAGGTGGGAACCGTGGCATTGAGGCGGGCTGCTGGTATGGAAAATGAGCATTCGGGTTAAAACTTTGGAGGGTCGCGTTTAAGGAGGAAAATTACATATTCATGGCCTCGAACATGTGGTCCTGCTTGGCCACGAGTCTTCTCATTTGTCTATTGGCGTCTTTGTTGTGTCCATTAATTTGGCTTTGGAGGTCATAAACCGAGAGCTAAAAATATGTAAAATCGATTCACTGCATCTCCTCGATTGCCTACTCTCCGTAGTCTCATCCACACAGAAACTAAATCGTCATCGGAGGTGTCCTCAAGATCGACCTCATCATCCTCTGAGGATGGTGGAAATATAAACCCGACTCCTCTTGGGTGCGACTCACCCCCGGGCCACACTAAATACCGTGAAATCATCATTGTGTCCAAAGTCTATAGCGGCATCTGTGTAGTCACATCACCGGACCACCTAAATCCAGCCTGCCTGCACAGCCCACATATGAGAGATGGGTATGGCAAGCCGCCAAAAAATGGCCCTCGTAGGCATCTTCGGATAGAGAAATTTATGTTGGCACCCACGTTGATGAGAAAGTCTTGTACGATTGTATATAAGAGAAGTATCTTTTTCTTTATCACCTCTGTCATGTGTGGACGAGAATAGCTTGGTGCATATGAACGCGTACCATATTTTACCATAACGGCTTAGGTCCTTGCTGTGGACGATGGTGCCCCCTTTACGTCCCTTGACCCAAGTGGTGCCCGAATTTGTTATTTTAGTTAAAATGGCCTCCTAGTCGGGATCATGGTCACGCAAATAGGTATACTGGCACTCTCGAGCCACTCGCAAGTGGTAATGCTCGTTAATAGCATCGGTACTGAAAGGTACTTGCTTACCCCTCACGAATGCTATGAATGGGGCCTTCTCCTTCGCATTGGCATAAAATTCCTTCACTACATTGACGATCGCTAGCTCTGGCTTGTCAGTGAACTTATCCCATCCTTTTTTATATATTTGTCTTTTCATTTCGCCATCTACGTTGTTGGGTGCCAAGCCGCGCTCTGGGGTTAGTGCCTTAGTCACTAGATAGTCATAGCGATCGACGGCGTTGGCACTCATAAACTTTCTCCTGTCAAAGGCCCGAGTCGATGGTGTAGACCCGGAGCTCTCGCTTCGATGTCTCTTTGATGCTGGTTTTGGTGCCATGGTACTGGAATGGATGAACTCAAGCCAAATTCCCCCAAAGTTTACTTGAACAAACTGTCGAACACTTGATGTGCATGACCCACTAGACTCCCAAATTTGACCAATGTAACCCAATAATGTTGAATAACTTAGAATAATGATTAGAACAAAAATTTACCATCGTTGATTGCACTAATTACTCCTTCAATGGTGATATTGATGTAGTGGATGAGGCCAATTGAAGTACTCTCCTCCTTGTTGAAACCCGAACTAGAATAATCCAAGATCTATTATGGTTGAAATTTTATGGAATGGGATGATATTGATGTGGTTAGGGCTTGGATTTATAAAGAGGAAGTAGTGTAAGTATTAATGGGTTAATGTAGTGGAGAAGTGGGGAGTTTGTGGCTAATTCGTGGGTTAATGGGGGTATAGGCACCGGTTGTGAGAGAAGTAAGTGGAGAAGATGGGCTAAAGGTGTGTAACTACCAAATTGAACTTTTCATGCTCCGTACCCATACTAGCGAAGGTGATAAGTTTTAGATGCACTTCCCCGTGAAAGTGTATTCTATTCTAGACCAAGACCCCACCATGGGGTATATCTGTATAATTTGTTAGCCCCGATGGGGGAAAATTCTTGCTTTTGAGCTTGATTTTCCAATTCTTTGTGTCCAACACATATCCATGCACTTCCCAAGTACCTGAAACACCATAAGATTATAAGTTTAAGATAACAACATTAATATTGAACATTGATAGTTGAATTTACTAGAAGGCATGACTCAACTAACTACCTAATGAATCAAACAAAATGTATACTTTAAACTAAATTCACACTAAACTTATACTCTGAACTAAGAATTAATTGATATTCATAAAAATAGTGAGAATAAAAGTAAAATTGGATTGCCTCCTAATTAGCGCTTGATTTTAAGTCTTTCAACCTGACTACTCCCCGTTCATGGTGCATCGACAAGTGTGATTGCAATGGCTTCATTGTTGATCTGCACACACGATGATAATGCTTCAACCGCTTAACCGTTGACTTTAAATGTCTCGATGGATTTCTCTTTGTATAACTCAGCGACGCCGTGTGGGAAAACCCTCTTAATTGTGAATGGCCCTGACCATCTCGATTTGAGCTTTCCCAAGAACAATGTGATCGTAGATTGAGCGATATCTTGATTGTCCCAGTTCAAACTCTCTTTGCATGATCTTTTGGTCGTGCCACTTCTTAACCTTTTCCTTGTACAAATTCCAGTTCTCGTATGCTTGTAATCGAAACTCATATAGTTCGTTCAATTGGAGCAATCGTTTCTCTCTTGTAACTGCTTGATCAAAATTAAGGTTCTGAATGGCCCAATAAGCTTTAAGCTGTAATTCCACCGGGAGGTGACACGCATTCCCGTAGACTAATTGATATAGAGACATCCAATTGGTGTTTGTATGCTGTCCTATAAGCCCATAGTGCGTCATCCAATTTTAGAGACCAATCTTTTCTGCTTAGGTTCACTACTTTCTCTAAAATCTTCTTCACCTCTCTGTTCGAAACTTTAGCTTGACCACTTGTTTGGGGGTGATATGTTGTAGCCACCCTATGATTGACCCCATATTTTGCCAAAAGAGTTGTAAACGATCTGTTACAGAAGTGACTACCCTCATCACTTATAATAGCTCTTGGCGTGCCAAATCTTGTAAAGATATTCTTATGCAAGAACTTGAGAACCACTTTGGCATCGTTTGTGGGGAGTTCTACGGCTTTAACCCATTTCAACACATAATCAACCGCTAGAAAGATGTACAGATTATTGAAAGATGGAGGAAACGGCCCAATAAAATACATTCCCCATACGTAAAAAAATTTCACTTCCATGATAGTTTGTAGTGGCATCTCATTCTGCTTTGAAATATTGCCCACTCTTTGGCATCTGTCACAATTTTTTACAAACAGGTGGGCATCCTTGAACACCGTAGACCAGTAAAATCATGCTTGTAGTACCTTGGCTGCTTTTCGCTCACTACCATAATGTCCCCCATATGCAGATGAATGACATTCGTGTAGAATATTCTTTACTTCACTGTATGGCACACACCTTCGAATCATCTTGTCTACACACTGTCTGAATAAGTATGGCTCATCCCACATGTACCACTTGATGTCATGTTAGAATTTCTTTTTCTGTTAACGTGTCAAATCAGGGGGATGGATGTTGCTCACCAAATAGTTAGCAAAATCCGCATACCACAAAAACTCTAAATTAACTCGAAATAGATGTTCATCCGGGAACGATTCATTGATCACACACTTATCCGCTTCATCTTTTCCTAGATTTTCCAGCCTTGATAGATGGTCAGCTACTTGATTTTCTATCCCCTTCCTATCCTTTATTTCCAAGTTGAACTTGTAACGACCGAGAAATTCTGATCCTTTGTAAAATAATTTTATTTAATAAAATAATGAATAAAATTATATTACTTGTTATTATTATGTGCTAGTAAGAAGAATGTCATTCTATAACCTAGAAACGTCGAAACGCCGTAGTATTTTAACTACGTGAAGGAATTAAAGTGTTTGAATTTCCAAGACGAAAATAAAAGTTTTCCGAGAAATTTTCCGAAAAATACTATTCATCGATTTTCGCTCAGGAATTATTTTTGAACTTCCGAGAAATACATAAAGTTATAATATCGAGGTAAGATGGATTATGTAATAATAATCTAAGTATGGAAAATGCAATATTTCGCATATAGACTTAGTTCGAGAACGTTAGGAAAATCAATTATTAAGAATCTAACGTAATGATCGTATGATACATATGTATTGTACGAGGTAGTGCATACGAGTATGATACGAAGTATTATACGAGTATGTATAGAGGATGGAATATCGTATATTATGAATTAGTATACGAGTTAGAATACGAGAATAATACGTAGAGTATATGTGATAAGGTTTTTAATTAAATGGAATGGACTAGTAGGATTGTGTAACAATTGAATAGTCCAATAAGAATTAAGGTGCAAGCCCAAGTGGTTATTAATGCAAGCCCAAAGTTAAGTTAAGTTAATTAGACCTAAGCCTAATGTAATGATCCAATGGGTAAAGCATGATCCATGGAGCAAACCATTTTGATGTGGGTTAATCTTTGTGACCAAGAACTTTAAGTGGTGACCAAGAACTTTGTGTGGTGGGCAAGAAAGTTGTGTGGTTAGCAAGTTTACTTAAGAGTTAAGTAGTGAATTGTAAGGAGGTTTACTAAGGAGGTGGATGTCCTAATGACTCTTATGCCCTAACTTAGAGAATTCTATAAATAGCAAGTTGGATTTCATTATTTTGCTTGTTCAATTTCCTCCAACTTTCAACAAGTTAAGTGTAGTTTATACTTGGACAAGTAATAAGCTCATGAGGAATAAGTCAAAATATAAACTTGAAAATAAGTTGTCGTAATATGTAAGTTGAAGTGTCTATAGAATGAATTGAATCCATTTGGATGGATGAACAAATCGTTAGTAACGAAGTTTTGCCGGAATTCATATGATTGGACGATAATCGTCGAATTCGTGAAATTCTCGGAATGGAAGTTGGATTTTGTGTTTGAACTCAGAAACGTTGGTTTTTGATGGAGACAAGTCATATTTGGCATTATAGAGTTGCAGACAAAAAAATGACCGGATTCCAACTTAGAACGAAGAAACGAGTGTTGAACATTCACGAACGTTTATCATTTTCGTTAAAAATGAACCAATAGGTGAATTTTGAGTAAACAAAGTCAAATAGATAAAATTCTTGCATGAACATATAGAGTATGTAATTTGTGAACCGTAGGATCTTGAGCGAGCCAATTCGAACTTATAACGAAGAAGTTACAAGCCCGGGAATCTCACAAAAATAAAAATCTGTCAAATTTTTCTGAGGCACAGAGTCAGCCCCGCAGCGTGAGGCCGAGGCATGACACACTGCTAATTGGCGCCGCAGCGTGGCCATAGCAAAGGAGACTCATGTCGCAGCACCGAGTCTGGATCATACACACTACTAAGTCACGTCGCGGCGTGACACAGAGGAGGAATGCCGGTGCCGCAGCGCCAGGCTTAGGGTTTAGACAATGAAGAAAGTTTATAAGTATAGCATGAATGGTAATTGATTTACAATGACTAAGGAACTTAATGAAACATTGTTAAGACATGTTTAAACCTTAAGTATGAGACATAAAGGTTGAAGATAAGTAATTAAACATGAACATAAGAACAATGTGAACGATATCGAAAAGTCAGAACCAATGGTAACAAATCTAAGTCATGTTTAGATTGAGAAGAAGGGTAAGATTCTTTAGGAACTATATATGTTATTCATGACCTAATATGTTATGTGATGTTATCATCTACTGTAGAGACCTTAAGGATTGAAAGTGCACGTGTTATAACTGTAGCAGACGCTGAAGGCAAGTACTCTAACCCTTGTTTCAGTTCATTCTGGACAAGCTTTGTGATTCATGTATTCTTACGCATGAATTGATGCATAATGAAGTAAAAGCCAATTCTTTCGGCTAAACATAAGAAGTTTTGGATTTCTTATAATCTATCAAAGTATGGTCAATGTTTTACCAAACTATGTTGGTGTGGTTTTCAAATGAAGACTGAGTATGCTAAAATGTTTTGTCGTCAAACGACAGGCATGTGAGGTTGCCACAAACTTAAACGTACATACGTTTAATGAATGTAGTGTTGATCAACATAGAGTACTATAGGCTGATCACCTAGACGTGCTCGTAAGAAATGTCGGACTTAGGGACTTGGTGCCGGGATGTCCTTTACAAAGAACTTATGAAATGCTCAAGGTCTTGGACCGAAATTGATGTTTTACTGAATATTGTTATTGTAAAACACTTTAAAGAAAAGAGAAGTGCTATTTTGGAATTATCGATAGTGCTTCATAACTATTGTTCAATTATTGAAGATATATGATTCCTATGTTTCAAGCCTGTTATTTATTGGAATTGTCATACTTGCTGAGCTAGTCATGCTCACTCTTGCTTAAACCATATGAGCACAGCTAAGATCGAAGCAGATCAAGGCTCCGTGAGGATAAGAAGCGGCGAAGACAAACCCGTAGAATACTTATGTAATAGTATAGGTTTAATGTTGTAATAGATATTTGATATTATGATAAGAACGAATGTAATGGTTATACAGAACCTGGGGAATGTTAATATTATTTTGAATATATAGAAGACATATTCATTCCTTTGAGACTTTTCAATTGAATGTATGTGTGAATGGTAGTACTGTGTAACACCATCTGTCGGGTTGGAAGATACCCGGATTTGGGGGCATCATAGGTTGGTATCAAAGAATTAGGTTATAAAACTTTAGGGGGAAAAATTAAAACCTTAAGTTATAACCTGAAGAGAAGTCAAAGAAGTAAAAGAAGAAAATAAACTTATAAAAATGCATTATGTATATGTTATGTGTTTTTATTATTCTACTGACGTGTACTAATAAACTTAATTGTTTTGTGTAGATATCAGGTATAAATGGAATGCAGTTAGATGAATAGGAAGTTAGTGAAGGATCAGTTAATCAGATAGAGGTTATACCGAACCCTATAGTAGAGGAGCTAGAGATAGTAGTCATTGAGTCTGGAGACTCAGAAGATCCCGATCTCATGTCCGTGTTCGACGACATGATAGAAGAGGATGTGGAGGTAGTGTCCTTCGACCCAGTACCAATAGAAGCAGAGATGGCTCTGGGAGTTGATGATGTCACTTTTTATGTCGGTATTGGATAGGAACATCCATTCTTGTCAGGAGGTTAAGGAGCTAAAAGTAGAGCTCAATTTGTTATAGAGGATAAGATGGACGTGGAGTCCGTGTGGGAGCAGGAGCACGATGAGAGAGTTTTGGCTAAGGACATGGTCCATGAGCTGAAACAGGAGGTCTTTGAGCTCAGGGGGGAGCTAAAGACCAAAAAGCAGAAGATAGGTATAATGTCTATATTCATAGGAGTTCTCATCTGAGACTTCAGTGACGGTAGTTGGTTATCCCATAGGCGCTAGAGGTAGACGCTTGACATCTTATCGGTAGTGATATTATTCTTAGGTCTTGCCCAAATGATTTTGATAATGCCTTAAAGGCGGATGTGATCTAGTAGTGGTTAGAGTAGTTTAGATATGTAAATATTTTTTATCTAGTAGTGACGTAAAACCCTCTTTTATATAACGAAGGGTAGTCTTTTGTAAATCCCAATTTTTGGAAAGCAATAGCGGGATAGTAATGTAATCAGCTTAGGCTATGTAATATAAACGATGTAGTATTATATTACAATGAATGAATGGATATAAGCCTTTTTACGAAACAACTAAGCAATGGATGTTAAAGTTATTGTTTAATATCGAATAATAACTAATTAATAAGAAAGGAATAATAACGAAATGTGTTGTTTATTGTAACAGCAAAATGCCACCAAGAAGAGTACAACGTAATCAAGGAGCTAATGTAAATCAACCGGAGGGAGGTCCGGTTAACCCATGCAGGAGTTTGTTAATCTTTTAACAGCCGTGTTTAATAGAAATGGGGCTAATATCCCCGTAAATCTGGGAGTAGCACGAGCTACTACCTTTAAGGATTTTAAGAGTGTTGGTCCACCGGAGTTTAAAGGAACTACTGGACCTATTGAAGCCCAAACGGGTGAAAAGAAATCGAGAAGGCATTTGTGATAGCAAATGTTGGCGAGGCCCAAAAGGTTGTTTTTTTAACCTATATGATGAAGGGAGAGGCCAAATTTTGGTGGGAGGCCAATCAGACTAGGGTGGGAAAGAGAATTTGGCGTGGGTAAGGTTGAGGAGATATTCTTTGAGAACTATTTTCCTACGAGTATGTAGGAGAGAATGGAGATGCAGTTTTTGGATTTGAAACAAGGGGACATGACGATTCCCCAATACACCGCCAAGTTTAATGAAGTGGCGAGGTTTGCTCCACACCAAATGGACACCGAGGTTAGAAAAAGTGACAGTTCGGCGCAGGGCTTGAAACCTGGCTCTATAACCGTATATCTATCTATTTCAGTACATCATTTGGGACCATTTTAGAGAAGCGATAATCGCTTAGAAGGTGGTAGTGAGGCTCTAAGCCAATACCACAAAGATAAGAAGAACAAGGGGAAAATGGATGGGGGAGTGAAGATAGAAGGAGCCAGTGGGAGTGGCGAGGGATAGAAGAAGAAAATGTTCAAATTATGGGAATGCAGTTGAAGCAAGGAGAGCCAAAGAGGAGAATGGAGGCCTGCAAGACCTGTGGGAAGACTCATTTAGGAGTCTGTCTCAGGGGGAAGGCTGTATGCTACAACTGTGGACAAGAAGGGCACATTTCGCCTAATTGTCCAAGTCTAAAAAAGAACCACAGATGCTTTGTGTGTGGATCAACTGACCACATGGCAAAGAGTTGCCCAAAGAAGGGGACGAATGGGAATCGGGGCACTAATGGCGGTAAGTTAGCTATTAGTGGTCCAACGTAGCCGGCTAGGCCGATGGGACGTACCATTAACATGATAGTTCAGGATACGATTCCATAAGGGGACGTCGTCATAGGTATTATTTCGATCAACGACATCAATTCTTATGTGTTGTTTGATTCGGGTGCTACTTGTTCATTTATAGCATGTGATTTTGCTAGACGATTAGGATTACTTCCCGAAAAGTTGCCTATACCTTTAAATATTAAGGTAGCAAACGAAGAAATAATTCTTGTTGAAGATGTTCATAGGAGTTGTTGCATACATATATGAGGTTATAAATTATCAGTAGATTTGCTACCGATGAAGTTAGGAGAATTCGATGTAATTCTCAGAATAGATTGGTTAGTTAACCATGGGGAAATTATAGATTGTCAGAAGAAATGTGTGAACTTTAGAACGTTAAAACAACCACAGGTAGTATTTTACAGGAATAGATTGCTGGGAAGTTCGTGTTATTTAACCATGACACAAACTAGGAAATTATTGAGGAAGGGATGTGTAGGTTACTTGTGTCATGTTGTTGATACCCAGAGAGTGGTAGCAACCATGGAACAAATACCTATAGTTAGAGAATTCCCCGATGTATTTCTGAGTGAATTTTCGGGTCTTCCACCGGATAGGGAGACCGAGTTTGTAATAGACATTATGCCAGGAGTGGCACTAGTTTCCAGGGCACTATATCGTATGGCGCCAGTGGAGATGAAGGAGTTAATGGTATAGTTGCAAGAACTATTGGACAAGAAGTACATACAACCGAGTGTTTCACCGTGGGGAGCACCGGTACTGTTTGTCAAGAAGAAGGACGGATCGTTGAGACTTTGTATCGACTATAGAGAGTTGAATAAGTTAACAATAAAGAATAAATACCCATTGCCCAGGATCGATGATCTCTTTGATCAGTTAAAAGGGGCTAAGTATTTTTCTAAAATAGATTTAAGAATGGGGTATCACCAATTAAAGGTTAGGAAGGAGGATGTACCAAAGACATCATTCAGGACTCGTTATGGTCATTACGATTTTCTTGTGATGTCATTTAGGTTGACTAATGCACCATCTGCATTTATGGATATGATGAACAGAGTGTTCAAACAATATTTGGACAAGTTTGTCGTAGTGTTTATCGATGATATTCTAGTCTATTCTAAGACGCCAGAAGATCATGCTGAACACCTAAGATTAGTGTTGGAAACACTAAGGAAGAAGAATTTGTATACGAAGTTCACTAAGTGTGAATTTTAGTTGGAAAAGGTAAAATTTTTAGGTCATGTCATTGACAATGAGGGGATTTCAATAGATCCAGCAAAGGTGGAAGCCGTGATGAATTGGGAACAATCAAAAACACCGACTGAGGTGCGAAGTTTCCTAGGGTTAGCGGGATACTATCGGAGATTTATCTTGGATTTTTCGAAGATAGATACTCCGTTGACTAACTTAGCAAGGAAGACGGGGAAATAGGTGTGGACCAATAAATGTGAAGATAGTTTTCAAGAACTGAAGAAGAGGTTAAGTGAAGCGCCTATTTTGTCATTACCCGATGACACAGGAAATTTCGTAGTTTATAGCGATGCTTCGCACAGAGGACTTGGTTGTGTTCTCATGCAGCATGGCAAGGTCATTGCGTATGCATCAAGGCAATTGAAGGATTATGAGAAAGTTTACCCTACTCATGATCTGGAACTGGCCGCAGTAGTTTTTGCCTGAAAGATATGGAGACATTATCTTTATGGAGAAAAATGTGAGATATACACGGACCATAAGAGTCTCAAATATATCTTCACACAAAAGGAGTTGAATATGAGACAGAGGAGATGGCTGGAGTTGATAAAGGATTATGACTGTGAAATCCTGTATCACCCTGGAAAAGCCAATGTAGTTGCCGACGCCTTAAGTAGGAATGGTCGGGAGAAGTTATCTATTTTAACGGCTCAAACTGAGTTAATAATAGATATGGCTAGGATAGAAATAGAAGTGAATTTGCCGAGTGAATCAGGACAGATATTGTTTACGACAGAGATGCAATCTACCATCGAGAGAGAGAGTCGGGGAGGTGCTGACTTAAAAGCGATGAGTATGACCCGGATAAAGGAGGCATTAACCAATGAAAAGGATCTGAAATACGATCTTGATAATGAGGGGTTATTGAGATTTGAAGGAAGAATTTAGGTTCCGAATGAGACGAAATTAAAGGAGCAAGTATTACAAGAGGCTCATAGTTCGAGGTTTTCGATTCATCCTAGTAGTACTAAGATGTATCAAGATCTTCGACAGAGTTTTTGGTGGCCAAACATGAAGAGAGAGATAGCTGAGTATGTGAGTAGGTGCTTGACTTGTCAGAAAGTTAAGGCCGAACATCAACGACCAAGTGGCTTGTTACAATCATTGGAGATTCCGGAGTGGAAATGGGAGCATATCACGATGGACTTTGTGGTAGGACTTCCGACTACTGTAATAACCCGATATTTTCTATATAAATAAATAAGAAATTTTTCTTATAAATATTTTTATTATTATTATTTTAATGATGAGAATAAGTGTCAAGTAATGTGTATGATAAATGCAAATATATTTAGTACTTGAAAAATTATAAATAATTTTAGAATTATTGATCATTACAAATTATATTTGTATAGTAATTAATTTTTGTAGCGAAATGTTTTATTAATTATTTTCCATGAAAACATGACTTTATGTTATTTAAATAATATATGAAATGATTATTATAATTATAATAATAAATATTTTATTATATGAATTTGTTCAGCAAATTTAAGTTATTTATTTGAACTTAATTATTAATGTTGTCTACGAAAGATAAATCAGATATGGAATCCAAACCCTAAATTTGGGTTTTGATCAAGGGATGAGAATAATAATATAATATTAATCATATTATGATTTTTCAGTGCTATAAATATATACAGTATATGTGTAGATTGATAATGGTCAAGCAATTATAGTGTATCACGACAAACCCTAGTAATACTGTCATAAACCATAATTGGGAACTAAAAACTGGAAATTAAGATTGTTCAGAAATTGTTTTATATGAATTATGTGCATATTAAAGAATTACTGTTAATTAGGAAAACCATAATTAATATTCGAAAACCTTAATTTGCTAAAATTAAAACCCTAATTTGCTAATATTGGAAACCCTAATTACTATTTTAGTAAATTATTTTGTTAATTTGGGAACCCTAATGATATTAAGGAACCCTAATTATTTAAATCCTAATTTCTATTAAAAACCCTAATATCTAATTAGTGTATTTTAATTAAAATTTTATTACACTTTAATTTTAATTTTTCAAACCCTAGAAATTAATTGAGAAACTTTAAGGTTAAAAATCCAGTGATTAAACCCTAGATTAAAGTACCTTGGACAAGAATACCCTTGAAATTATAAGCAAAATTACCATTATACCCTTTTTGTCCCATTTGGTGAATAATTGCTAGGGAATCTTGCCAAATCTTGCAAGCCACCCTAGTCTAAAGCTATGAACCTACAAGACTACAACTCTCAGCCATTACTAACAGCCATATTCATTGCATCAAGGATTAGATAGAATTCAGGAGAGAGAAAAGCAAAACAAAACTCATTTGTGCAACAAACACTTACCCATACTCTCTCAAGCTCAAACCCACGAATTCTTCTAACATTTCAGTCACTAAAATCAGCCCCACCAACTCACATAACAAATCAAAAGCATAGAAATCAGATTTGCTCACTTAAAGGTATGAACCCTAATGTATAATCTGATCTTGATCAAAGTGTTAGATGTTAGTTTTTTTTTGTTAAACATGTAGTATGTAGTATATAATGATGATCTGGGTCGCTAGATGTTAGATCCATAACATCTAGAGGCTCAAATTTGAAGTTTTTAAAAATCTGGAAAACTTTATTTTTGTGTCTGACAATCGAATGTCAGGTCTTGTAGATCTCTGGTTGTTAATGATTTTTGTGTTTTTAATGTTTGAACATGTAGTGTGCTATGAGGTCTGCAATCTAGAACTTGTATCAGGACCATATCATGCTTAGAATGTTAGATAATCTTGGTCAAAGGTCGTTGACCGACCATGACTTTCAAAAATTTGGAAAACCCAGAATGTGCCCAGAACAGCCTGACAACATGTTCATAGGCCCAGATCTATCAGTTGTTTGTTGTATTATTCTTTCTGTTGTAATAGAATTGTATTATGTTATATGGACTTCATGTTTATGCTTTAAAATCTCCTAAACATCAAATATATTTAACGTAATGACTGGTCAAAGTAGGTAAAACGATCACGCGTTTTTTTGTTTCTGGGTAACCTAGAAAACAGATGAACACTAATATCTGACAGCCTTTGACCGGCTTCATTCTGCTTGATCTGTTGTTGTTATATGTGTTTTATATAATAGATCTATAGTATTACATGTTAGCTACAACTTGGAATCAATAGATCACATAGGGCAAACTCAAAACGCGAGATATAAGGATCCAAAGTAGCATACTCGTTCTGTGGGACCCCAAATTTTATGAATAAAGATTTAAATTTCTCGAAATATTTTTTTTTGAATATTATGGTGTGGATTTGATATAATGTTATAGTTGTGGGTAATATTTATAAATTTTGCAAAGTATGCAAGTTGTTATATAATATTCGATTGGTCGGAGAATACTCGTTTGAATAGGGAATATTCGTATGATGGCACAATCATTGGTGGACCCCACAACAGAAGTATTATCATAGTTAAAAAAGCAGCGTAATTATCATTTTATAAAAATAATGGTGAAAGTGTTACAGTTAAAAAGCATTGAACTACCCGGTAGTAAAAAGTAAAATAATCTGGCGTGGTTACATAGTAGTATACGGTATTGATTATTAATGTTTACGTAAGAAGTCACTCGGTTATACTCAATTATTGCTACAATAATTCTTTGCATCATATCTCTCATATTATTGATTCAATTATTGTCACAGTATCATCTACATAATATGTTATATTATTAAATCAATAATTGAGACAGTAAAGTTATTCATATTATTATTTGCAATATTGATGATGTCAGAAGTTACATCGAGGAGAGGTTTTGTCACCTAATTTCGCGCATAATAAGGAGAAATCCTTATCGGAAAGCCCCCACTTTCCTGGGAACGACCTGGTTGTTAAATATTGTGAGTTATAATATTAATGATGAATAAGTTCGTGTTGATTAAAGATCAAATTGATAGTTTCATTGTGTTGGAATTATTAGTGTTAGTGAAAATTGACATTTATTTCAATAATAATTGATGTCTGGAGGTTATATTGACCAATCGGGTAATTGCTTAGGATAAATGAAAGCAATTAATTGCTATTGATTCACATGATTATAACTATTTATTCATATGTGTGTACTATTGATTCACATTCATTTACTATTAGGGGATTTGGTGCAAGATTGATAATACTTGCATGACTAAGTTAAAAATGGAGGTATAGGTGGAGGTACTATACTGTAATTCATATTTTCACATGTCTAGAAATATTGATTCACATGATTTACTATTAGGGGATGTGGTGCAAGTTTGATAATACTTGTAGGACTACATTAAAAATAAAGGAAAAGAAAGGTATTATACGTAATATTTGAGCCCCAAAGCGTGCAATTATCGAAACTATATTTTCCTATAAATGAAGCTCATTCCTTCATTATTTTCACCAATTCACTAAAGCTATAGAAAGCAATTATTATAGAGAGAAATTATAGAGAGCAAGAAGAAGAGAAGTCTGTTACCTCACTATTCCAGTATCCAATCTTCTTTTGAGGTAAGGGATATTATTATAGTAAGGGGTATTATTCTTTCGTATTCATGAAGAGAGTTATTTTCTTTCAATACTCGTAAGGGTTGTTATTCCATTCTTTATTATTATGTTGGAATAACTTTGTTTATTCAAGTACCACATACATGGTGAAATTCTTACATTATTCCATTCTTTATTATTACATTAGAATAACACATGCTGTCTTGATCTATCGCATGCCCGGTGAATACATTGTTATTCCATTCTTTATTATTACATTTGAAATATCCATGCGTGTGGATTACGCATGACTGGTTCTATTCTTTATTATTCTATTGGAATATCACATGCATGCGGATTACGCGTGACCTAGTTCCGTTTCTATTATTACATTGGAATAACTTGTGCATGCGATCTATCGCATGCATGGTGAATTCTTACATTATTCCATTCTTTATTATTACATTGGAATAACTTTTGTTTATGTGGATTACCACATGCATGGTGAATGATCCTTCGTATTCATTCTTTATTAAATTGTGGAAATGATATGTCTACGTGGATTCTGCATGGCGGAGTAAAAATCCATTTCTAGATTTCAGTATATTCTATTATACTCGTCTAAGATATCATTTCTTTTGTACTAAATCATAGAATATCATTTTCTTTGGTATTTTTTAGGAGTTACTATTCACGAGTTCTTATTCACTCGGGTATTAGGGTACTTTTCGTGTTTGAGTACTATTCATGTGTTCTTATTCACGGGTTACTATTCACTTGATTCTTATTCACTCTAGTATCATTCACTTTCGGTATTCGAGATACTTTTCGTATTTGGGGTACTATTCATGGGGTACTATTCGAAGTACTATTCACGAGTACTATTCACCCAAAAAATATATTTCTTTTACATCCAAATTATTTTTTGGTACATGAATATTATTCTTGAATTTTACTCTACAAAGCGATAAGATATTGACAATTTGGGCGTTATTGATTTCTGGATAAATTTAAATTATAAATCTTTAAAATTTATCCTTGAACTTGTTTTATTGAATTATTATGTCATTGCCATCATCCTCATGCTTATATTGTGATGAAAGTCATCTTTGGCTTATGTGCATAGATGGACTTGGTATGATTATGACCAGGGATTATTCAGTATAATCATGACCATAATGTAACGAATGATGTGGTAAAAGTCCTCATTGGCCTGTAGTTCAATGATGGACAGTTGTTGGTATGATTATGACCAGGGATTATTCGGTATAATCATGACCATTGATGATTTCATGAATATCCTTGGTCGTGGTGTAGGGATGATTCAATTTTATTTATTAAGCTGAGTCACATCGATAAAGTTGATGAAAAAAATTTTAAATCATAGAAGATAGTAGATTTTATGCTCTACTTGACTCTTCTAATGGATTGCTTATTTTCGCTGCAGTTGTTGCTCTAAAACTTGTTGTCTATTGTATTCTATCAGTTTTTATATTGTTGAAGGCTAAGGATAATTTATTCTGCATTATCTTAGTCATAATATTTCTTACTAGGCTAGTCGAGCTCACTCTTTCTTTCATTGTTCTCTTCACGAAATGAGAATATAGCTGGGACGAGTCGGGGAATGGAGTGATGGTCCAGGATAAATGGCTTTAGTAGTCCTCACTATTCTACGAAATAATATGATAATAATTGTAATGAGGACACCATTGAGTGTGGATATTGTCTAGATGACAATATTCTTGTTTAAACTCTCAGCTATGTTTTGTCATATTTTACACGACTGTTGTATAATTAAATTTGTATTTGATTTATGTACCATGTATTTGGCGACTCAAGATGGGTGGTGTATACCTGTTTTGGGGGCGTCACACGTTCTGTTCTTCATTCTGGAAAAACCCAGAAATGAAGAACAGACTCTGATACGATTTTCTGAGCCTCAGATATTTCTTATTAATGATGTTTAGACTTGGAAACTGTTTCCATCAGGTACCCTGTTAGTTGTTCATCAAGACCCGATGTGTAGACCACCCATAACATGAAGCAAATTAATTTATAAGGCCCGTGATATCGTTGATTGAGCCATGATGAAAAATTCAGGTAGCCCAGAAATATGATGAACACGTTCTGACAGCAAGTTCAAAGCCTAATAACTTTCGATTTTGATGATGTATGACCTGATTATTGGTTATTACATGTAGTGTTACACTAGTTCTACAGGATTCAAGAATTAGCTAGCCCAAAAACACAATTCACTCTGATTTGATGATGGTCAAACATAGCCTCTCGAACACTGACTTTGAAGGCCTAGGTTTCTCAAGAACACCTAAGGCGACACTTACTATCGCCAAAGGGCTTTAGCGACAGACTTATCAAAAATAAATTAATTTATTTTCTAAAAATCATTTAAAAATAGTAAATAAATTCTAAAAATTACAAAAATTATTTTAAGTTATAAAAATTAACTTTTAATAATTTGACATATTTTTCATAAATATTAGTATTTATTTGAATATTATTGATATTTAATTTATTTAATAAATGCATTAAATAAATTAATTTTAAATGATTTTATTATATTAAAAATCATTTTAAGCGATAATAAGGCATTTAATAATATTTTAAGTTATAAAACATAACTTTTAATATTTTAAGATAAGTTTCATTAATTATTTCATATTAATGACAATAGATTAATTTAGTAATAAATTAATTAAAAATGATTTTAATTTTATTAAAATCATTTTAAATGAAAATAAATAGTTTAAAAATATTTTAAGTTATAAAATATAACTTTTGATATTTAAAGGTAAATTTTATTAATAATTTTATACTAATAATATTTAATTTATTAAATAATTATATTGAATAAATTAAAATGGTTTTATTGATTTAAAAATCATTTAAAAGGATATAAATGGATTAAAAATATTTTAAGTTATAATAATGACTTTTAATATTTTGGTGAATAATACATTAATATTTAAATATTAATGGTAATCATTTAAAAATAATTTTAAATGTTTTAAAAATCATTTAAGGGTAATAAAATGTTTTAAAAATATTTTGAGTTCTTATAAATGAATTTAATATTTTAGCAATGGTTTCATTAATATTTTAATATTAATTATTTATTAATGATAATAGAATTATTTAATATTTAAATCATTTGATAATGATTCCGGTGTTTGAAAAATCATGATAAATTAAAAAAAATTATTATAAGTCAATTAAAAGTAATATGACTGATATTTATAGTTATTAAATTACAGATTAGAGTCTTAGACTCGATAATTACCCGATAAAGCTGCTGGTACACTGAAATATTTTAGAAATTGATCTAGACTTGTATAATTGGATTCGATAAGTGTTTGTTTGTGAATCAATGACTGTTAAAATATGTGACAATGTGATTAGGTTATGTGCTGACTACAAATAGCAATACTATGTGTTATAATACATTATTCTAATTGAACTAATGATCTTATTAATGATAGGTTTCGGTATAAGATAAAAATTATGTTGCGTTATTGTAAGTAGCAGCTCAAGCAAGTATCTGAACTATTCTTTATATTGTGCAAATATCCTAACTTTGCATTTCCTTTATGCAATGGATATAAGTAAGAAAGTTTCAGAACCATATTATTGTGCCAGATTATTAACTCTATTGTTATTGATTATGTATCCAGTTATTCCTATTCATACCAGTTCTTAAATTATTCAATCATTGTTTATCAACAGAATATTAGTGCATAATCTAGCTATTTATTCTGTTCGTTAGTTTCTAAAAATGGTTATACCAGTGTCCCCACTTGGATAATCATTGTATTTAATCACATGTTGATACATACTTATTGATTTCCAGTATGTATGCGTTGACTTAAAAGCCGTCTAAGCTATTTATTTTAGCTAGACACAAACTTAAAAATATTATTGAACGAGATAGAACTTTATTGTATCCAACCAGATTGTTTTGGTTCGGATTCCCGACAAAGTATGAACATCCCGAATATGGGAAAACTTTTTTGCACCTAAGGTGGATAAGATGAACGATAATATCATTCTTGCATGTAGTATTGATCAATCTGAGGCATAGCAATGGTGATCACTCCGTGTACTGTAAGTTATGACGGTTTATAGATGAAGTTCTGTTTAAACCTTTTTGAAAATAGAAAATAATGTTCATAGTCTGTCGACTAATCTCCAGTTATAGTCAGTATGTAGTTTCAAAAATTTGATATAGAATTGACATGTTGTTATTATTGGTTCAACTTACTTCACAACTATTGATTCGTTGTAGAAGTGTTATACAAAGAAAATATTTAATTCTTTCAGCTAATATTTATTGTTGCTATTACTTGTTGGGCACCCAAATGCTCACTCTTTCTTAACTTTAATGTTTTTAGTTAAGTATGATCAACCCGAAGGCTCAGGCAAGAACAAGGGGAAAGGAAAGCTGTTTGAATGAGATTTATAATATTCTGTGTAATAGTTATAGTTTATTAAGACAATGATATTTACTATCTATGATGTAATGAATGTTTAAAGGTCTCGTACCTGGGAATAGACTTTGATGCATATGTAAATTAAGTTTGTTATCTATATTATTGTTATTATTATTGTATTATTTCGCACATAGAAATGGTATCATGAAGCACCGAATTTGGGTTTCAAGTAACTAAATTTGGGGGCGTCACAGGACTACAACAAAAGGGTATGATGTAATTTAGGTAATAGTGGACCGGTTGATGAAGTCGGCTCACTTTTTTCCAATTAGGGTCAAGTATAACTTGGATCAGTTAGCTAAACTTTATGTTAAGGAAATAATTTCCAGACATGGAGCACCAGTACCAATTGTGTCAGATCGTGATCCACGATTCACATCGAACTTTTGGAGGAGTCTGAGAAGCGATTGGAACGCGATTGAAGCTAAAGTATCGCACGTATCATCCACAAACTGATGGACAGAGTGAGAGAACAATTCAGACGTTAGAAGATATGTTAAGATCTTGCGTCATGGATTTTAAGGGTAGTTGGGATGATTATCTACCATTAGTAGACTTTGCATATAACAATAGTTATCATTCAAGCATAGGTATACCGCCTTACGAAGCTTTATACTGAAGGAAGTGCAAAACACCATTGTATTGGGATGAAGTGGGAGAACGCCGAATGCTAGGGCGTAATTAGTCAAAAAAATAGAGATATGGTGAAGTTAATACGAATGCGTCTCATAGCATCTCAAGACAGACAAAAGAAGTATGCGAACTTGCATCGAGAAAATAGGGAGTTTGAAGTAGGCTCTTACGTATTTCTAAAGGTATCTCCCTAGAAAGGAAAGATATGCTTTGGAAAGAAAGGAAAGTTAAGCCCAAGGTTTATAGGACCTTTTGAAGTGTTAAAACGGGTAGGTGAGGTAGCTTATATGGTAGCATTACCTCCAGACCTAGAACGAATACATAACGTATTTCATGTATCTGTATTGCGTTCTTATAAGCTAGATTATAAGCATGTAATAGAGTATGAGCCGATTCATATCGAGAAGGACTTAACGTACGAAGAGATGCCAATTCAAATTATCGATAGAAAAGAACAAGTTCTGCGGAACAAAGTTATATCTTCCGTGAAGGTGATATGGAAGAACCACGATGCAGAAGAAGGAATGTGGGAATTAGAAGAAAAGATAAGGAAAGATTACCCTCAGTTGTTTGAGTAATGAGAGATGAGATTCTGGGGACAGAATCTTTATAAGGGGGAAGAATGTAACGACCGAGAAATTCGGATCCTTTGCAAAATAATTTTATTTAATAAAATTATATTACTTGTTATTATTATGTGTTAGTAAGAAGAATGTCGTTCTATAACCTAAAAACGTCGGAACGTCGTAGTATTTTAACTACGTGAAGGAATTAAAGTGTTTGAATTTCCAAGATAAAAATAAAAGTTTTCCAAGAATTTTTTTGAAAAACACTATTCATCGATTTCTGCTCGGGAATTATTTTTGAACTTTCGAGAAATATGTAACGTTATAATATCAAGGTGAGATAGATTCTGTAATAATAATCTAAGTATAGAAAACACAATATTTCACATACGGACTTAGTTCGAGAACGTTAGGAAAATCAATTATTAAGAATCTAATGTAATGATCGTATGATACGTATGTATTGTACGAGGTAGTGTATACAAGTATGATACGAAGTATTATATGAGTATGTATGGAGGATGGAATATCATATATTATGAATTAGTATACGAGTTAGAATACGAGAATTATACGTAGAGTATATGTGATAAGGTTTTTAATTAAATGGAATGGACTAGTAGGATTGTGTACAATTGAATAGTCCAATAAGAATTAAGGTGCAAGCTCAAGTGGTTATTAATGCAAGCCCAAAGTTAAGTTAAGTTAATTAGACCTAAGCCCAATGTAATGATCCAATGGGTAAAGCATGATCCATGGAGCAAACCATTTTGATGTGGGTTAATCTTTGTGACCAAGAACTTTAAGTGGTGACCAAGAACTTTGTGTGGTGGGCAAGAAAGTTGTATGGTTAGCAAGTTTACTTAAGAGTTAAGTAGTGAATAGTAAGGAGGTTTACTAAGGAGGTGGATGTCCTAATGACTCTTATGCCCTAACTTAGAGACTTCTATAAATAGCAAGTTGGATTTCATTATTTCGCTTGTTCAATTTCCTCCAACTTTCAACAAGTTAAGTGCTTAAGTGTTAAAGAGAATAAGCAAGTTAAGTTAGACTTTCATATTTGTTTCAAGAAGAAGAAGAAGATCTAGTCATCAAAGGTAAATGATCATATGCCATTAGTTTTCTATCTCTACCATAATAGCTTGATAGAGAAGTGTAGCCTAATGAACATGTATGCTAAGAACATATGAGAATTAAATAAGCAATGGACTTAAGCCAAGTAAGTCATGAATAAGTAAGATAAACCGAAATAAGTTATGAACTTATGATAAACAATGATGAATATGTAAGACTTATATCATGTTTACGTGAATGTTGTTAGTATGATAATAAGATGTAAGAATGATGCTTAGAAGACATTAACTATCATAAACCTTGTAAAACAAAGTTAAGTGTAGTTTATACTTGGACAAGTAATAAGCTCATGAGGAATAAGTGAAAATATAAACTTGAAAATAAGTTGTCGTAATATGTAAGTTGAAGTGTCTATAGAATGAATTGAATTCATTTGGATGGATGAACAAATCGTTAATAACGAAGTTTTACCCGAATTCACACGATTGGACAATAATCGTCGAATTCGTGAAATTCTCAGAATGGGAGTCAGATTTTGTGTTTGAACTCAGAAACGTTGGTTTTCGATGGAGACAAATCATATTTGGCATTATAAAGTTGTGGACTAAAAAATGATAGAATTCCAACTTAGAACGAAGAAACGAGCGTTGAACGTTCACGAACGTTTATCGTTTTTGTTAAAAATGAAGCAATAGGTGAATTTTGAGTAAACGAGTTCAAATAGATAAATTTTTTGCATGAACACGTAGAGTATGTAATTTGTGAATCGTAGGCTCTTGAACGAGCCAAATCAGACTTATAACGAAGAAGTTACTAGCCCGGGAATCTCACAAAAATAAAAATCTATCAAATTTTTTTAAGGCACAAAGTCCGTGTGCTTATTTCAACTCAAAGTACAAAGGCTCGTGCCAAGCCATGAGGCCAAGGCATGACACATCGCTAATGCATTGCACAAAGACGGCACATAGAAAGAGAGATGGCGCCGTAAAGACCGAAGTCCGGATTATACACACTACTAAGTCACGCCATGCAGTATGACATTGAGAGGAGGAATCTTAAGTAGCCATACCGCCTTAGGGTTTAGATAATGAAGAAAGTTTATAAGTATAGCATGAATGGTAATTAATTTACAATAACTAAGGAACTTAATGAAACATTGTTAAAACATGTTTAAACCTTAAGTATGAGACATAAAGGTTGAAGATAAGTAATTGAACATGAACATAAGAACAATGTGAACGATATCGAAAAGTCAGAACCAATGGTAACAAATCTAAGTCATGTTTAGATTGAGAAGGTGTGACGCCCCCAAAATTAGGTATACGTCACCCATCTTGGGTCCCCACTTACATGGTACATAAATTCAAATACAACTTACTAATATAAGCATCATGTATGCAATCTGACATAAAGCGTGTGAGTTTGAATACAAATATTGTCCACTAGATATTATACAAACTCAAAAGGAGTCCTCATTACAACTATTATCACACTATTTCACAAAATAGTGAGGACTACTAATGCTATCCTCTGGACCATTACTCCGTTCCCAGACTCATCCCGCCTATGTTCTCATTTCAAGAGACGATGAAAGAAAGGGTGAGCTCAACTAGCCCAAAGTAAGAAATATTATGACTAAGATAATGCAGAATAAATTATCAATAGTCTTCAACAATGTTAAACTGATAAAATACAATAGACAAGAAGTTTAACTACAGCGGAATATGCAATCCATTAAAAGAGTCAAGTAGAGAATAAAATCTACTATCTTTTAGGTTTTAAAAGGTTTTCATCAATTTTTATCGTTGAGACTCAGCTTAATAAATAAACCACCACATCTAATCATCCACGTATTACTTGGGTCGAGGATTTTCGTCAAATTATCAATGGTCACGACTATACCGAATCACCCCGGTCATAATCATACCAAAACTATCCATCATTGCATTACGTGCCATCGAGGACTTTTGTCACATCATTTATAGCAGGTCATGATTATACCGAATGATCCCTGGTCATAATCATACCAAGTTCATCTATGCACGTAAGACATAGATAACTTTCAACATAATATAACATGAGGATGATGACAATGACATAATAATTCAATAAAACAAGTTCAAGAATTAATTTATCCAGGAATTATTAACGTCCAAATTGTCAACAAGATACTGTTTTGTAGAGTAAAATTCAAGAATGATCAGAAGAATATTTCCATGAAAGAATCTTTGGATGAAACGCAAATATCAAGGATATTCTACTAATTTCATGGAGTATAGAAGTCAAAGTTTTAACCAATTTGGGTATAATAAAGAATGGAATAACAAAAGAAATCACCACGCAAATGCAGATGCCGATGTAGGCAGGTTATTCCAACGAGTAATAATAATAACGGAACCGTGTCAGGGTGAAATTCACATCGATAGGATGATCCAATGAATAATAAATTTGAATAATAAACAATGGAACCAAGTCAGGTGTAAACACATGCGATGTGATATTCCAATGAGAATAATAAATGCGGAATAATAAACAATGGAACCAGTTGTAAAACACATGTACGAGAATATTCCAATGTAATAATAAAGAATGGAAAATGAAGAAGATCACCAAGTATAGGGGATTCTGCACAGATCTGAGTTATTCCAATGAATAAATAAGAATGGAATAATATAAGGATTTCACCAAGTATAGGGTACGCCACAGCGTATACAAAGGTTATGTATAGGGTATGCCACTTTTACAAAAGTTATTCCAATGTAATAATAATGAATGGAATAATGAAGTTCTCTTCATGAATAAGAAAGAATAACACCTTTTACGTACAACAAATAATACCCCTTACCTTAGAAGAACTGAATATTGGAAAAGTGAAGTAGCGAGAATACTTTTCTTCTTCTCTCTATAGATTTTCTCTATAGCTTTCTCTATAATTTCTCTCAGAGTTTCAAAGTGAATTCGAAGAAAATAATGAAGGAATGAGCTTTATTTATAGGAAAATAGAATGCATAGTAATTAATCCATGAAGCGGTCAGATTGATTTACTTTAATCTGACGGTCCATATTTAAAGCAAAATCTTTTAAATAAAATATCATATATTCTATTTATATAAAAACATTTTACTATGCAAACACTATGCAACACTATGCAAAAAACACTATGCAAAAATACTATGCAACACTATGCATAATAAAATATAATATATTCTATTTATAGAATAACTTTAATAAAGTATTCTTTTTATATAAAAGATGTTTCGTTTTATTACATTAATAATACGAATAAAATAAAACGTCATTATCGCTTATAATAATTCATATTATTAATCGACAATAATGGAATCAAACCGAGTGACTTCTCACATAAGCATCAATAATCAATACAGGTAATGCTTACTTATGCAACCACACACGACATCGTACTTTTACTACCGAAAGTAGTTCAACAAGATATCTACAGTAAAACTTCCGCCGTTATTTCAATAAAATATTTTTGTCGTTTTTCAATCCGATAATAATTACATTGTAGGGTCCACCAATGATTGAGTAGTTATACGAATATTCCCTGCTAAACCGAATATTCCCCGACCAATCGAATATAATATAACCACTTGCATACTTTGCAAAATTTATAAATACTACCCACAACTATAATATTATCTCAAATTCACACCATAACATTAAAAAATTATTTCGACAAAATTTAAATCTTTATTGATAAAATCTGGGGTCTCACAGAAGGAGGGTAAGATTCTTTAGGAACTATGTATGTTATTCATGACCTAATGTGTTATGTGATGTTATCATCTACTGTAGAGACCTTATGGACTGAAAGTGCACATGTTATAACTGTAGCAGACACTGAAGGCAAGTATTCTAACCCTTGTTTCAATTCATTCTGGACAAGCTTTGTGATTCATGTATTCTTACGCATGAATTAATGCATAATGAAGTAAAAGCCAATTCTTTCGGCTAAACTTAAGATGTTTTGGATTTCTTATAATCTATCAAAGTATGGTCAATGTTTTACCAAACTATGTTGGTGTGGTTTTCAAATGAAGACTGAGTATGCTAAAATGTTTTATCATCAAACGACAGGCACGTGAGGTTACCACAAACTTAAACGTACATATGTTTAATGAATGTAGTGTTGATCAACATTGAGTTCTATATGTTGATCACCTAGACGTGCTCGTAAGAAATGTCGAACTTTCGAACTTGGTGCCAGGATGTCCTTTTCAAAGAACTTATGAAATGCTCAAGGTCTTGGACCGGAATTGATGTTTTACTGAATATTGTTATTGTAAAATGTTTTAAAGAAAAGAGAAGTGCTATTTTGGAATTATGGATAATACTTCATAACTATTGTTCAGTTATTGAAGATATATGATTCATATATTTCAAGCATGTTGTTTATTGGAATTGTCATACTTGCTGAGCTAGTCATGTTCACTCTTGCTTGAACCATATGAACGCAACTAAGATTGAACGGACCGAAGGCTCTGGAAAGGATAAGGGCAAGGAAAAGACAAACCCGTAGGATACTTATGTAATAGTATAGGTTTAATGTTGTAATATATATTTGATATTATGACAAGAATGAATGTAATGGTTATAAAAAACCTGGGGAATGTTAAAATTATTTTAAATATATAGAAGACATATTCGTTCCGTTGAGACTTTTCAATTGAATGTATGTGTGAATGGTGGCACCGTGTAGCACCATCTGTCAGGTTGGAAGATACCCAGATTTGGGGGCGTCACAGAACTCCTAAAGGAGAAGGATACATCTGATTAGTCTAGGCTTAGCATCCTTTTTCGAAATCAAATAGTGAATGGCCGAGTGATCCGTGTAAACCACCACCTTTGTCCAATCAAATATGCCCGAAATTTGTCGAAGTCATATACTACTGCAAGTAACTCCTTCTCTGTAGTTGTGTAGTTCAATTGTGCGTCTGTAAGGGTTTTACTCGCATAGTATATGGCGTGGAATATTTTCTCTCGGCATTGGCCCAAAACAGCTCCTACTGCATAGTCGCTCGCATCGCACATTAATTCAAAGGGCATAGTTGTAACAATCCAAGATTTTATTTATAATTTAAAATATTTATTAAATTATGTAAATATTTTATTGATGAAGTTGTTGTTTTGTAATTTGAAATATTTCTTAAATTAAATAAGTGTTCTATTTATGTGGTTGTTATTAGTAGGTATGTGTGAATTAAATTTATTAGATAACACTCTAATAAATATTTTATTTATTGTGATTGTTGTTATTAAATATTTATGAATTAAATTTGTTGGATAATATTCTAAATTAATTTAGTTTATAATTTAGAGAGTTGTAATGTAGCATGAGATGTTATATTGTTGTTTTAATTTAATATTTATAGTGATATGTTAATTTATTAAATAAAATTATAATGAGATTATAATTTTGTGATATTTGGATTAAGTGGGAAAATTTGTTTAGTATGTTGTAATTGGTTATTTAACTAATGTTGAATATGGAGGTATAAATATGAGATTTTAAACTATAGTGTAAGTGGTTTATTAAAATAAAATTAAAATAATTTTTTAATTGATTTAACCAAACAAGGCTTAAAATATTAAGTCTTTATTTTAAAGACTTTTTTCCAAACAAAGCCTTATGACTTTTGGATTTTTGATTTTTGAATTTCAATTAAATAAATAAAATAAATTAAAATAATAAATATAATATATCGTTTATTTTTTTAGTAATATCATAACAATTAGTATGCGTATTTAGATTTTAGCAGTTTTATGTTTACACTTGGCCATATCAGTTTTCTTTACGCATACTTGACTAAGTCTGAGAGTTCAGAGAATTGAGAATTGAGAGAAATTGAGAGAAAGCCTAAGGATTACTAGCAGTTTCAGAGGTTTAGCAAGGATTTCTTAAGCAACAAAAAGGTATGTTACATAACCTTAACGTATATATTTTACAAGCCTATAATCTCTAAGTCTCCGTGTTCATGAGGTGCACTAACTGTGTATAAAGTTTTACAAAATTTTCTGTAAACTGTGTGTTATAATTGGTTATGATAATATGTGTAATTGTAATTGTTATCACCAACATGTCTATATGTATATAGGTGTTGTATGCTAGATTACGTTCAAAAAGAATGGAATTGTTTTTACAGTA
Source organism: Panax quinquefolius (assembly GCA_020205615.1). Lineage (NCBI taxonomy): Eukaryota > Viridiplantae > Streptophyta > Magnoliopsida > Apiales > Araliaceae > Panax > Panax quinquefolius. Next base: position 124,099,649 of record CM035154.1, on the reverse strand, counting down.
AACATCCATGTATGAATGTAATTTATAGAAATATCAAAATTAGTATATATTAATTATGAAATTATGAAATTGAACCTTATGTATGTTAATTGGGTAAGAACTTAAAGAGAACTTAGTTCAAAAGAATCAATTGGTGTATCATTATGATTACAGTGTTCACTGTGTCAAGAAATATCAAAATGGAGTTTTGGTTTTAAAATATGTTATTCCAGTATTTAATTTTTCTAGAATTATGGTTTAAGTTGTGTTAATTTAGTATTTGTATGCTTGGTGAAGTTTATGTGTAATTTGCATAAGTTATACATGTTAATTGGTGTTAGAAATTAAGACATAGCTTTGTTCTGTGTTTTGTTTTGGATTCAACAAATTATGAAATTGAAAGAAAGCTTCTAAATATATATGGGCATTATACATAAGCAAGATTAAATTCAAAATCACACTTTCACTTTATCAAAAATACTCAATCTTTATTTTAGACACCATCCTTCATTAAATCAATTTCATGTGATGCATGCATTGTGTATATGATGTAACTCTTAGTAGGGATTTTTACCATGAAAATCAAGCAAGCTCATTTTTCCTTTTTCTTTCTTTTTTCCATTTTCTTTCAATTTTGATTCTTGACTTGTGCAATGTCTCATTTTCTTAGGCTTTTCAGAGTTACCCATGTAGAGAGAGCGTTGGACCAACGACTCCCAAACCAGATGGCTTTAGGGCACTAGGTGTAGAGACACCCCTAAGGATTTACTAATTTGAGTAACAAAGGCCACAAAATTAGACTAGTCAAGCTGCTTTTATCCATCACACTTTTCAGCGTGAATATCGATGCTTCCCGGCTTGGATACCCAGTTATTTCTTTTAATGGACATTGAAGCAGTTATTTATTCCTTTTCTTCTCTCTTTTTTTCAACTTAATTTTTTTTCATTCTTTCTTTTTTTTTCTTTTTTTTCATTCTTTATTCTTTTCTTTTTTCTTTTCTTTTTTTTTTGAAATTACTCGAATAATGGTTTATACCCCACAACTAAGAATTAGTGCAAACGTGTAGTGCAAAAATGCTTGTGAAATAAATTTTAAATCTAGATGGTGTTTTGAACTAAGATTTCGTACCTTATCAAAGATTCAAGAGTTCTAAATCTTTCACTCTTACTCATGAGTTTTACTCCACAAACACTTATTAGAATTAATTCAATCCATAAAAAGTCAAATAAAATTTTTATTTTTTTTTAATTTTTTTGTGTTTTTTACTATATTTTCCTAAAAAGAAAAAAAAATCTAATACAATAATATACAAACAAACTCCCCCCATACCTAAATCATGCATTGTCCTCAATGTATACAAATGAAGAAAAGAGAACAAAGATGTGAAAGAATTGTACCTTGTATGCGGGGCATTTGTTCTGCAAGAAAATGTGGTGAAAAAGAAAACAAATGTACATATCTACAAATTTCATAAATCCTAAAAATTATTTGATTATACATGAATGATACAAATAGGTAAGTGAGTGTGAACTTTTCATTATTTTCAGGAGGTCTAGAAAATTGAAAATAGTCAGAATTTTCATCACAGTTATGCTTAAAATTTACCTCAAGAAAACTTTCACTAACATGTTCAAATGATGGAAGAATTGGTTCAAATACATGTTCTAGTTTAGTTGACTTATTTATAGTGGATGTCAAGAGCTCATTGACCTTATCTAAATATTCAGATTCATTCCAATTTTGATCAAGGTGATTTAAGAAAAAATTAATTGGATCTTTTTCAATCAAGAGTCTATTTTCAATTATTGCTTGGGTCATTGACAACTCTTGGATCATTTTTACTTTAATAGGTTGGTCCAAAAAAACACTAGGTGATTTTTTAGGAATAAGTCTTTCAGGTTATGGAGCTTTAAGCTTATAGACTTTTTTCAACCGACTCATTAAAAATGATATGATCAATTTTAGGCATAGACGACTCATAATTTTTGGACTCCTCAAATTCGCTTGACTCAAATTGTGTAGAATTGAATATAAATTTTTCACTTTCCTCATTATTTCCACAACCATCAAAATTTTCAAAATTAACCTCAGAGTTACTCAAAAATTCACCCACCTCTTGTTCATTTATTATGGTGGCTAATCTATTCATTTGTATTTCTAGACAGGATATAACATGATCCATGCTGAATTGATTTTCCATTAAAACTTCCATAGTTTTCTCTAAGGCACTAAGTCTTTCCACTTCTTTATTTGATAATTCTTGTGAGTATTGAGGTTCTAGATCCGAATATGGATATGGATATGAACTTAGATAAGAATTTTCATAAGTTGGAAAACATTGATTTACTTGGTGTGCATTAAAATTTTCGTATGATTCTTGATTCGAACCAAAATTATTATTCCAGCTATAATAAGAATTCATTTTTCCACAAATCACAAAACAAACAGACAACTAACCACGAAAGTCGTACAAATTTTTTTTTTTTAAAATAAAAATAAAAACTAAACTACTATTTTTTTTTATTTTTTATTTTTTTATAAAAATATGGAGATACGAAGTACCGAAGAAAGCGCGGCAACAAATTTTTTATTTTTCACTCCTTCGATTCGCTTCAATAATCCTGAAGAAAAAAAATAGAGTTAAAACTAATTCGAATAAATAAAAATTAATTCTAGTCCCCGGCAACGGCGCCAAAAACGTGATGTGTTAAAAATATGTACTGCAAGTGCACAGTGTCGAATTGAAGAACTGGCAAGTACAGGTCGAACCCACAGAGACTAGATTAATTTTAATATTTCCTTAATATCTATTTTAGGCGAATTAGAAATAAAGATTGAGAATTAATTAACTAGAATATGAAAACAATTAATGAAAAAACAATCTAGGAATCTGAATCCACTAAATAATAAACATAACATATAATTGATCTCTCTTTATTTTATAACTCAAATTATGATTTTGATCTCCCTTCCCTTTAATTTAGTAATTTACAATTAACGTGGGCAATCATAGACTATGAAAATTTAAGGATTAACTATAACCCATCAAAACTTCTTTGAGCAAGCATGGATTATGAAAAACTCATATCTTAACAATAATCTATCAAAACCTCTTAATTAATTTAAAATCATATAGGAATTATAAAACGAAGGTATTTCAATAACGAAACATGAAGGCGAAATCAATTAAACATAAAAGCATAAATAATAGAAGAGATAAAAAATATTATTACAAAAAATTATTTAATTTTATCTTCATCCTAAATTAAAGAAATTAACTAGACATGAAAATAAATAAATTAATTAAAATAAAGAAGAAGTAGAAGATTGAAAATAAATAAGAAAACTCCCTTTATTCACGATCCTCCAACAAGCGTACAATGAAACGTAATTTAATTTACTTCTACTCCTAGCCTAAAGTAACACTACAAGAAAATGCTCTAACAGCGACCAACAATATCAGCGATCACACATCCGATCGCAGATACTTATCATTAGCGACTGCTAGTGGCGACCACAATGAAATGTAGTGGCTGTTATGTTTTAGCGACCGCATGTGGTCACTAAGTGGTCGCTACTACAATTTTACCGCCTAAAAATTGGCTGGAAATGTTGGCACCTTATTTTTTTGCGACCTCTCACTATCAGCGACCGCATACGGTCACTGATACTTCTACATCATTAAATATTCAGCGACCGCATGCGGTCGCTATTACCGGTCGCTGATTCTTTTAATCTATCAACCACACCTCGCTCGACAGTAGAAAGAAAAGGGAGAAAAGGGAAAAGGTCACGTCGCAGGAGAGAAGCCACCACCGCCACTGTTGTAACCGCCACCCACCGCCGCCACCCATCGCCTTGAGGTATTGATTTCAATGAATAATGTTTCAATATTGAATATGAATTTTATTATATATGCATTAGATTGATATATATGGATTTGATTATATTCGGGTAATATGATTATGATTTTATTAGTATTTGAAGTCGATTTGGGTAATATGATTATGTTTGGTTTATAAGTTTTGATTAGAGTAAAATTTATTTGGGTAATACGCAGTACTTTGGGTAATTTGATTTTGTTAATTTATGTCAGTTTGGGTAACTTGATAAAGGAAAATTTGAATTATCTGACATCTGTACGGATTGTTTTATCTTTGTGTTGTTAGAAGTCATTTTTTTGACAGAACACTGATACTTTACATTACATGTTTTGATTAGTGGCACTTCACGTAGATTTTTCTTGTATACTTTCTAAAGTCGATTTTTCAGTTGCTTGAAACATGAAATTTTGTTGTTTTCGATGATAGAATCCCAAGGATTGAGAATTATTTAAATAAAAAATAATAATGAGCTATTCTGCATGCCCACAAATGTTTTAATGTTTTAGGTTTATTGTGGATATACATAAATAACTAGAGCTTTTGGGTGTGTTGTTAACGCGTGTGATTAGTGATAGGATGGAGTGTTTGGCTGGCTAATTCTTTGATATATAATTGTAGGCTTACTTGGGGTTTTGAAGTAAGGGTTTTAATATTTGTTTGTTTATGGCAGATTTTGTCACTAGTTGTTTGTGAAAGTTTTGTAAGTTCATAGTTCTATTACCTTAGGTTATTGATGATATCACTCTGGCTTAAAATATTTAGTGGATACCATGTGAAGTTAGAAGGTTATGTTCCTTAAGGATGCAGTTATAACATAAACTGGAATCTTGGAGAGAGAAAATAAAAGAAGTAAAGTTCACAATTTTTCTGGATGGGAGGGGAGGATTCACAAATGATGGTAATTCACAATTACAACAAAGTATAAATTTTGGGGGTATGTTACTATAATGAATGTGGGACTAATTTTACTTGTTTTATTATACTCCCTCGGTACCACTTTGCATGTCATAGCTTTTGAGATCTGTTTTTTTGTACCGGATTCAAGGCATACTTGAACTATACTTTTATACTATCTAAAGAGTCCCATTTGACTTTCTAAAGTCGATTTTTGTGAAATCTTGATGTTCCAAATTGATAAAATGGATATGAATGTATTAGATTGTAGTTAGTATAAAATTTATATTTTGGGATTCTTTTGTGCAATAGAGGTACTTAACTATTTAAATGCAATTTTGTTTATTTTCATTTTATATTCATATATATACATGTTTATATCATCATCATGTTTATGTAATAAACTATTTAAATGCAACTTTTGTTTATTGTCATTTTATATTCATATATATACATATTTATATCACTGTCATGTTTATTGTCATTTTATATATTTATATATACATGTAATCAAATATAACTCATAATAACATCGTGAAATTTGTAATATCTGAGATGGCTTCAAGTAAGCCTTGAGAAAAAGTGCGGCTTGGGTAGGGGGCCTAATCATATGCCCAAGGCCCCTACTAATCCGGATGATCGGATTCTTATTCAGATTCGCCCTCCTCCGAATATCACGTACGTCCCGCATCATTTATATATAAGTATTTTATAGTGAATTGCTTAGATGTAAATTGCTTTAATATATCTACTTATCGTTGATGTAAATTGTTGTATATTATAGTGATTTTTCAGATAATAAGATCGTCAAGTGCATATCACAGCTATTTTTACAGAATTGGCCTACACCTGTGATTACGTGGGCGAGCACACCTATCGCCCATAAGGATGCTGTTTGGGCTGAATTTCAAGTATGTTTTTTAAATTATGATAGATAATTTAATATTCTAAGGATAATTATTTAGTAATGTTATTATTGTTGTTTTATTTGCAGAAAAGGTATAGATGGGAGGATCGCGTGCTTTGGTTGATTCGAGCATATTATTACAGCGAAGTCGTCATTCGCATTCAAGGATATTTTGAACAAAGAACGACAAAAAGCCCTTAACAATGCCGAGATCGACCATTAACAGATCCTGGTGGTGCACCCAGTCCATATGGGCTGAGATGTGTGCCCAATGGAAAGCTGAGAGCTGGGTGAAAAGACGAAAGACTACCGCCACCAACAGATCCTCTAAAAATTCGATGGGGGAAAGGCTAAAGGAACATCTGAGGAGGAAATATTTCATAGTTGTAAAGATATCAACGCTGTGGTGCGTATTTACAAGTTTTAATATGTTTACAATCATGAATTCAGAGAAAATATATCACATTTTTACTTAGTAATATTGTGATATTTTTTGTATAGGAGTCTCAGTCTCAAGGTCAGCATATCCATTGGCTGGATGTGTACGTGGCGACCCGTGATGGTCTGCCTGATGCTATCCAGATAGCGGTAATAAGTTTTAACAACTTGATCTTGTTTATCAATGCTTACAGAATTTATTTTTAACTATTTAATTGTTAACATGATGACAGGATACTTATAAGCGTTTATTGAATGAGCGTTATCCTAAAGGCACTCCACGTCCGCCTATTGATCAAGAGTTATGGGAGAGGGCGTCTGTTGTGAAGAAGAACTACATTAAAGTCCAAGGACAATGACGACGCCCATCCTTGATGGCTCAGGATGCTCTTACCCAGTCTTCATACATCGTGAGTCATCCAATTGTTCATACTCACTTTACCGATGTTAGAGAGCTATATGTCGAGATCGAGATCTTACGAAGATCTTAAAGCGTGCATCCAGGGGCTCTGAGTCCCGAGGAGTTAAATTTGAAAGCGATTCTTGAAGCAATAGCAGAGACAATATGGGGATGACGACGAGGTATAAAATTAATTTGTTGTATATATTATCGTAATATATAACAGTATTAACATAGTTACTATATTTATAACTTGCTTTACTATTTTGTTAATTACAGGGTGATCAAGGAGGCGATGATGCATGATGTACCTGCTTTAGAGCAATGTTGTAGTTATAGTATAAGCTTGTACTTGTATATTCATTCTTTGGATGTCTGTATGTTACTTAAACAAGTTTTGATTTGTTTATATTTATTCAAATCATATTGGTTTTTAAAGTTTTATATAGTATATATACTAGTAATTTGGTGTATGTGTCGGTGGATGATGAATGTTTATATTGTTGTGTATGCTGTTTATCTTGTTGTGTATGTGTGTTGGGATAAAGCGGGTACAAAACAGATACAAGTTTTTGAGAATTCTGAAATATAGCAAAAATCTGGTTTTTATTTTTTTTTATTTCACGTAATTGCATGATGATTTGATAGTTATTAGCAACGGCTAAACATTTGAGGTTATCACGATGATCCTTTGCGGTCATTCGGTCGTATTATTACATGGACCATGTCGACTTTGGCTACTGGACCATCTTGACTCGACTTAATAACCGAATTTGTCATTTGATCGCTTCATATCGATCGCATGAGATAAATCGATTAAGCTAATAGTGGTCATTGATGTGCATCCCAAATGACAAGATTTTATCGATGATTATCAATGACCGAATGCGATTCATTGATAGTATCTACGACCATATCACGATTCATTGATAGACCTTTTTCTTATAGTGTAATACAATACCTCATACCTTTCTCTCAAAAACAAGAGACCTATTTATAGGGAAAATAACTTTGAACCCTAATTTAGATTCATTGAACTTGGACACTTTTGTTCCCTTTCCATGTAGGTTTTAATTTCCTAGTGGTAATCAACTTCTTAAAAAGATTTTCTAGATAAATAGATCTTCTAGATTGACTTTCTTTTCTCTTGTTGGATTTGACTTGCACACTAAGATTGTTCAACCTCTTTCCTTCTCCTTGTCGGATTCTTCTTGGATATTCCTTATATGAATAAGAGCATTAAATATCGCTTGATCACCAAGATTTTGACTTTATTGCAAAAAATATTAAATCCTACAACATAAAATAAAACATATTAATTTAATAAACTAATATAATTAAATGGACAAAATTAGGGATAATTAAATGTATGAATTATGTGTCTATCAATAGTATTTTTTGAATTTTAATCTAACTTTTTGTTACGTTGTGCTTTCAGACACAAACAATTAATAGTATTTAATATTATATAATAATTTCCTCAATTCTTATGTACAATTCTAAAACGTCATATATTATGGGAGAGAGGGAGTACTATTTAATATTTTATACTTATCCTCCTAATACATGACTCAAACAATCTCTATCTTTCTGTATATAGAAAAGCTTTGTATGCCAATTGGCATATAACCTACTCGTTACATATAAAATACAGACTCTTCTGTAGGTAATATGAATGTCCACCAAAATGTTCTTTCCCATTTATTACATCCAAAAGCTAAGTTTTGAAATTTTAATAAAATATGGTACATCTGTGTGTGCAAGCGTGTAACTGTTAATCATCATATACAGATTACTTTATAAAAGCTTCAGTTCATTAGGCAACTATTATTAGTGAAGTTCCATATTTAACAACTAGTGCTCTACCAAGTGGTAAGCTAGCCAAAATATACTAGCTAGCACTACAAAGTGGATGGATACAATGTCAATCTTTCCGGCTCTTAATTTAGTAAGATACACAAGAAGCTTGACGGCTTGTGCCGTCGGGTGATAGCTCTGGTGTGAGAATAAGTACAGGCTGGTACAAGGTTTAACAATGGAGGCTTTAGTGTTTAGTGCTCAAAAAGATATTACCTGCTAATTAAAGTCCAGCCTTGTATTTATAGACACTCTCATCACCTAAAGTCCATCTCTGAATCAGATTAGGACTCCAAAACATGGTAGTTACCACTGTTTGGGTCCAACATAATCTCCTTAAAAGGTAAAAATTGGATATGATCTAAATACTACCTTTGGAGTTAGTTATCCAAATATGGTTAAGACTAGAATCCTTAACCATTTAAACCCCTTATCCCTCCGAACTCTATACAAGGGCCAACCTGCTGTATGGGCCCAATCTAACCGAACCCATGTAAACTGGTCTGGGCTCCGGCCCAAAGGACTTGGATACCCTACCCCGAACATCATCAACTAGAACAGGACTCCAGCCTAGAGGACTCGGATGCCCAAACCCGAACACCTCCAATATCCCTGATAGCTTCGACCCAATAGGCTCAACATCCCCTTCTCACCCCGGGCCTTCAGCCTATCCAAAGGGTCGGTAAATTACTCCCGAACATTGACCTCTAGTCTCTTGTTATAATGTATTTATAGTTAGAGACTTGAAAAGACACGAAGGGAAATGATAAGGCATTTGGGGAACCTAACTGGTTTTTCTTTATTTTTTGAAATGGTACTCATTTTTCCTAGAATTGTGACCCAACTGCCATAAATAGCCTCCCTTGGGATTTGTGCAACCTCACTATAAAACCCCCAATCTAACCATCACTATCACTTTTTCCAGATTTTCTTATCTTTCCCTCCCAGAGTTCTCTACAAGGGCGATTTCCGGCGAGCAATCAATCTCACCAAACTTCTCTGATTCAGGTTTCTCCATCCCCAAAACTTCACATTTATACTTCTTTTGCTTTAATGGATGATTCTGGGCTTCCTCCTTCCTCCACCACTGAGGAAACATCTACCGTCGATAACACCTCTGTTAGTTCCCAGTAGGCACACAATAGATCTAGAAGGGGGGGTTGAATAGATCCTATTTTTTTATCAAATACTTGTCCTTTTTATTTTGTATTGCTAATGAATTAGCATATGACAAACATAAGAATCTTTTCAAGCACTGCGGAATAAGTAAAAGATCTTCTTCATTGATATATTCATAATCATATATACATTGTTTTTAGAGTTAGTTAAGTTATAAGCAGTTAATATATACATAGCAGTTATAGCAGTTAGGTACATAATGTAAATGACATAAAGTAAATGACACAAGGGATTTTAAGTGGTTTAGAGACTCAAGCTCCTAATCCATTCTTTTGCTTTCAACTACCAGGATTTCCACTAAGGAAGGGTAGCACCCTGAATCACTAAGATTCCTTCAAGGCCTGCAACCTTGGAACTATAGTTCACTAAGAACTCTTCAAGGCCAGCAGCCTTGGAACTCCTCTAGTTCCCTAGGAACTCTTCAAGCCCAGCATGCCTGGAACTTTGTTTAGTCCCTCCAGATAAGGACCCCTCAAGCCTTGGTTTCTTATTGTTATAGTTGTTGTTGGTGATGCTGAGCTGCTAAGATGTCTTTAGGCTTTGAACATCTTATGTACTTAGCAACTTGGAGTAGTCCTCTTGGCATTCTGCTTGGAGTCTGGACTACATCTTCTTTAGTGCAGCTGATCTTTACTCTTTTCTGCTCATCTTCATCTGATGTCAGCTGTGCACCATCACCATCTGGATTTGCTAAGTCTCTGAGCCTTTGGTAGACTTTGTTTGGCACTAAGAAATCCCTGAACCCTTCTTGAATGCTTTGCAGACATGATTCTGCATCTGCTCTTTTTCAGCCTTTGGTTCATGGTGATCTGTAGAGTGGCTTTCTTGACCTTCTTTTGTACTCTGCCACTTTTCTGAACGCTATCTTCTTGTCCTTCTCGGCTCTCAGCTTAGCTGCCATCTTTAGTGGCATTCTCATCTTTGTTGAGTGAAGCTCTGGTCCATTAAGTCCTTCTTCAAAGCTGCTTCACTTCCACCTATGTAGTCTCACTGTTACTGAGACTTGTTATGTTAATCTCTGGTGGAACTCGTAGAGTCAACAATAGCATTCCAACAACTCAACGATTCTGCAACTTAGCAATCAACAACAACTCTTGATCTTTGAAGCTCTATTGATTTATACTCCTTCACAATCTTTCCGTTGGAAAGTAGCCGTTAAAAGCTTTTTGAATTGCTTAGCAGATCTCGAGTTATTTGATATAGACTGCAGATGTGACATGACATGACTTTCTGACATTGCAGTCTACTGTTTCACCTACCCCATCAAAGATGTCACTTTTATATCTCGGGCAGGTAGTCGAATTTATTACCTCCTTCTGATTTCTCGATTAGAGGTTGTCCTTTTTCATTGATGCTCTCAATAAGCTTTGTTCAAATATCAATCTTCGGGTTGAACCGTTGCCAATGCTTCAATCCTCAGTTGTTTGAACTCTATAATTTCTATGCACATCTTCTTTGACCTGATCGTAGTGTCTAGTTGACATGTAGAGACAATACTACGATCCTGAAGAGAGTTCATTAGATCTCCAATATAGAACACCTCTTCCTTCTCTCATGCAAAGATTACTTTATCACTTCATTTGCCTTGACCGCTTCTCTCTCTGGCCCGATGGCTTGATTCTCTATTCTGGGCCCTTCTGAATAGCAAGACACTTCAGATTTGTGGCGTGTCCAGCTCACTTTCTCCTTGTGATCTCCTGTTCACTTATCATCAATGGACTGACCCAATGCTTAATCACTTTAGCCTTGTTCTTCAGAAGTTAAGCAGTATCTTTGTGTACACTCCATCAGTTCTTTCTTTGGTTTGGCAAACACTATGATCCTGGTTACTATCAAGATCGTCATCTTCTATTTACTAGATAGCTACTGCACTTGCTAACTTTCCTAAGTCAGTTACTAGAGTCTTCTTTTAATCAACTTATGGAAGACTTCATCTTGAATGGCTTCTCAACTCAATCTGGATGTTGATTGAGTTGGTGCTTAGACCTTCTGTTAGCTTACATTCCATTCGTTGAGTGCTCTCCAATTTCCTTTTAGATGGGATGTATCTTTGCAGTACCAACCAGAGGCTTCGTTCCTTTGGATATTCTGGGAGTGCTCAAAAGTTAAGAATCGTGTTTGCTCTACGATTCTGCCATGGCGTTGTGAGCACATCTGTTGAAGTCTCAGTTCTACACTCCACGATTTAGCTTCGGCTGTGCAGACACTACAACTCCGAGATCAGATCTTAACACTCTACGATTTCTATCGTTGTGTTTGTTGTCTACATATGATCTTTCTCGACTACGATCTCTGCCTCTGATGCGATCAGTAGACTCTACGACTTTAAGTGTAGTCTATGATTCTTGACTTGGCTTTGGCAGATGCTTGGTTTGGCCAGACGCAGTCGCCTCTACAATTCTGATTACGACATTCTTCTTGAGACTACTACTCCGAGGAAGTTCTCCTTGACAGACTACAATCCTTCCTCATTTATCATGGCAGTCTACGAACTTTGAGATCTAGTATCTTACAGACTTCGATTCTGCCTTGGTAGCTCTCAAGTTTTCCTTGACTCTCCTGGAAGACTACGATTTCTGGTGCGGTGCTCGATGATCAGATAAGGCTATCTATTACATTATAAGATCAACCTAACAAGCTTGATCTTTCTATATTTATAGTCTTTGTACATCATTTCTTTTTTAAGGACTTTACAAAGCTGTTTTGCTTATGTAGGATCAACCTAACATATTTGATCAATTCATTCTAAGTTCTTGTATATATGTTCCCATTATCTATCAAAGGACTTTACAGCTTTTCTTAATGCAAGCATACTTGTATATTCATTCATATATATATATATATATATATATATATATATATATATATATATATATATATCATAATCAAATCATATATAAATAGGAATATCATTCACGTGATTATTCCTGACAATCTCCCCCTATTTGATTATGACAAAAATAATAAGTGCATATGCATGTTATGAATAAATCTTATATACAGTGAGCAACTGTATTTCTAAAGCAAATAATCATTAATGTCATTTATAATAATATGGAATTTAATACACTATGACATTTCTGTATCCTAGATCCAAAACATGCCTAATGGTTAGAGATATACCTCTTTGGCTCCATGTGTGTTTCCAGAATGTCTGTTGATAAGCTATTCATCTGTTTGATCTTCTTGCACCTGATCACCCTAGATGTTGACTTCATTTCTTTTGTCTGCTCCCCTTCAGATGTATGCTTCTCTTCTTCTTCTTTTGGCTCCCCTTTAGTCTTTTCAAACATAGGCTGTAAAGCCCCCAAACCCGGGTACTTGAAACCCGAATTCAGTGCTTCACGATACCATTTCTATGAGCGGAATAATACTAATAATAATAAATTATTAAACTTAATTTTCATAACTATCAAAGTCTAGCTCCCAAGTACGTAACCTTTAATCATTCCTTACAATACATGATAATAAATATATAACATGTCTTAATAATATTAAACTATTACATAAGATATCATTGAAATTATTCAGCAACCTTTCCCTTTCCCTTGTTTCTAGCAGAGCCTTTAGATTGTTCACACTTAGCTGAAAACATTTAAATTAAGCAAGGATGAGCATTTGAGTGCCCAACAAGTAATAACAATTATATATATATATATAAGCTGAAAGAATTTAAATGTATTCTTTATACTACTCTTCTACAACAAATCAATAGTTGTGAAGTAATCTAAACCAATAATAATAACATAACAACCCTCTTTCAAATTTTTGAAACTACGTACTGACTATAAATAGGGTTAAGGGGACATACTATGAACATTGTTTTCATTTTCGAAAAGGTTAAATAGAACTTCAACTGTAAACCGTCATAACTTACGGGCATAGGGGTGATCAGCCCGTTGTACCCTGTATTGATCAATACTACATAACAAGAACGATATTATCGTTCACTCTGGCTGCCTTGGGCACATAAAATTTTTCCCATGAATGGGATGTTCATACCTGTCGAGGTTCCAAACCAAAGCAATTCGGTAGGATAATGGTAGGTTTTATCTTGTTCAACAATAATCTATAATTCAACATATATATATATATATATATATATATATACGGGTAATTGACAAAGGTATATCAACATGTGATTAAACGTAATGATTATCTAAGTGGGGACACTTGTATAACCATTTATAGAATTTAACGAACATAATATATACCTGAATTATCATATACTAACATGTTGATAATCAATGATCATATATAATATAGGGTTAATAATCTGTTCAGTAATAATATAATTTTGAAACATTCTTACTCATGTCCATTGCATAAAGGAAATGCAAAGGTAGGATACTTCACCGATCGATACGCTTCTATAATCGCAACTTAGTTTTATCTTTTATGTAATCACCTATCATTAATCAAGTCATTCGTTCGATTAGAACAATATAATATAACACACGTAAGATCGCATTTCGCAATGCGACATAATATAATCTAATCATCATCACACATATTCAACACTTTCGTTGGATCACAAACAAACATTAATACTGATCCAAAATATCTAAGTCCGGATCAATTCCTAAAATATGCCGAAAACCGGACACGGTCTTTATCGGGTAATTATCGAGTCTAAGACTCTATTACGTAACTCAATATTTGTAAATATCGGTCATATTATTTTAAATGACTCAATAAACATTTATTATAATTTATCGTAAATTTTCAAACACCGAATCATTATTACATGATTTAATATCAAACAACTCTATTTATCATTAATATTAAACTATTAATAAAACCATTGCCAAAATATTAAAGTTATTTATAATAACTCAAAATATTTTTAAAACATTTATATTACCCTTAAATGATTTTGAAAATATTTAAAATCATTTTTAAATAATTATCATTAATATTAAAATATTAATGTACTATTTATCCAATATTAAAAGTCATTAATTATAACTTAAAATATTTTTAATTCATTTATATCCTTTTAAATGATTTTTAAATCAATAAAACTATTTTAAAACTATTTATTTAATATAATTTTTAAATAAATTTAATATCATTAATATTAAATAAATATTATTAATATTAAATTATTAATGAAGTTATCCTTTAAATATTAAATGTTATATTTTATAACTTAAAATATACTTAAATACCTTATTATTATTTAAAATAATTTTTCATATAATAAAATCATTTTTAATCTATTTATTTAATTCATTTATTAAATAACTAAAATATCATTAATATTAAATAATTAATGAAATTCATCACAAAATATTAAAAAGTCATTAAAAATAACTTCAAATATTTTCTTATTCCATAATATAATTTTAAATAATTTTTCAAGTATTAAAATCATTTTTAAATAATTTATTTAATATATTTATTAAATAAATTAAATACCTTTAATATTCGAAAATATTAAATATTTGTGAAATATATCCAAAATAATTAAAATATAATTTTCGGATTTTAAATTTATTTTTTATTATTTATTATGTATTTTTAATAATTAAAAATTAATTTTGTATAATTATTTAATGAAAATATAATTTTTATAAATAAACTGTCGCTAAAGACCACCTATAGTGACAGAACCGTCGCTGTAGGTGTTCTTCACATTCTTCATGCAAACCCAGATCTTCAAGCCAGTTACCGAGTGGGTGAGTTTGACCAAGTGTAAATCAGTGTGTATTGTGTTTCTGAGCATGTTGTTGATCTGATAGTGTACTACTAATTCAAGACTACAAGACACAACAATAAACAGGTTCATACAGCTCATAACAAAGAAGATCTGAGCCCCTAAAGTGGCTGTCAGAGCTGTTCTTCATTTCTGGGTTTGCCCAGAAATGAAGAATAGTTCGAATTCCCTACTTTGGGCTTCCACTACGTACTGATCGTGCAATAATTTTGTGATCTATAAGTTGCAGTATGTAGCCAGTATGTAAATGAAGAGATCTAACACAAAATATCAACAAAACATCAAAAGATCAAAAAGATATAGCCCGGTCAACGCATGTAAGAGGCAGTGTTCATAGGTTTTTTGGGTTACCCAGAAAACCAATTTTGTGCTTAACCCTGCTAGTTTGACCGATCACTACACTAAATATATATGTTATATAACCGATCTAAAAGCTTAAAATTGTAGTACTCATACCAAGCTACCATTATATTACAACAACATAACCCAAACACCAATATACTGACAGATCTAGTCGATCAAAAGCGTTGTCAGACCGATCTGGGCATAATCTGGGCTGCCCAGATTTCTTCCGGTCAATGCCAGTCAATGGTATTTAACCATTAATAACTTTCGTTCTAGACATCAAATGACTCTGATTCTTTTTGCATATTAAAGACCACATTACAAGCTACACATAACAACTTAAAAACAATAAAAACCATAATCGAGAAAGGATCTGTGGCCACTGACATTCGTTGTCAGACCATAGAACCAAGTTTTTCCAGATTTTGTAGATCTTCAAATCCGAGCTTCTAACTGTTATGGATCCAAATTTAGCAACCTAGATCATCATTAGACACTATTACCAACATATTCTAACACCCAAACATAACATCTAACACAAAATTTATGGACAGAAATCAAGCTAGGATTTTATACCTTTTTGGGCTTAATCTTGATTCTAGCTTCTGATTTGTTTATGGTAATGGCGGGGCTTTGTTTGGGACTGGTCTTAGCAATGAATTTCGTGGGTTATGAGTTGAGAGAGATTGGTTGAGGGTGTGTGCACAAAATAAGCTAGCAAATGGTTTATTTATCTCTCTAATTTATTTATAGAAGTCTAGCAATGTGTGACTTACTGTTATCCCCCATATTCTTGTTGTCCATTAGACAAAACTCCTTATCTTGATCTTCAGTATGCTTAGTGAGATTTCCACCAATGAGATGTTGACAACATTGTACTTTTTGTAAGAAAGTAAGGTCATTAGCTATTTAAGGAAACTTGATTAGCCTAATTTGTTGCCTTAAAAGACCTATAGTGGCCAGCTATGTATATACTCTCTAATTCTTTATTTAGCTATTATTTTAATGCATAAATTAGATAAATCAAAGGTCTAAAATACCCTTGGTTATGTGGGCTAAGTTTGGGCTTGAATTTGATTTCTTTTTGGGCTTCTCCCATAATTGTTTTGGGCCATGTAATAATCATAGCCTAACAATTTTAATATATGTTACCCAGGTTGTTTATTTAGGGTTTAAAATAAATATAATTAGTTTGCAAAATTTATAATTAGGGTTTTTCTTAATTTGATTAGGGTTCTAATCATACATGGACATTAGGGTTCTAATCATACATAGACATTAGGGTTATTATATAATAATTATAATTATCCTTGCTAATTTAGCAATTAGGGTTTATAATTTTGGTAATTAGGTTTTCAAGAAATTAATAAATCTAAATGTTAATTAGAGTTAATCATAAATCATATAACATAGTTATATAACAGACTTAAACTCACAACTGAGTTTCAAATTAGGTTTTCCCACAGTAAACTAGGGTTAACATAATACATCATATTAAAATAAAATAAATAAATAAAAAATTTTATACGCAAAATTTCTAATTTATTTGTATAGAAAATATTGGGTTGTTACATTCACTCTCCCTTATAAAGATTCCATCTCCGGAATCATCGTTTTAAAACCTACACATACAAGTGTTTGTAGCATATACAATCATTGTAAGTAGATCTTGATCATAAATGATCGTACTGATCTTTAACCTATTCACGTAAAGCTTGTCTATCTAATTAAACGGAAATTTGATTTCTAAAAGACCTCAAATTCCTTCTTCAAAATTTCTTTATAAAATAATTACTATATATAGGAACATCGTGTATATAAAAATAAAGTTATATGAATAATACCTGGAATTGCACCACCAGCTGCTACGGTATCCTGGACCGTGATGTTGTAGACCCTTGCTGTTGATTTCGTCGGCTTGCTGGATGACGTGGGTCCCGTGATTGCTAGAGTTCCACTGCCCTTGCTAGTATTCACACTCGCTGCCTCCGTCCTCCTCTTCGAACAATCCTTCACCTTATGCTCAGTCGATCCACATAGAAAACATCCACTGTTCATTCTTGGATTGGGGTAGTTGGGAGAGATATGGCCCTCCTGCCCGCACTTGTAGCACACGAACTTCCCCTTCAAACATTCTCTAGAGTGGTTCTTCCCACAGTTTCCACACTGCACAGCTTGCTTCTTAACTCCTTCTTGCTTCACCTGAATACTTCCAAAATTTCTTCCCTTCCTCTTACTACTACCACTTTACTTCCACTATTAACTTCCATCTTTCCAGTTCCTTCAACCTTACTCTTGTTCTTTCTCTCCTTGTTGTAGAGGCTCATGGCCTCACTCCCCTCCTCAGTAATAATAGTCTTCTCCATGAGTGTTGCAAATGTAGGGATCTGCAACACCGCCACCTTATTGTAGAGCCAGGATTTTAATCCCAGCTCAAACCTTCTAGCTTTCCTAGCCTCTGTATCAACTTGATGCGGAGCAAACCTAGCCAACTCATTAAATTTTGCGGCGTATTCGGAAACCGTCATATTCTCCTGCTTCAACTCTAAAATTTTACCTCCATCCTAGCCTGCATACTAGATGAAAAATAGTTCTCAAAGAACAGTGTCTTGAACCTATCCCATGTAACTACACCTTCTCCTGCCCTCGCCTGATTCGCTTCCCACCAAAAATTGGCTCACCCTTCATCATGTAGGTGGCAAAAGTGGTCTTTTGCCCCTCAGCTACCCTAGCTATTATGAACGTCTTCTCAATCTCTTTAATCCAATTCTGCGCTTCAATAGGGTCAGTTGTCCCTTTGAATTCGAGGCGGTCCTACAGCCTTGAAGTCTTTAAAATTTGCTGCGGTTGTCAAATTTGGTTCCTCGCGATCGGCATTCCTTGCTGCATAGCTTGTGCTACCATGTTTGCAAAGTGCTGCATCGGGTCTGCTTGTTGTTGTCCTTCAACATTATTGACAAATTCTTCTGCCTTTTGGTTTCAAGTTTGACGTCTTGGCGGCATTATCTGGTTAAGTAAAACCATATATTATTCTTTACATTCTAAATCTTATCATATAAGTTTAGTATATCAACTCATTTCATTACTCAAACTTAGATTCATATTCATTTAACAAATATCTTACATAGCACATACTGCTTTAAACATATTTCATCCCCTTGTGACTACAAAAGTCAGGATTTACTACCTTGACTAATACCAAAAGTTGGGAACATTACATTACACGTAGTATATACTTAACATTAAAGCAGACTACACACAATGTAACCTATACTACCAATTCACTCACGCCTTTTCTTGGACAACCTTTCGCACCGATGACCTTCTTATCCCACGGATAAAACATGCTCTCGATTTCTAGCTCGGGACAATCTGAGTGTTATGTCCCTCATAGCCACAAAGGTAACATATTCTTTTCCTTTCTTCTTATCGGATTTTCCTAAGTTATGGTCTTATCTTTCTTTTTCCCTTCTTGGTTGAGTCGCATTACGACGTGTTGCTTGTGGCTCCCATCCGATCAATTTGGATTTTAAGCTTATCTTATTCTTCCATTGTTTCTATTAACGCTTCGACGTGATTGACTATTTAATGCTTTTTCTATTTCCCACAGCTTTTCCAGAGAAGAAACCTTGTTCCTCAGATCCTGCACCTCTATTGATGCTTGTTCAGCTTCAACTTTAGTGTCTGAATCACTATCTGTCAGCTCCACCATCTCCGAATCTGGTACTACATTTTCTATAATAACCACTTCGTTTGAGTTATTTTCATTGTAAGCCTCTATTTCAGCTATTGGCTTCGATATTAGCTCGGGGGTATGGATTTGATCCTTCTTCATGCTATAAGCATATAACAAGCCTTTTCCACCAGACATCTACACACATAAATTATCCTGATTAGCATATAGTATATACACACAATAAACAATACTTTTATATAAGTTATCTTTTATTTTGTTTGACGATGGATTTAGTCAATTCATTTCTTTATAAACTCTATATGAGTTATTTATATTTTCATATACCACGGTTTTAATACAGACCGGCTAAACATCTGGCATACTTCTATAAACGATCAAGGCATAAACTGCCCACCACCAACTATCCACTAATGGACAAAAGTGAGGATTCACTACCACCTACCCCTCTACCAAAAATAAAAGTTGGGGTCTAACTGCCATCCTATGCGTACAATAAGGCATAAGGATTTACAACAACTAAATAGTCCCTAATAGAAACAAAAGTGGGACTATATCGGACATGAATGCAAATTAACGCCTGCTCTCACTGCTGGAGGGCAGCTTCATCCCCTCCACGTCGAACCGCATAAAGGCGATGTCTAAATCTTGCTCCAAAGTATATATCCTCGCATCTTTAGCTTCTACCTCAACTCTCAACTGGCCTAGCTGCAGCTCTCTCTGCTCTGACCTCCCTCGCAACTCGGCCTAACTCACTTTGTGCACAGTAAGCGGCGTCTTTATCTTCGCCGCTCTGAAATCTGGAGGGTGTGGTTCTGCGCCTCCACTCGCTCAGCCCTAACCATTAACTCATCGTTCCTGGCCAACAAATCTCTTATCATCTCATGCTCCATGGACTCCTCACTATAGTCCCTCGACCCTTGATTCACTGGATAACTACCTTGACTCTCGTCAGCCATCCTATGACCATAATAAACAATCAAAACAACATCAGTACCACAATAAAATATATTCATTGATAAAATGAAATAATATTTTATTCAGTACAACTAAAATTTGATGGATCTCCTCAATCCATCACCTAGCCAACATATTCTATAAGAGTTTTTTACTAAGGTTATATCCTAGGTTTCGCATTCCTAATGTTTATAACCTACAACTTTGATACCAACCTATAACACTCATGGTGCTTCCAACCATAGCACCTTACAAGGGTACCTATCAACTTGCTATCGACTCGCTCGGCGTCCCCTACGGAAAGTCTGGCTTCGGTGCCTTCCCTTAAAGGGATGTCACCAGATAAAGGCTCGGGTCTCTTTGCAAATTCATGCTTATAGCTTTGATACCAACCTGTAAAGCCCCCAAACTCGGGTACTTGAAACCCGAATTCAGTGCTTCACGATACCATTTCTATGAGCGGAATAATACTAATAATAATAAAATATTAAACTTAATTTTCATAACTATCAAAGTCTAGCTCCCAAGTACGTAACCTTTAATCATTCCTTACAATACATGATAATAAATATATAACATTGTCTTAATAATATTAAACTATTACATAAGATATCATTGAAAATCATTCAGCAACCTTTCCCTTTCCCTTGTTTCTAGCAGTGCCTTCAGATTGTTCACACTTAGCTGAAAACATTTAAAGTAAGCAAGGATGAGCATTTGAGTGCCCAACAAGTAATAACAATTATATATATATATATATATAAGCTGAAAGAATTTAAATGTTTTCTTTATACTACTCTTCTACAACAAATCAATAGTTGTGAAGTAATCTGAACCAACAATAATAACATAACAACCCTCTTTCAAATTTTTGAAACCTTCATCTTGACTATAAATAGGGTTAAGGGGACATACTATGAACATTGTTTTCATTTTTGAGCAAGGTTAAAGCAGAACTTCATCATCAGTAAACCATCATAACTTACTTACGCACGGGGTAATCACCATTGTACCTGTATAGATCAATACTATATAACAAGAACGATATTATCGTTCACTCTGGCTGCCTTGGGCACATAAAATTTTTCTCATGAATGGGATGTTCATACCTGTCGAGGTTCCAAACCAAAGCAATTCGGTTGGATAATGGTAGGTTTTATCTTGTTCAACAATAATCTATAATTCAACATATATATATATACTGGTAATTGACAAAGGTATATCAACATGTGATTAAACGTAATGATTATCCAAGTGGGGACACTTGTATAACCATTTATAGAATTTAACGAACATAATATATACCTGAATTATCATATACTAACATGTTGATAATCAATGAGCATATATAATATAGGGTTAATAATCTGTACAGTAATAATATAATTTTGAAACATTCTTACTCATGTCCATTGATAAATAAAGGAAATGCAAAGGTAGGATACTTACCGATGCACTACTTACTTACAATACGCAACTTAGTTTTATCTTTTATGTAATCACCTATCATTAATCGGTCATTTGTTGATTAGAACAATATACTATAACATTAGTAATCTTGCATTTTCGCAAAGATAACCTAATCACATTGTCACATATTCAAGCGATCGTTCGATCACAAACAAACATTAATACAAACCAAAATATCTAAGTCCGGATCAATTCCTAAATATACGATTTCTGCAAGATAGTCTTATCGAAGTAATTATCGAGTCTAAGACTCTATACGTAAACTCAATATTTGTAAATATTAGTCATATTATTTTAAATGACTCAATAAATATTTATTATAATTTATCGTAAATTTTCAAACAAGGAATCATTATTATAATGATTTAATATCAAACAACTCTATTTATCATTAATATTAAACTATTAATAAAACCATTGCCAAAATATTAAAGTTATTTATAATAACTCAAAATACTTTTAAAACATTTATATTACCCTTAAATGATTTTTAAAACATTTAAAATCATTTTAAATAATTACCATTAATATTAAAATATCAATGTACTATTTATCCAATATTAAAAGTCATTAATTATAACCTAAAATATTTTTAATTCATTTATATCCTTTTTAATGATTTTAAATCAATAAAACCATTTTTAAACTATTTATTTAATATAATTATTAAATAAATTTAATATCATTAATATTAAATAAATATTATTAATATTAAATTATTAATGAAGTTATCCTTTAAATATTAAAAGTTATATTTTATAACTTAAAATATTCTTAAATACCTTATTATTATTTAAAATAATTTTAATATAATAAAATCATTTTTAATCTATTTATTTAATTCATTTATTAAATAACTAAAATATCATTAATATTAAATAATTAATGAAATTCATCACAAAATATTAAAAAGTCATTAAAATAACTTCAAATATTTTCTTATTCCATAATATAATTTTAAATTATTTTCAATTATTAAAATCATTTTTAAATAATTTATTTAATATATTTATTAAATAAATTAAATACCTTTAATATTCCAAAAATATTAAATATTTTTGAAATATATCCAAAATAATTAAAATATAATTTTTGGACTTTAAAATAATTTTTAATAATTTATTATGTATTTTTAATAATTAAAAACTAATTTTGTATAATTATTTAATGAAAATATAATTTTTATAAATAAACTGTCACTAAAGACCACCTATAGCGACAGAACTGTCGGTGTAGGTGTTCTTCGCGTTCTTCATGCAAACCCAGATCTTCAAGCCAGTTACCGAGTGGGTGGGTTTGACCAAGTGTAAATCAGTGTGTGTTGTTTTTTTGAGCATGTTGTTGATCTGATAGTGTAGTACTAATTCAAGACTACAAGACACAACAATAAATAGGTTCATACAGCTCATAACAAAGAAGATATGAGCCCCTAAAGTGGCTGTCAGAGCTGTTCTTCATTTCTGGGTTTGACCATAAATGAAGAATAGTTCGAGTGCCCTACTTTGGGCTTCCACTACGTACTGATCCTGCAATAATTTTGTGATCTATAAGTTGCAGTATGTAGCCAGTATGTAAATGAAGAGATCTAACCCAAAATATTAACAAAACATCAAAAGATCAAAAAGATATAGTCCGATCAACGCATGTCAGAGGCAGTGTTCATAGGTTTTCTGGGTTACCCAGAAAACTGATTTTGTGCTTAACCCTGCTAGTTTGACCTATCACTAAATTAAATATATATGTTATATAACCGATCTAAAAGCTTTAAATTGTAGTACTCATACCAAGCTACCATTCTATTACAACAACATCACCCAAACACCAATATACTGACAGATCTAGTCGATCAAAAGCGTTGTCAGACCGATCTAGGCATAATCTGGGCTGCCCAGATTTCTTCCAGTCAATGCAAGTAATAAAGTGATGAGTAGAGTATCGTTCCCACAGAGATAAATTAGCAAATACCTTAACTTATAATTACCAATCTTTTATTAACCCTAATTTTATTAAACAATTCAAATCAATAATTTAAATGAGCAAAACTAAAATTTAGAATAATTAAATTAACTCAAAACAACCACGAATATCAAAATCTGAATGTTTAAACAATTAATGGAGAATTAGACTTATGATTTCACCCTAAGCTTCACTTTGATTTTAACACCTTTATTCCAATTTAACGCACTATCCCAGTTTATTAATCAAGAACACGAACGTAGTATTAACCACCTCTCGATGCACTAATACCATATTAACTTCAATTCACAATTAAGATAGAAATCCGTTAAACACCTTAATCAACTAACCCACTATATCTCTATGTGAATTACAATTGAAGAAGGTTGAAGAATAAGTTCTCTATCTGATTACATGCGGCGTCAAGCATATCTCTACCTTAACACTCATCAAGTTTAAGCTACTAACAAAATCCTGAACACATGCTATATCAACTAGGTCTAGATTTGAATATCCTCTCTCGATTCCATCCAACTCCACAAAGAATTATTGATCAGGCAATTCATAGATTCAAGCACAAATTAATATAGATAAACTGGAAATAGCTTATTAAATTGGAAATCAAAGTTTACAAAATCATCGATTCACTTAAAGATCCATCACAAGCCTAAAAAGTGAATTAGTACATAATAAACAAAATAAACATTGAATAAATCATAGAAATCATTCTTCCAATTACAATAAATAATCTAACACAAAGAATATTAGAAAACACCCTTCACATGGACTAAGATTGCAACCGTCTTGAAAAACTCCTCGAAATACCCCTCCACACTTGCTATCAAAAACTCAGCTTAGATCTTCGTAATTTTTCTCTGTAATCCCTCCTTGTTGTTGTTAATAAAGTCCTAGATATCTAGCATAAAACTCCAGCCGAAATCTCTATCCATTAGAGTTATACTGACATCCAAAAAGCTAAAATCCGTACCCAAAAGGAATTATAACCAAAATAGGACACTCAACATTTTCCACCCAGCCCTTGAACGGGGTTTTATATTATGAACGCCATTTACGCCGCGGCTTTTTTTTCTTGGCGATTGGAAGATCCAGCCTGCGTGGTATATATAGTAGGTTGTCGATGCAGCCGTGGTGTATCTTAATCGACTTTCTTTGCTATTCAATTACTTCCAAATATGCTCCATTTGATTCCCATCGCACCGAATATCACCAATTGTACGTAGAATGCCTCAATCACCAATCTACACATGAAATAACACAAAACAAGTGAAATTGAACATGATCACGAGAAATTAGCAACAAATAAGCATGAATTGGATATTAAATCGTGTATAAAAAATACACTTATCAAAATCCCCCAAACTTAAACCGTGCTAGTACTCGAACACAAATCAACTACATGCAATGCAATGATATGAATACAAATTTACTTGTATGCTATCAAATCCAATAATATCACAGAATTAAAATTATCTTAACAGCCTTAGTGAAAATAAGCAACTATACAATATCAACCATCAAAAACCAATCTACAAATACGCTTTAATCCTCGAATCTCAAGCCATCATCACTGGTATAGTGTGTGTGTGTGTGTGTAACATCCATGCTAACCAATACTAATCCAAATTCAATACATAACCAATCTCTTAGAAAGAATCATGCAGTAGAAACTTAAAAATTTCAAAAATAGATAGTTCCAACTAAAATCAAGCAATCACAAATCTCAAGGGTTCACGCGGGGTACTTATGCTTTATTTTCATCTACGGGGGCTTTTTGCTCTTATTTCCCGTCTTATTCATTTTTTTTAGATATATAGATCATATAGCTATGCAATGTCTTATTCCCTTAGGCTTTTC
The DNA here is from genome assembly GCA_020205615.1 of Panax quinquefolius. Lineage (NCBI taxonomy): Eukaryota > Viridiplantae > Streptophyta > Magnoliopsida > Apiales > Araliaceae > Panax > Panax quinquefolius. Next base: position 124,074,094 of record CM035154.1, on the reverse strand, counting down.
AATGCTACCTTAACGAGCTTTTGACCAACGACTCCCAGACCATTAAGACCTTAGGGCGCTAGGTGTACAGACAATCCCCTCAGGCTAACTTGCTCAAGTAACAAAGGCCACAAAACTAGACAAGCACGCTACGGTGTTTATTCATACTCTTTTTTTTCTCTTTTTTTTTCATAAGCTTATATACCCCACATAACATCCCCCAAATTTAAGTTTTGCTTAACTTTAGCCTTTACCAGCCATCCTTGTCATTTTATCATTCACTCTAACATTATCCTATAGAGACCGTTCAGGTATCGGTTTGAACTTAACCAATTAACACAGATGTTTGTTAAACATGCTATCCTTTTATACTAGTTTCAAACAACTCAAGATTCGATTCATAAACGATCATTGTGTCATAGTTCTAACACTCAATACTGTATTTGCTATTTATTTGACAATCACATCATAGGCCCACAATAACATGAAACACAACATTGATGAACTTAAAACAACACAATAATTACTAATTAACATATATATATATATATATATATATATTGAATAACAAAATGCGGATAACAAAATACATCACACTATTATCTACTATGCAAAACCTAAGCTACCATGAATGCCCTATGCTATCATGCCATACTGAAAATAAAATGCAATACAAAAATTTAATTGCCTAACATTAAAAATGAACCCTAAAAACTAAAATGCATGCAAACATGAATTTAAATCCCCCAAACTTAAACAATACAATGTCCTCATTGGATAATTGATCAAAATAAGTACGTGAGGACTTCCCTGTCAATTCTTAAGCTTGAGGAGGTGGTTGTTCTTCTTCTTCATCGGAGTCACTCGGTGGGAACCTTGGCATTGGACCGGGCTATTGATATGGAAATTGTGCCGCCGGGTTGAAACTTTGAAGAGTTGTGTTCAACGAGGCAAATGATGTGTGCATAGCGTCGAACATGTGCTCTAATGACTAGGTCTAAATTCATATTTTCTCTCTCGAATCCATACAAATCCACATAGAATTGGTGATCAAGCAATTCATAAATTAAAGCACAAATCACTATAGATAAACTGAAAGATAGATTATTAAACTGAAATTAAGGACTACATAATCATCATTCAACTATTAAGATCCGTCATAAGCCTAACAAGTAAATTAGTTCATTATAAATGAATTAAAAACTGGAATCATCAAAGTAATCATCATCCCAGTTACAATTATTGAATTAAAGAATAACACCACCCTTCTCCTTAGCCCCAACTTGCAATTTTCATGACTTAGAAACTAACATATGAAAAACTAACTAAATTAAACATGCAAACTTAACAAAATTAAACTAACACCCCCAAACTTAACAATTACAATGTCCTCATTGTAAAGATAAAGCACTAAGTGTTATGAGGACTTCCCTATAATCATCTAAGCGTGAGGTGGTGGTGGCTGTTGCTCTTCATTATTTGAATCAGAAGGTGGGAATCGTGGCATTGGGGCGGGCTGCTGGTATGGAAAATGAGCATTCGGGTTAAAACTTTGGAGGGTCGCGTTCAAGGTGGAAAATGACATATTCATGGCCTCGAACATGTGGTCCTGCTTGGCCACGAGTCTTCTCATTTGTCTATTGGCGTCTTTGTTGTGTCCATCAATTTGGCTTTGGAGGCTGTGAAACTGAGAGCTAAAAATATGTCCGTCGGTCTGCTGCATCTCCTCAGTTGCCTACTCTCCGTAGTCTCATCCACCTGGAACTCGTCGTCATCAGAGGTGTCCTCAGCATCAGCCTCATCCTCTGAGGCTGGTGGAAATATAAACCCGACTCCTCTTGGGTGCGACTCACCCCCGGGCCACACTAAATACCGTGCAATCATCATTGTGTCCAAAGTCTATAGCGGCATCTGTGTAGTCACATCACCGGACCACCTAAATCCAGCCTGCCTGCATAGCCCACATATGAGAGATGGGTATGGCAAGCCGCCAAAAAATGGCCCTCGTAGGCATCTTCGGATAGAGAAATTTATGATGGCACCCACGTTGATGAGAAAGTCTTGTACGATTGTATATAAGAGAAGTATCTTTTTCTTTATCACCTCTGTCATGTGTGGACGAGAATAGCTTGGTGCATATGAACGCGTACCATATTTTACCATAACGGCTTAGGTCCTTGCTGTGGACGATGGTGCCCCCTTTACGTCCCTTGACCCAAGTGGTGCCCGAATTTGTTATTTTAGTTAAAATGGCCTCCTAGTCGGGATCATGGTCACGCAAATAGGCATACTGGCACTCTCAAGCCACTCACAAGTGGTAATGCTCGTTAATAGCATCGATACTAAAAGGTACTTGCTTGCCCCTCACGAATGCTATAAATGGGGCCTTCTCCTTCGCATTGGCATAAAATTCCTTCACTACATTGACGATCGCTAGCTCCGGCTTGTCAGTGAACTTATCCCATCCTTTTTCATATATTTGTCTTTTCATTTCGCTATCTACGTTGTCGGGTGCCAAGCCGCGCTCTGGGGTTAGTGCCTTAGTCACTAGATAGTCATAGCGATCGACGGCGTTGGCACTCATAAACTTTCTCCTGTCAAAGGCCCGAGTCGGTGGTGTAGACCCGGAGCTCTCGCCTCGATGTCTCTTTGATGCTGGTTTTGGTGCCATAGTACTGGAATGGATGAACTCAAGCCAAATTCCCCCAAAGTTTACTTGAACAAACTGTCGAACACTTGATGTGCACGACCCACTAGACTCCCAAATTTGACCAATGTAACCCAATAATGTTGAATAACTTAGAATAATGATTAGCACAAAAATTTACCATCGTTGATTGCACTAATTACTCCTTCAATGGTGATATTGATGTAGTGGATGAGGCCAATTGAAGTACTCTCCTCCTTGTTGAAACCCGAACTAGAATAATCGAAGCTCTATTATGGTTGAAATTTTATGGAATGGGATGATATTGATGTGGTTAGGGCTTGGATTTATAAAGAGGAAGTAGTGTAAGTATTAATGGGTTAATGTAGTGGAGAAGTGGGGAGTTTGTGGCTAATTCGTGGGTTAATGGGGGTATAGGCACCGGTTGTGAGAGAAGTAAGTGGAGAAGATGGGCTAAAGGTGTGTAACTACCAAATTGAACTTTTCATGCTCCCGTACCCCCGCCCTAGCGGGGGGTGATAAGTTTTAGATGCCCGCCCCGGCGGGGGTGTATTCTATTTCTAGACCAAGACCCCCACCATGGGGGTATCCTGTATAATTTGTTCGCCCCAGTGGGGGGGGGGGTACACTGCTTTTGAGCTTGATTTTCCAATTCTATGTGTCCAACACATATCCATGCACTTCCCAAGTACCTGAAACACCATAAGATTATAAGTTTAAGATAACAACATTAATATTGAACATTGATAGTTGAATTTACTAGAAGGCATGACTCAACTAACTACCTAATGAATCAAACAAAATGTATACTTTAAACTAAATTCACACTAAACTTATACTCTGAACTAAGAATTAATTGATATTCATAAAAATAGTGAGAATAAAAGTGAAATTGGGTTGCCTCCTAATTAGCGCTTGATTTTAAGTCTTTCAGCCTGACTACTCCCCGTTCATGGTGCATCGACAAGTGTGATTGCAATGGCTTCATTGTTGATGTCGCCACCCCAGTAATGCTTCAACCGCTAACCGTTGACTTTAAATGTCTCTAATGGATTTCTACTGTATAACTCAACGACGCCATGTGGGAAAACCCTCTTAATTGTGAATGGCCCCGACCATCTCGATTTGAGCTTTCCCAAGAACAATCGCAGTCATGAATTGAACAGTAATACTGATTGTCCCAGTTCAAACTCTCTTTGCATGATCTTTTGGTCGTGCCACTTCTTAATCTTTTCCTTGTACAAATTCCAGTTCTCGTATGCTTGTAAACGAAACTCATCTAGTTCGTTCAATTGGAGCAATCGTTTCTCTCTTGCAGCTGCTTGATCAAAATTAAGGTTCTGAATGGCCCAATAAGCTTTAAGTTGTAATTCCACCGGGAGGTGACACGCATTCCCGTAGACTAATTGATATAGAGACATCCAATTGGTGTTTGTATGCTGTCCTATAAGCCCATAGTGCGTCATCCAATTTTAGAGACCAATCTTTTCTGCTTAGGTTCACTACTTTCTCTAAAATCTTCTTCACCTCTCTGTTCGAAACTTTAGCTTGACCACTTGTTTGGGGGTGATATGTTGTAGCCACCCTATGATTGACCCCATATTTTGCCAAAAGAGTTGTAAACGATCTGTTACAGAAGTGACTACCCTCATCACTTATAATAGCTCTTGGCGTGCCAAATCTTGTAAAGATATTCTTATGAAAGAACTTGAGAACCACTTTGGCATCGTTTGTGGGGAGTTCTACGGCTTTAACCCATTTCGACACATAATCAACCGCTAGAAAGATGTACATATTATTGAAAGATGGAGGAAACGGCCCAATAAAATACATTCCCCATACGTCAAAAATTTCCACTTCCATGATAGTTTGTAGTGGCATCTCATTCTGCTTTGAAATATTGCCCACTCTTTGGCATCTGTCACAATTTTTTACAAACTGGTGGGCATCCTTGAACACCGTAGGCCAGTAAAATCTTGTTTGTAGTACCTTGGCTGCTTTTCGCTCACTACCATAATGTCCCCCATATGCAGATGAATGACATTCGTGTAGAATATTCTTTACTTCACTGTATGGCACACACCTTCGAATCATCTTGTCTACACACTGTCTGAATAAGTATGGCTCATCCCACATGTACCACTTGATGTCATGTTAGAATTTCTTTTTCTGTTGACGTGTCAAATCAGGGGGATGGATGTTGCTCACCAAATAGTAATCCGCATACCATGAAAACTCTGAATTAACTCGAAATAGATGTTCATCAGGGAACTATTCATTGATCACACACTTATCCACTTCATCTTTTCCTAGATTTTCCAGCCTCGATAGATGGTCAGCTACTTGATTTTCTATCCCCTTCCTATCCTTTATTTCCAAGTCGAACTTGTAATCTAATTTGAGAATTTTCGATCCTTTGTAAAATAATTTTATTTAATAAAATAATGAATAAAATTATATTACTTGTTATTATTATGTGCTAGTAAGAAGAATGTCATTCTATAACCTAGAAATGTCGAAACGCCGTAGTATTTTAACTACGTGAAGGAATTAAAGTGTTTGAATTTCCAAGACGAAAATAAAAGTTTTCCGAAAAATTTTCTGAAAAACACTATTCATCGATTTTCGCTCGGGAATTATTTTTGAACTTCCGAGAAATACATAAAGTTATAATATCGAGGTAAGATGGATTATGTAATAATAATCTAAGTATGGAAAATGCAATATTTCGCATATAGACTTAGTTCGAGAACGTTAGGAAAATCAATTATTAAGAATCTAATGTAATGATCGTATGATACATATGTATTGTACGAGGTAGTGCATACGAGTATGATACGAAGTATTATACGAGTATGTATAGAGGATGGAATATCATATATTATGAATTAGTATACGAGTTAGAATACGAGAATAATACGTAGAGTATATGTGATAAGGTTTTTAATTAAATAGAATGGACTAGTAGGATTATGTAACAATTGAATAGTCCAATAAGAATTAAGGTGCAAGCCCAAGTGGTTATTAATGCAAGCCCAAAGTTAAGTTAAGTTAATTAGACCTAAGCCTAATGTAATGATCCAATGGGTAAAGCATGATCCATGGAGCAAACCATTTTGATGTGGGTTAATCTTTGTGACCAAGAACTTTAAGTGGTGACCAAGAACTTTGTGTGGTGGGCAAGAAAGTTGTGTGGTTAGCAAGTTTACTTAAGAGTTAAGTAGTGAATTGTAAGGAGGTTTACTAAGGAGGTGGATGTCCTAATGACTCTTATGCCCTAACTTAGAGACTTCTATAAATAGCAAGTTGGATTTCGTTATTTTGCTTGTTCAATTTCCTCCAACTTTCAACAAGTTAAGTGCTTAAGTGTTAGAGAGAATAAGCAAGTTAAGTTAGACTTTCATATTTGTTTCAAGAAGAAGAAAAAGATCTAGTCATCAAAGGTAAATGATCTTATGCCATTAGTCTTCTATCTCTACCATAATAGCTTGATAGAGAAGTGTAGCCTAATGAACATGTATGCTAAGAACATATGAGAATTGAATAAGCAATGGACTTAAGCCGAATAAGTAAGATAAACCTAAATAAGTTATGAACTTATGATGAACAATGATGAATATGTAAGAATTATATCATGTTTACGTGAATGATGTTAGTATGATAATAAGATGTAAGAATGATGGTTAGAAGACATTAACTATCATAAACCTTGTAAAATAAAGTTAAGTGTAGTTTATACTTGGACAAGTAATAAGCTCATGAGGAATAAGTCAAAATATAAACTTGAAAATAAGTTGTCGTAATATGTAAGTTGAAGTGTCTATAGAATGAATTGAATCCATTTGGATGGATGAACAAATCGTTAGTAACGAAGTTTTGCCGGAATTCATATGATTGGACGATAATCGTCGAATTCGTGAAATTCTCGGAATGGAAGTTGGATTTTATGTTTGAACTCAGAAACGTTGGTTTTTGATGGAGACAAGTCATATTTGGCATTATAGAGTTGCGGACTCAAAAATAACCGGATTCCAACTTAGAACGAAGAAACGAGTGTTGAACGTTCACGAACGTTTATCATTTTCGTTAAAAATGAACCAATAGGTGAATTTTGAGTAAACAAAGTCAAATAGATAAAATTCTTGCATAAACAGATAGAGTATGTAATTTGTGAACCGTAGGATCTTGAGCGAGCCAATTCGGACTTATAACAAAGAAGTTACGAGCCCGGGAATCTCACAAAAATAAAAATCTGTCAAATTTTTCTGAGGCACAGAGTCGGTAGCATGCATCACGAGGTCGAGGCATGACATTAATCGCTAATTGGCAGCGCAGCAGCGTGGCCATAGCAAAGGAGACTCATGTCGCAACACCGAAGTCCGGATCATACACTACTAAGTCATGCGCATGGCGAGACACGAGAGGAGGAATGTCAGGCAGCCAAAAATTTTGTAGGTTTAGACAATGAAGAAAGTTTATAAGTATAGCATGAATGGTAATTGATTTACAATGACTAAGGAACTTAATGAAACATTGTTAAGACATGTTTAAACCTTAAGTATGAGACATAAAGGTTGAAGATAAGTAATTAAACATGAACATAAGAACAATGTGAACGATATCGAAAAGTCAGAACCAATGGTAACAAATGTAAGTCATGTTTAGATTGAGAAGAAGGGTAAGATTCTTTAGGAACTATGTATGTTATTCATGACCTAATGTGTTATGTGATGTTATCATCTACTGTAGAGACCTTAAGGATTGAAAGTGCACGTGTTATAACTGTAGCAGACGCTGAAGGCAAGTATTCTAACCCTTGTTTCAGTTCATTCTGGACAAGCTTTGTGATTCATGTATTCTTACGCATGAATTGATGCATAATGAAGTCAAAGCCAATTCTTTCGGCTAAACATAAGAAGTTTTGGATTTCTTATAATCTATCAAAGTATGGTCAATGTTTTACCAAACTATGTTGGTGTGGTTTTCAAATGAAGACTAAGTATGCTAAAATGTTTTGTCGTCAAACGACAGGCATGTGAGGTTGCCATAAACTTAAACGTACATATGTTTAATGAATGTAGTGTTGATCAACATAGAGTACTATAGGCTGATCACCTAGACGTGCTCGTAAGAAATGTCGGACTTAGGGACTTGGTGCCGGGATGTCCTTTACAAAGAACTTATGAAATGCTCATGGTCTTGGACCGGAATTGATGTTTTACTGAATATTGTTATTGTAAAACGCTTTAAAGAAAAGAGAACTTCTATTTTGGAATTATCGATAGTACTTCATAACTATTGTTCAGTTATTGAAGATATATGATTCCTATGTTTCAAGCCTGTTATTTATTGGAATTGTCATACTTGCTGAGCTAGTCATGCTCACTCTTGCTTAAACATATATGAACACATGACTAAGATCGAATCTGATCAAGGGCTCCGTAAGGATAAGGGCAAGGCGAAGACAAACCCGTAGAATACTTATGTAATAGTATAGGTTTAATGTTGTAATAGATATTTGATATTATGATAAGAATGAATGTAATGGTTATAAAGAACCTGGGGAATGTTAATATTATTTTGAATATATAGAAGACATATTCATTCCTTTGAGACTTTTCAATTGAATATATGTGTGAATGGTAGTACTGTGTAGCACCATCTGTCGGGTTGGAAGATACCCGGATTTGGGGGCATCACAGGTTGGTATCAAAGCATTAGGTTATAAAACTTTAGGGGGAAAAATTAAAACCTTAAGTTATAACCTGAAGAGAAGTCAAAGAAGTAAAAGAAGAAAATAAACTTATAAAAATGCATTATGTATATGTTATGTGTTTTTATTATTCTACTGACGTGTACTAATAAACTTAATTGTTTTGTGTAGATGTCAGGTATAAATGGAATGCAGTTAGATGTATAGGCAGTTAGTGAAGGATCAGTTAATCAGATAGAGGTTATACCGAACCCTATAGCAGAGGAGCCGGAGATAGTAGTCATTGAGTCTGGAGACTCAGAGGATCCCGATCTCATGTCCGTGTTCGACGACATGATAGAAGAGGATGTGGAGGTAGTGTCCTTCAACCCAGTACCAATAGAAGCAGAGATGGCTCCTGGGGAGTCAATGATGTCACTTTTTATGTCAGTATTGGATAGAAACATCCATTACTGTCAGGAGGTTAAGGAGCTAAAAGTAGAGCTACAAACTGTTATAGAGGATAAGATGGACGTGGAGTCCGTGTGAGAGCAGGAGCACGATGAGAGAGTTTTGGCTAAGGACATGGTCCATGAGCTGAAACAGGAGGTCTTTGAGCTCAGGGGGGAGCTAAAGACCAAAAAGAAGAAGATAGGTAGAATGTCCTATATTCATAGGAGTTCTCATGACGACTTCCAGCAGCAGGTAGCTGGTTATCCCATAGACGCAGGGTAGACGCGACATACTATCTGCCGTGATATTATTACCGGTCTTGCCAAGGCAGATTTTGATAATGCCTTAAGGCAGATGTGATCTAGTAGTGGTTAGAGTAGTTTAGATATGTAAATATTTTTTATCTAGTAGTGACGTAAAACCCTCTTTTATATAACGAAGGGTAGTCTTTTGTAAATCCCAATTTTTGGAAAGCAATAGCGGGATAGTAATGTAATCAGCTTAGGCTATGTAATATAAACGATGTAGTATTATACTACAATGAATGAATGGATATAAGCCTTTTTACGAAATAACTAAGCAATGGATGTTAAAGTTATTATTTAATATTGAATACTAACTAATTAATAAGAAAGGAATAATAATGAAATGTGTTGTTTATTGTAACAGCAAAATGCCACCAAGAAGAGTACAACGTAATCAAGGAGCTAATGTAAATCAACCGGAGGGAGGTCCGGTTAACCCATGCAGGAGTTTATTAATCTTTTAACAGCCGTGTTTAATAGAAATGGGGCTAATATCCCCGTAAATCTGGGAGTACCACGAGCTACTACCTTTAAGGATTTTAAGAGTGTTGGTCCGCCGGAGTTTAAAGGAACTACGGACCCTATTGAAGCCCAAACGCGGGTGAAAGAAATCGAGAAGGCATTTGTGATAGCAAATGTTGACGAGGCCCAAAAGGTTGTTTTTTTAACCTACATGATGAAGGGAGAGGCCAACTTTTGGTGGGAGGCCAATCAGACTAGGGTCGAGAAAGAGAATTTGACGTGGGTAAGGTTCAAGGAGATATTCTTTGAGAACTATTTTCCTACGAGTATGTAGGAGAGAATGGAGATGCAGTTTTTGGATTTGAAACAAGGGGACATGACGATTCCCCAATACGCCGCCAAGTTTAATGAACTGGCGAGGTTTGCTCCACACCAAATGGACACCGAGGTTAGAAAGGCGCGACGGTTCGAGTAGGGCTTGAAACATTGGCTCTATAACCATATTTCTATGTTCCAGAGTACATCATTTGGGACCATTTTAGAGAAGACGATAATCGCCGAAGGTGGTAGTGAGGCTCTAAGCCAATACCACAAAGATAAGAAGAACAAGGGGAAAATGGATGGGGGAGTGAAGATAGAAGGAGCCAGTGGGAGTGGCGAGGGATAGAAGAGGAAAATGTTCAGCTATGGGAATACCGGATTGAAGCAAGGAGACCCAAAGAGGAGAATGGAGGCCTGCAAGACCTGTGGGAAGACTCATTTAGGAGTCTGTCTCAGGGGGAAGGCTGTATGCTACAACTGTGGACAAGAAGGGCACATTTCGCCTAATTGTCCAAGTCTAAAAAAGAACCACAAATGCTTTGTGTGTGGATCAACTGACCACATGGCAAAGAGTTGCCCAAAGAAGGGGACGAATGGGAATCGGGGCACTAATGGCGGTAAGTTAGCTATTAGTGGTCCAACGTAGTCGGCTAGGCCGATGGGACGTACCATTAACATGATAGTCCAGGATACGATTCCATAAGGGGACGTCGTCGTAGGTATTATTTCGATCAACGACATCAATGCTTATGTGTTGATTAATTTGGGTGCTACTTGTTCATTTATAGCATGTGATTTTGCTAGACAATTAGGATTACTTCCCGAAAAGTTGCCTATACCTTTAAATATTAAGGTAGCAAACGAAGAAATAATTCTTGTTGAAGATGTTCATAGGAGTTGTTGCATACATATATGAGGTTGTAAATTATCGGTAGATTTGCTACCGATGAAGTTAGGAGAATTCGATGTAATTCTCAGAATAGATTGGTTAGTTAACCATGGGGAAATTATAGATTGTCAGAAGAAATGTGTGAACTTTAGAACGTTAAAACAACCACAGGTAGTATTTTACAGGAATAGATTGCTGGGAAGTTCGTGTTGTTTAACCATGACACAAACTAGGAAATTATTGAGGAAGGGATGTGTAGGTTACTTGTGTCATGTTGTTGATACCCAGAGAGTGGTAGCAACCATGGAACAAATACCTATAGTTAGAGAATTCGCCGATGTATTTTTGAGTGAATTGTCGAGTCTTCCACCGGATAGGGAGACCGAGTTTGTAATAGACATTATGCCAGGAGTGGCACCAGTTTCCAGGGCACCATATCGTATAGCACCAGTTGAGATGAAGGAGTTAATGGTACAGTTGCAAGAACTATTGGACAGGAAGTACATACAACCGAGTGTTTCACCGTGGGGAGCACCGGTACTATTTGTCAAGAAGAAGGACGGATCGTTGAGACTTTGTATCGACTATAGAGAGTTGAATAAGTTAACAATAAAGAATAAATACCCATTGCCCAGGATCGATGATCTCTTTGATCAGTTAAAAGGGGCTAAGTATTTTTCTAAAATAGATTTAAGAATGGGGTATCACCAATTAAAGGTTAGGAAGGAGGATGTACCAAAGACATCATTCAGGACTCGTTATGGTCATTATGATTTTCTTGTGATGTCATTTAGGTTGACTAATGCACCATCTGCATTTATGGATATGATGAACAGAGTGTTCAAATAATATTTGGACAAGTTTGTCGTAGTGTTTATCGATGATATTCTAGTCTATTCTAAGATGCCAGAAGATCATGCTGAACACCTAAGATTAGTGTTGGAAACACTAAGGAAGAAGAATTTGTATGCGAAGTTCACTAAGTATAAATTTTAGTTGGAAAAGGTACAATTTTTAGGTCATGTCATTGACAATGAGGGGATTTCGGTAGATCCAGCAAAGGTGGAAGCCGTGATGAATTGGGAACAATCGAAAACGTCGACTGAGGTGCGAAGTTTCCTAGGGTTAGCGGGATACTATCGGAGATTTATCTAGGATTTTTCGAAGATAGATACTCCGTTGACTAACTTAGCAAGGAAGACGGGGAAATACGTGTGGACCAATAAATGTGAAGATAGTTTTTAAGAACTGAAAAAGAGGTTGAGTGAAGCGCCTATTTTGTCATTACCCGATGACACAGGAAATTTCGTAGTTTATAGCGATGGTTTGCATAGAGGACTTGGTTGCGTTCTCACGCAAAGATGGCAAGGTCATCACAGATGCATCGGAGACAAATTGAAGGATTATGAGAAAGTTTACCCTACTCATGATCTGGAACTGGCCGTAGTAGTTATTGCCTGAAAGATATGGAGACATTATCTTTATGGAGAAAAATGTGAGATATACACGGACCATAAGAGTCTCAAATATATCTTCACACAAAAGGAGTTGAATAAGAGACAGAGGAGATGGCTGGAGTTGATAAAGGATTATGACTGTGAAATCCTGTATCACCCTGGAAAAGCCAATGTAGTTGCCGACGCCTTAAGTAGGAATGGTCGAGAGAAGTTATCTATGTTAACGGCTCAAACTGAGTTAATAATAGATATGGCTAGGATGGAAATAGAAGTGAAGTTGCCGAGTGAATCAGGACAGATATTGTTTACGACAGAGATGCAATCTATCATCATAGAGAGAGTCAAGGAGGTGCAACTTAAAACTAATGAGTATGACCGGATAAAGGAGCGGCTAACCAATGAAAAGGATACGAAGTACAGTCTTGATAACGAGGGGTTATTGAGATTTGAAGGAAGAATTTAGGTTCCGAATGAGATGGAATTAAAGGAGCCAGTATTACAAGAGGCTCATAGTTCGAGGTTTTCAATTCATCCTAGTAGTACTAAGATGTATCAAGATCTTCGACAGAGTTTTTGGTGGCCAAACATGAAGAGAGAGATAGCTGAGTATGTGAGTAGGTGCTTGACTTGTCAGAAAGTTAAGGCCGAACATCAACAACCAAGTGGCTTGTTACAGTCATTGGAGATTCCGAAGTGGAAGTGGGAGCATATCACGATGGACTTTGTGGTAGGACTTCCGACTACTGTAATAACCCGATATTTTCTATATAAATAAATAAGAACTTTTTCTTATAAATATTTTTATTATTATTATTTTAATGATGAGAATAAGTGTCAAGTAATGTGTATGATAAATGCAAATATATTTAGTACTTGAAAAATTATAAATAATTTTAGAATTATTGATCATTACAAATTATATTTGTATAGTAATTAATTTTTTGTAGCAGAAATGTTTTATTAATTATTTTCCATGAAAACATGACTTTATGTTATTTAAATAATATATGAAATGATTATTATAATTATAATAATAAATATTTTATTATATGAATTTGTTCAGCAAATTTAAGTTATTTATTTGAACTTAATTATTAATGTTGTCTACGAAAGATAAATCAGATATGGAATCCAAACCCTAAATTTGGGTTTTGATCAAGGGATGAGAATAATAATATAATATTAATCATATTTTGATTTTTCAGTGCTATAAATATATACAGTATATGTGTAGATTGATAATGGTCAGGCAATTATGGTGTATCACGACAAACCCTAGTAATACTGTCATAAACCATAATTGGGAACTAAAAACTGGAAATTAAGATTGGTCAGAAATTGTTTTATATGAATTATGTGCATATTAAAGAATTACTGTTAATTAGGAAAACCATAATTAATATTCGAAAACCTTAATTTGCTAAAAATTAAAAACCCTAATTTGCTAATATTGGAAACCCTAATTACTATTTTAGTAAATTATTTTGTTAATTTGGGAACCCTAATGATATTAAGGAACCCTAATTATTTAAATCCTAATTTCTATTAAAAACCCTAATATCTAATTAGTGTATTTTAATTAAAATTTTATTACACTTTAATTTTAATTTTTCAAACCCTAGAAATTAATTGAGAAACTTTAAGGTTAAAAATCCAGTGATTAAACCCTAGATTAAAGTACCTTGGACAAGAATACCCTTAAAATTATAAGCAAAATTACCATTATACCCTTTTTGTCCCATTTGGTGAATAATTGCTAGGGAATCTTACCAAATCTTGCAAGCCACCCTAGTCTAAAGCTATGAACCTACAAGACTACAACTCTCAGCCATTACTAACAGCCATATTCATTGCATCAAGGATTAAATAGAATTCAAGAGAGAGAAAAGCAAAACAAAACTCATTTGTGCAACAAACACTTACCCATACTCTCTCAAGCTCAAACCCACGAATTCTTCTAACATTTCAGTCACTAAAATCAACCCCACCAACTCACATAACAAATCAAAAGCATAGAAATCAGATTTGCTCACTTAAAGGTATGAACCCTAATGTATAATCTAATCTTGATCAAAGTGTTAGATGTTAGTTTTTTTGTGTTAAACATGTAGTATGTAGTATATAACGATGATCTGGGTTGCTAGATGTTAGATCCATAACATCTAAAGGCTCAGATTTGAAGTTTTTAAAAATCTGGAAAATTTTATTTTTGTGTCTGACAATCAAATGTCAGGTCTTGTAGATCTCTGGTTGTTAATGATTTTTGTGTTTTTAATGTTTGAACATGTAGTGTGCTATGAGGTCTGCAATCTAGAACCTGTATCAGGACCATATCATGCTTAGAATGTTAGATAATCTTGGTCAAAGGTCGTTGACCGACCATGACTTTCAAAAATTTGGAAGACCCAGAATGTACCCAGAACAGCCTGATAACATGTTCATAGGCCCAGATCTGTCCGTTGTTTGTTGTATTATTCTTTCTGTTGTAATAGAATTGTATTATGTTATATGGACTTCATGTTTGTGCTTTAAAATCTCCTAAACATCAAATATATTTAACGAATATTTGGTCAAAGTAGGTAAACGATCACGTTTTTGTTTCGGTAACCCGTAAAAAGCAGATGAACACTTGATATCCGGATACCTTTCGATTTGGCTTCATTCGCTTGATCCGTTGTTGTTATATGTGTTTTATATAATAGATCTATAGTATTACATGTTAGCTACAACTTGGAATCAATAGATCACATAGGGCAAACTCAAAACGCGAGATATAAGGATCCAAAGTAGCATACTCGTTCTGTGGGACCCCAAATTTTATGAATAAAGATTTAAATTTCTCGAAATATTTTTTTTGAATATTATGGTGTGGATTTGATATAATGTTATAGTTGTGGGTAATATTTATAAATTTTGCAAAGTATGCAAGTTGTTATATAATATTCGATTGGTCGGGGAATACTCGTTTTAATAGGAAATATTCGTATGATGGCACAATCATTGGTGGACCCCACAACGGAAGTATTGTCATAGTTAAAAAACGACAGAATTATCATTTTATAAAAATAACGGCGAAAATGTTACCGTTAAAACTGTTGAACTACCCGGTAGTAAAAGTAAAGTAATACGCGTGGTTGCATAGTAGCACACGGTATTGATTATTAATGTTTACGTAAGAAGTCACTCAGTTATACTCAATTATTGCTACAATAATTCACGATCATATCTCTATATTATTGATTCAATTATTGTCACGATTAATCATCTACATAATATGTTATATTATTAAATCAATAATTGAGACAGTAAAGTTATTCATATTATTATTTGCAATATTGACAATGTCTAGAAGTTCTATCAAGGAGAGGTTTTGTCACCTAATTTCGCGCCAATAAGGAGAAATCCTTATCGGAAAGCCCCCACTTTCCTGGGAACGACCTGGTTGTTAAATATTGTGAGTTATAATATTAATGATGAATAAGTTCGTGTTGATTAAAGATGAAATTGATAGTTCCATTGTGTTGGAATTATTAGTGTTAGTGAAAATTGACATTTATTTCAATAATAATTGATGTCTAGAGGTTATATTGACCAATCGGACAATTAACCGGATAAATGAGCAATTAATTGCTATTGATTCACATGATTATAACTATTTGTTCATATGTGTGTACTATTGATTCACATTCATTTACTATTAGGGGATTTGGTGCAAGATTGATAATACTTGCATGACTAAGTTAAAAATGGAGGTACAGGTGGAGGTACTATACTGTAATTCATATTTTCACATGTCTAGAACTATTGATTCACATGATTTACTATTGATTCACATGATTTACTATTAGGGGAGGTGGTGCAAGTTTGATAATACTTGTAGGACTACATTAAAAATAAAGGAAAAGAGAAAGGTATTATTTTGTAATATTTCGAGCCCCAAAACGTGCAATTATCGAAACTATATTTTCCTATAAATAGAAGCTCATTCCTTCATTATTTTTCACCAATTCACTAAAGCTATAGAGCAATTATTATAGAGAGAAATTATAGAGAGAAAGAAGAAGAGAAGTCTGTTACCTCACTATTCCAGTATCCAATCTTCTTTTGAGGTAAGGGATATTATTATAGTAAGGGGTTTTATTCCTTTGTATTCATGAAGAGAGTTATTTTCTTTCAATACTCGTAAGGGTTGTTATTCCATTCTTTATTATTATGTTGGAATAACCTGTTTATGGGAAGTACCGCATACATGGTGAAATTCTTCTGTTATTCCATTCTTTATTATTCTGTTAGAATAACCTGTCTGTGCGGTCTATCGCATACCTAGTGAATTCTGTTGTTATTCCATTCTTTATTATTCTGTTGAAATATCCTGTCTGTGTGAATTACGCATGACCTGGTTCTATTCTTTATTATTCTGTTGGAATATCCTGTCTGTGCAGATTACGTATGACCTAGTTCCGTTCTCTATTATTCTGTTGGAATAACCTGTCTGTGCGGTCTATCGCATGCATGGTGAATTCTTCTGTTATTCCATTCTTTATTATTCTGTTGGGATAACCTATTTATGTGGATTACCACATGCATGGTGAATGATCCTTCGTATTCATTCTTTATTAAATTGTGGAAATGATATGTCTACGTGGATTACCGCATGGCGGATAAAAATCCATTTGCAGTTTCGTATATTCTATTATACTCATGTGAGATATCATTTCTTTTGTACTCGTCATAGAATATCATTTTCTTTGGTATTTTTTTTAGGAGTTACTATTCACGAGTTACTATTCACTCTAGTATTATTCACTCGGGTATTCGGAGCACTTTTCGTGTCGGAGTACTATTCATGTGTTACTATTCACGGGTTACTATTCACTCAGTTACTATTCACTCTAGTATCATTCACTCGGCTATTCGAGATACTTTTTTAGGTTTGGGTACTATTCATGGGTACTATTCTCAAGTACTATTCACTTGGGTACTATTCACCCAAAAATATATTTCTTTTTCTCGTCCAAATTATTTTTGGTACATGAATATTATTCTTGAATTTTACTCTACAAAGCAAAGATCATGTTGACAATTTAGACGTTATTGATTTCGGATAAATTTAAATTATAAATCTTTAAAATTTATCCTTGAACTTGTTTTATTGAATTATTATGTCATTGTCATCATCCTCATGCTTATATTGTGATGAAAGTCATCTTTCGCTTACGTGCATAGATGGACTTGGTATGATTATGACTGAGGATTATTCAAAGATAATCATGACCGTAATGTAACGTAATGATGTGGTAAAAATCCTCATTGGGCTGTAGTTCAATGATGGACGATTGTTGGAATGATTATGACCAGGATTATTCTAAGATAATCATGATTATTGATGATTTCATGAATATCCTTGGCCGTGGTGTAGGGATGATTCAATTTTATTTATTGTTGAGTCACATCGATAAAGTTGATGAAAAACTTTTTAAATCATAGAAGATAGTAGATTTTATGCTCTACTCTTGACTCTTCTAATGGATCGCTTATTTTTTCATTGCAATTGTTGTTTCTAAAACTTGTTGTCTATTGTATTCTATCGGTTTTATATTGTTGAAGGCTAAGGATAATTTATTCTCGCATTATCTTAGTCATAATATTTCTTCTTGCTAGCTAGTCGAGCTCACTCTTTCTTTCATTGTTCTCTTAGGAAATGAGAATATATTTGGGGACTTAGTCGGGGAATGGAGTGATGGTCGGGATAAATGGCTTTAGTAGTCCTCACTATTCTACTGAAATAATATGATAATAATTGTAATGAGGACACCATTGAGTGAGGATATTGTCTAGATGACAATATTCTTGTTTAAACTCTCAAACTATGTTTTGTCGTATTATTTTACATGATCGTTGTATAATTAAATTTGTATTTGATTTATGTACCATGTATTTGGCGACTCAAGATGGATGGTGTATAATTTTGGGGCGTTGACGCGTTCATTCTTCATTCCGGAAAACCCGTAAATGAAGAACAGACTCTGACACGATTTTTTGAGCCTCAGATATTTCTTATTAATGATGTTTAGACTTGGAAACTGTTTCCATCAGGTACCCTGTTAGTTGTTCATCAAGACCCGATGTGTAGACCACCCTTAACATGAACAGAATTAATTCTATAAGGCCATCAATATCGTTGACCGGCCATGACTGAAAATTCTGGGCAGCCCAGAAATATGATGAACACGTTCTGACAGCAAGTTCAAAGCCTAATAACTTTTGATTTTAATGATGTATGACCTGATTATTGGTTGTTACATGTAGTGTTACACTAGTTCTACAGGATTTAAGAATTAGCTAGCCCAAAAACACATTTCACACTGATTTGATGATGGTCAAACATAGCCTCTCGAACACTGACTTTGAAGGCCTAGGTTTCTCAAGAACACCTAAGGCGACACTTACTATCGCCAAAGGGCTTTAGCGACAAACTTATCAAAAATAAATTAATTTAATTTCTAAAAATCATTTAAAAATAGTAAATAAATTCTAAAAGTTACAAAAATTATTTTAAAAATTTTTTGAAGTTATAAAAATTAACTTTTAATAATTTGACATATTTTTCATAAATATTAGTATTTATTTGAATATTATTCATATTTAATTTATTTAATAAATGCATTAAATAAATTAATTAAAAATGATTTTATTATATTAAAAATCATTTCAAACGATAATAAGGCATTTAATAGTATTTTAAGTTATAAAACATAACTTTTAATATTTTAAGATAAGTTTCATTAATTATTTCATATTAATGATAATAGATTAATTTAGTAATAAATTAATTAAAAATGATTTTAATATTATAAAAATCATTTTAAATAAAAATAAATAGTTTAAAAATATTTTAAGTTATAAAATATAACTTTTGATATTTAAAGGTAAATTTCATTAATAATTTTATACTAATAATATTTAATTTATTTAATAATTATATTGAATAAATTAAAAATGGTTTTATTGATTTAAAAATCATTTAAAAGGATATAAATGGATTAAAAATATTTTAAGTTATAATAATGACTTTTAATATTTTGGTGAATAATACATTAATATTTAAATATTAATGGTAATCATTTAAAAATGATTTTAAATGTTTTAAAAATCATTTAAGGGTAATAAAATGTTTTAAAAATATTTTGAGTTCTTATAAATGACTTTAATATTTTCATGAATGGTTTCATTAATAATTTAATATTAATTATTTATTAATGACAATAGAATTATTTAATATTTAAATCATTTGATAATGATTCCGGTGTTTGAAAAATCATGATAAATTAAAAAAATTATTATAAGTCAATTAAAAGTAATATGACTGATATTTATAGTTATTAAATTACAGATTAGAGTCTTAGACTCGATAATTACCCGATAAAGCCGCTGGTACACTGAAATATTTTAGAAATTGATCTAGACTTATATAATTGGATTCGATAAGTGTTTGTTTGTGAATCAATGGCTGTTAAAATATGTGACAATGTGATTACGTTATGTGCTGACTACAAATAGCAATATTATGTGTTATGATACATTATTCTAATTGAACTAATGATCTTGTTAATGATAGGTTTCAGTATAAGATAAAATTAACTTGCGTTATTGTAAGTAGCAGCTCAAGCAAGTATTTGAACTATTCTTTATATTGTGCAAATATCCTAACTTTGCATTTCCTTTATGCAATGGATATAAGTAAGAAAGTTTCAGAACCATATTATTGTGCCAGATTATTAACTCTATTGTTATTGATTATGTATCTAGTTATTCCTATTCATACCAGTTCATAAATTATTCAATCATTGTTTATCAACAGAATATTAGTGCATAATATAGCTATTTATTCTGTTCGTTAGTTTCTAAAAATGGTTATACCAGTGTCCCCACTTGGATAATCATTGTATTTAATCACATGTTGATACATACTTATTGATTTCCAGTATGTATGCGTTGACTTAAAAGCCATCTAAGCTATTTGTTTTAGCTAGACACAAACTTAAAAATATTATTGAACGAGATAGAACTTTATTGTATCCAACCAGATTGTTTTGGTTCGGATTCCCGACAAAGTATGAACATCTCGAACATAGGAAAACTTTTTTGCACCTAAGGTGGATAAGATGAACGATAATATCATTTTTGCATGTAGTATTGATCAATACAGGCATAAGGGTGATCACTCCGTGCACTCGTAAGTTATATTTGATTTCTGAGATGAAGTCTCATTTAAACCTTTTTGAAAATAGAAAATAATGTACATAGTCTGTCGACTAATCTCCAGTTATAGTCAGTATGTAGTTTCAAAAATTTGATATAGAATTGACATGTTGTTATTATTGGTTCAACTTACTTCACAACTATTGATTCGTTGTAGAAGTGTTATTCAAAGAAAATATTTAATTCTTTCAGCTAATATTTATTGTTGCTATTACTTGCTGGGCACCCAAATGCTCACTCTTGCTTAACTTAAATGTTTTTAGTTAAGTATAATCAACCCGAAGGCTCAGGCAAGAACAAGGGGAAAGGAAAGCTGTTTGAATGAGATTTATAATATTCTGTGTAATAGTTATAGTTTATTAAGACAATGATATTTACTATCTATGATGTAATGAATGTTTAAAGGTCTCGTACCTGGGAATAGACTTTGATGCATATGTAAATTAAGTTTGTTATCTATATTATTGTTATTATTATTGTATTATTCCGCACATAGAAATGGTATCATGAAGCACCGAATTTGGGTTTCAAGTAACTAAATTTGGGGGCGTCACAGGACTACAACGAAAGGGTATGATGTAATTTAGGTAATAGTGGACCGATTGACGAAGTCGGCTCACTTTTTACCAATTAGGGTCAAGTATAACTTGGATCAGTTAGCTAAACTTTATGTTAAGAAAATAATTTCCAGACATGGAGCACCAGTACCGATTGTGTCCGATCGTGATCCACGATTCACATCGAACTTTTGGAGGAGTCTACAAGAGCAGTTGGGAACGCAGTTGAAGCTAAGTACGGCGTATCATCCACAAACTGATGGACAGAGTGAGAGAACAATTCAGACGTTAGAAGATATGTTAAGATCTTGCGTCATGGATTTTAAGGGTAGTTGGGATGATTATCTACCATTAGTAGACTTTGCATATAACAATAGTTATCATTCAAGCATAGGTATACCGCCTTACGAAGCTTTATACTGGAGGAAGTGCAAAACACCATTGTATTGGGATGAAGTGGGAGAACGCCGAATGCTAGGGCCAGAATTAGTGCAGCAAATAGCAGATATGGTGAAGTTAATACGAATGCGTCTCATAGCATCTCAAGACAGACAAAAGAAGTATACAAACTTGCATCGA
Organism: Panax quinquefolius; assembly: GCA_020205615.1. Classification (NCBI taxonomy): domain Eukaryota; kingdom Viridiplantae; phylum Streptophyta; class Magnoliopsida; order Apiales; family Araliaceae; genus Panax; species Panax quinquefolius. The sequence goes on along the minus strand of CM035154.1, from coordinate 124,052,470 downwards.
GAAAATAGGGAGTTTGAAGTAGGCTCTTACATATTTCTAAAGGTATCTCCCTAGAAAGGATAGATATGCTTTGGAAAGAAAGGAAAGTTAAGCCTAAGATTTATAGGACCTTTTGAAGTGTTAAAACGGGTAGGTGAGGTAGCTTATATGGTAGCATTACCTCCAGACCTAGAACGAATACATAACGTATTTCATGTATCAGTATTGCATTCTTATAAGCTAGATTATAAGCACGTAATAGAGTATGAGCCGATTCATATCGAGAAGGACTTAACGTATGAAGAGATGCCAATTCAAATTATCGATAGAAAAGAACAAGTTCTGCGGAACAAAGTTATATCTTCCGTAAAGGTGATATGGAAGAACTACGATGCAGAAGAAGCAACGTGGGAATTAGAAGAAAAGATAAGGAAAGATTACCCTCAGTTGTTTGAGTAATGAGAGATGAGATTCTGGGGACAGAATCTTTATAAGGGGGAAGAATGTAACGACCGAGAAATTCGGATCCTTTGCAAAATAATTTTATTTCATAAAATTATATTACTTGTTATTATTATGTGTTAGTAAGAAGAATTTCGTTCTATAACCTAAAAACGTCGGAACGTCGTAGTATTTTAACTACGTGAAGGAATTAAAGTGTTTGAATTTCCAAGACAAAAATAAAAGTTTTCCAAGAAATTTTTTGAAAAACACTATTCATCGATTTCCGCTCGGGAATTATTTTTGAACTTCCGAGAAATATGTAACGTTATAATATCAAGGTGAGATGGATTCTGTAATAATAATCTAAGTATAGAAAACACAATATTTCACATACGGACTTAGTTCGAGAACGTTAGGAAAATCAATTATTAAAAATCTAATGTAATGATCGTATGATACGTATGTATTGTACGAGGTAGTGTATATGAGTATGATACGAAGTATTATATGAGTATGTATGGAGGATGGAATATTATATATTATGAATTAGTATACGAGTTATAATACAAGAATTATACGTAGAGTATATGTGATAAGGTTTTTAATTAAATGGAATTGACTAGTAGGATTGTGTACAATTGAATAGTCCAATAAGGATTAAGGTGCAAGCTCAAGTGGTTATTAATGCAAGCCCAAAGTTAAGTTAAGTTAATTAGACCTAAGCCCAATGTAATGATCCAATGGGTAAAGCATGATCCATGGAGTAAACCATTTTGATGTGGGTTAATCTTTGTGACCAAGAACTTTAAGTGGTGACCAAGAACTTTGTGTGGTGGGCAAGAAAGTTGTATGGTTAACAAGTTTACTTAAGAGTTAAGTAGTGAATAGTAAGGAGGTTTACTAAGGAGGTGGATGTCCTAATGACTCTTATGCCCTAACTTAGAGACTTCTATAAATAGCAAGTTGGATTTCATTATTTTGCTTGTTCAATTTCCTCCAACTTTCAACAAGTTAAGTGCTTAAGTGTTAAAGAGAATAAGCAAGTTAAGTTAGACTTTCATATTTGTTTCAAGAAGAAGAAAAAGATCTAGTCATCAAAGGTAAATGATCATATGCCATTAGTTTTCTATCTCTACCATAATAGCTTGATAGAGAAGTGTAGCCTAATGAACATGTATGCTAAGAACATATGAGAATTGAATAAGCAATGGACTTAAGCCGAGTAAGTCATGAATAAGTAAGATAAACCTAAATAAGTTATGAACTTATGATGAACAATGATGAATATGTAAGACTTATATCATGTTTATGTGAATGTTGTTAGTATGATAATAAGATGTAAGAATGATGCTTAGAAGACATTAACTATCATAAACCTTGTAAAATAAAGTTAAGTTTAGTTTATACTTAGACAAGTAATAAGCTTATGAGGAATAAGTGAAAATATAAACTTGAAAATAAGTTGTCGTAATATGTAAGTTGAAGTGTCTATAGAATGAATTGAATTCATTTGGATGGATGAACAAATCGTTAGTAACGAAGTTTTACCCGAATTCACACGATTGGACAATAATCGTCGAATTCGTGAAATTCTCGGAATAGAAGTCAAATTTTGTGTTTGAACTCAAAAACGTTGGTTTTCGATGGAGACAAGTTATTTTTGGCATTATAGAGTTGTGGACTCAAAAATGATAGAATTCCAACTTAGAACGAAGAAACGAGTGTTGAACGTTCACGAACGTTTATCGTTTTTGTTAAAAATGAAGCAATAGGTGAATTTTGAGTAAACGAATTCAAATATATAAAATTTTTGCATGAACACGTAGAGTATGTAATTTGTGAATCGTAGGCTCTTGAACGAGCCAATTCAGACTTTTAACGAAGAAGTTACTAGCCCGGGAATCTCACAAAAATAAAAATCTATCAAATTTTTTTGAGGCACAGAGTCCGTGCCGCAGCGCGACTCAAGGTACAAAGGCCAGCACCGCAGCACAAGGCCGAGGCATGACACACATCGCTAATCGGGCAACGCAAAGACGGACATAAGAAAGGAGACTCATGGCAGCAAGACCGAAAGTCCGGATCATACACACTACTAAGTCACGCCGGTGTGACATGAGAGGAGGAATCGTGCATGCAGTCATACCGCCTTTAGGGTTTAGATAATGAAGAAAGTTTATAAGTATAACATGAATGGTAATTAATTTACAATGACTAAGGAACTTAATGAAACATTGTTAAAACATGTTTAAACCTTAAGTATGAAACATAAAGGTTGAAGATAAGTAATTGAACATGAACATAAGAACAATGTGAATGATATCAAAAAGTCGGAACCAATGGTAACAAATCTAAGTCATGTTTAGATTGAGAAGGAGGGTAAGATTCTTTAGGAACTATGTATGTTATTCATGACCTAATGTGTTATGTGATGTTATCATCTACTGTAGAAACCTTAAGGACTGAAAGTGCACATGTTATAACTGTAGCAGACGCTGAAGGCAAGTATTCTAACCCTTGTTTCAGTTCATTCTGGTCAAGCTTTGTGATTCATGTATTCTTACGCATGAATTAATGCATAATGAAGTCAAAGCCAATTCTTTCGGCTAAACTTAAGATGTTTTGGATTTCTTATAATCTATCAATGTATGGTCAATGTTTTACCAAACTATGTTGGTGTGGTTTTCAAATGAAGACTGAGTATGCTAAAATGTTTTGTCATCAAACGACAGGCACGTGAGGTTGCCACAAACTTAAACGTACATATGTTTAATGAATGTAGTGTTGATCAACATTGAGTACTATAGGTTGATCACCTAGACGTGCTCGTAAGAAATGTCGAACTTTCGAACTTAGTACCGGGATGTCCTTTTCAAAGAACTTATGAAATGCTCAAGGTCTTGGACCGGAATTGATGTTTTACTGAATATTGTTATTGTAAAATGTTTTAAAGAAAAGAGAAGTGCTATTTTGGAATTATGGATAGTACTTCATAACTATTGTTCAGTTATTGAAGATATATGATTCCTATATTTCAAGCATGTTGTTTATTGGAATTGTCATACTTGCTGAGCTAGTCATGCTCACTCTTGCTTGAACCATATGAACGCAGCTAAGATTGAACGGACCGAAAGCTCTGGAAAGGATAAGGGCAAGGAAAAGACAAACCTGTAGAATACTTATGTAATAGTATAGGTTTAATGTTGTAATATATATTTTATATTATGACAAGAATGAATGTAATGGTTATAAAAAACCTGGGGAATGTTAATATTATTTTGAATATATAGAAGACATATTCGTTCCGTTGAGACTTTTCAATTTAATGTATGTGTGAATGGTAGCACCGTGTAACACCATCTGTCAGGTTGGAAGATACCCAGATTTGGGGGCGTCATAGAACTCCTAAAGGAGAAGGATACATCTGATTAGTCTAGCCTTAGCATCCTTTTTCGAAATCAAATAGCGAATGGCCGAGTGATCCGTGTAAACCACCACCTTTGTCCAATCAAATATGCCCGAAATTTGTCGAAGTCATATACTACTGCAAGTAACTCTTTCTTTGTAGTTGTGTAGTTCAATTGTGCGTCTGTAAGGGTTTTACTCGCATAGTATATGGCGTGGAATATTTTCTCTCGGCATTGGCCCAAAACAGCTCCTACCGCATAGTCGCTCGCATCGCACATTAATTCAAAGGGCATAGTTGTAACAATCCAAGATTTTATTTATAATTTAAAATATTTATTAAATTAAGAAAATATTTTATTGATGAAGTTGTTGTTTTGTAATTTGAAATATTTCTTAAATTAAATAAGTGTTCTATTTATGTGGTTGTTATTAGTAGGTATGTGTGAATTAAATTTATTAGATAACACTCTAATAAATATTTTATTTATTGTGATTGTTGTTATTAAATATTTATGAATTAAATTTGTTGGATAATATTCTAAATTAATTTAGTTTATAATTTAGAGAGTTGTAATGTAGCATGAGATGTTATATTGTTGTTTTAATTTAATATTTATAGTGATATGTTAATTTATTAAATAAAATTATAATGAGATTATAATTTTGTGATATTAGGATTAAGTGGGAAAATTTTTTTAGTATGTTGTAATTGGTTATTTAACAAATGTTGAATATGGAGGTATAAATATGAGATTTTAAACTATAGTGTAAGTGGTTTATTAAAATAAAATTAAAATAATTTTTTAATTGATTTAACCAAACAAGGCTTAAAATATTAAGTCTTTATTTTAAAGACTTTTTGCCAAACAAAGCCTTATAGCTTTTGGATTTTTGATTTTGAATTTCAATTAAATAAATAAAATAAATTAAAATAATAAATATAATATATACGTTTATTTTTGGTAGCTGTCATAACAATTAGTATGCGTATTTAGATTTTAGCGCTTTTATGTTTACACTTGCCATATCGGGTTTTCTTTTACGATACTGACTAAGTCCGAGAGTTCGGAGAGAATTGAGAATTGAGAGAAATTGAGAGAAAGCCTAAGGATTACTAGCAGTTTCAGTGGTTTAGCAAAGATTTCTTAAGCAACAAAAAGGTATGTTACATAACCTTAACGTATATATTTTACAATGCCTATAATCTCTAAGTCTCGTGTTCATGAGGTGCACTCGGCATTGTGTATAAAGTTTTACAAAATTTTACGTAAACCGTGTGTTATAATTGGTTATGATAATATGTGTAATTGTAATTGTTATCACCAAAGACGTCTATATATGTATATAGGTGTTGTATGCTGTAGACTACGCTCAAAAAGAAAGAAATTGTTTTTACAGTAAACATCCATGTATGAATGTAATTTATAGAAATATCAAAATTAGTATATGTTAATTATGAAATTATGAAATTGAACCTTATGTATATTAATTGGGTAAGAACTTAAAGAGAACTTAGTTCAAAAGAATCAATTGGTGTATCATTATGATTACAGTGTTCATTGTGTCAAGAAATATCAAAATGGAGTTTTAGTTTTAAAATATGCTATTCCAGTATTTAATTTTTCTAGAATTATGGTTTAAGTTGTGTTAATTTAGTATTTGTATGCTTGGTGAAGTTTATGTGTAATTTGCATAAGTTATACATGTTAATTGGTGTTAGAAATTAAGACATAGCTTTGTTCTGTGTTTTGTTTTGGGGTGTTCTGTAATTCGGAGTCTCAGCGCCAAGTTTCAAGCGCTCTAGCTCGAATTCGCGGCCAAATATAAAATCAGCATACTTCAAAGACCAACAATGGCCCAAAAGTTTTGCGCCTAGCTAGCTACTGAATTCGCACCTTCAAAGGTTAACTCGTCTCTCGCCCTTCAATTACTGAAAAGTAGTCTAGGTCGGACAGTTTTGACCTCCTGTAGTAAAATGGCGATAACATTTTCATACGAACTCCGATTAAGGTGATTAAGGATGATTCAGAAAGAGGACGAATAGGCCTATAACTTTTATTCTTTAAGGTTTTCAATTTGAAATCGTTATGAAGGGTCAAAATGGCCATCTTCAGGACTGTTGTGTATTTGGAGCCAATCGGAGGGCGTCGGGATGCGCGAATGCAACTGCAATCCTCTGTGTATTAGTATAACTTAATGATAACATGTTGGACATGTAATAGGATGTTGTATCAAGTTTTTAATGTGTATGTGGTGCAATGACATGATCACTTAAGTAGTTGTAATAAAGCTAAAAAGTAATGTTCATGAAAAGATGCGATGTTGTTTAAACTTAAACTTAGTTAGTAGCTATACTAAAAGTAAAAAGCAACTCATGAATATAATGTTAGTGTAACTAATGTGTATTGTCAATACATATGGTATGTGTAGGACTTTGGGTGAACGTGAGTAATGATTGTTTAACCTACGCACGAGGCAAGTTCCCTAACTTTTGCTACTTTATTATTCAGCAAGGTTACTTTTCACTGTTATGTTATACTTATGTAAATTCTCTATTTCTAATCTCTTGTTTAACGATTTATTGTCATGCAAGTTCTTTAACCCTCATTTATTGTTGAGCAAGTTAGTTAATCTTTGTTTCCCTATTCCAATTGAGATTACCTTGGTTATTCAAAGTCTGTACTCATTTATTGTTGAGCAAGTTAGTTAATCTTTATTTCTTTATTCCAATCGAGATTACCTTGGTTATTCAAAGTCTGTACTCATTTAATTTTGAGCAAGTTATTTAATCTTTATCTCTTTATTCAAAGTCTGTATTATTATTGTAAGAAGTGTGTTTATTCAGCTACTAATAACTGTTGTTTGATCTTCGTTCTTTAATATCATTGTACTATCTTACGTTATTGTATCGAACTCTAAGTTGCTAAGCGATTCTTTACCAATTCAACTAATCCTTAGTTGATGAATGTTCTAAACTCTAAATTACCCTTGAAGTCTACCCAAACCAAACTTCCTTTGGTTTATTTATGTACTCACACAACTTTGAAAGCATGTTGTCAATGATAACATTTGTTCAACTTAGAAATTGTTAATACTCTAGCCCTTATTGATTCATCAATATACCTTGTTCATGAAGATATTATAATCAAACCCTTGAATAGTTATTGGTTCCTATCTGATTCAACCAGTACTTGGTTGATGAGCGTTCTAAAAATATAGACTTCCTTTGAAGTTAATTCCCAACCAAACTTCCTTTGGTTCGGAACCTGATAATCTAAGCTGAGATGAACAACCCTATATTAGGGGATTATTTTAGAGCTACGCAATAGCGTTAAAATGTTTGTGCAATACATAGTACAAAGGGATGATCACCTGGAGTACGAAATGATGGTCTATATAATCGTTTAGACCGTTAAAGGTTATATTAGAAACACCTGTGAACCTAGGACATAGATGATGATTATAGTCTTTTAGACTGTTAAAGGTTAAAGTAGAAATACTTGAAAACCTAGAATAGAGTTCATGGTCTTGTGACCCTCAGTGTATTCTTTGATGTTGATATCTATTGTTAACTTTAGCGTTCATTATTCTTTTGAACTCATAGCTATTGAATTAAAGTTATTTGTTCCGGTAAGAATACTTTACCATTGAAAGCTCGGTTAATTGTCATTCATAAAATGTTATTGTATATTATCCTTCTTGTGGGCAATTGTTTGCTCACTCTTGCACAAAATAATGCAGATGAAGTTAAGAAGTTTTAAGAGCTTTCTACAAGAAAAGACAAGGACAAAGTGCTTAATTAGACGACAACGTTTAATTTATATTTTATTTATGAAGCTTATGTAATGGATTTAGTTATAATCATGTTATAATTTTCCGCGAATGATTGTAATAAAGGTTAGATGTCCTGGGATTTATTTTAGATGATATAACCCTTTAATGGGAGATTAATTGTTTAAACTTTTGAGTTTAATTATATCCGCATTGAGCAAGTTATGGGCAAGTTAAAAATAATTGAAGAGTAAGGTAATATTCGGTGGGATTTCAACTGAGGACTCATATGGTGACTAAGTCATACAAACTTTTGTATGGGCAAAGGTTTTGTGCATATACTTGGTTTATCACATTGATAATCATTGGAATATCGGTATCGCGCTATCCATGTACATGTGGTCAAAAGGTGATTCTTTTCTCATGTACATTTTTGATAGTTAGATGATATTAGGATTAGGTTCGGTTCTTAAAACTAAAGCATATGGTAAGTTCGTGACTTATAATCATATGGTATGTTTTGAACCCCTCAGCGAATGGACGCCTATGGTCTGACTAGGATAAGTTCCTAAACTCATATGATTATGGCAAGTTACTGAATTTCCAAAGTGTGGTAAGTTTGATGAACTATATTGGGTATAATACGGTTATGGTGTAGGAAGCATTGATGAAGCTGAAAAGATGGTTTTGAGGTAGCCTTACCTCTATAGTTAGAGTGCATTCGTAATGTTTTTCATGTTTTGGTGATATGATCAAACAAGCCCGACTGCAATCATGTGACCAAGTACGAACCGTTATGGTTGTTCTACTAGGAAATTACTATCCAGTTAGTCGGCAGAAAAGAACAAATGCTCAGGGATAAGGTAATTCCTTCTGTGAAGGTGATATGGAGGAACCATAGCGTTGAAGATGCTACGTGGGAACTCGAAAATAAAATGATGAAGAATTACCCTGAGTTATTTGTTTAATCTATGTCTTCGATTCTGGGGACAGAATCTTTTTAAGGAGGGAAGAATGTGACGAACGAATTGTTTGAGTTATGATTCTAGGGACAGAATCCTTGTAAGGAGGGAAGGATGTAACAATCCAAGATTTTATTTGTAATTTAAAATATTTATTAAATTAAATAAATATTTTATTGATGAAGTTGTTGTTTTGTAATTTGAAATATTTCATAAATTAAATAAGTGTTCAATTTATGTGGTTGTTATTAGTAGGTATGTGTGAATTAAATTTATTAGATAACACTCTAATAAATATTTTATTGATGTGATTGTTGTTATTAAATATTTATGAATTAAATTTGTTGGATAATATTCTAAATTAATTTAGTTTATAATTTAGAGAGTTGTAATGTAGCATGAGATGTTATATTGTTGTTTTAATTTAATAATTATAGTGATATGTTAATTTATTAAATAAAATTATAATGAGATTATAATTTTGTGATATTTTGTTTAGTATGTTGTAATTGGTTATTTAACTAATGTTGAATATGGAGGTATAAATATGAGATTTTAAACTATAGTGTAAGTGGTTTATTAAAATAAAATTAAAGTAATTTTTTAATTGATTTAACCAAATAAGGCTTAAAATATTAAGTCTTTATTTTAAAGACTTTTTGTCAAACAAAGCCTTATGGCTTTTGAATTTTTGATTTTTGAATTTCAAATAAATAAATAAATTAATTTAAAATAATAAATATAATATATACGTTTATTTTTGGTAACTGTCATAACAATTAGTATGCGTATTTAGATTTTAGCAGTTTTATGTTTACACTTGGCCATATCAGTTTTCTTTACGCATACTTGACTAAGTCTGAGAGTTCAGAGAATTGAGAATTGAGAGAAATTGAGAGAAAGCCTAAGGATCACTACTTAGTTTCAAATTGGTTTAGCAAGGATTTCTTAAGCAACAAAAAGGTATGTTACATAACCTTAACGTATATATTTTACATGCTATAATCTCTAAGTCTCGTGTTCACGAGGTGCACTCCTTTGTGTATAAAGTTTTACAAAATTTTTCTCAAAACTGTGTGTTATAATTGGTTATGATAATATGTGTAATTGTAATTGTTATCACCAAAGATGTCTATATGTATATAGGTGTTGTATGCTAGATTACGTTCAAAAAGAATGGAATTGTTTTTACAGTAAACATCCATGTATGAATGTAATTTATAGAAATATCAAAATTAGTATATATTAATTATGAAATTATGAAATTGAACCTTATGTATGTTAATTGGGTAAGAACTTAAAGAGAACTTAGTTCAAAAGAATCAATTGGTGTATCATTATGATTACAATGTTCACTGTGTCAAGAAATATCAAAATGGAGTTTTGGTTTTAAAATATGTTATTCCAATATTTAATTTTTCTAGAATTATGGTTTAAGTTGTGTTAATGTAGTATTTGTATGCTTGGTGAAGTTTATGTGTAATTTGCATAAGTTATACATGTTAATTGGTGTTAGAAATTAAGACATAGCTTTGTTCTGTGTTTTGTTTTGGGGTGTTTTGTAATTCGGAGCCTCAGCGCCAAGTTTCGCGCCCCGGCTTTGAATTTCACGCCCCATCGCCAAAATCTGCTCCCCGACGCCAAAAATGGCCCAAAAGTTCGCGCTCCAGTGCTGGAATTCATGCCCCAGCGCTAAAATTCACGCCCCGGCACCACTGGTCTCGCGCCCCAGCGCTGGAAAAATAGTATGGGTTGGACAGTTTTGACTTCCTGTAGTAAGATGGCCATAACCTTTTTATATGAACTCCGATTGAGGTGATTCAAGATGATTCGGAAAGAGGATGAATAGGCCTATAACTTTTATTCTTTAAGGTTTTCAATTTGAAATCGTTATGAAGGGTAAAAATGGCCATCTTTAAGACTGTTGTGTATTTGGAGCCAATCGGAGGGCGTCGGGATGCGCGAATGCAAGTGCAATCCTTTATGTATTAGTATAACTTAATGATAACATGTTGGACATTTAATAGGATGTTGTATCAAGTTGTTAATGTGTATGTGGTGCAATGACATGATCACTTAAGTAGTTGTAATAGAGCTAAAAAGTAATGTTCATGAAAAGATGCGATTTAAACTTAAACTTAGTTAGTAGCTATACTAAAAGTAAGAAAGCAACTCATGAAGGTAATGTTAGTGTAACTAATGTGTATTGTCAATACAAACGGTATGTGTAGGACTTTGGGTGAACGTGAGTAGTGATTGTTTAATTTACGCACGAGGCAAGTTCCCTAACTTTTGCTACTTTATTATTCAACAAGGTTACTTTTCACTGTTATGTTATACTTATGTAAATTCTCTATTTCTAATCCCTTGTTTAACGATTTATTGTCATGCAAGTTCTTTAACCCTCATTTATTGTTGAGCAAGATAGTTAATCTTTGTTTCTTTATTCCAATCGAGATTACCTTGGTTATTCAAAGTCTGTACTCATTTATTGTTGAGCAAGTTAGTTAATCTTTGTTTCTTTATTCCAATCGAGATTACCTTGGTTATTCAAAGTCTGTATTATTATTGTAGGAAGTGAGTTTATTCAGCTACTAATAACTGTTGTTTGATCTTCATTCTTCAATATCATTGTACTATCTTACGTTATTGTATCGAACTCTAAGTTGCTTAGCGATTCTTTACCAATTCAACTAATCCTTAGTTGATGAATGTTCTAAACTCTAAATTACCCTTGAAGTCTACCCAAACCAAACTTCCTTTGGTTTGTTTATGTACTCACACAACTTTGAAAGCATGTTATCAATGATAACATTTGTTTAACTTAGAAATTGTTAATACTCTAGCCCTTATTGATTCATCGATATACCTTGTTCATAAAGATATTATAATCAAACCCTAGAATAGTTATTGGTTCATATCTGATTCAACCAGTACTTGGTTGATGAGCGTTCTAAAAATCTAGACTTCCTTTGAAGTTAATTCCCAACCAAACTTCCTTTGGTTCGGAACCTGATAATCTAAGCTGAGATGAACAACCCTATATTAGGGGATTATTTTAGAGCTACGCAATAGCGTTAAAATATTTGAGCAATACATAGTACAAAGGGCTGATCACCTGGAGTACGAAATGATGGTTCATATAGTCATTTAGACTGTTAAAGGTTACAGTAGAAACACCTATGAACCTAGGACATAGATGATGATTATAGTCTTTTAGACTGTTAAAGGTTAAAGTAGAAATACTTGAAAACCTAGAATAGAGTTCATGGTCTTGTGACCCTCAGTGTATTCTTTGATGTTGATATCTATTGTTAACTTAAACGTTCATTATTCTTTTGAACTCATAGCTGTTGAATTAAAGTTTATTGTTCCGGTAAGAATACTTTACCATTGAAAGCTCAGTTAATTGTCATTTATAAAACGTTATTGTATATTATCCTTCTTGTGGGCAATTGTTTGCTCACTCTTGCACAAAACAATGCAGATGAAGTTAAGAAGTTTGAAGAGCTTTCTACAAGAAAAGACAATGACAAAGTGCTTTATTAGACGACAACGTTTAATTTATATTTTTTTTATGAAGCTTATGTAATGGATTTAGTTATAATCATGTTATAGTTTTCCGCGAATGATTTTAATAAAGGTTAGATGACCTGAGATTTATTTTAGATGATGTAACCCTTTAATGGGAGATTAATTATTTAAACTTTTGAGTTTAATTATATCCTTTGTTTATAAGTAGTTAGTTATGATTTATTTGGACAGTGAACACCAAATCTGTGGGGTTGAAGTGCCCAGATTTGGGGGTGTCACAATAGTCCAATCCGATGGGACGATCACTAGGGCTGATGTTAACTTCTTTTTCAACTGCTCGAATGTTGTTTTACACTCCTCATCAAATCTGAAAACTGCATCCTTCTCTAAAAGTCTGCACAAGGGTTTTGTAATTTTAGAGAAATCCTTTATAAATCTTATATAGAACCTGGCATGTCCAAGAAAACTGTGGATTCCCTTTATTAAATTCGGCGGTGGAAGATTCTCGATTGTGTCCAACTTTGCCTTATCAACCTCTAAACCATTAGCAGAAACCTTGTGCCCAAGAATTATCCCTTCTTTAACCATAAAGTGGCACTTCTCCCAGTTGAGTACCAAATTAGTTTCCACACACCGCTTTAAAACCATGACCAAATTCTTCAGACACTTATCAAAAGTGTTTCCATAGACTGAAAAGTTGTCCATGAAAACTTCTATGTTTTTCTCCACCATGTCCGAGAAAATAGCCATCATGCATCGTTAGAATGTAGCTGGTGCATTACATAACCCAAACGACATCCTTTTAAATGCAAAGGTGTAGTATGGGCATATAAAGGTTGTCTTCTCTTGATCGTCGGGAGCTATGACAATTTGGTTGTAGCCTGAGTATCCACCCAGTAGGCAATAATGTTCATGTCTAGCCAATCGGTCCAACATTTGTTCAATGAAAGGTACAGGAAAGTGATCCTTCTGATTGCCTTATTCAGCTTTTTGTATTCCATGCACACCCTCCATCCGGTCACTGTCCTCGTCAAAATCAACTCATTATCTTCATTCTTAACCACTGTCATTCCACCCTTTTTCGGCACACACTGTACTGGACTGACCCATGCACTATCTGTAATCGGGTAAATAATTCTTACATCCAACCACTTGAGTATTTCTTTCTTCACCACTTCTTTCATTATTGGATTCAGCCTTCTCTGCTTCTCCACTATTGGCTTCACATCCTCTTCTATAAGAATCTTGTGCATGCAAAAGGAAGGGCTGATCCTCTTTATATCGACAATGGTCCAGCCTATTGCAAACTTGTATTCTCTCAAAATCCTCAAAAATTTACTTTCCTTCAATTCGTTAAGTGTAGATGCAATAATAACATGTAAAGTATTTAAATCACCCAAATAAGCATACCTAAGGTGTTTAGGAAGTGGTTTGAGCTCAAGAGTGGGTGGCTCCTCAAGTGAAGGTTTCATCCGAGTTGAAGCTTTTTCCTCCGTGTGTAATGGCTCGAATGGAACTTTGAATCTACTAACTCTAGGCAAAGCATCCAACATGTGTAAATAATCCACAAACTTTGGAACATCTAAATCTTCATCCCCCAATAGTGTAGTTTCCAATGGATCACTAACCAAACTTTTGACCATGTCATTATTAACTATCCGGTAGATGACATCCACCTAGAAGCACTCCTCTTCATCCGTAGGGAACTTCATGGCTTTAAATACGTTGAATTTGACTTCCTGATCTTGAACCCTCATAGTTAATTCCCCTTTTTACACATCAATGAGAGTCCTACCTGTAGTTAAAAATGGTCTCCCTAAGATGATTGGGATGTTCTTGTCTTCCTCATAATCCAGAATTATGAAGTCAGCTGGAAATACGAATTTTTCCACCTTGACCAAAATATCCTCCACAATGCCTCTCAGATATGTTACCGATCTATCTGCTAACTGCAACGATATGTTTGTAGGCTTTGGATCTGGTAAACTCAATTCGGTATAAATGGATAATGGCATGAGATTTACACTTGCCCTTAAATCACACAAATATTTTTTGAAGGCCATGTTACCGATCGTGCAAGTTAATAGTAAAATTCCCTGGATCCTTTAACTTTGGAGGTAACTTTTGTTGTAAAATTGTGTTGCATTCCTCCGTCAACGCCACAGTTTCATAATCTTCCAACTTTTTCTTTCTAGACAAACTACCATTCATAAATTTGGTATAACTCGACATTTGCTTTAAGGCTTCTGCGAATAGAATATTAATTTGAAATTTCTTGAAAACTTCCAAAAATTTGGCAAATTGCTTATCTAATTTCTATTTTTGGACTCTTTGCTGAAACGGCGGTGGAGGATTCAGAACTAGCTTGTCATCTGACTTTGTCTGTTCAACTTGTTTTTCCTCACCTTCTTTCTCTTCAACCAATTTGTTTTCATTAACTTTGACATCCTTTTTAACTGAACTTTTTGTAATTTTTCCATCTAGATGCACTACAAAAAATGGGCCTTAGCAACGATTTTTCTGGCAACGACTTTATAAGTCGTTGCTAAAAGTATATGTTTAGCAACGAAATTTGTCCTTCGTTGCAGATTGTGTCAGGCTTTCACTTTTTGAAACAAAACTCATAAGTCATTGCAAAATTTCGTTGATAATTCATTGGCGGGAAAAAAATTCGTTAGAAATTCGTTGCAAAATTTTCGGCCACTTGCTTTCCCGTCATCGTGGGCAACGAAAGTTTTTTTGTTGCTAAAAATGGGGCTTTAGCAACGATTTTTCAGGCAAAGTCGTTGCTAAAAGTGTATGTTTAACAACGAAACTTGTCCTTCGTTGCAGATTGTGTCAGGCTTTAACTTTTTGCAACGAAATTCATAAGTAGTTGCAAAATTTGAAAACAAAATTCGTTGAAAATTTTCTAACCATTTGATTTCTCCTCATCGTGGGCAACGAAAGCTTTTTTGTTGCTATATTTCGTTGCCTAATATGGATCACATTCATTGGCAATAATTTTTATTTTCGTTGCATATTTTATACAACTTTTTGCAACGACTATTAAAATGTTGCCTTAAATAATAATAATAATAATTATTATTATTATTATTTAAAAATTATTATTACCACTATTATTATTATGAAATTAATATTATTATTATGATTATGATTATTATTATGATTATGAGCGAGACTATATTTAATTACAAACTCCTCGCTGACCGACCGTATGAGAGATCAATTTTTTTTATTTTATGAATGTTTACTTAATTATTCTTCTTTTTTATACTGCATCTCATTTAAGTAATTAATTTTTTTCCCCGTCATTCTGACGTGGGTCTCATGCATGTTTTTGTCCTTAATATAACATTTCTTTATCAAAATTAACTTTTTCAAAAAATTAATTAGACATTTTCATATTTATTTTTATATAAAAAAAAATTAGACCGCTTAACTTTGTCTATTTTGTTGGTAGGAGTGAGCATGGTACGATTTGAAGTCCAAATATGATCCAAACCGCTTAGTTGCAGGTGCGATTTGACAAATTCAAAATCGCATTACCAAACCGATTTGTGATTGGTGCTAAGTGCGGTTTTAAGCGTATTGATGCGGTTTCAATTGGTGCGGTTTCGGTTATAAAACCAATTGAAACAACAAAAAAGTATAAGCGTTCAATAAAATTTATCACAAAACTCACATCGAACAATTAACTTAGTGACCGAGTCGGTAATGGGAATTATATCATGTATAGAAACAAAATTCTTTCTGCCAAACATGTCAAATTCACCATCAAATCATAGAACAAATAAAAAGATTTATCTAGTTCCCCAAAAATTAAAAGTATATACTGGAGATAGAATGAAATTTTATCTTATATATATTATGGGAGAACATAGAATAGTAATCATAAATCGCACTCTAATTTAAAAATAATTTATTATCGCTTTAATCCCTTAAAAACTCAGGTCGGCTCTGTATATATTTATCTGGCTCATTATAATCACTACAATAACAAGAAGGATGAAATAGGGTCCGTCTTACTTTGAATCTGGGCTTTGAAACCAAAAGGCCCAAATTGTCATTAGAAACTGTAAGCACCGTCAGTTCTCCCATTCATCCGTATTCAGATAGTAAAATCACTCTTTAAACCCTAGAGCACTTTTGATTTTCCCAATCTTTCTTGACTTTTATATCGGAATACTGAAGATCAAACAATGGCGTCGCGGGAGCGCGCCGTCGCCAACAAGCCTCTCGGCAAAGGTTCACCCATATAGTCATCGGTACTCTTCTCGGTGCTGTACCGCCCGACGGAACCGTTGACATTCATAACTCCTATGTCGTCCCTCACAATGAATCATCAGATCAGGTTACCTTTTTTGTTTTTAAGTTATTTTTCTTATCCGGTTTGTTTATGCGCAAAATCATTGGAAAAAATAAGCAGGATTTGAAAATGTATGAGCTTTTGTTTTGTTTTCTTCTGTTTTAATTTTTTGTCAAAAATTTAGCTATAAATTTGTTTGATTAGGTACAAGGTTATGGACAATCCTAATTGGTATGGAAAGAGCATCTTTTGCAAAATAAACTAAATATGACCCAGACTGAAGATGCAATCTATTATAGACTACTGAGTGTTTTACAAATTTATGCCAATATGCCATCAACAGTCTAGAAACTTGGAATATATTGTCCTGGGGGAATGGTCATGTTATTGATTACGGGAATTGTTATTTCCATATTTATATTTTGATAATTCACATGTCTCATGAGTTTGAGAACTTACCATTCATGTGAGAGTCCTTTTGGAAATATCAATTCCCTATTCATTTTCACAGAAATTGTTGGATTGCCTTGTTCATTGCTTGTTTAGTTTATCTTTTACTTCTATTTCACGTAGAAAATTGATGTTGGTTAAGCTATCTATACTGCTTTGCATTATCCATAGAGCGCAGGAGCCCTCTCCCCACTTCGCCGACATCTGCTCTAGGTGTAAGGAAGAGGAAGAACTCAAAGAAAAGACTTGGGTCACGGAATTCTTCCTTTGATTATAGGAAGGAAGAACAGCTTCACAGGATTCTAGGGCGAATGTTCTTGAATGGTTCTAGTGAAGTTGCTTCACTCTTTACCTAGCAAGGCAAGAAAGGGACCAATCAAGATGTCATGATTGTTTGGGAGGTTAGCCACATGCCATCCTCCATCTTATATTATGGCTTTTATTTTTTTAAATGTTTTGAGGTTTTAATTTCTATCTTTCAAGTTTCAATGTTTGATCCCTTCTTCTGATTGGTGGGAAATGAAAGGACAGACACATATTTTGCTTAAAAATACATTTTGGTTATATTGGCTGAGCATGTTTTGATAATTTAGTGAGCCTGGTAATAGACTAATAGTCTACTGAGTTTGATAGCAGTTAAATGATATTTTAGATGTAGGCGACAACTGATTAACATATGCAAGGAGAACAATCTTCTTTTTAGTTGAAGTAACAACTTCTGATGATGTTAAATGTTTGACAATATACCCAATCATACCTCACCTTACAATGCTATTAGAGTAGCATATTGTTACTCTTAACTTGTGTCTAGTTTGATGGTGCCACAGTGGATCTGTGTTTAATCAACAAAAGAATGTTGCTTCCAATATCGTGCAAGTCCAAGTTCCACATAAATGATAGCTATTATTGTCACTCTGTATGAGATTTAAAGACATTATAATGCGTTGATGAGTTTCTGATTTATAGGTTGGAATTATAACATATTTACGTTGAACTTTCTCTCAATAATTATTGATATGTGTGCTATTAGGTTGGATCACCGCTAGCTTTTTTCTTTTTTTTTGCCTTTTAAAATTGTGAGAGCAAGAAAATAATCCTCCTTAAAATTAGTATTATGTAATTCAAAATAATAATGAGATTAGAAATGATGATGAAAAGATAATACGTAAGATAATTATTCATACCGACAAAGACAATAAAAGAGAAATACATGCCTTATGAATCATGTTGGGAAAATTTTGAAACCTTTGTTAATTCCTCTCAAAATTTGAAAATACTAAAGATATTTATATACATTGACACAAAGAAGATAAAGAAAAAGACGAGCCTTTATGAATAAAATAACGTATTAACTCGAAAAGTACCTCCTTTCTAACTTCCGATGAGGAATCAAGGGCCTCCGTTAATGTTGAAGAAACTGAAAAGCACCTGGATCTCTTTCAGGCCTTGAAGGACTCCTTTCTGAAGGCTTATAAAGTCATGGATCGGGAACTGAAGATGCATACTAACATTGATTGCTTCTGCAATGGGACAACAGCTGTAACCCTGGTTAAGCAGGTAACTTGACTCGATTCAAATGAAGTTGCTGTTGTTTAATCTACTACATACGGTAGAGTAAGTCAGTACTTGACATGTGTGCTTGTGCTACATCTATATATTATCTTAAATAAAATTACTAAAAAAGTTCCCAAACTTTATTTGAAAATTTTAATTTGTAACATTATAGTGTGGCAAAGATTCCGATATGGATTACGAGGTTAAGTGGTTTGTCTTCACTAAAGTCGTATATAAATAAAATTATCAACCAAAATTGATTGCTTCTCGATATATATTAGGCGCTTGTTGCAAACTCATACACACTTGTCTAGCTTGTTATGTTGCAAAAGTATATGTATATGTCAACATTTATAGTCGCACTGAAGGTTCATGAAATAGTCGATTAAGATTTCAATTTTTTCTTGTAACAGAGCAATCATATAGTCGCACTGAAGGTTTTTTTTCTATTTGGATTTGTAGCAAATGATATTGTGATTGCCTATTTGTTTTTTCTGCTTATGAGCAATACGGTGTACATTAGTACCACATAGAAACTCTATTGTCTTCGTATATTGATTTTGGCACTAAGTGCATCTGGTGACCTATTTGCTTCATTTTCCTGACTTGCTATTATTTTTAAATATGTGCAGGCAGACTGCTTCTACGACCTGCCTTACAATACTGGGTGTCAAATTTTCGTGCTACGTTTACGGAAAACAAGGGACGAAATTATGAAGTGTACTCTCTCTATTTATGTAGATATATACTTTGATTGAAGAACTATGGTAGCTTTAGATGGTTAATTGTAAAGATAATGAATGATTATGTAGCGGATTATTTTATTAAGTTAATAATATTTTAGTTTTTTGTATTTTTACCATTATTTGCTATGGGGACATTGAGCCAGCTAGGTATACAAAAAGAATGTCAAATTTTGATTTGGTAATAATATAATTCGTTACCAAAGTATTGAACAAGTTTTAATATAGCA
Source organism: Panax quinquefolius (assembly GCA_020205615.1). Classification (NCBI taxonomy): domain Eukaryota; kingdom Viridiplantae; phylum Streptophyta; class Magnoliopsida; order Apiales; family Araliaceae; genus Panax; species Panax quinquefolius. The sequence continues at coordinate 124,033,086 of CM035154.1, read as the reverse complement.
ACAATTTTTTATACATTTAGCAACAAATTTTTGTTGCTAATGGCATTAAAAATATAATATTTGCCAACGAAAAATTAACCTAATAACAACGGAGATGATATTGTTGCTAATACTAACATAAAAGACAACATTTTTTATCGTTGCAAATCATATCAAGTTTCGTTGCACATATAAAAAAACAGCAACATATAATGTCGTTGTTAATCGACGACTTTCGTTGGTATTGAAAAATAACCAGCAACAAACATTTTTGTTGCTGATTCAACATAATGTCGTTGCCAAATAATATAATCATCAATGAAAATCGTTGCTAAAAAGTTTAAATTCCGCAGCGAAAGCAAGCTTAGGCAACAATTTTCATAATTTACTGCAAGGGAAAATGTCGTTGCAAAATGGTGTCAATGTGCAACAAAATGCATGGTCGTTGCAACAATAAAAGAGTTCATTTCGTTGTCAATTAGCAGGCTTTTGCAATGAAATGGGGGTTTTAGCAACGAAATTTTAATTATTCTGAAACAATACCTTTTGTTGCTAAAGGATCGATGTATCTGTACGAAACCCAAATTTCGTTCCAAAATGTATTACTTTTGGCAACGAAATAAATAAGTTCGTTGCGGAACAATTAGCAACGCTCATTGCCTAACGAAAGATGCAACGACAGTAAAGTCGTTGCCAAAAACATTTAGCAACTCAATTTGGCACCTTTAGCAACGAAAATCGGTTATTGCTGAAGCCCCATTTTTTTGTAGTGATGTTTTCCACTCCTCAAAGTGATTGCTTGACACTGTTCTTGATTTCCCTTCGGATTCTTTTATATGTCACTTGGTAGAGTCCCTTGTGGTCTATTATTCAATGCTAAGGCCAACTGTCCCATCTGATTTTCTAAATTTTTGATGGCCACTGCTTGTGATTTCATCACCGCCTCGTTTCCCGATATGTATTTCAACAAAAGCTCTTCTAAGTCTGTTTTCTTCTCTTGATGCAGAGCTACTTGTTGATGCTTATTTTGGGATCCCGGGGGATAAGAAGGTCATAGAACCTACTAATTTTGATTGTTGCTCCATGAAAAGTGAGGATGGTTCCTATTCCCCGTATTATAGGCATTTTGATACATGTTTTGCGGAATCCTATTGTAGCTGCCCACAAATTGAACCGATGCTGGGTTGATGGCACACTACTCTGTAAGATGTTCTCCTGCACATAATTCACAAACATATGCCACATGTTGTGGTTGTGCACTAGTCAAAGCATCCATTTTCTTCGATAAGGCTGAAATATGTGCCGCCAACGCTGTTACTTCATCTACCTCTAATACCCTTCTACCTTAGGTTGTGTCATTCTCGCTGTAGGCCACTGGTAGTTATTAGCTGCCATAGTTTCTATCAACTCAGATGCCTCCTCATAGCTCTTAGCTATAAACGCTCCAACCGAGGCTGCATCTATGCTTGTCATGAGATTCCCATTTAACTCGTTGTAAAACGTATTCATTTGCAGCCATTTTGGTAATCCATGATGAGGACACTTTCTGAGTAGTTCCTTGTACCGTTCCCATGCCTCATATAAAGACTCCCCATGCTGTTGCTCAAACAAGGTGATCTCGTTTCTCATTTTTGCAGTTTTAGCTGGTGGAAAGAATTTAGCCAGGAACTTCTAAGCAAGATCGTCCCACGTAGTTATCGATCCTGGCGTTAGAGAATGTAACCAACTATTCACCTTGTCCTGCAGAGTTAATGAGAACAAGCGAAGTCTAACTGCGTAATCTGACACCCCATTGTATCTGAAGGTGTCACATATCTCCAAAAAGCTTACCAAGTGTTAATTCGGGTCGTCGTTTGCTAGTCCCCCAAACTGAACTGAGTTCTGTATCATCTAGATAGTCCTTGGCTTAATCTCTCAAAGGTATTTGCAGTTATCGTCGGCCTGGTGATACTCGACTAAAACTCAGTCACCTTAGGTTGAGAAAAATCTCTCAACGCTTTCTGGTCTTCAGCAGCCATTATTTCTTCTTTCTCAGAATTCTCAAAGTTTTCCCTTGTGTCTTTAATCCACTTACTTAGTCTTTGAAACTATTTCTTGATATCATCCTAAAAAGGAAGCAAGTCTGGGTTTTTTAGACCGAGTTTACATAAACTAACTTCAAGAACCTGAAATAAGAAAGAACAACACAAACGAAAAAAATGTTTAAGTAAAACTAGACTAATTAAACTGATATTGCAAAATATTAAAATCTATACTAAATTTCCCCGGCAGCGGTGCCAAAAACTTGTTGATGTAAATCTAATTACGCTCGCACGCAAGTGCATGTGGTCAACAAGTAATATAATGATAAGTTGAGTATCGTTCCCATAGAGGATTATTATGAAATTAATCCTAACAATTACTAGCCTTATATTAATCCAAATGTTATTAAACTATCCAATTAAATAATTATAACTGAGAAAACTAAAAGTATTAAAAATACCAAGCAATCAACAAACCTAGAAACTATAATTTCAAACAACTATTGGAGAATTAGGCCTACAACTTCACTTTAAGTATCACTCTGATTATTACACCCTATTTTAGTTCAATTTACTATCCTAGTTTATTAATCAAGAACACTCAAGTAGAACTAGCCATCTCTCGATGCACTAATACCATATTAACTTAAATTCTCAAGTTAGATAGAATTAAGTTAAACACCTTAATCAACTAATTCACTATATCTCTATGTGAATTACACTCAAATAAGGTTTAAGTTCAAGTTTTCTATCTGATTACATGTGATGCTAGACATATCTCTACCCTAGCATTCATCAAGATTCCACAGAATTTAAGAACATTTGCTATAATGACTAGGTCTAAATTCATATTTGCTCTCTCGAATCCATACAAATCCACATAGAATTGGTGATCAAGCAATTTATAAAAATTTCGTCACAGACATCTGGTGGTTGTCATCAATCCAGCGTAACATCAGGTAGAGTCTGGTGAAGCAAACCTTTGAATATTACTTCAGCGAAGGTATCGGAAGATCCGATATTCAAAACCATTAGCATCAATTCAGCGCAACATCAAGATAGTTCAACGATGATAGCTTTATATACCATCGTTCAAGTGGGAACCGAAACATTTTGGTGATGTCAGTGTATTCAACTACCAACAGGGTAGGATCCGTTGTTAAACTACCATCAGGGTAGGCACCATTATAAACTACCAAGTGTATACATCAGGAAGTTTTGGTGATTTCAGAACGTCATCCCCAGTAGAGATGTAGAAAACATCTTAATTTCTCTTCATCAAATAGGCATCAACAACACTAACAAAAAGCCAAATCATTGCAGTCAATACCAACATAGGCATCAGTAATAACCGATAAAGGTAAAGTGATTTGCGATGTGCGAAGTGCGATTTTTGATATGTGAAATACGATGTACGAATTACGAAGTGCGATTGGCCAAATGCAAAAGCAAAGTGCGAAATGCGAAATGTAATGTGCGATTTGGAAACAATGATTTGTAAAAATATTTTAACATTCATCATAACATTCATTACATTGTGATTTGCATCATAAAAAATACCTTGTCATATTTCAAGTGTCTAGTAATCTTTATCATGTCCATTCCATTGCATTTCATGAACATGATAAAGAGGGGCATCTGTAGACACTCAAAATTTTGTTTTCCTGTTACTAACTGTGCAAGAGGACAAAAATATCTTTTTTACACTTCAGAGATAACCCTAGAGGACCAAAAGTTAGTTCCAACCCCAGAAATAACCCCGAGAGATCAAGCCAATGTCAGAGATAACCTTGAGGACATTCTGAGTCAACAACATGACAATCTTAGAGATACCCTTGGGAAAAGACCGCTGCAACTACGCCAAAGTCAGAAACAACCCCAGGAGGGGCAAAATAGTCATTTTTCCATGTCAATCTCAACTTAACACAAATCAACTCATTTAAACTCAAAATTCTTCAAAAGAAGTACCACAAGAACCATATCTCAACTTCTGAGCGTAAACTACGCAAAATAACTCGACGGACTGCCTGACGGAAACCCGGAAATGCTATTTTGATCATGGACCCATCTTCCCGGATTAAAAAAGGGAAAATCCTATGTCATTTCATAGCTCTCGGAAAGAGCTTTCCGGAATGTTATGGCACGCTTCTATCGGACTCCCGGATTGAAAGTTATTATGGTTTGAGCAAACATCGCGTTATCCGAGTGCACATACTTTGAGACGGCAGGACCCACATTGCCCGGGGCATCCCGTGCAGCCACAGGTAAACCAGAGGCTGCCGTAGGTACACCTGCGGCTCCCCCCTCTATAAATAGAGGGCTTGGGGTGGCTATTTTAAATAAAAAAAAAGGCGAGGAAGCCCTGTCCATTTTGCTCTGTACACACTATAAACTGAGTGCTTTCTCATTTTAAACCCTTGTAAGCTCGTGATTTGTCATATTTTACCAGTGGAAACCGAGTGTTCATTCATTTAAAGCTATTTAAAGCCTTCTTGGCAGCCCACTTAAAGATTTCTTACATTTTCTTAAAGCCTTTCTCCACTTTTTGCATACACATCTATTCACATTGAGAGTCATGTTGCGTGTGTATGCCCAAACTTCGGTCCGTGACTTTTTATTTCTTTATATATATATATTGACATTTTTGTTAGGCCTAGAGTTTACTTCGTGGCCTTTTACTGCTTTATTTACATTTAGTCCCGCCTGGAGTTTACTTGGTGGCGGTTGATCGTATTTATTGCTTTATTTACATTTAGTCCTGCCTAGAGTTTACTTCATGGTGATTGATTGTCTCTCTATATATATTTATAACTTTTATATATTTACATTTCCAATCCCCCATGAAGTTTACTTCGTGGTGGTCGATCGTACATATATATATATATATATATATATATATATATTTATTGCTTTTTTGTATATAACTGCTTACAACTTTCACATAAACTGCGACATCATGTGAGCCTAGGAATCATGTGATCACAGATTCAGTCTTCTGAATCATGGTCCGTGACATTTTCACGGTGTTTGAATTTCCTTAGATGGCTTTCATGCCCACAAGGAGTTCGGCACTGCTTTGTACATTATTTTCTCGACGATGCTTTGCATCTCAAAAATAAAAGCAATCAAGCCGAATACATAATGAAATAGAAGTATCAAAGGCCTCAATTACTATTAAGCATAAGGTTGAAAAACCTCTTTTACAAAACATCATTGCTATATTTGTTAAAACTGAACTTTGATACAAAATTCAAACCCTTTTTATATAGGTGCGAACGAGGCATATCACTACTTTCAGATAATTGCACATTGACCCACACACACACACACACACATTCATATAACAATTTAAATTGAAAAGTAGTGGTCACCGTGGTAACACAGATGTCGGGGGGTGTCTAACACCTTCCCTCTGCATAATCAAGCCTCCGGACCCTAATTAATCTCGGTTTCACAGACCAGTTTAGTAGTGTTACATCACTTGGGCAATGTGCAAACCTTTTTTCGGTTGAGTTGGTGCAACCATTTAAAAATACCAACTGGCGACTCTTACAGTCCAATCGTCGACATATACATGTTGGACCTTTTCACAACTTATTTTTTCAAACAAATCTCACCAAACATGAGAACACCAAAAGACAAGAACAGAAAAGGGACAAATAAAAATCCCGACGTCGACACTTAGTCATAATATTCTTTACTGGGATAGTTGAGCTCACCCTTTTCCTTTTTGTTCCATTCTTCTTCTCAGGAAATGAAAGAGTAGCTGGGACTAGTCGGGGACTGGAGTAATGGTCCGAGATAGTTATTATAGAAGTCTTCACCATGTTCTGAAATAGTGTGATAATAAATATAATGAGAACTTAATTTAAGTTTGGACATTGTCGTATTATGTACGATATAATATTTGTATTCAAACTCACAGTATGTGTGGTCATATTTTAAACGACAGTTTAATAGTTGTAAATATGGAAGTTTGTATTTGAATTCTGTAACATGAATTTTGGCGACTCAAAATGGATTGTGTGGACCTATTTTGGGGGCGTCACAGTTGGTATCAGAGCTTAGGGATATGGTCTCTAGTGGAGATCCGAGATTAGAACTAGAAGGGGAGAGACGAGTAAAACTGTAACGACCCCAAAATCAGGACTATTTTCCTTCTCGATCTTATAAGTTAATATTATCTTATTCTAGCTTTAAAACATTATTTAATGTTAAAATAGCTAAAAATATAGAATAAATTTTTTTTCCCATTCATTCCCTGAATCGCAACCTTTACAATTCTTCTTTATACTAGAATAATATTTATTATATGATTTGTATAATCCATGTAAGTGTATTAAAAGATTAAGTCTCAATACTTCATATCTTTTATATCGATGATTCATTTATTTTAGAATCATATCTATACTCATTTCAGAATAAACATTCTTTATCCATTCTACATTTCAAACTATAGATAACTGCCAATTACATTTGACAAAACTATCAATCATAGATTTATACCATTTCCAATTCAAGGAAATGTATTTATTTTGCACATCGTTCAATCTTCATCATCTGTATAGCAAGTAATATTGCTTAACATCATTAACCTGTAAAAAGTTTGTGTTTGTAAGATTGAGCTCGACAGCCTAGCAAATTTAACAGTCTATCATGTTTTACATAGCACACAATTTCATATGCACTATATTTCCTTTACTATGCATATCTGCATGCAACATATATTCTTTACTATGCATATCCTACATGCAAAAATAATTCCTTACAAAGCATACATTTATGCATTATACATTTCTAATTTATCGAGTTACATCATACAACATGTGCTATCACATATCACATATAAATTGAGTTTCATAACCCAATTAACTTGGTCATATTTTGACTTTAACAATTCATAAAGCATGGTATGTAACTCACCACATAATCACATTTAATCCACAAACATAATAGAACTGAAAAACTTGCCTTGATTGGAGATTACCACAAAAGTTAACCTAGAGTTTTTCCACAATTCCTATAGAATTATATTTACATGTACACACTTATTAGATAATTGAATATGTCACAAAACATGCATGTATATTCATCAATAATAATTATTAGTTTTATACAAACTAATATTATTTATTCTTACTCAAAACGAATAGTAGTTTATTTAGAAACTTAATTCGTTTTAACCTTTTTACACCAAATAAAGGTCCATTATATTTTAGTATGTAAATATTTTACACTTTGAAGCTTCAATCATTTATATTCCACTTTAGGAATATCTTATGCATTTACTCATTAATTCGGGACTTAAAACAACTAATAAATAGCTTTTATAGTAAAATTCAATTTACTATATTATTCCTTTAATATAAATAATTTTTATATTACTATTTTGCCCACTCACGAGTCAACTCGGACCATTGTCTCATTTATAAACATTCTATCCCATTAACACACTTACTGTATTTTTCGTTTTGCAAATATTCACATTTTCACTATATATATATATATATATATATATATATATATATATTAAGTATATATAAATATTGGCTCAAAAACTCCATTTTGATCCCCACAAATCTTCATTGCATCAATTTTATGATTATTAAAACTTTTTAATGGTTCCATACTTTTAGTTTTGTTATAAACCATTTTTCATGTAAATCTCGGCTTACATTCGCTTAAATATGCAAATTCATATTTATATAATATTTTTATTGCATTATTTATGCCCGAAAGGAAGTTTCATGACGTAAAATATCACATACAGTCAAGTCTCTTCTCTTGGAATTTTATTAGATATAATATTGTCTTAAATTTAGCTCAAACACACTTTGGAACGGCGAATGTCAAAACAGCCCATCATGACTACATTCGGCGTCGCCTAAATTGTAGTTCTGACATGCATGTTCGCCTATTTTTAATTCTTAAACCATTAAGCGAATTGTGGCGAATTTGTAGTATGTTATAGACCTTATGACATAGTACATTTAAAAAATTTTGAAACGCGAAAACAAGCTACGAACATTGATCAAAACAGTGCTCAAAAAGCCCGCCAAGTTTAATGCACCAAGAAGACGGTAGTAGCGTCTTGTGTGGCTAACCTGCACGCAATGGTGCTTTGCCTTGCATAACGAATGAACCACTTTGCGATTTTCTCACGCCTTGCTCGCTTATCAGAAAATTCCCAAATTTTAGTATGTTTTTCGTATCATATGATACTATTTTTAAAAAATATGTAATCCCCATTTCGGGTTCATTAGGAAGCCCAAATTGAGTGCCAAAAGTGTATGTTCATAACAGTTTTTCACTTTCATTTCGGCTTTACCCTCTCTCACTAAACCAGCCATAACTTTTTCGTTTCAAAACATTTTTGAGCGATTCTTGAGCCCAAACGAAGCTAACTTCCGGAACTACAACTTTTATTCTTTGACCATTTCCAAATTCAAAACATAGAGTTCCAGAAAATTCGTTCAAGGTGATTGCCCCGAGTTGGTTAGACAATTTTGACGCGACTACTTTGAAAGGTCATAACTCTTTGCTCCAAAGTCAGAATTAGTCCGTTCTGGAGTTTATGGAAAGATTATTCAGTGTACTATAACATACCAAAATCCCAGAATTTTCTAGAAACATTAACTGATCGAAATAGTGTCCCGAATATCCCGTCCCGCTGCTGACTTCCAGTTTGACAAATTCGACACATTTCCTTCCAATCACCATAACTCCCTCATCCGTGGTCGGAATGAGGTCATGCCAAAGCCTGTGGCTTCCTAACTCAGTGCACTACAACTACCCAGAAACTCAGAATTTTTCAGGCAACATAGCTATTCCAGAATTTGACACTATAGTCACTGTTCATTCAGTTTTCATTTCTAGACATGATTTACTAAAATCTTCACCACGGATTCATTTTAACTCCGTTTTGGTTCATTCAAGTTAGGAAATCTTCATAACTTCGAGGGATATAACATAAAATCATCAATTTAAGCTTTTAGAAATAAATCAAAAGCACAAATGGTCCACAAGCTCAGTCCCAAAAACTGTCCAACATGGTTCTTTGTAAATCTTTTATTTTGTGAGTTTTGGTTACACTTGGATGATGTTAAGGCTTCATATACCTTGCCCAAACTCTTTAATCATCTACATATAGTGTAAATATACATCTCATTAGCCTCAGATTCGCTTAATACTTGGTTTTTAATAAAAACAATCCATACAGGACTTTTATCAAATAAGTGGTGTGTGTTCTTTTAAAGTTCAGATTTCTTTAAGGTTTGGTTTGAGTTCCAGCCTCATTTTTCTACCTTATTACTTCTCACAACCCAACCTATTCTACTTTGCTCTATTTTAGTTAACGACAATCCATTTCACAGTTAAATATACTATTAACCAACTAATGGAGTAATTCTCATATAGCATAATATAAATATTGCAAAGGGGTAATTACCTCTTAGTTTGCTGCAAATTTCCAGTTCAGCGATGTTATAGTGGTCCTTAATGCCGAATTTAGTTTCAACTTTTTTTCCACAGCTGAAATTCCCTTAAGCTCTTTTCCCTCTTTAGCCGAACCCAACAAATTCTAGAAAATTTTGGGACTTGGTTTGGTCCGAATGGATTATGTATACTCAGCAGCTAAAAAAAACAAAATGGAATGGAACAGATGGAGTAGAAGAATAAGGAAAGCTAATATTGCCTCTGGTTTGATACAACTCCATATATTATTAGATTACCATTTAGTGGTCTTCTCAATTTACTAGTATTATGACACCTCATGCTTTTACAACAACTTACCAAACTTAGCTTAATTTCCATATTCAAATTTTCTTTTCTCTTTCTAAACTTAGCCAATTTGGCTAAAAATGAATATAGGTAAATTTTGATTTTGCTTATATAAAAGCTACTTTCAATTTCTTATAAGTTGGTCACCCAACTTAAGTCTAGTCTTCCCCCTTGTCTTTAAAAGCTTGCAAATCACCCCCTAACATATTCTTAGCATATTTTCATAATATTCTTTATTCTTTAGCATATTCCTTAAGATATTTTCTTAAGTTTCAAATATTAGGTTTTTAACCCTAAGATTTTTTTAACTCACACAATTCTCCCTTAACTTTCATAATTCACCTCCATACTTTATTAAGTTATTTAATTACCCAATCTTAGTAACTTAATTTAATCAAATAAGTTACACATAAATCTCCTTAATTTATTTTACCTCTTAAAATCATATAATTTACATAACTCATCTTTGATATTTAACTTATATAAATATAACATAACATACTCAAATTACATATTTATTTTATAATTATAAAACAAATATGCTACACATAATTTCTTATGTAAATACAATTATTTACATACCCAAGATATTATAATATAATATCCTTACCTCATTATCATAAATTCAATTAAGAATTTATTTACTTTCTTAAGATATTACGATAAATATATATAATATCTTTTCTTTATTAAATTAATTTTAAATAAGAATTTATTCTAATACTCTTGAATAAAGTATATACAAATATTATATGCTTAACCCGCCTCTTTTTGCCTCATTATGCAAAAATTGTTCCCAACAATTTTATTTCGCTGCGTAATAAATATATATTTATATTTATCCCCTTGCAAATATTCTTTATAATGTACATGTACTCACATCACATATAGAAAATAAATAATAATTTTATTCTCTCACTTTATAAATTGTTTATATCAATTTATTTACATATAGTACGTATAACTTAATATATTTACCTTATAAATAGAAATTTATTCAGTAAATATGATATTATAATTAAAATAATATCTTTTCTTTATTAAAATAATTCAACTCTAGAATTTATTTTAATATCATTTATTTAAAGTATACAATAATTCTTGTATACTAATTACTTTCTTTTCCTTTCTATAAATTATTTTTAACAATTTAATTGTAATAAATATAATATTATACTTACTACATTAAAACATACATACATTACCTCCAATAATGTAATACATTATTTCTTCAAAAAAGGATAATTATACATTAAGTATATATTTAATTCCACCAATTCACCACATTAAAATAATTTAATATTATAGATTATTTTAATTATACTCATCTCATTTTCTTTAATAAATTTCCCCTACAATTTATAAATATATAATACCAATATATTTATTAAGCATAAGCATCACATATTATGTAGTTCATACCCACTTATGCAATATAATATCATACAATATATTATCTAATAAGAATTTTATTTATTTAAGTCTTATTTTAATATTACCCAAAATTTGGGTTATCACATTCTTTCCCCCTTATAAGGATTCTGTCCCCAGAATCACAATACCGAATCATTCTTAATTGGTTTAGATCTTATCCTTTCTAGTAACCTTATCATTGAATCATTTCAACGTTGTAAGACCCCAACTTTTATAAATAAAGATGAATTTTCTATAAATATTATTTTTGAATATTATGGAATAAATTTGATATAATGTTATAGTTGTGGGTAATATTTATAAATTTTGCAAAGTAAGCAAGTTGTTATAAAATATTCGTTTGGTGGGGAATATTCTTTTTGTCGGGGAATATTAAATGACGACGACTCAATCATTGGTGGACCCCCCATAACGAAGTATTGTCGTAGTAGAAAGCGACAAAATTATCTTTCTATAAAAATAACGGCATAGGTAGTTACCGTTAAAACTGTTGAACTACCCAGTAGTAAAAGTACAGTAATACCCGTAGTTGTATAGTAGCACACAATATTGATTATTGATGCTTACGTGAGAAGTCACTCAGCTATGCTCAATTATTGCTACGAAGAATTCACGCATCATATCTCTTATATTATTGATTCAATTATTGTCACAAAGATCATCCGTATAATATGTTATAGTATTAAATCAATAATTGAGACGACAAGTTATAAATGATTAATAATTGTTGAAAGATTAAATATGTATTGATTAAAAATAAAATGATTTGTGGTAATATTTATTCAATCCTTGATGTATATAAAGAGTCTGTTATGAGACGTTTGTGGTAAGTTTGATTATTTTATGGGGGGGCCATATGTCATCATCTAATATTCTCTTCGTCAATAGTAATTACCTTCGTCAATAGTAATTACCTTCGTCAATAGTAATTACCTTTGTGAATAGTAATTACCTTCGTCAATAGTAATTACCTTTACCAGACGTCAAACCACTTCTGCGTTTTTATATTACAAAGCGCCAAACCACTTGTCATTTCACATTCTAAAAGCGTCGAACCACTTGTCGTTTCACATTACAGGCGTCAAACCACTTTTCTTTTCACATCACCAGCCGTCAAGCCACTTGCCTTTTCACATGGCAGGTGCTAAGCTAGAAATCTTCTATAAATAGAGGCCTAGTGCTTCATTATTTTTCACTTAATTCATTCAAGCTATAGAGAGAGAAAGTATAGAGAGAATAAAGAGAAAGAAGAAGAGTATTTTGTTACTACACTATTGTAATATTCAATCTCCTACCAAAAGTAAGGGGTGTTATTCTTTCTTATTCATGAAGAGAACTGTTGTTATTCCATTGCTTATTATTCTATTGGAATAACCTGTATATGCGGTTGACCCTATACTTGGTGACATTCTTCTATTATTACATTGGAACATCATGTACATGTGTTTTACACCGGACTGGTTCTATCTTTATTATTATTACGTTGGAACATCCATGTCGTGTGTTTTACACCGGACTGGTTAAAATCTTTATTATTATTATTCATTGGAACATCGTCTGCGTGTGTTTTACGTCGGACTGGTTCCATTCTTTATTATTCTCATTGGAATATCTTGTTGCATGCGTTTTACGCCGGACTGGTTCCGTTATTTATTATTCATTGGAATAACTTTTGCTGCATGCGGTCTATCGCATGCATGGTGATTTCTTTTGTTATTCCATTCTTTATTATACCCAGTTGGTTAAAACTTTGACTTCTATACTCCATGAAATTAGTGGAATATCCTTGATATTTGCGCTTCATCCAAAGATCCTTTCATGGAAATATTCTTCTCAATATTCTTGAATTTTACTCTACAAAGCGATGATCATGTCGTGAGTTTGAATGTTATTGGTTCCTAGATAAATTAATTCTTGAACTTGTTTTATTGAATTCTTATATCATTGTCATCATCCTCATGTTTATATTATGTTGAAAGTCATCGTATTCTGTAGTGCATAGATGGACTTGGTATGATTATGACGAGAGACTATTCGGTGTAATCATGGCCCGTATTGTTACAAATGATGTGGTAAAATCCTTAGTGGCCCGTAGTGAATTGATGGATGGTTGTTGGCATGATCATGACCATTAATGAATACACAAATATTCTTGGCCCGTAGTGCATGAATAATTGTGGTCGTGATGCTAAAGAATATCCTCGTCAGTAGTAAGGGGTGATTCGATGATGTGGAATATTTATTAAAGTGAGTCTCGTATAATAGTTGATGAAAAACTTTTAAATCATAAAAGATAGTAGATTTTATTTTCTACTCTGACTCTTTTAATGGATTCTTTGGTTCATTGTAGTTAAACTTGATGTTCATTATATTTTATCGGTTTAATAATTGTTGAAGGCTAATGATAATTTATTACGCTTTATCTTAGTCATAATATTTCTTCGAGCTAGTTGAGCTCACCCTTTCTTTCACTTGTTCTCTTTAGGAAATGAGAATATATTTGGGACGAGTCGGGGAGCGGAGTAATGGTCCGGAGGATAGCATTAGTAGTCCTCACTATTACGTGAAATAGTGTGATAATAATTGTAATGAGGACTCCTTTTGAGTTTATATAATCTCTAGTAGACAATATTTGTATTCAAACTCACAGTTTATGTCGTATTGTACAGCTACAGTTATATTAGTAAGTTGTATTTAAATTACATACCATGTATGTCGACTACCCAAGATGGGTGATGTATACCTAATTTTGGGGCGTCACGGTTTGGTATCGAGCTTAGGATATGATCCCGGCTAAGATGTGAGAATAGTACTAGGAGGGGAGGCAGGGGAATACCTTCGCTAGTATGACCTACCTAAGTTTATGTGCTATTTTATTGGTCATCGAGAATATAGGGATAATATGTTACATGTCAATTAACCTTTTGTTTTGTGGTAGTATCGAAAATGACATCCGAGAATGTTGAGAATAGAATGGAGCACAAAGCGATCGTTGATTCACCACATATCAATAATCGTGAAAATGTGCATTTGAAGGCGACAATCCTCATGCAAACAACAACACCGACCAAATGATGAATGATCAAATGTTCAGAGGCTTTATGCAATTCATGCAAAGAAGCGAGAGCAACTCCCGTCCCAAAACGTAGGTGGAAACACGGAAAACTCTCAGGCGGTCACCGCTAAACAATTCAAGGAGCGGGACCACCGGAGTTTAAGGGAGAGCCAAAACCACTTACGGCGGAAGCATGGATAAAGCAGATTACCAAGATATTTGATGTCTTGGGATGCTCCGAGGAGCAAAGGTTCCCTTCACGCCTTTATGTTGTGCGTGAGAGGCGAGAATTGGTGGGGAATCCAGAAAGCGTACTCAACTCAACAGATCAAGATATCTTGGGAGAAGTTCCAGAGTCATTCAACGACAAATACTTTCCCGAAAGTCTTTCGCCATATGAAGGAGGTGGAGTTTATCAAGTTGGAACAAAACAATATGACCGTGTCGCAATACGAGGCAAAATTTGTGGAGTTATCACGGTTTGCGTCCCACTTGGTGGATAATGAAGAGAGAATGGCGCGAATGTTTTTAAGAAGTTTGAAGCCGGAGATACGTCAACATCTTATTTCTCATAAACTGTGTTTATATTCAGATGTTGTAAATAGGGCTCAGTTAGTGGAGTGCGATAACGAGTCAACGCAACTAAAAAGAGAGCAAATTTCAAAAATTATAATACCAATGAGAGTAGTCATCGAAGCGGTGACAACAAGCGTGGAGGGAACCAACAGGCCAGATATGGTAACCACTTCGGTGGTAATCAGGGCCAAAACAATAAGAATGGACATTTCAAGAAAAAGAGATTCAACAATGATGGAAAGACGTCAGCACCAGCACCCGTTGTTAAGGAAGGAGAAAGACCACCTATCATATGCTTCAAATACGGAGGAGAGGGACACATCAGTCCAAACTGCGCCATGCCATCCAAAGCATGTTATAATTGTGGAAGAGAAGGTCACTTAGCTCGATTTTGTCGCCATCAAGACAAATTGACTAGGATGGAGGCACCAAAGGTCAGTCCCGGAAAAGTCAAAACCAGTAGTGCAAGGAGGCGTTTGTTGTGACCTCCAAGAGAGCAAGGAACCCAAATGAGGTCATCACGGGTAAGCTTATCATAAACTCTAATGAAGTCTATACTTTATTTGATACCGGTTCTACCCATTCTTTTATTTCTCCTACTTGCGCTCATCGATTAAATTTGACTCCGGAGAAATTAGACTTTGACTTATCTGTGGAAACTCCGTTGGGAGAAACCTTCATTACATCCACTATTTATAAGTCTTGTTTGGTTCAAATCGGTACCCTCACATTACTTGTCGATCTTATTTCATTAAAAATACTTGCATTTGACGTGATTCTAGGGATTGATTGGTTAACTACTTATCATGCAAAAATTGATTATTTTCGTAAGGTGGTTAGCTTTCATATTCCTAACCAATCTATTATGCGAATTCAAGCGACCAAACTATTAAAATCAATCACGGTCATCTCAAGCCATAAAGCTATTCGTTTATTGAAAAATGGATGTCAAGCTTTCTTAGCTCATGTCACAGATTTAAACAAAAATACGTCAGTTTTGAACGATATTTCTATTGTTAATAAATTTCGCGTATTCCCTCAAGAACTTTCTAGCCTACCCCAGAGCGTGAAATTGAATTTTGTATCGACATTGAACCCAGATACAAAACCTATTTCCAAAGCCCCATATCGAATGGCTCCTATTGAACTTCAGGAGTTAAAGACCCAACTGCAGGAATTGTTTTGACATTGGCTTTATTCATCCTAGTACTTCTCCTTGGGGTGCTCCTGTTCTATTCGTGAAGAAGAAAGATGGGAGTATGCGACTTTGTATTGATTATCGGGAGTTGAATCATGTCACCATCAAAAATAGGTATCCATTGCCACGTATTGATGACCTGTTTGACCAGTTGCAAGGAGCCAAATTCTTTTCAAAGATTGATCTTCGTTCTAAATATCACCAATTGAAGATTAGAACCGCTGACATTCCAAAGACGACTTTCAGAATTCGGTACGGGCATTATGAATTTCTAGTCATGTCCTTTGGATTGACTAATGCTCCTGCTGCCTTCATGGATATGATGAACCGAGTATTCAAGGAATATTTGGATCACTTTGTGGTCGTCTTTATTGATGACATCCTTATTTATTCCAAAAGCCGTGAAGATCATGAGCAACACTTGAGGTCGACACTCCAAAAGCTTCGTGAATATAAGCTTTATGCCAAGTTGAAGAAATGCGAGTTCGGCTTGAAGAAGTAGCATTCCTTGGGCACGTGGTATCAAGTCATGGAATATCTGTTGACCCAAAGAAAGATTGAAGCTATTCAAAGTCGGGAACAACCTAAATCAAGGATCGAAGCACGTAGCTTTCTCGGTTTAATTGGTTATTATCGGAGATTCGTGGAAGGATTTTCTCGAATCGCTACTCCATCGACTCGGTGACTCGTAAAGATACAAAGTTCGGTTGGAGCGAAGAATGTGAGAAGAGTTTTCAAGAACTCAAGAGGAGACTTATTTCAAAGACTGTTACGACAATACCATCCGCCTCGGAGGATTTGTCATATCTGATGATGCTTCGAAGCAAAGGGTTGGGATGTGTTCTCATGAAACATGGAAAAAGTCAGCCTTTATGCCTCATGACAACTCAAAGAATATAAGAGGAATTATCCTACTCATGATCTAGAGTTGGCAATGTATTGTCTTTGCACTTAAAATTTGGAGGCATTACTTGTATGGGGAGAAAGTGGAGATCTTTACGGATCATAAAAGCCTCAAATATTTCTTCACTCAAAAGGAACTCAACATGCGACAACGATGTTGGCTTGAATCATTGAAAGATTATGATCATACCATCCAATACCATCCCGAAAAGTTTAACGTGGTAGCCGACGCATTGAGTAGAAGATCATATGCAAGCACGAGTGCGATATTGTCAATGCAAAGGCCCATTTTATGTGACTTGCAAAGGATGGAGATAGAGTTAAAGACTCAGGGGACGCATGTGATGATAGCGAGTATCTGAAAGTAGAACCGACTTTAATCGATAAAGTTAAAGTTGCTCAAGCTCTGAGACACGGAGTCGATGCGTATGAGGAAGAAAGTGCAAGAAGGTGCTATCTGGGAAGCAAGAATCGATGAAGAAGGAATACTTGAGTCAACTCCGGACTTTTGTGTTCCTAACGACCACGATTTAAAGTATAATATCATGATGGAGGCACACAACACACCATTTTGCAATCCATCTTGGGAGTACCAAAATGTATCATGATATTCGCCATACATTTTGGTGGAGCAATATGAAGAAAGAGATAGCTATTTGTTTATCTCAAGGTGTCTAACTTGTCAACGAGTTAAAGCGAGAGAATCAAGTACCAAAAGGTCCATTGCAACCACTTGAAATTCCGAATGGAAGTGGGAGCACATTACCATGGATTTTCTACGGTCTTCCTAAGGTTTCTCAAGGCATAGATGCGATTTTGGTCATTGTTGATAGATTGACCAAGTCTCGCTATTTTTTTACCAATACGAGAAACTTATATACTTGAACGTCTTGCTCAGTATGTACATAAACGAGATTGTAAGATCGCATGGTATGCCTAGGTATCCATAGTTTCGATCGAGACCCAAGATTCACTTCACGATTTTGGGTTAGTTTGCAAAAAGCTATGGGCACAGACTTACGATTTAGCTTTCGGCGTATATCATCCTCAGACGGACGGACAATGGAGAGGACTATTCAAACTCTTGAAGATCTATTAAGACTCGTGTCCTTGATTTCAAGGAAGTTGGGACAAGTTCTTACCATTGGTGGAGTTTTCCTACAACAACAGTTATCAAGCAAGTATTGGCATGGCTCCATTCAAGCGTTGTATGGAAGAAAGTGTCGTTCTCCAAGATCTTTGGGATGAGATGGGTGAACAACGTTGTTGGGACCGAAGTTGGTACGTATGATATGACTTTAAAAGATTCAAACGATCCGACAACGATAAAAACCTCACAAAATCGACAAAAGAGTTATCTTGATCTTCATCGAAAGGACGTGAATTCGATATAGAGATCATGTGTTGTTAAGAGTTGCTCCATGGAAAGGAGTTACAAGATTTGGAAGAGAGGAAAACTCAATCCTCGATTCATCGGTCCATTTTAATCCTCGATCGAGTAGGGCTGTATGGCCTATAGACTCGCTTTTACCGCTAAGTATGTCTCGTGTTCATAACGTTTTCACATATCCATATTACGTAAATATGTGAAAGACCCGAACCACATTATTGAGTTAGAACCCGGACGAAATAGCGGAAGATTTGGACGTATGAAGAGGTTCCTGTTCAAATCTTGGATAAGAAGGAACATATTCTACGCTCCAAGGTTATACCTCAAGTCAAAGTTTTGTGGAGGAACCACGATGTTGAGGAAATGACTTGGGAGTTAGAATCTGAAATGAAATCAAGCTATCCTTACCTCTTCGACATACCAGTGCACGCACCCTAATTTCGAGGGCAAAATTTCATAAGAAGGGAGGTTGTAAGACCCCAACTTTTATAAATAAAGATGAATTTTCTATAAATATTATTTTTGAATATTATGGAATAAATTTGATATAATGTTATAGTTGTGGGTAATATTTATAAATTTTGCAAAGTAAGCAAGTTGTTATAAAATATTCGTTTGGTGGGGAATATTCTTTTTGTTCGGGGAATATTAAATGCACGACGGCTCAATCATTAGTGGACCCTATTAACGGAAGTATTGTCGTAGT
Organism: Panax quinquefolius; assembly: GCA_020205615.1. Lineage (NCBI taxonomy): Eukaryota > Viridiplantae > Streptophyta > Magnoliopsida > Apiales > Araliaceae > Panax > Panax quinquefolius. The sequence continues at coordinate 124,014,045 of CM035154.1, read as the reverse complement.
TAGAAAAGCGACAAAATTATCTTTCTATAAAAATAATGACGGAGGTGTTACCGTTAAAAGCGTTGAACTACCGGTAGTAAAAGTACAGAATAATACCAGTAGTTGTATAGTATACACGATATTGATTATTGATGCTTACGTGAGAAGTCACCAAACCTACGCTCAATTATTGCTACAAGAATTGCCGCATCATATCTCTTATATTATTGATTCAATTATTATCACAAAGATCATCTCGTATAATATGTTATAGTATTAAATCAATAATTGAGACGACAAGTTATAAATGATTAATAATTGTTGAAAGATTAAATATGTGTTGATTAAAACTAAAATGATTTGTGGTAATATTTATTCAATCCTTGATGTATATAAAGAGTCATTATGAGACGTTTGTGGTAAGTTTGATTATTTTATGGGGGCCCATATGTCATCATCTAAGAGTCTCTTCGTCAATAAGTAATTACCTTCGTCGATAGTAATTATCTTTGTGAATAGTAATTACCTTAAATCACTAGTAATTACCTTTACCAGACGTCAAACCACTTGCCGTTTCATATTACAGGCGTCGAACCACTTGTCGTTTCACATTACAGGCGTCGAACCACTTGTCGTTTCACATTACAGGCGTCAAACCACTTTTCTTTTCACATCACCAGTCGTCAAGCCACTTGCCTTTTCACATGGCGGTCTTAAGCTAAAAATCTTCTATAAATAGAGGCCTAGTGCTTCATTATTTTTCATGAATTCATTCAAGCAATAGAGAGAGAAAGTATAGAGAGAATAAGAGAGAAAGAAGAAGAGTATTTTGTTACTACACTACTGCAGTATTCAATCTCCTACCAAAAGTAAGGGGTGTTATTCTTTCTTATTCATGAAGAGAACTGTTGTTATTCCATTGCTTATTATTCATCGTTGAATAACTCGTATATGCGGTTTACCCTATACTTGGTGACATTCTTCTATTATTTCATTTGGAACATCCATGCATGTGTTTTACACGGACTGGTTCCATCTTTATTATTATTCTATTGGAACATCCTGTTTGTTTGTTTTACACCGGACCTGGTTCCGTCTTTATTATTATTCTGTTGGAACATCCTGTCTGTGTGTTTTACGCCGGACCTGGTTCCATTCTTTATTATTCTTTTGGAATATCCCACATGCATGCGTTTCTGTGGGACCGTTCCGTTATTTATTATTATTACATTGGAATAACTCGCTTTTGTGCGATCTATCGCATGCATGGTGATTTCTTTTGTTATTCCATTCTTTATTATACCCGGTTGGTTAAAACTTTGACTTCTATACTCCATGAAATTAGTGGAATATCCTTGATATTTGCGCTTCATCCAAAGATCCTTTCATGGAAATATTCTTCTCAAAGATTCTTGAATTTTACTCTACAAAGCGAAGATCATGTTGTGATTTGAATGTTATTGGTTCCTAGATAAATTAATTCTTGAACTTGTTTTATTGAATTCTTATATCATTGTCATCATCCTCATGTTTATATTATGTTGAAAGTCATCGTGGCTCAGAGTAGTGCATAGATGGACTTGGTATGATTATGACCAGAGACTATTCGGTGTAATCATGACCGTAATGTTACAAATGATGTGGTAAAAATCCTTAGTGGCCCGTAGTGAATTGATGGACAGTTGTTGGCATGATCATGACCATTAATGAATACACAAATATTCTTGGCCCGTAGTGCATGAATAATTGTGGTCGTGATGCTAAAGAATATCCTTGGCCGTAGTGCGGGGTGATTCGATGATGTGGAATATTTATTAAAGTTTCGAGTCTCAATTTATAATGTGATGAAAAACCTTTTAAATCATAAAAGATAGTAGATTTTATTTTCTACTTGACTCTTTTAATGGATTCTTTGGTTCATTGTAGTTAAACTTGATGTTCATTATATTTTATCGGTTTAACCTTTGTTGAAGGCTAATGATAATTTATTACGCTTTATCTTAGTCATAATATTTCTTCTTGAGCTAGTTGAGCTCACCCTTTCTTTCACCGTTCTCTTGTGAAATGAGAATATAATTTGGGGACGAGCTCTGGGAGAGCAGAGTAATGGTCCGGAGGATAGCATTAGTAGTCCTCACTATTACGTGAAATAGTGTGATAATAATTGTAATGAGGACTCCTTTTGATTTTGTATAATCTCTAGTAGAGAATATTTGTATTCAAACTCACGCTTTATGTCATTATTGTACATGCACAGTTATATTAGTAAGTTGTATTTAAATTCTGTACCATGTATCTGACTACCCAAGATGGGTGATGTATACCTAATTTTAGGGGCGTCACAAACGTACCATTTCCTTATATTTTTCTTAAAGATTTTAAATAAACCCTTTATTTCCACTCAAGGCTTTAAACTTTAACCCTTAATTTAATCATTCAAGATCTTCTAAATTTTTGGGTTGTCACAAAAACCTTCGCTAGTGTGTCCTACCTAAGCTTATTCGTTATTTAATTGGTCGGTTGAAATATAGGGATAATATGAAACATGTCAATTTTTCTTTAATTAACCCTTATTTTGTGGTAATAATTGAGAATGACATCTGAAAATCTAAGCAATGGAGCATATGAGAACATTGAGACACTGCCAATCAATAACCAGGATAATGTGCATCAGGAAGACAATAATCCTCCTGTAAACAACAACACCGACCAAATGATGAATGATGCGGTGTTTAGGAGCTTTCTACAATTCATGCAACAACATACGAGAGAGACTTATATTCAAAATACAGGTGGAAATAATGGTAACTCACTGCTGGTCACTGTCAAGCAATTCAAGGAGTTGGTGTCAGGTTTTGTGAAAATCAAAGTAGCAATCAAATTGCAAAAATTAGCGGAAGCATAATAAAATCAGATTTTAAAATTTTTCACAACCCAATTACCTGGATCATTCTTTATGCATATTATTAATTAAACGAAGAATAAGAATTTATGAAATCATACCCTTGTAGAAACGAGCTTCTTCAGGTACGAGTTCACCTCCTACTTCTCCACGATCTCCTTGAATCTCCGGGTAGATTCCTTCCTTTGATCAATATTAGCCACCCAAGTGTATGGCTTCTAGAGGTGATCCACCAAGGAAGAAGAATTTTCAAGAAGAAGGGTGTTTTGGCTCAAACCCTAATTTTTCCTATCTCTATAGAAAAAGGGGGTGTACTCTCCAACTCTTGGAATTACGTATGTTTTATATCTGATATAAGACTCCTCTTATAAAGATATCAAGTAACCCTATTTTAATTAAAATAAGGTATTATTTATTTAATTAAACTCTTTTAATTAAATGGGCTCCCTAATTCTATTAGGGATAATTAATTAAACTCCTTTAACTAATTTTTCCTCCTAATCTAATTAGGAATAAATGAGAGTACTTATATTAAATTAATTCCTAAACCTTTTAGAAATTAAAATAATAATAATTGCAATAATATTAATAAGACTCCTCTTATTAATTTATATTTAATATTTCTAAAATATTAAATAATAAATATTAAGCTATTTAATTTATTCTATCACCATTGATTAAATTAAATATACTTAACATATTATTATAATTATGCCATTAACTTCTTAAATAATTATTCTTCTTTTTATGGTGTGACCCTTTAGGTTCTCCATATTAAACCGATTGTGAACAAATCAATTAGAACAATTCTAATCTTATTTAAATAAATAAATTAAACAAATAATTTATTTAAATAAATAATATTTATTCTACAATAGGGATAAGTCTCCCTAGCGATCAACGACTTTCCAGATAATATAGATTTTAACATTAATCATAAAAGAACCTTTGAGTAAATAGTTACCGTTCAATTCAATCCTTCCACCATACAATATCCCAATTAAATATAAGACATGGAATTACTGTCAAGTCTTATTTTATTTAATTATATGTATTTCGATTCCTAAATGCATTAACTCCTAATGAATGCAAATTAGAAACTACTTTCTAATTTCATTCCACCTTGGCCCAGATTCCGGGTTGTCATTTATCGAATCACATAGGACATTTCTCTTCTTTTTACTAGAAGTGGTAGATTCTTTATTGATCATTCATTATCTTCATATATAACTTATTACACCCAAGCATACCCTTTGATATACTCTAAGAGTCTTAAGGAATAAGTCAAAATGTAATTCATTATATATAAGATACTATGATGATCTCAAGTCTAAGGATCATTTGTATTTACTATCACTACTGAAATTCCTATTGACGGTGTAAGTAAAACTCCATTAGGTATTCCTTAGCGAGTCACGTTCAGTGAAGTTATTCTCTAATAAGCACCTACATATTTGCTTTAGTGTCTCCACACAAATGATCATGAGATCAATCATCCTCATCCAATGAGCAAGCAACATACGTACCAATCTATCTGGATTCACTAATCCCCTTTTTAGTAATCCATTGATTTGGAACATTTTAGTTTTAAGCTATCTAAGAATTTAGATCTCATTAGCATGATCTCATCATGATTCTAAAAGCATTGCTTAAAACTATGGGTTTATCACATATTATTAAAACAGCACCATGTAGATAATAAATGCCTTTAATAAATAATTCTTTTATTAATAAATAAATAAGATTGATTACATAGTATATGCTTTATCATCATACATGATTGGCTTGTATGCATAATACTTTCAGTTGGGACAGCCAAAGTTTTTGGGAAAGCTCAAGCCACTCAAGGCAGAAGTTTGGATTAAGTAGATCACTAAAATATTTGATGTCTTGGGATGCACAGAGGAGCAAAAATGTTCCCTTCGCCACCTTTATGTTGCGTGGAGAGGCAGATTACTAGTGGGAATCTGTGAAATGTACTCATCTTTCAGCACTTAAGATGTCTTGGGAGAAGTTCCAGGAATTATTCAACGACACGTATTTTCCTGAAAGTATTCGTCATATGAAGGAGGTGGAATTCATCAAACTAGAATAGAATAATATGACTGTATCATAATACGAGGCAAAGTTTGCGAAATTATCCCAGTTTGTATCCCATTTGGTGGATAATAAGGAATGAATGACACGAATGTTTCTAAGAGGTTTGAAACCTAAAATTTGTCAATACTTTATTTCTCATAAACTTTGTTTGTATTTAGATGTTGTGAATAAGGCTCAATTATTGGAGCGAGATAATGAGACTTTTCAACCAAAAGATAACAACCGACTGCACGATAATAGTTATACCAATGGCAACAGTCATCGGAGCAATGATAACCATCGTGGAGGAAATTATCATGCCAGAAACGGTAAACACTTCGGTGGTGTCAATGTCGGGATTTTTATTTGTCCCTTTTCTATTCTTGTGTTTTGGTGTTCTCATTTTAGGTGAGATTTGTTTGAAAAAATAAGTTGTGAAAAGGTCTGACATATATATGTTGACGATTGGTCTTTAAGAGTCGCTAGTGGGTATTTTTAAATAGTTGCACCAACTCAACCGAGAAAAGGTTTGCACATTGACCACATGATGTAACACTGTTTAACTGGTCTGTGAAACCGAGATTCGTTAGGGTCCGGGAACTTGATTATGCAGATGGAAGGTGTTAGGCACCCCCCGACATTCGTGTTACCATGGTGACCGCCACTTTTCAATTAAACTGTTATATGAATGTGTGTATGTGTGTGGGTCAATGTGCAATTATCTAGAAGTAGTGTTATGCTTCATTTGCACCTATATACAAAGGGTTTGAATTTGTATAAAAGTTCAGTTTTAACAAGATATAGCAGTGATGTTTTGTAAAAAGAGGTTTTTCAAACCCTTATGCGCAATAGTAATTGAGGCCTTTGATACTTCCATTTTATTATGTGTTCGGCTTAGTTCCTTTTATTTTCGAGATGCGAAGCATCTTCGAGAAAATAATGTACAAAGCAGTGCCAAACTCCTTGTGGGCATGAGAGCCATCTAAGGAAATTCAAACACCGTGAATAATTTACAAGATGATTACAGCTAAAAATGTCCAACACGGAAACCGAATCTAGATTTAGAAGACTGAATCTGTGATCACATAATTCCTAAGCTCATATGATGCCGCAATTTATATGAAAGCTATAAGCAGTTATATATATAAAAGCTATAAATATATATATATATATATATATATATTTATGATCAACCACCACGAAGCAACTCCATGGTGGATTGGAAATGTAAATAAAGCAGTAAAGACAATCAACCACCACGAAGTAAACTCCAGGCGGGACTAAATGTAAAGAAAGCAGTAAAAGGCCACGAAGTAAATTCCAGGCCTGACAGAAATGTATATATATATATATAAGTATTTATATATATATATATATATAAAAGTAGTAAATGCACCAGATATAAATCTAGGCTCATCGAACAGAGTTCGACAACAGTTTATATATAAGTATATATATATAAAAGCAATAAACACTCTGGATGTGAATTCAGGCTCAATCGAGGCATAACTCGATAATGTTAGTCCATATATATATATATATATACAAAAGAAATAAAAAGCCACGGACCGAAGTTCGGATATACACACGCAACACGACTCTCAACGTGAAGAACGGTGTGTTCACAGTAGTGGACAAAGGCTTTAAGAAATGTAAGAAGGCTTATAGTGGATTTCCTAAGAAGACTTCAATAGCTTTAAATGGATGAACACTCAGTTCCCACCGGTAAAATATAGCAAAGTATAAGCTTACAAGTGTTTGAAATGAGAAAGCACTCAGTTTATAGTGTGTACAGAGCAAAATGGATAGGGCTTCCTCGCCTTTCTTCTATGCAAAATGGCCACCCCAAGCCCTCTATTTATAGAGAGGGAGCCACAGGTGCACCTGCGGCTCCCTGGGGTACCCCAGGCTCCCTGGGTCCCACCGTCTCGAAGAATGTGCATGCATGTAACGCGTTGTCCACTCGAACTTTCAGAACTTCAATCTGGGCATCCGGTTGAGGTGTATAAGACCTATTTTGGAGTGCTGTTGTCGTGAGCTATACAATGACATAGGATTAGAGGTTGTACGAAGTCAGGAAGATGGGACCATGCCCTGGGTCTTCAAGTATTAAAATTCTATCCGGTGTGTTGTCCTGTGTAGTAGTCACTCGGGATTGGAGCAATTGGTTCTTGTAGGAAATTTCTATGTAGAATGTATGTTGAAATGTTGTTGAGATGGCATGAATGTGTGATCAAGGTGGCAAAATATTGATTTTGCCCCTCACCGGGGTTATCTCCGATTTGGGCTGATTTAGCAGTCATTGCTCAGGATTATCTCTGAGATTGGGCTGCTGCAAGTGATGAATGTCCTCAGGGTTGTCTCTGAGGTGTGCCTGACCTCCTGGGGTTGTCTCCGGGTTTGGAACTGAGTGCCTCGGGGTTATCTCTGAGGTTAAAGCTGATTGCTGGGTGGAAACAAGCATTTTTGGGGTTATCTCCGGAACTGCAACTGCACTCCTCGGGGTTGTCTCTGAGGTTGAAACTAAACTTCCCGGGGTTGTCTCCAGAATTGGAACTGAGTAGCTCGGGGTTATCTCCGAGATGGAATTGACTTCTCCGGTGTTATTTCTAGAACTAGAACTGCATTCCTCGGGGTTGTCTTCGAGGTTGAAACTGAAACTCTTGGGGTTGTCTTCGGGACTTGATCTGGATATCTCGGGGTTGTCTCCGGAATTGAGCTAATTTGACCTATAGGGTTATCTCTGGAAGAGGATTCTGCCCTCCTGCAATGTTAGTAACAGGAATGCAAAATTTCGAGTGTCTACAGGTGGTAATCCTGGCCAAGATAATAGAAGAAGTGAGTCAAGTGGAAATTTTAAAAAGAGAAGATTCAACAATGATGGAAAGATATCAGTACCAGCACAAGCACCAACACACGTTTCAAAGGGAGGAGAATGACCGCCGGTAGTATGCTACAAATGCAGACAGAAGGGACACATCAGTCCAAACTGTACACAACAACCCAAAGTGTGTTACAATTGCGGAAAAGAAGGTCACTTAGCTTGATTTTGTCATGTAGCAAAGTGAAGTCCAGCGGTAATGATGACACCAAAGGCTGGAGTTTACTTCGTGGCCATTTACGCTTTTATATATGTATATATATATATATATATGTGTGTGTGTGTGTGTGTGTGTGTGTGTGTGTATATAGTCCGGATCAGGTCCGGACTCTCGGACCATAACAAAATTCGAACTTTTTCTTTTAGTTTTTTTTCAAACAACTAATTTTTTTTAAAAAAATTATGGAACTTGAATTTTTACATAATACAGTGTTTTGGGTGTGATTTGGATACATATATCAAAACATGTATGTTCCATAATTTATTTTTTTAGTTGTTCTACAAAAAAAAAATATTCGATCTGCATTTTAATCAGGTCCGGACTCCCGGACCTGATCCTAGTTATATATATATATATATATATATATATATATATTTACCGCTTTTATATAAATATCTGCTTTAACTTCTTTTATAATATAGATATTTAATCTTTCAGTCTACGGGCTAGATTTGCCTCAATCTGGCTACTTCTAACTTTAACATGTTCAAAGTGACTAAACTTGAACCGTTGAAGCTAGAATAGTTTAGATTTACTCAAATCTAGTTTTTTCTAGTATTTGTATATATCACTCTTTCATGTGAGCCTTGGAATCATGTGATCACAGATTGAGCCTCTAAATCTAGATTCGGTTCCCGTGATGGACATTTTGCAGCTGTTGCCAGCTTATAAATTATCTACGGTGTTTGAATATTCTCAGATGGCTCTTATGCCCACAAGGAGTTCAGAACTGCTATGTATCTTAGTTTCTCGAATATGCCTTGCATCTCGAAAATAAAAGTAATCAAGCCGAACACATAATAAAATGGAAGTATTAAATGTCTCAATTACTATTGAGCAATAAGGGTTTGAAAACCTATTTTACAAAACATCACTGCTATATCTTGTTAAAATTGAACTTTTATACAAAAATCAAACCCTTTGTATATAGGTGCAAACGAGGCATAACACAACTTCCAAATAATTGCACATAGGCCCAACACACACACACACACACACACATAAACAGATAAAAGTTTAAATGAAAAGTGGCGGTAACCGTGTTATCACGGAAGTTGGTGGGTGCCTAACACCTTCTCTCCGCTTAATCAAGACCCCGGACCCTAACGAATTTTGGTTTCTCAGACCAGTCAAATACACGGGTCTTTGTGCAATTCTTTTCTCGATTGAGTTGGTACAACCATTTAAAAATACCAACTGGTGACTCTTACAGTTAAATCGTCGACATGTACATGTTGGACCTTTTCAAACAAAACTCACCTAAAATGAGAACACCAAAAGACAAGCATAGAAAGGGACAAATAAAAATCCCGACGTCGTCAAGTGGCGACTTTGCTGGGGACTCCAGTAAGAGGGCTTAAGCCGCTATACAAAGATTTTCAAAAACTTTTATCTGCTTATGTGTGGATGCTGCATTTATATTTGAATGAATGTGTACTAATGCTTTATTTTCTATACTTAGTGCTTCACACCATATCTGCTTGTGATATTAGTGCTTCACACATGTCATCATTTCCATACTGTGAGACGGGATGTATTTGATTGTATGTTGTGTGGTTCCTCCACCAGGAGGCTATCCCATCGGTGTTTGATTACTGGACTCGTCGGAAGACTAATTCCATGAGGCTCAGAAAAGGCACCACCCAAATTTACTCTAGTTGAAAGATCGGATTAACTTCCCATCAAGTAAATTGTGATGATCTGGGGACCTTCATGCCAAAAAGCCACGAGAGTAGCCTAAGATAGGCCATCTTTTAATTAACCAAATGCGGAGGGAAGTCTCTTCATACCTTCCCATTTCAATTACTTGTAATTTCATTTCCATGTCAATCTCAATGTAATGGAAAATATAAAGGAATATGTGAACATGCATTCCCTTTTCATATCAAGACTTGTCATGCTATCTTGTCAACAAAACGACTGACATCCATTTTGCAAGATAACCTTAAAACACTCCTAAAAAAATGGACACATTATATATCATGTAACATTTTCATGTTTTCCTAGACTAAACTACATTATCTTTTTATAGGGAAACAATTGGTCCCGTTACCCGTTCAAAGTCCGAAAAGGCACTACGCCCACAGTCAAACATGGCTACAAGTTCCCTACCTGATCCTAGTCATGTTTCCCTAGAGGAGTTCAAAGGATTAAGGAATCATATTGTAGAATTGGTTGTCTTTCTAAAAGAACAAAGTAAAAACACTTGGGGCCAGATAATGCCTACTCAACCAGAGTCATTCACTTAGGGGGGGTAGTCAGGGTATTAAGAAAAATATGAAAACCCAGATACCTAAACCTCAACCCAATAAAGGAACCAACAAAACCCCTGAAATCACAAAACTCAGGGATGATCGAGAAACTGGGGATATAAGAAAGAAAGTCCAACAAATGGAGGAAACCATCCGTTCAATCAAAGGGACTGGAAACTATGGAAGTGTTACCTATTCATATCTCTGTATATTCCCAAGGGCTTGATATCTTGACAAATACGAAGTCTCAGAGTTTGAAAAGTACAATGGGGCAGGCAATCCCTATACGCACCTGAAAGTATACATTGGCGAGCTAGGGTCTTCTGCTGAAGTTGAAAGCCTCAGAATGCAGCTTTTCCAAAAATGCCTCACTTGAGAGGCTAAAGCCTGATATGCCCGACTTGACAATGCCAAAATCCACAACTGGGATGAATCGGCCCACGCCTTTCTCAATCAATACAGTTTTCAGTCACAAATGGCACTGGATCGATACCAAGTGACTAATGTCAAAAAGAAAAGTACTGAGTCTTTCCGAGAATATTCCCAATGGTGGAGACGTATAGCAGCGCAAGTCATTTCATCAATGACAGAAACTGAGACAATAATTACATTTATTGATATCTAAGATGCACCTTAATATGAGAGAATCCTAGTAGGCGTGTAACGCCCCAGAATTTTGGATTTTTGAGAATAAAATTTTTATTTTCATTATCTAGATTAAATGAATTCAATTAATTATTTATGTGAGTAAGCTAATTGAAGGTCGTTCTATGACCTAGATATATGTATATAAAATAAGTATACGAGTTAGAATACGAGATTAATACGTAAATTTTACGTTATAAGGCTTTAAGCCATATGTATTGAATTTGTAGAATTGTGTAAGAAATTGTAAAGTCCAATAAGAATTGATAAGGCCCAAGTGTGGAGATGTGTAAGCCCAATGCAAGATAGTGTTAAAGCCCAAAGTGATGTAAGGAGCAAGCCCAATGTATAAGTTAAGATTAGTTAAGCTAAAAGCCCAAAGTAAGAACCAATGGGTTATTGGATGGTTTAAACCCATGGGGCAACCCATGGATGACCCAAAGTGGTGGCCAAGAAAAGTACTTGGTGGCTAAGCAATGGATAAGTTATGTAATGAGCAAGTAGACTTTAGTATTAAGCAAAGGATAAGTTAAGTAACTTAAAGGCTAAGTAAAGTGCGTATGTGTGATGAGCAAGTAAAGTGCTTATGTGAGGTGAACAAGTAAAAGTTGTGATGAGCAAGTAATGGATAAGCTAGGTGACTAGCAAGTATACTTAATGGCTAAGTAAGTGTGATGATCAAGTAGACTTAATGGCCAAGTTTACTTAATAGCTAGGTAAAGGAATAGTAAGGAGGTGATTAAGGAGGTGGAGTGGTTTTATGACCATTATACCCTAACTTAGGAAATCCTATAAATAGGAAGCTTGCTAGATCATTTGTTAGTTGTTAGATTTTCATCCAATAACTTATAGCTTATTGGTTAGAGAGAATAAGTGAGAATAAGCTACAAAAGCTAGATAAAGTTAGCCTTTGAGAATTCAAGAAGCAAGAAGGAGATTAAAGATTAACCAAGTGATCTTCATAGGTAAGAACTTAAACCATTATTCTCTTTCTCTTTAATTGTTAGAGAAGGGGGTAGTGGTAGAACTTGTATACTAAGGAATGATAAGAATGATTAATTAATGGACTTAAGCCGTTTAAGTCATGAATAAGTAATTCAAATTTAATTAAGTTGTGAACTCATGAGGAACTTAGATGAACTTCTCATATGTTTACTTTAATAAGATTGTCTGATAATAAGAAGCAAGGATGATGGTTAAAAGATTTAAGCTATGATAAGTCATGCAAAGTGAATTCATAATTAGTTCATACTTTTACAAGTTATAGACTAATGAATAGCAAGTAATAACTTATCATGACAATAAGTTAATGAAGTATGTATGTCAAGATGTTAGTATATTGGATATGATAGGAGAACATTGAGTAAAGGACTTAAATCAATAATAAGTCATAAGTAAATGAAATAATGAAAGTTATAAGTGATAAGCCATGAACTTAAGAAGAATAATTCAAAACCTAATTTGAAAATAAGTTAATGTAATAAGTAGTTTGAAATGTTTATATGATGGTTAGAATCCATTTAGAATAATGATCAAATCGTTGGTAAAGAAGTTATGTCAGAATTCACATGATTGGACGTTAAGCGTCGAATTCGTTAAATTCTCGAAATGGAAGTCGTATTTTATGTTTGAACTTGGAAACATTGGTTTTCAATGGAAACAAGTCTCATTTGGCATTATAGAGTTGTGGACTCAAAAATGACCGAATTCTGACTTAGAACGAAGAAACGAGCGTTGAACGTTCACGAACGTTTATCGTTTTCGTTAAAAATGGACTAATAGGTGAATTTTGAGTAAACGAAGTCAAATAGATAAAATTCTTGCATGAACGCATAGAGTATATAATTTGTGAATCGTAGGCTTTTGAACGAGCCAATTTGGACTTATAACGAAGAAGTTATGCGTCCAGGAGTTTCGTAAAAATTTTTAAATCTGCAAATTATCTAAGGCACAGAGTCCACGCCGTGACGCGACTCATATATATAAAAAGCATGCATGCACATGAGGTGGAAGCCCAAGCACACTGTTAAGCTGGATAGCGGCAATGACACTTACCATAGAAGGAATAATCGGTATTTGCTGGCTAGCACTAACTGAAGCATAGAAAGGAATGTTTTTAAATATAAATGAAAGGAGAAGTGAATGAAGGTTGAAATAAATCCTTAATCAACTTAATGTAATATCATTGCTAATGATATAAACCTTAGGTATAATACTAAAGGTTGAATATAAGTCAATTGAATGTGAACGTGAATGGTAAGCAATAAGTGTACGTAACCAATAACGATTAAGTTTCGATTAATAAACGTGATAACGTTAGTAAGCCGTGAAGAAGAATGATTAACTAGAAACGATTTGTATTAATAAAGTAAATACAAGTAAGACATAGAAGAGAAAGAAGTTGGTAAGAATGATGTAAGTTATAACGGTAAGCCGGAACCAATAATAACAATCTAAGTCAGGATTTAGATTGAGATGAAGGGTAAGATTCGTTAGGAACCATATATGTTCATTCATGACCTAATGTGGTATGTTATGTGGTTATGTATTGTAGATACTGTAAAGACTGAAAGGAAAAGTTATTTTACTGTAGCAGATGCTGAAGGCAAGTTTTTCTTAAACGCTTGTCTAACCTTCGTGGTAGCCAAGTTTTCTGTGATTCATGTTATGAGATGCATGAAGTGTTTTACTAAAGGGTCGATACCAGTTTTATCTCGGCTATACTAATCTTGAAGAGTTGATTGATTTATTTATAAGTCTTTCAATATAGAATTACTAACGCTATCCTACGCCAAGTATTTGGTACGGATTCAAGGTAAGCTTGATTATGAATAAACAAATATATTTTTCATTGATTATTCGATGGGCACGTGAGGTTGCCAAAACTTAAATGTACATACGTTTAACAGGATGTAGTGTTGATCAACATAGGGTACTATGGGCTGATCACCCAGAAGTGCTTGTAAGATATGCCGGATTTACGGACTTAGTGCCGGGTTGTCCTTTTCAAAGAAAATATGAAACGCTCATGGTCTTGAGCCAGAATTGATGTTTTACTGAATATTGTAATTGTAAAACGTTTTAAAGGAAACGAGGTGCTATTTTGAGTTGTTGATAGTACTTCGTAACTATTATCCGGTTACTGAAGATATACGATTCCTATGTTTCAAGCATGGTTTTTAAAAGGAATTGTTGTACTTGCTGAGCTTGTTATGCTCACTCTTGCTTGAACCATATGAATGCAACTAGGACCGAATGAATCGAGGGATCTGACAAGGATAAAGGCAAGACGAAGATGAACGATTAGTTTACCTTGTAATAAACTAGTAAGTTGTATATATTATAATATGATGAACAAAGAATGTAATGGTTATAGAACCAGGGAACGAGATGTAATATTATTAATGTAATAAGAATGTCATTGATACACACATTTTGATGTCGTTTCAATAGAATAAATGTCTGATTATAGAAATGCAAATGCGGCACCATCATCGGGTTGGAAGATACACGGATTTGGGGGCGTCACAGGTTGGTATCAAAGCATTAGGTTATAAAACTTAAGGGGGGAAGAACCTTAGGCTAATAACCTCGTTAAGGAAGAAAAGTCAGAAGGAAGTAAGCTCAAGCTTTTCTTTAGTCGAATGAGTTAATAAGGTATTGAGGAAACTTAGTACCGAAAGATTTAAAAGATGGAAAGTAACCCTAAATAAACTAAATGTGATTTGTGCTTATACTATGGTGTGTTATGTACTAATCAACATGTTATGTGTTATTGAAGGATGTCGATCGATAGCTTGATGTATAGAGATATACACGCGGTGAACGAAGAAGTTGTGAACAGAGTAGAACATGTACATATGCCGGTGGCGGAGGTACCATTAGTGATTCTAGAGGATTCGGAGACAGTGGAGTACTTTTCTGAGGAGGACTACTCCGAGGGAGATATGGATATAGCTTCATATATTAATATGATGGACTATGAGGAGGAGGAAATTGAGGTAACATTAGTTAATACGGTGGTACCTACACTAGAGTCAATACCTCTAGATGCAATGAGAGTATTGTATCTGGCAGTGCCTGACAGGAATGTGCAACTGAGTACAGTTGTGCAGAATCAGAGTGAAGAGATTAATTATCTCCATGGAGCTAAGGTGTCTGCAGAAGCAGATTTTGGGTTAGAACACGATAGACATGTGCTTATGATAGAGCAGGTTAGGGACTATAAGAAGGAGGCCAATAAGCTTCGTAAGAAGCTAATTAAGAGAGACCGGAAGATAGCGCGGATGTCTTACATCCATGAGAGTGCTCATAGAGATTTCAAGTTTAAAGTTGCTTGTTATCCCATGGAGTCAGGACAAACTCGACATACTATTAGTCAGGATACTATAGCAAAGATTGAGAATGAGAAACACGAGGACACTGTTATGCATTATTAGAAGTCTAGAGTAAATAAATATATGTGTAGTGACTTAAAACCCTCTTTTGTATAAAAGGGTAGTCTTTTTGTAAATCCCAACTTTTGAGAAGTTCAATTGCGGGATAGAAATGTACTAGCCATTGGCTATGGAAGTAAACTGTAAATAGTTTCAAACTATGAAGAAGCATATGAATATAATGAAGTTTTCATTTAATAAGCTTTGTTATGGTATGAGTTGTTATATGGCAAATAATAACAAAATAAGTAAATAGATAATAATAAAATTTTATTTAATCAGTAAATGCCGTCAAGGAGAAGACAACGTAATCAGGAAGTGGGATCACGTAATAAAAAATCAAGGGGGTCAAAACAACCCTATGCAAGAGTTCGTTAATTCATTAACGGCTGCATTTAACTAAATCGGGGGTAGAGTACCTGTGGAACCTAGGTTAGCCAGAATGACTACCTTTAAAAGAATTTAAAAGTGTAGGTCCGTCGGAGTTCAAAGGAACAACGGACCTATTAGAAGCCCAAACATGGGTAATAGAAATAAAAAAGGCGTTTGTTATTATAAAACGTAGGTAAGGCGTAAAAGACTCATTTTGCAACTTACACGACGAAAGTGGAAGCCAACTTTTTGTAGAAGGTTCACCAGGGTGGGGCTAGAACAGAATCTGAGTAGCATGGGAAAAGTTCAAGAAGGTTTTTCTTCGAGAATTATTTCCCTACAAGCATATAAAGGAGGATGGAGATTTAGTTCTTAGAACTTAAACTAGGGGACATGATGGTTCCCCAGTACGCGGCCAGATTCAACGAATTGACAAAGTTTGCTCCATACCAAGTGGACACTGAGGAGAGGAAGGCTCGTAGGTTTGAGCAGGGCCTAAAACCCTGGCTTTATAGTAGGATTTTTGTGTTTTAGATTGTTTCCTATGGGACCATTCTGGAAAAGGTAATTATAGCGAAGGGTGGTAGTAAGGCGTTAACCCAATACCATAAAGAGAGAAAATATAAGAGCAAGGGAGAAAGAGGAACTAAGGCAGAGAATGCCAGTGGCAGTATGGTAAAAAGAAAGAGTTTTTAACTCCGGGAATACTGGAGTGGGACAAGGGGATCCTTAGTGTAAGCTCGAAGTGTGCAAGACATGTGGAAAGACTCATCTAGGAGTCTGTCTGAAAAGGAAATCGGTTTTTTATAATTGTGGACATGAGGGTCATATGTTGCCTAATTGTCCTAATCCTAAGAAAAACCATAGTTATTTTGTATGTGAGTCGTTGGACCATATGGCAAGAAATTGCCCAAAGAAGGGGTCGGAGAAAAGTAAAGGTGTTAGTAGTGGTAAGTTAGCCATGATGCGATTGCATCAGCGGATTTAGTAGAAGGTATCCCTTTGGTCAATACAATGAATGCTTATGTGTTGTTTGATTGGAGTGCTACTTTTCTTTTATAGTATGAGAGTTTGCTAAATGATTAAGTTCATTCTCGGAAGGGATTATAAATACCTTTATACGTTAAGGTAGAGAATGGGGAAATAACTTTTGTTAATTATATTCGTGGAAATGGCTTCATGAATAAGGAATATAAGTAAGTATCGGTAGATAAGTACCGATAAAATTAAGAGAATTTGAAGTAATTCACGGCATGAATGGGTTGATTAACCATAGAACTTTAATAAATTATTAGAATAAAAGTATGAATCTTTAGTTTTCTAAATCCAAGGTAGTAATTTACGGTAATAGAATACCGTGACGCTCTTGTTGTCTAACTATGACGCAAGTTAGGAGGATGTTAATGAAGAGGATGAGACGTTACGGTTACGTATCGACTATCGTAATAGGAGTAAGTTAGCGGTTAGGTGTAAGACCCCGAATTTTATGAAATAAAAGTATTCAATTTTTTTTTATTACTATTCATGAGTTACTATTCATGAGTTACTATTCACGAGTTACTATTCACGAGTTACTATTCATGAGTTACTATTCACGAGTTACTATTCACGAGTTACTATTCACGAAGCATGATGATAATTTTTTTAAGAAGGCATTACTCAATAATTATTACGGTAATTCTTTATTCAATATTTTATTTTATTGATTCAATAATTGCTACGTTGATATTTTATATTATTGTTGTTTCAATAATTGTCACAATGACAGTATTTTCCATTATCAGACAATAATTCATATTATCTGAATAATATTATTGGATAACATTATTGGCAATGCCTAGAAAGTTACTCAGGAGGAGAGGTTTGGTCACCTAATTGCTTGGCCAAGATGGAGAAATTCTTATGGAAAGCCCTTTATCTGAGGAACGACTGGTTGTCAATAATATTGTGATTATGTAATATTATTTGTGAATAATTAATTATTAATTTTTATGATGAGGAAAATATCTATTTTATATGGACATAGATGGAGAAAATTTTAATGTGACAATTGTTGAAAATTGAAATTTTATCTTTTTTACGATAAAATAATTCATTTAAATATATTATTATATTTTAATAATATAATAATGGTGATATTTTTACAACGAATGTGGGATATATGAGTATCTGAGGAGGAAGAGTATTTTTGTTGCAATAAATGTTTAAAACATGTTAAATATGTAAATTGGACCCCATTTCTTGTTGAAATTTGATTATAGCACGTAAAATCGTCAGTTTGTTGATTTGGTCAATTTACATTTGGAATTTGGAAAAACTTTATTCGAAAAGTTGTAGAGAATTGAATTTCCTATAAAAACTCGCAAGATTTGAATTTTCCGATAAAAGGGCTATTTATTATGAATTATTGAAGTTCGAATATTGAGTGCGAATTAATTTTATTACAAAAAATGCTAAAAACATGTTTCTCATGTTAGTTGGCCCCATAAGTGTACTTTTGCATGTGAGAATTCTTGGAATCTGAATTCAAAGGAGGCGTATGACTTTGGTTATTAATAATAATATTTAATAAATTTTACGCTTTGGTGTTCTAAGCATTTTCCTATAAATAGGGTGCTTAGGTTAGAATTGAAAATCACACGTAAGCTGAAGTTTTCTCTCTCTATATTATCGAGCGTATTCTTGTGAGTATTTTGAGTATACTTTATTGCTATCTGATTGCAAGTTCGTTTCACGTTATTCCAATGTAAATCTTGCTCTTTTGAGGTAAGGGATAGTAAGAGATTTTAAGGGTTATTATGTTTTAGTTTGAAATTTTCTAAACCTTCAAAAATTACGGAAAATTTGAAATGATATTTTGATGAGTTTTGTAGAGTGTGTCCAAAATTGCGATTTTTGGATGTATAGATTAGGAGTTATGGATTTTATGAGAAAAGACTATTTTAAAAGTAACTATTTATAACTCCTTGTGATTAACTCAAAATTGATGAAATTTTAGCGGGAGTACATCTATATAATATCGATATCTAGTGTAAATTTCAGAATTTTTGGACAAAAGTACAATTTATGATAAATATTTAAATATAAATTGGTTTTGGCCATGTGAAAAATAGTAAATGAATTTTAAAATTTCGAGAAAAATATATGTTCAATATGGGACTATGTTATGCTAAATCCCAGAAAGGAAATATTTTTGGAACCGATTTGGTATTTTTCATGAAAATATTCTACTTATGAGTAAATGAATTAAATATGTTATGTGAAGTAAGAAAATTGGAAAATATGATTTATTGGCTTGAGATTCATATATGAGGTATATCTTGATTTTTATGAGGGTTTTGGTTAATGATGATGAAATCTTATGAGTTTGGCATTTTAGATGATTAAATGCATTAATTATTAAAGTGTAAATAATTGGATTAAATTATTTATAAGTTTAAGAAATGATTAAAATATTATTATAATATTAATAATATTAGATTATGAGATTTCTATGTGATTTATAACATTTGGATTAAGGTGTTATAAATATGGATATGAATTTTATTATGAAACTTTATCTTTTCCTGTCGAGGTTACTATGCACGTATACGGTACTATGTACGAATACGGGGTACTATTCACTACAAATTGGTTTCTTCTTTGACCAAATTATCGTTGATTTATGAATCTTACTCTTGAAATTAAAACCATGTTTTGATTATATTATTTTTATATAACATTCTTATAACCCTAATGATAATATTTCTCTTTGACTTGAGTGTAAAGATGGGTAGATTATTGGTATGATCGTGACCATAGGTTCTCTTTGGCCGAGAGTGCAAAAGTTGAATTGTTGGATTGGTATGATCATGACCATTGAATTTCTAATTGAATATTTTTAGCTTAAGTGCAAAGGTGAATTGATCAACATGGTTATAATTATTGTTATATAACTACGAAATGATTATGTATTTCTTTGATGTATGAATATCTTTGGCTCGTAGTGCAAAGATGACTTGTTGATGAATATCTTAGCTTTGTGGTGCAAAAGATGAATTATTGATGAATATCTTTGGCTCGTAATGCAAAGATGACTGTTGTTGAATATCTTTGCTTTGTAGTGTAAAGATGAAGCTGTTGATGAATATCTTTGGCCCGTGGTGCAAAAGATGAATTTATTAGTATGATTATGAACAAGAGCGTGATTTGGTATAACCATGATATTTGATGTTTCGAGTAAAGACGGTGATGAAAATTATCTTCGTCCCGGATGAGAAGAGAATTTAGAATCACAATTATGATTATGAGTTATTCATATGATTGTGGAAAGGAACTGTTGATTGATGTTATAAGGATAAAATATTGTTGGTGGACTTTTAACGTGGAGAAGACAATAGACTTTATAGTCTATTTGACTCTTTTAATGGATTGCTCGTTCCGCTGCAACTATGGTTGAAAAGTTTTATCATCTACCATATGTTCTAAATCTACGATTTATTCTTGATGAAGACTATTGATAATTTATTTATCTTTAGTCATAATATTCTTTTTCTTGAGCTAGTCAGTGCTCACCCTTTTGTTTCACAATTCCTTTCGTGTAATAAAAGTATAGCCATTCGAAAGCGGCGGGGGATAGCGAGGGAATAGAATGGTGGTCTATAGATGTTGAGGGTGAGGTGAATTTAACTTGGAAGGGTGTTTTGCCACTATCATACAAGATGACTAATGACATACAACCTCGTGTCATCATAAGACATGGTTGTGCTCATCCACTTGCTGAGTATATTTAAAAGCACTACCTATATAATCTTGGTGTTTGTTTGGAGTATAATACTCAATTAGAGACAGTGGAGATAATGATATGTCAAGAGAAGACTCACCATTGGGAAGAATATGATAGTAATCTTCTCGTTTTTCTTTGGGGTCTATTGGGTCAACCAAGGATAATTCTGTGGCCATATGATATCTACCATAACCTAAAAGCATGGCCTCCCATGTACGAAGGTTTCTTGAGCACTTCCCAAAGATTCTAATTTCTAAAAGCAGGTTTTGACTATACCTTTATGTAAGGTGTCATTGTGACGTCTTCTGGTTGGTATATATTTGTATCCAAACTCACAAAGACATATGTGTTGTTGTATTTTGCACGACAATTGTTATAATAAAGTTGTAGTTGTTTTCCGTACCATATATTTGGCGACTCAGAATGGGTTGGATGGAATGGACCTATTTTGGGGTCGTTACATTTGGTATCGAGCTATAAGTAAAGAGCCCCGAGCCTCATTTGGTGACTTCTATTGATGGGGGATGCAGAAGCCGGACTCTCCGTAGGGGACTTGGCTTCTGCGGTGGTGGCCCGATAGGTATCAATGTGAGGTCTTGACACTGTTGGTGTCGAGTTACATTTGGTATCGAGCTTAGGATATGATCTCCGGCGAGAGATGGGATTAGAACTAGGAGGAGAGATGAGTAAATCCTTAGCTAGTGTGTCCTACCTAAAAGCTTATTTGTTGGTCATCATAATATCGGGATATTATGTGATATATTAATTTGTTAAATTAACCCTTGTTTTGAAAGTCGTATTCTAGAATGATATCTCGAAATACGGGAGATGAGCAATGGAGAAATCATGATGACGGGGGAGATAGAATCGAAATGAAAACAAGGTATTCTCAACTCTTTGAAATACCAGCACGTAAATTCGGGGACAAAATTTCATAAGGAGGGTAGATTGTAAGACCCGAATTTTATGAAATAAAAGTATTCAATTTTTTTTATTACTATTCATGAGTTACTATTCACGAGTTACTATTCACGAGTTACTATTCATGAGTTACTATTCACGAGTTACTATTCACGAGTTACTATTCACGAGTTACTATTCACGAAGCATGATAATTTTTTTTCGTAAGAAGGCATTACTCAATAATTATTACATAATTCTTTATTCAATATTTTATTTTATTGATTGATAATTGCTACGTTGATATTTTATATTATTGTTGTTTTGATAATTGTCACAAAGACAATATTTTCCATTATCGAGACAATAATTCATATTATCCGAATAATATTATTGGATAACATTATTGGCAATGCCTAGAAAGTTCTGTCTCAAGGAGAGGTTTGGTCACCTAATTGCGCCATGATAAGGAGAAATTCTTATTGGAAAGCCCCTCTTTCACAGGAAATTTGGTTATCAATATTGTGATTATGTAATATTATTTGTGAATAATTAATTATTGATTTTTATGATGAGGAAAATATCTATTTTATATGGACATAGATGGAGAAAATTTTTAATGTGACAATTGTTGAAAATTGAAATTTTATCTTTTACGATAAAATAATTCATTTAAATATATTATTATATTTTAATAATATAATAATGGTGATATTTTACAACGAATGTGGGATATATGAGTATCTGAGGAGGAAGAGTATTTTTGTTGCAATAAATGTTTAAAACATGTTAAATATGTCGGTGGACCCCATTTCTTGATTGAAATTTGATTATAGCTTTTGTAAAATCGTCAGTTTGTGGATTTGGTCAATTTACATTTGGAATTTGGAAAAACTTTCTTCGCAAAGTTGTAGAGAATTGAATTTCCTATAAAAACTCATAAGATTTGAATTTTCCGATAAAAGGGCTATTTATTATGAATTATTGAAGTTCCGAATATTGGGTTTGAATTAATTTTATTACAAAAAATGCTAAAAACATGTTTCTCATGTTAGTGGCCCCTATAAGTGTACTTTTGCATGTGAGAAATTGCTGAATCTGAATTCAAAGGAGGCGTATGACTTTGGTTATTAATAATAATATTTAATAAATTTTACGCTTTGGTGTTCTAAGCATTTTCCTATAAATAGGGTGCTTAGGTTAGAATTGAAAATCACAATTAAGCTGAAGTTTTTTCTCTCTATATTATCGGCGTATTCTTGTGAGAATTTTGAGTATACTTTATTGCTATATACGATGCAAGTTAGATTCGGCGTTATTCCGGTCGTAAATCTTTGCTCTTTTGAGGTAAGGGATAGTAAGGGATTTTAAGGGTTATTATGTTTTTAGTTTGAAAATTTTCTAAACCTTCAAAAAATTTTGGAAAAATTTGAAATGATATTTTGATGAGTTTGTAGAGTGTGTCCAAAAATGGCGATTTTGGATGTATAGATTAGGAGTTATGGATTTTATGAGAAAAGACTATTTTAAAAGTAACTATTTATAACTCCTTGTGATTAACTCCAAAATTGATGAAATTTTTATCGGGAGTACATCTATATAATATCGTATATAGTGTAAATTTCAGAATTTTTGGACAAAAGTACAATTTATGATAAATGTTTAAATATTAAATTGGTTTTGGCCATGTGAAAAATAGTAAATAAATTTTTAAAATTTAGAGAAAAATATATGTTCAATATGGGACTATGTTATGCTAAATCCCAGAAAAGAAATAGTTTTGGAACTGATTTGGTATTTTTCATGAAAATATTCTAGTTATGAGTAAATGAATTAAATATGTTATGTGAAGTAAGAAAATTGGAAAATATGATTTATTGGCTTGAGATTCATATATGAGGTATATGCAGATTTTATGAGGGTTTTGGTTAATGATGATGAAATCTTATGAGTTTGGCATTTTAGATGATTAAATGCATTAATTATTAAAGTGTAAATAATTGGATTAAATTATTTATAAGTTTAAGAAATGATTAAAATATTATTATAATATTAATAATATTAGATTATGAGATTTCTATGTGATTTATAACATTTGGATTAAGGTGTTATAAATATGGATATGAATTTTATTATGAAACTTTATCTTTTCTGTCGAGGGTTACTTATGCACGATACGGTACTATATGCGAATACGGGTACTATTCACTACAAATTGGTTTCTTCTTTGACCAAATTATCGTTGATTTATGAATCTTACTCTTGAAATTAAAACCATGTTTTGATTATATTGTTTTATATAACATTCTTATAACCCTAATGATAATATTTCTCTTTGACTTGAGTGTAAAGATGGGTAGATTATTGGTATGATCGTGACCATAGGTTCTCTTTGGCGATGAGTGCAAAAGTTGAATTGTTAATTGGTATGATCATGACCATTGAATTTATAATTGAATATTTTTTGCTTAAGTGCAAAGTTGAATTGATCAACATGGTTATAATTATTGTTATATAACCACGAAATGATTATGTATTTCTTTGATGTATGAATATCTTTGGCTCGTAGTGCAAAGATGACTTGTTGATGAATATCTTAGCTTCAGTAGTGCAAAGATGAATTATTGATGAATATCTTTGGCTCGTAATGCAAAGATGATTCTGTTGTTGAATATCTTTTAGCTTTGTAGTGTAAAGATGAGCTGTTGATGAATATCTTTGGCCGTGGTGGTGCAAAGATGAATTTATTAGTATGATTATGAACAAGAAGCGTGATTTGGTATAACCATGATATTTGATGTTTGGTAAAGGCGGTGATGAAAATTATCTTAGATCTGGATGAGAAGAGGAATTTAGAATCACAATTATGATTATGAGTTATTCATATGATTGTGGAAAGGCTGTTGATTGATGTTATAGGATAAAATATTGTTGGTGGACTTTTAACGTGGAGAAGACAATAGACTTTATAGTCTATTTGACTCTTTTAATGGATTGCTTCGTTCCACTTTGCAACTATGGTTGAAAAGTTTTATCATCTACCATATGTTCTAATCTACGATTTATTCTTGATGAAGACTATTGATAATTTATTTATCTTTAGTCATTATATTCTTTATCGAAAGCTAGTTGTGCTCACCCTTTTGTTTCACAATTCCTTTCAGGGTAATAAAAGTATAATTTGGGTCGAGCTGGGGATAGCGAGGGAATAGAATGGTGGTCTATAGATGTTGAGGTGAGGTGAATTTAACTTGGAAGGGTGTTTTGCCACTATCATACAAGATGACTAATGACATACAACCTCGTGTCATCATAAGACATGGTTGTGCTCATCCACTTCTTTGAGTATATTTAAAAGCACTACCTATATAATCTTGGTGTTTGTTTGGAGTATAATACTCAATTAGAGGCAGTGGAGATAATGATATGTCAAGAGAAGACTCACCATTGGGAAGAATATGATAGTAATCTTCTCGTTTTTTCTTTGGGGTCTATTCAATCAACCAAGGATAATTACGTGGCCATATGATATCTACCATAACCTAAAAGCATGGCCTCCCATGTACAAAGGTTTCCTTGAGCACTTCCCAAAGATTCTAATTTCTAAAAGCAGGCTTTTTGACTATACCTTTATGTAAGGTGTCATTGTGACGTCTTCTGAGTTGGTATATATTTGTATCCAAACTCACAGCATATGTGTTGTTGTATTTTGCACGACAATTGTTATAATAAAGTTGTAGTTGTTTTCCGTACCATATATTTGGCGACTCAGAATGGGTTGGATGGAATGGACCTATTTTGGGGTCGTTACATTAGGAATAAATACCAATGGCCCAGAATCGATGATCTATTTGATCAGCTGAAGAGGGCAAAGAATTTTTATAAGATAGATTTGCGTACGGGGTGTAGTCGGTTGAAAGTAAGGAAGAAGGATAAGGTACCTAAGATGACATTCAGGACTCGTTACAGTTATGACAAGTTTCTGGTTATGTCAATTGGGTGGACTAATGTACGGAAGCTAGATTTTTCATAAGAGGCGCCGAGTAAGTCGGTGGAAAATTGATAGGTACCCTTGTGAGGTGCTATGTTTAAAGTACAATTAGCATCACAGGTTGGTATCGAAATGGGAAGTGAGAAAAATAGGTTTTAGGAACTAAAAAGGGAATTTAAGTGAGGTATCTGTATTGTCTCTATCAGATGATATAGGGAATTTTGTAGTGTATCTCGATGTTTCACATAGATGATGAGATTGCGTGCTTATGTAGCATGACAAAGTCATTAGGTATGCATCACGCCAGTTAATGAATTATGAGAAGGTTTTTCCTACTTAAGATCTATAATTAACAGCTTAGTTTTTGAATTAAAAATTTGAAGATAGTATTTATACGGTGAGAAGTGAGATATACACGGACTTTAGGAGTCTAAAATATATCTTAACACAAAAGGAGTTGAATATGAAGTAGAGAAGGTAATTAGAATGGATAAGAGATTTCGACGTTGATATGTTATATCATACATGGAAGGTAAACGTAGAAGCTGACACGTTAAGTAGGAAGGCTGGGGAAAAGCTATCGATGTTAACGACTCATAATGAGTTGATAACGGAGGTGGCGAGGACGAAGTTAGAAGTTAAATTATGGAATGAAGTAGCAAAAATGTTATTCACAATGTAGACTCAATTCACGATAATGGGACGAGTTGATTAAGTACAACTAGGTATCAAGAAGTGTAAGCGAGTGAAGAAGAGGATACATGATAAAGAGAAGATCATGTATAATCTTGTTTTGAAGGAGGAATTTGAGTTTCATATAATTTGGTATTAAAAGAAGGACTAATAAATGAAGGATAGCGTAATGTGTGAGTAAAGGTTTAACTTTCAACTCAGAGTATTGATAGGAAGTGACAAGTCATGTGAATTAAGATAATACCTTTGGTGAAGGTGAAATCAAAGAACCTCAATGTTGTAGAAGCATTGTAGGAATTGGAAATTAAAATGATGGAAAATTCGTTTCCACATTGGTGTATGTATTATTAACGTGATTCTGGGGACAGAATCCTTATAAGGGGGGAAGAGTGTAACGCCCCAGAAATTTTGGATTTTTGAGAATTAAATTTTTATTTTCATTATCTGGATTAAATGAATTTAATTAATTATTTATGGGAGTAAGCTAATTGAAGGTCGTTCTATGACCTAGATATATCGGAATGTCGTAGAATTTTGGCTACGCGATAGAATTAATGTGTTTGAATTTTCAAGACAAAAATAAAAGCTTTCCGAGAAATTTTCCGAAAAACACTATTCATGCATTTCTGCTCGGGAATTATTTTTGAACTTCCGAGAAATACGTAATGATAGAATATCCAATAATATTTCAGTTATGGCAAACGCAGTTTTTCACCTGCGGACTTAAAACCTAACGATTAGGGAAAATGAATTCCGAGAAGGAATTTAAATGCGATTAATGAATTAAAGTAATGATTGTATAATACGTAGGTATTGTACGAAGTAATGAATATGAGCATAATACGAGGTATTATACGAGTATGTGTGAATGATGGAATGTCGTATATTAAATAAGTATACGAGTTAGAATACGAGATTAATACGTAAATTATACGTTATAAGGCTTTAAGCCATATGTGTTGAATTTGTAAAATTGTGTAAGAAATTGTAAAGTCCAATAAGAAATGATAAGGCCCAAGTGTGGAGATGTGTAAGCCCAATGCAACATAGTGTTAAAGCCCAAAGTGATGTAAGGAGCAAGCCCAATGTATAAGTTAAGATTAGTTAAGCTAAAAGCCCAAAGTAAGAACCAATGGGTTATTGGATGGTTTAAACCCATGGGGCAACCCATGGATGACCCAAAGTGGTGGCCAAGTAAAGTACTTGGTGGCTAAGCAATGGATAAGTTATGTAATGAGCAAGTAGACTTAAGTGTTAAGCAAAGGATAAGTTAAGTAACTTAAAAGCTAAGTAAAGTGCTTATGTGTGATGAGCAAGTAAAGTGCTTATGTGAGGTGAACAAGTAAAAGTTGTGATGAGCAAGTAATGGATAAGCTAGGTGACTAACAAGTATACTTAATGGCTAAGTAAGTGTGATGATCAAGTAGACTTAATGGCCAAGTTTACTTAATAGCTAGGTAAAGGAATAGTAAGGAGGTGATTAAGGAGGTGGAGTGGTTTTATGACCATTATACCCTAACTTAGGAAATCCTATAAATAGGAAGCTTGCTAGCTCATTTGTTAGTTGTTAGATTTTCATCCAATGGTTAGAGAGAATAAGTGAGAATAAGCTACAAAAGCTAGAATAAGTTAGCCTTTGAGAATTCAAGAAGCATGAAGGAGATTAAAGATTAACCAAGTGATCTTCATAGGTAAGAACTTAAACCATAATTCTCTTTCTCTTCAATTGTTAGATAAGGGGGTAGTGGTAGAACTTGTATGCTAAGGAATGATAAGAATGATTAATTAATGGACTTAAGCTGTTTAAGTCATGAATAAGTAATTCAAACTTAATTAAGTTGTGAAATCATGAGGAACTTAGATGAACTTCTCATATGTTTACTTTAATAAGATTGTATGATAATAAGAAGCAAGGATGATGGTTAAAAGATTTAAGTTATGATAAGTCATGCAAAGTGAATTCATAATTAGTTCATACTTTTACAAGTTATAGACTAATGAATAGCAAGTAATAACTTATCATGACAATAAGTTAATGAAGTATGTGTGTCAAGATGTTAGTATGTTGGATATGATAGGAGAACATTGAGTAAATGACTTAAATCAATAATAAGTCATAAGTAAATGAAATAATGAAAGTTATAAGTGATAAGCCATGAAGTTATTAAGAATAATTCAAAACCTAATTTGAAAATAAGTTAATGTAATAGGTAGTTTGAAATATTTATATGATGGTTAGAATCCATTTAGAACAATGATCAAATCGTTAGTAAAGAAGTTATGCCAGAATTCACATGATTGGACGTTAAGCGTCGAATTCGTTAAATTCTCGAAATGGAAGTCGTATTTTGTGTTTGAGCTTGGAAACATTGGTTTTCAATGGAGACAAGTCTCATTTGGCATTATAGATTTGTGGACTCAAAAATGACCGTATTCTGACTTAGAACGAAGAAACGAGCGTTAAACGTTCACGAACGTTTATCATTTTCGTTAAAAATGGACTAATAGGTGAATTTTGAGCAAACGAAGTCTTACTTGATTCAGATTGGCACTATCACATTACCTGTTAACCTTATTTCTTTAGAGATATTTGCTTTTGTTGTGATTTTAAGGTTAACTACTCATCATGCCGAAATTGATTACTTTCGTAAGGTTGTTAGTTTTCATATTCCTAAGCAACCTGTTATTCGAATTCAAGCAATCAAACCATTGTAGTCAAACATTTTCATATCAAGCCATGAAGTCATTCGTTTATTACGGATGTCAAGTTTTCTTAGTCCATGTTATGGATTTGAATAAAGACACGTCGATTTGAATAATATTCCCGTTGTTATTGATTTTCCGGCGTAATTCTGAAGAATTTCTTGGCTTACTCCCAAAGTTCGATATTAAATTTTGTATCGACTTTGAACCCGGTACAAAAACTCATTTCTAAAATCTCATATCGAATGGCTCTATTGAACTTCGAGGAGTTGAAAATTCAACTATAGAATTTGGTACTGAGCCTTTATCCGGTGACTTCCTTTGTGGAATACACCGAAGCCGAGACTCTCCATAGGGGACACCATATTAGATGCGATAGTAAAGCGATAGGTGTCATTGTAACGTCTTATCCAAGGTTGGGATATGAGTCGCGATTGAGAACAACCTAAGTCGGTAATCGAAATACATAGCTTTCTAGGCTTAGTTGGTTATTATCGGAGATTCGTTGAAGGATATTCTCGAATCGCTATTCCATTAACGCGTGGTGACTCGTAGAGATACAAAATTCGAATGGAGCAAGGAATATGGGAAGAGCTTGAAGAACTCAAGAGGAGACTCATTTCAAAGACATGTTCGACCATGCCATCCTCGAAAAGCGAGCGTGGTGGTGACGTGTTAAGTAGAAGATCGTATACAAGTAATGAGTACGATATTGTCAAAGACTCATTTCAGTATAATTTACAAATAATAGAGATGGAGATGAAAACTCTAGGTACCCACGTGAGGATATCTGAGTATAATCGACTTTAATCGATAAAGTTAAAGTTGTTCGAAGCTACACCGAAATGATGAATTTGAAGAAGGAGTGCAAGAAGTTGTTATTTCAAAAGCAAGAATCTAAGAAAACTCAAACCTTCGATTTATTAATCCATTTGAAATTCTCGATCGAATAGGAAGCGTGGCCTATAGACTCGTTTTTATCGCCAAGTATGATGGCGTGTTCATAACGCTTTTTATGTATCGATGTTACGTAAATATGTGGACGACCGAACCACATCATTGAGTTAGAACCGAGACGAGATAATCAAGACTTAACATACGAGGAGGTACTGTCAAGATCTTGGATAGGAAAGAACATGTCCCATGCATCTGGAGGTTATACCACAAGTTAAGGTTTTGTGGAGAAACCATGCTATTGAGGAAATGACCGGAAGTTGGAAATCGGAAATGAAAGCGAGGTATTCTCATCTTTTGAAACACCGTGCACGACGTCCAATTTTGAGGACGAAATTTCATAAGGAGGGGAGGTTGTAAGACCTCGAAATTTTTAAATAAAAGGAATTTCCTTTATTTATTATTTTGAAATAATAAGGGTGGATTTGATTAATGTGGTTAGTTATGGGTAAAATGCATAAATATTTTAAATAAGCAAGTGGTGATAAAATATTCATTATTGTCGGGGAATATTTGTTTGGTCGTGGAATATTAAATCTTGTCGGGGAATATTAAATATTTATGGCGCTTAGATCTTTGTGGGCTCCATAACTGAAAGCGATTGGATGAAGAAAATGACAAATATAAGTTGTTTATAAATAACTAGTAGTTGTTATTCACAATTATCTTGTTGGAATACCCGGTGGTAAAAAACACACTAATACGCGTTGTTGAACAAGAAGACATACGGTATTGCACCAATTATTGATTCTTACGTAAGAAGGCACTACTCAATAATTGTTCTGAGAATTACTATTTAATATTTTATTTTATTGATTTAATAATTGCTGCATTGATATTTTATATTACTGTTGTTTCAATAAATTGTCATTACACAGTATTTTCTATTATCGAAGCAATAATTCATATTATCTGAATAATATTATTAGATAATATTATTGGCAATGTCTAGAAAGTTCTATCTAAGGAGAGGTTTGGTCACCTAATTGCGCGCCAGTAAGGAGAAATTCTTATTGGAAAACCCCCTCTTTCCTGGGAACGGCCTGGTTGCCAGTACTGTGATTCTGTAATATTATTTGTGAATAATTAATTATTGATTTATATGATGAGGAAAATATTGATTTTATGTGGATATAGATGGAGAAATTTTTAAAATGACAATTGTTGAAAATTAATATTTTATCATTTTCTGATAAAATAATTCATTTAAATATATTATTTTAATAATATATTAACGGTGATATTTTTATAATGAATGTGGGATATATGAGTATATGAGGAGGAAGAGTATTTTTGTGGCATTAAATGTTTAACACATATTTTGTGTGTTGGTGGACACAATTATTGACCGAAATTTGATTATAGCCTGTAAAATCGCCCGTTTATGGATTTCGGTCAATTTCTGTTTGGAATTTGGAAAACCTTTCTTCTGCAAAGTTGTAGAGAATTGAATTTCCTATAAAAAGACGCGAGATTTGAATTTTCTAATAAGAGGGCTATTTATTATGAATTATTGAAGTTCTGAAGTTCCGAAATAATTGATTTTTGGAAGTTTAAAATATTTTTAATTACAAAAACGTTTTTTTAATTTTTGAAACTCATTTAACATGTGATTAGGAGGCTGAATTCAGATTTTTAGTGTGCGTATGAAGTTGTGGAAAAATTATAATATATTATATTAAATTTTCTACTTTGTGTGTTAAGCATTTTCCTATAAATAGGAGCTTAGGTTAGAATTGAAAATTACACTTACGGCTGAAGTTTTCTTTCTATTTTCTCTCGATATTTTGAGCGTATTCTTGTGAGTATTTTGAGTATACTTTGAGTATAGCTATACTGGTGCAAGTTCAAGTCATAGCTTTATATTACGTGTTTCAACTAAATCACTTGTCTTTCGAGGTAAGGGATATTATTATTTTTCGTAATGATATTATTTCTTCAATATCATTATGTTGAAATATTGATCTGAAGTTTTTATCAAATTTGGAACTTTTGGTGTCTGAGTTCTTATTCACGTATCTACGGACTATTCACGATATCTACAAGACTATTCACGAATCTAAGACTATTCAATTAAAAATGAAATTTCTTATTTTTGTCCAAAATATCTATTCCGGATACTAGCTTTGATTGTATCCATGTTTTGATCATTCTTGAATTTTACTCCACTCGATTACTTATGAAGTATTTTTGAACTTGGATTGTTTAAAAAATACTAATCCTTCATATTTGTTCTTTTGTTTCCTTTGGATTCATTTTCTTTGAAATATTTTTCATCATCCTCGGTCTAAATGATGATATTCTTGAATATCTTTGGCCTCAGAGTGCAAAAGATGAATGATTTCTTGATTAATATCTTTGGCCCGTAGTGCAAAAGATGAGCAGTGTTGAGATGAACATGACCCGGTGATTAATATCTTTGGCCGTAGTGCAAAGATGAGCAGTGTTTAGATGAACATGACTAATGATGAATATCTTTGGCTCAGTAGTGCAAAGATGAATATTTGATTCGGATATATATTGATTGATGTTACGAGGATAAAAAAATAGGCGATGAACTTTTAAATTCATATATAGAAGATAGTAGTTTGCATTCTCTACTTAACTCTTCTAATGAATTATTATTTCATTGCGAATATTGATTTAAAATTTGTTGTCTATTGTATTCTATTAGATTTTTTCTGTTGAAGACTAACGATAATTTTTTGTATATTATCTTAGTCATAATATTCTTCTTTGGGCGGGCTAGTTGAGCTCACCCTTTTCCTTGTTGTTCCATTTTTCTTCTCGGGAGGAGAGAATGTAGCGAGTACTAGTGGGTATGGAATGAAGGTTCTAGAGAGAGTTGTTTAGTAGTCCTCACCATTTTGTAAAATAATGTATCAATAATTATGATGGGGATTTATTTGCGTGTGGATATTGTCTAGATGGCAATATCTGTATTTAAACTCACAGTTTATATGTTGTAATAATAAAGTTGTAGTTATTTCTGTACCATGTATTTGGCGACTCAGAATGGGTTGGATGGAATGGACCTATTTTGGGGGCGTCACAAATATCATTATACCGAAATATTGGTTGGAAATTTTTATCAAATTTAGAACTTTTTCATGTCGGAGTTACTATTCATGAGTTACTATTCACAAGTTACTATTCATGAGTTACTATTCATGAGTTACTATTCATGAGTTACTATTCACGAGTACTATTCACGAAGCGTGATGATGCTTTTTGGGAAATTTCTATCTTTTGGTGTCGGAGTTACTATTCACGATACTCGGCACTATTCACGATATCGACACTATTCACGAATACGGCACTATTCATAGAAAAATAAAATTTCTTCTTTTATCCAAAATATCTACTATGGATACTAGCTTTGATTGTATCCATGTTTTGATCATTCTTGAATTTTACTCCACTCGATTACTTATGAAGTATTTTTGAACTTGGATTGTTTAAAATACCAATCCTTAATATTTGTTCTTTTGTTTCCTTTGGATTCGTTTTCTTTAAAATATTTTTCATCATCCTCGGTCCTAAATGATGATATTCTTGAATATCTTTGGCCTGTAGTGCAAAGATGAATGATTTTTGATGAATATCTTTGGCCGTAGTGCAAAAGATGAGCAGTGTTGAGATGAACATATCGATCGATTAATATCTTTGGCTCAGAGTGCAAAGATGAATATTTGATTCAGATATATATTGATTGATGTTACAGGGATAAAATATCGACGATGAACTTTTAAATTCATATATAGAAGATAGTAGTTTGCATTCTCTACTTAACTCTTCTAATGATTTGTTGTTTTTTGCAGGTTGTTGATTTAAAGCGGTTGTCATTTATTGTATTCTATCGATTTTTCCTGTTGAAGACTAACGATAATTTGTTGTATATTATCTTAGTCATAATATTCTTTTCTTTGGGCTAGTTGAGCTCACCCTTTTCCTTTTGTTCCATTTTTCTTCTCAGTAGGTGAGAATGTAGCGGGTACGAGTCGGAGTATGGAATGATGGTTATAGAGAGAGTTATTTAGTAGTCATCACCATTTTTGTAAAATAATGTATAAATAATTGTGATGAGGATTTATTTGGGTATGTGTAAGGCCCCGAATTTTATGAAATAAAAGTATTCAATTTTTCTTATAATTACTATTCAAGTAAATGGTTAAATTGATAAAGGTTAAAATTAAGGGTGATATATATAATTTTTTCAAAATAAGCAAGTGGTTATAAAATATTATTGTCGGAGAATATTCGTTTGGTCGTGGAATATTCTTTTTGTCTGAATATCGATGCGACGATTTACTGACCTTGTGTGGGCCCCATAACTGAAAAGCGATTGGATGAAGAAAACAACAAATATAAGTTGTTTATAAATAACCACAGTTATTACAGATAATCTTGTTGGAATACCCGTGTGGTTAAAAACACTAATACGCGTTGTTGAACAAGAGTAGATTGCAGTATTGCACCAATTATTGATTCCTACGTAAGAAAGCACTACTCAATAATTGTTACAGTAATTACTGTTCAATATTATATTTTATTGATTCAATAATTGTTGCGTTGATATTTTATATTACTGTTGTTTTAATAATTGTCACTACACAGTATTTTCCATTATCGAAGCAATAATTCATATTATCTGAATAATATTATTAGAAAACATTATTGGCAATGTCTAGAAAGTTACATTTAAGGAGAGGTTTGGTCACCTAATTGCGCTACCAAGAAGGAGAAATCTTTATCGAAAGCCCCTTTTTCCAGGAACTGCCTGGTTGTCATTATTGTGATTCTGTAATATTATTTGTGAATAATTAATTATTGATTAATATGATAAGGAAAATATTCATTTTATGTGGATATAGATGGAGAAAATTTTTAAAGTGACAATTGTTGAAAATTAATATTTTATCTTTTTCTAATAAAATAATTCATTTAAATATATTATTTTAATAATATATTAACTGGTGATATTTTTTATAATGAATGTGCGATATGTGAGTATATGAGGAGGAAGAGTATTTTGTGGCATTAAATGATTAACACATGTTTAGTGTGTGTTTGTGGACCCCATTTCTTCGATCGAAATTTGATTATACTTTATAAAATCGCCTTGCTTATGGATTTCGGTCAATTTCTGTTTGGAATTTGGAAAAACTTTATTCTGAAAAGTTGTAGAGAATTGAATTTCCTATAAAAACTCGCGAGATTTGAATTTTCGGACAAAAGAGCTATTCATTATGAATTATTGAAGTTCCGAAGCTCCGAAATAATTATTTTTCAAAAGTTTTAAATTTGTTTTAAAAGAAAAACGTTTTTAACAAGGTAGGTGTGCCCACTAGCATGGAAAAAGAGCTGAGATCAGATTGTCCAAGGTGTGTGTGAAGATTATATATATATATATATATATTAATATTTTAATAAATTTTCTACTTTGGTGTTCTAAGCATTTTCCTATAAATAGGGTGCTTAGGTTAGAATTGAAAATCACACCAGAAATTGAAGTTTTCTCTCTCTATATTATCGAGCGTATTCTTGTGAGTATTTTGAGTATACTTTGAGTATTACTATACGGTGCAAGTTCGTTCAGCGTTATATCCGACATTCCAGTACTGCTCTTTTGAGGTAAGGGATAGTAAGAGATTTTTAAGGGTGATTATGTTTTTTCAGTTTTGTATTTTTTCGGACCTTCAAAAATTCTGGAAAAATTTGAAATGATATTTTGATGAGTTTTGTAGATTGTGTCCAAAAATGGCGATTTTTGGATATATAGATTAGGAGTTATGGATTTTATAAGAAAAGACTAATTTAAAAGTAACTGCTTATAACTCCTTGTGATTAACTCCAAAATTGATGAAATTTTTATTGGGAGTACATCTATATAATATCAGTATACCGTGTAAATTTCAGAATTTTTGGACAAAAGTGCAATTTATGATAAATTTTTAAATATTCGGTGGTTTTGGCCATGTGAAAAATAGTAAATGAATTTTAAAAATTCTGAGAAACATATATATTCAATATGGGACTATATTATTCTAAATCCCAGAAAATAAATATTTTTGGAACTGATTTGGTATTTTTCATGAAAATGTTCTAGTTATGAGTAAATGAATTAAATATGTTATGTGAAGTAAGAAAATTGGAAAATATGATTTATTGGCTTGAGAATCATATATGAAGTATATCTTGATTTGTATGAGGGTTTTGGTTAATGATGATGAAATCTTATGAGGTTGGCATTTTAGATGATTAAATGCATTAATTATTAAAGTGTAAATAATTGGATTTAATTATTTATAAGTTTAAGAAATGATTAAAATATTATTATAATATTAATAATATTAGATTATGAGATTTCTAAGTGATTTATAACATTTGGATTAAGGTGTTATAAATATTGATATGGATTTTATTATGAAACTTTATCTTTTCGTGTCGAGGTTACTTACGCACGTATATACTGTATTTATGTATGAATAACACGGGTACTATTCACGACAAATTGGTTTCTTCTCCGACCAAATTATCGTTGAGTTATGAATCTTACTCTTGTAATTAAAACCATGTTTTGATTATATTGTTTTTATATAACATTCTTATAACCCTAATGATAATATTTCTCTTCGACTTGAGTGTAAAGATGGGTAGATTATTGGTATGATCGTGACTATAGGTTCTCTTTGGCCAAGAAGTGCAAAAGTTGAATTGTTGATTTGGTATGATCATGACCATTGAATTTACAATTGAATATTTTTAGCTTAAGTGCAAAGGTGAATTGATCAACATGGTTATAATTATTGTTATATAACTTTCGAAATGATTATGTATTTCTTTGATATATGAATATCTTTGGCTCGTAGTAAAGATGACTTGTTGATGAATATCTTAGCTCAGTAGTGCAAAGATGAATTATTGTTGAATATCTTTGGCCCGTAGTGCAAAGATGACCATTGTGTTGAATATCTTTGGCTCAGAGCAAAGATGACTTGTTGTTGAATATCTTTGGCATGTAGTGCAAAGATGAACTATTGATGAATATCTTTCGCCGTGGTGCAAAAAGATGAATTTATTAGTATGATTATGAGCAGAATCGTGATTTGGTATAACCATGATCTTTGATGTTTCGTGCAAAGACGGTGATGAAATTATCTTCATTCCGGATGAGAAGAGGAATTTAGAACTACAATTATGATTATGAATTATACATGTGATTGTGGACAGGAATTGTTGATTGATGTTACAGGGATAAAATATTGTTGGTGGACTTTTAACATGGAGAAGATAATAGATTTTATGGTCTATTTGACTCTTCTAATGGATCGCTTCGTTCACGCAACTATGGTTGAAAAGTTTTATCATCTACTATATGTTCTAAATCTCCGATTTATTACATCGATGAAGACTATTGATAATTTATTTATCTTTAGTCATAATATTATTTTATCGAGCTAGTTGTGCTCACCCTTTGTTTCACAATTCCTTTCGTGTAATAAAAGTGTAGCCGGGTTGAAGTGGGGATAGCGAGGAATAGAATGGTGGTCTATAGATGTTGAGGGTGAGGTAAATTTAACTTGGAAGGGTGTTTTGCCACTATCACACAAGATGTCTAATGACATACAACCTCGTGTCATCATAAGACATGGTTGTGCTCATCCACTCTTCGAGTATATTTACAAGCACTACCTATATAATCTTGGTGTTTGTTTGGAGTATAATACCCAATTAGAGACAGTGGAGATAATGATATTTCAAGAGAAGACTCACCATTGGGAAGAATATGATAGTAATCTTCTCGCTTTTTCTTTGGGGTCTATTGGGTCAACCAAGGATAATTTCGTGGCCATATGATATCTACCATAACCTAAAAGCATGGCCTCCCATGTATGAAGGTTTCTTGAGCACTTCCCAAAGATTCTAATTTCTAAAACAGCTTTTTGACTATACCTTTATGTAAGGTGTCATTGTGACGTACACAGCTTGGTATATAGTTGTATCCAAACTCACAAAGATATGTGTTGTTGTATTTTGCACGACAATTGTTGTAATAAAGTTGTAGTTGTTTTCCGTACCATATATTTGGCGACTCAGAATGGGTTGGATGGAAT
The DNA here is from genome assembly GCA_020205615.1 of Panax quinquefolius. Lineage (NCBI taxonomy): Eukaryota > Viridiplantae > Streptophyta > Magnoliopsida > Apiales > Araliaceae > Panax > Panax quinquefolius. Next base: position 123,976,156 of record CM035154.1, on the reverse strand, counting down.
GGACCTATTTTGGGGTCGTTACAGTATGTATATTGTCTAGAAGACAATAATTGTATTTAAACTCACAGTATATATGTTGTCGTATTTTGCACGACAAATGTATTAATAAAGTTGTAGTTATTTCTGTACCATGTATTTGGCGACTCAGAATGGGTTGGATGGAATGAACCTATTTTGGGGGCGTCACAAACGGGTCTTCAAGAGCTAATTTCTCCTTGATCTCTGGTTCTTCTAGAAATTATAACTAATCCTATTACATAAAATATTTTATTTAAATAGAAACCTTGATCAACAGTCAATGAGAAGTACATAGGAGAGAGATATAATTTATATTAAGAAGAAAAACCGGAAAAGACGAGGTACGCATACCCTATTTAATATAACCCATTCATTCAAGCCTCCATCCAGAATAAAATCAAATCACATTGGTCATAATACATAATCAATTCCATTTATTATCATACATATCAACATATGCATCAGTAAATAACATTCATCTCCTGAATAATAAATTCATTCCATATATGCAATATGTTGACGTCGAGATTTTTATTTATCGCTTTCTCTTCTTGTCTTTTGGTGTTCTAATGTTAGGTGAGATTTGTTTAAAAAAACGAGTTTGAAAAGGTCTGAAATGTATATGTTGACGATTTATCGACTGTAAGAGTCACCAGTTGGTATTTTTAAATGGTTGCACTAACTCAACTGAGAAAAGGTTTGCACATAGACCTAGTGATATGAAACTATTTAACTGGTCTCCAAAACTGAGATTTGCTAGGGTCTGAGGGCTTGATTATGCGGAGGGAAGGTGTTATGCACCCCCTGACTTCCGTGGTGACATGATTGCCGCCACTTTTCAATTTAAACTTTTATCTGAATGTGTGTGTGTGTGTGTAGGTCTATGTGATGTTGTCTGGAAGTAATGTTATGCCTCATTTGCACCTATATACAAAGGGTTTGAATTTTGTATAAAAGTTCAATTTTAACAAGATATAGCAATGATGTTTTGTAAAACAGGTTTTTCAAACCCTTGTGCTCAATAGTAATTGAGGCCTTTGATACTTCCATTTTATTATGTGTTCGGCTTGATTGCTTTTATTATTTTTGAGATGCGATGCATCTTCGAGAAAATAAGATACATAGCAGTGTCGAACTCCTTGTGGGCATGAAAGCCATCTAAGGAAATTCAGACACCGTGAAAAATTTACAAGCTGGCTACAGTTGAAAATGTCCATCACAGAAACCGAATCTAGATTTAGGAACTGAATTTGTGATCACATGATTCCTAAGCTCACATGATAATGCGATATATACAAAAGCTAGAAAATGAACTTGATTTGAGTAAATCTGAGCTTTCTAGCTTCAACGGTTCAATTTTAGTCACCATAAACCGGTTAAAGTGAGAAATAGCCAGATTTAAGGAAATCTAACCCGCAGGCTGATAAAGCAGTTATATATATAAAAGCGATAAATATATATATATATATATGAACAATCAACTGCCACAAAGTGAACTCCAGCCAAGACCTAAAATTTAAATATATATATATATATATGAAAGCTGTAAAAGACCACGAAGTGAGCTCCAGGCCAGACAGAAATGTAAATATATATATATATATATATATATATATATCCAGGCCTTTTTTTTGGCTTTTTTTTAAAACAACTAGAAAAAATATTATGGAACTTGAATTTTTACATAATACAGCGTTTTGGGTGTGATTTGGATACATGTAACAAAACATGATTTTATGCTGCATCGCAGTCAGTATAGTTTGTTTTAAAAAAAAAAAAAAAGTCCAATTTTAAACTGTTTAAGGCTCCGGGACGAGGATCCTACCAGTATATATATATATATATACAAAAGCAGTAAATGCAGCAGATGTATATCCAGGCTCAATCGAAACATAGTTCATAATCCCCAGACATCAATTATCATCGGAATAGATATCGATTTCTACTAACACTAATAATCCCAACACAATGGAACTATCAATTTTATCTTTAATCAAACACAAACTTATTCATCATTAATATTATAACTCACAATATTTAACAACCAGGTCGTTCCCAGGAAAGAGGGGGTTTTCCGATAAGGATTTCTCCTTATTGGCGCCCAATTAGATGACCAAACCTCTCCTTGACAAAACTTCTAGACATTGTAAATATTGTAATTTAATAATATGAATAACTTTGTCATCTAAATTATTGATTTAATAATATATCATATTATGCCGATGATACTATGACAATAATCGAATCAATAATATGAGAGATATGATGCAGCAATTACTGTAGCAATAATTGAGTATAATTGAGTGACTTCTCACGTAAGCATCAATAATCAATACCATATGCTACTATACAACCACGCGTATTACTATAATTTTACTACTGAGTAGTTCAACAGTTTTAACAGTAAAACTTCCGTCGTTATTTTCATAAAAATATTTCTGTCGTTTTCTCATTCCGACAATAATTTCGTTGTGGGGTACACCAATGATTGTGCCGTCGTACGGATATTCCCCGACAAAAAGAATATTCCTCGACCAATCGAATATTATATAACCACTTGCAAACTTTTCAAAATTTATAAATATTACCCACAACTATAACATTATCTCAAATCCACACCATAATTTTGAAAAAAATATTTCGAGAAAATTAAATCTTTATTCATAAAATTTGGGGTCTTATATATATATATATATATATATATATATATATATATATGGATGCAATGCATATAGCTGATGTTGTTGTCAATTAAGTAGCTGAGTTACTGAAATATAAGTCACATGGCAAGTCAAAGTTGGTCAACAACTAAAGTTTTACTAAATTCTACAACTTAACTAATAAAGAATGCCAAAAAAAGTATTTTGGTCTTTTTCCTTGTAATTTTAAAGGCTTTCTAGACATTTGTCCCAAACCTTAGGATTTAACCCTAGGGTTTTAACCCTTAGGTTTTACAACTTTAATTTCTTGGATTTTTCTAATTAGGGTTTTAAATAGAAAATTAAGATTTCTAAAATAAAATTAGGGTTTCCTAATTATATTAAAGTATACTAATCACATTAGGCTTTCTAATTAGGATTAGTGTTTCCTAATTAGGGTTTAGGTTTCCTAAATTTAAAATTAGGGTTTTCCATCATTCGATGAAGGTTCCTAACTATGCGTTAGGGTTTCTAATCTCTTATTAGGGTTTACTAAGTTGATACCCTATCTGATCAATCATTGATCACAAATTCTATACACTACAAACACGTACTCATCAATTCAATTATTATAATTATATTTTCTATCAAATCATTACCCGTAACTAAGATTAGGGTTTCTATTATCTGTTAAGCACAAATCTACTCTTATTTCTCAGTCAATACACAAATTGACCACATCTCTATACTCGTATCACAGATACTCAACACAATATTGATAGTCAATATCAAAATTAAATACAAAAAATTATTCGAGAAATTCGGATTATTTGAAATCCAGGGTTATCACATTCTCCCCTCCTTATAAGGATTTCATCCTCAGAATCACCGCTTTCTTATTCTCTATAATCTTTTGAAGTTGTATCATCAATTCATGTTTATCAACACAATATTAATTTATATCTCATATACTAACCTGTGATTAGGATATATAAAAAGAAAACAATTCACAGTAATATCTAACTCATATTTCTTGCGTAATTTAAGTATTAAGCGAAATTGTTACCTGTCGTCACCTCTTGGGCAGCCACTGATTTTTGCACCGTCATGTTGAATGCATGGGCCGTTGGTCTTATTGGCTGTGTAGGTCCTCGAATCACCAAGGTTCCACTATCGGGTCCCTTGTTGACACTTTCCTTCTCCACATTCCTCTTCGGACAGTTTCGAACCAGATGATCTATCGATCCACACGCAAAATAACCTTGTATCTTCTTCGAACTGAGACAATTGGGTGACATGTGTCCCTCTTGACCACAGTTATAACAGACTCCATTCTTCTTCAGACAAACTCTGGAATAATTCTTCCCACAAGTCGCACAAGGCTCCCCTCCTTTCTTATTCCCTTCTGTCTTATTACCCGATTGGGTATTCTCACTCCATTTTCTCTTGTTCGAATTACTACCACCACTACTACCTCCGTCAATAGTCTTCTTCTTCTTCTCCTGATTAGAACGGGATGCAGCTTCGCTTCCCCCCTCAGCAATGATTGCTTTCTCTAACAAAGTCACAAATGTATTAATTTAAAACACAACTACTTTATTGAATATCCCTAGCTTTAATCCATTTTCAAACCTTCTCGCCTTCCGTAGCTCTGTATCCACCTGATGAGGTGCAAATCTCGCTAATTTGTTGAATTTGGCAGTGTATTCAGAAACCAACATATTCTCCTACTTCAGTTCTAAAAACTTAACCTTCATCCGAGCTTGCATACTCGATGAAAAGTAATTCTCAAAGAACAACTCCTTAAATCTTGTCCAAGTCACCACCGTTGTACCAGCTCTCGCCTGATTAGTCTCCCACCAGTAATTTCTTCTCCCTTCATCAAGTATGTTGTAAAAGCTATCTTTTATTCTTCCGCTACTCTCGCAATAATGAATACTTTCTTCATCTCCCTTACCCAAGTTTGGGCTTTAATAGGATATATAGTCCCTTTGAAATTAGGCGGTCCTACCGCTTTAAAATCTTTAAAGTTAGCCAATCTATCGGCTGGCTGATTTCTCGCTCTTGCTCTTTCTGCTGGAGAATTATTTCCTATAGCTTGGGTAAACATATCCCCAAAATTCTACATCGGGTTCGCTTGACCTCCTTCATTATTCACTGACTGCTCTTCTCTTTGATTTCGATTATGTCGTCTAGGCGGCATTATCTGATTAAAAAAATATTACATTAATTCTCTTTCTCTACACAAATTCTTAACACAATAAGAATTCAACACATATTTCTTATATAATCGCATATTTGTTCAAACAGCACACCATACATTTAGTACATATCACATATTACTATTCCTTTTTAAATAAATTTTAGGATTAACCCACACAACTTTACACAAAAAGTTGCAATTCTCCAGCTTTATATAAAAAAGTTGCTATTCTCTATTAATACATAGCTATTCCCAGTTCGTCAAACTTACCACACTTATAAGTTTAGGAACTTGCCATAATTATATGAGTTTATGAACTTATCCTAGTCAGACCATTGGCGTCCATTCGCTGAGGCGTTTAAAATATTTCATATTATTATGAATCACAAACTTACCACAAATATGAGTTTTAAGAACTCACAAATTAATCTTAATCTTATATTCATATAGAAAATAAAGATTTCATTCATGCAAACATATATATTTACATATGTTCACACATCGTTCTCGATATTACAACCGTTAATATCACACCCTACTACCAAAAGATACTACCGCTTATATCTAAACTGACTACCGTCCACTCCCTTCATCAGTCTTCTTCTTACTGGGGTACTTGTTGAATCCGTGACCTATTTTTCCACATGAAAAACACTTTCTCATATTCAGCTTAGGATAATGTAGGGAAATATGTCCTTCTTATTTACAGTTGAAACACACGTTCTTCCACATCATGTATTCTCCCATGTGAGTCTTCCAATACTTGCTACAGACTTGCTTCTTCTTCGGGTTTGAATTTTTAGAACTATTACTGTTGTTGTCCCTCTTTCTCTTATTCTTGCCTTTCAGCTTGATTGTTCCTTCAGATGATCCACCACCTTTAGTCTTCATCCTTTCCACCTGCACCTTCAACTCGTTCCGTTCTTCGGTCATCTCGCATAATGCTCGCTCTATCTTCCATAACTCTTCCAAGAGAAACACTTTATTTTGGAGTTCTTGTACTTCTGCAGATACTTGATCTTGTTCTCCAACTTTAGTCTTACCCTTTGACTCCACCTTAGTTTCTTCGGACTCCGCCTACTCATCTTCATTCAGATACATCTCGGGATAATCATCATGATCACTCCCCAGATTCACAATGGGTTCATCTTTTCCCACCTCATCAACTGATTCGCTCTGCATTGGCACCTCGGCTACTGGCACTGGTGCAACAGCCGCTAGCATCTCCGTACTCATTTCATCTTCTCCTGACATCCTACAGTCAGTTTAAAAAACTTGATTAGTACTTCACCTGTACAAACTTCTCACACTATGTGTCCATATATCTCACTATCGATATACTTCGGCAATCCCTCACTTAGTACTCTAAATGAGTATTCTATATCTTGCTTATGGTTATAATCCTAGGGTTCCCCCCCCCAACTTAAGGTTTGTAACCTGTAGCTTTGATACCAACTTGTGACGCTCCCAAATTCGGGTTACCTGACCCCGCGAGTTTGGTGCTCACGATCCACAATGTAATTAACATCTAACTACCCATTCATTGATGAATACAGACATACATATCATTAATTAATGTGTTAACAACATCATCCCAGGTAATCTAACCATAACATTACAAATAAACCCTTTAGATATACGAAAAAGGGTTTACAAATACAACAAAATAAAAATGTCCATTATAACTACTCCAGCACTATGCCTTTTGTGACGCCCCCAAAATAGGTATACATCACCCATTCTGAGTTGTCAATACATGGTACAGAAACAACTACAACTTTATTATTACAACAGTAAAACTGTGAGTTTGAATACAAATATTATCTTCTAGACAATATCTATACTCAAATAAATCCTCATCACATTTATTGATACATTATTTTACAAAAATGGTGAGGACTACTAAACAACTCTCTCTAGAACCTTCATTCCATACCCCGACTGCATTTACTCGCTATATTCTCGCCTCCTGAGAAGAAAAATGGAACAAAAAGGAAAAGGGTGAGCTCAACTAGCCCAGTAAAGAATATTATGACTAAGATAATATACAACAAATTATCATTAGTCTTCAACAGGGAAAAAACTAATAGAATACAATAGACAACAAGTTTTAAATCAATATTCGCAGCGAAAATAATAATTCATTAGAAGAGTTAAGTAGAGAATGCAAACTACTATCTTCTATGTATGAATTTAAAAGTTAAATCGCTCATCTTTTATCCCTCGTAACATCAATCAATATACATCCGAATCAAATATTCATCTTTGCACTCTGAGCCAAAGATATTCATCGATTGGTCATGTTCATCTAAACACTGCTCATCTTTGCACTACTACCAAAGATATTCATCGAAATCATTCATCTTTGCACTACAAGCCAAAGATATTCAATAATATCATCATTTAAGACCGAGGATGATGAAAAATATTTTTAAAGAAGCGAATCCGAAGGAAACAAAATGACAAGGATTAAGGATTAAGGATTCATACTTTGTTTTATCCATGTCCAAAAATACCTCAAAATAATCATAGTGGTGTAAAATTCAAGAATGATCAAAACATGGATACAATCAAAGCTAGTATTCGTAATAGATATTTTTTGGAATGAAAAGGAAAATTTTCATTTTTCGATGAAAAATATCGTGATTCGTGAATAGTGTCGATACGTGAATAGTGTCAGATACGTGAATAGTAACTCGACACCAAAAGTTCCAAATTTGATTAAAACTTCAGATCAATATTTCAAAGATAATGATATTGAAGAAATAAAATCATTACGAAAAAATAATATCCCTTACCTCGAAAGACAGTGACTTTAGTTGAAACAGGATATAAGGCTATAACTTGAACTTGCACAGATAGCAATACTCAAAGTATACTCAAAATACTCACAAGAATACGCCGATAATATAGAGAGAGAAAACTTCAGATTTCGGTGTGATTTTCAATTCTAACCTAAGCACCCTATTTTTAGGAAAATCTTTAGAACACCAAAGTAGAAAATTTAATATAATAATATATTTATAAAATTTGTCTCACGCCAACCTTTGAGAATCTGAAATCGCAACCTAACACATGTAAAATGAGGCTCACACATCTAAAAAACGTTTTTCTTTTATAAAATAATTAAAACTTCCAAAAATCAATTATTTCAGATCTTCGAAACTTCAATAATACATAATAAATAGCCCTTTTATCAGAAAATTCGAATCTCACTTTTTTTTTATAGGAAATTCAATTCTCTACAACTCTGCAGAAGAAAGTTTTTCCAAATTCCAAACAGAAATTGACTGAAATCCACAAACAGGCAATTTTACAAGCTATAATCAAATTTCAGTCAAGAAATGGGGTCCACCGACATGTTTAACATGTTTTAAACATTTATTGCAACAAAAATACTCTTCCTCCTCAGATACTCATATATCCCACATTCATTTGTAAAAATATCACCATTATTATATTATTAAAATATAATAATATATTTAAATGAATTATTTTATCGGAAAAAGATAAAATTTCAATTTTCAACAATTGTCACATTAAAAATTTCTCCATCTATATCCACATAAAATCAATATTTTCCTCATCATATGAATCAATAATTAAATAATATTACGAGAATCACAATATTGATAACTGCATACGGTTCTCGTGAAAGAGGGGGCTTTGAATAAGAATTTCTCCTTCTTGGCGCGCGCAATTAGGTGACCAAACCTCTCCCTGTACGTAACTTTCTAGACATTGCCAATAATGTTATCTAATAATATTATTCAGATAATATGAATTATTGCTTCGATAATGAAAAATACTGTAATGACAATTATTGAAACAACAAAGAATATAAAATATCAACGCAACAATTATTAAATCAATAAAATAAAATATTTAATAAAGAATTACTATAACCATTATTGAGTAGTGCCTTCTTACGTAAGAATCAATAATTGGCGCAATACCGTGTGCTACTGTGTTTTAACCATCGAGTATTTTAACAAAGATAATTGCAGTAACAACTACGCCAATTATTTTTAAACAACTTATATTTGTCGCTTTTCTTCATCCAATCGCTTTCGTTATGGGGCCCACACATATCGCGCCAATCGCATTTAATATTTCCGACAAAGATTTAATATTCCACGCACCAAACGAATATTCCCAACAACAATGAATATTTTATAGCCACTTGCTTATTTTGAAATATTTGCGTATTTTACCCATAACTATCCACATTAATCAAATCAACCCTTACTATTTCAAAATAATAAACAGAGAAAATTAAATTTTATTAATAATAAGTTGGGGTCTTACAACCTCCCTCCTTATGAAATTTCATCCTCGAAATTAACGTGACGCACGGTGTTTCAAAAGGTGAGGATACCTTGCTTTCATTTCCGTTTCCAATTCCTAGGTCATTTCCTCTATAAAGCATGATTCCTCCACAAAACTTTAACTTGTGGTATGACCTTTGCAGCAGTAGGGACATGCTCCTTCCTATCCAAGATCTTGATGGTACCTCCTCATCACGTTAAGTCTTCTTGGCTATTTCGTCCGGGTTCTAACTCTATAACGTGGTTCGGGTCTTTCACATATTTACTGAAGTACGGATATGTGAAACACATTATGAACACGAGACATACTTTGAGGTAACGTAGTCTATAGGCTACATTTCCTACCCGGTCAAGAATTTGAAATGGACCAATAAATCGTGGATTGAGCTTTTCTCTTCCCAAATCTTGTAACTCCCTTCCATGGAGCAACTCGCAACAATACATGATCCCCTATACTAAATTCCACGTCCTTTCGATGAAGATCCGCATAACTCTTTTGTCGATCTTGTGCCGCTTTGTATACGTTTGTCGAATCATTTGGATCTTTTTGGTAGTCATACGTATTTAACTCGGGTCCCAACAATGTTGCTTCACCCACCTCATCCCAACATATCGAGAGCGACACTTTCGTCCATATAATGCTTCAAATGGAGCCACACCTATACTTGCTCGATAACTATTGTTGTAGGAGAATTCCACCAATGGTAAATACTTATCCTAACGCCCTTGAAGTTCAGGGACACGAGTCTTAATAAATCTTCAAGAGTTTGAATAGTCCTCTCGATTGTCCGTCCGCTTGAGGATGGTATGCTCAATCAATCAGAACTGCGTGCCCATAGCTTTTTACAAGCTAACCCAAAATCTTGAAGTGAATCTTGGGTCACGATCCTAAACTATGGATATTGGCATGCCATGCAACCTCACAATCTCATTTACATATATACTAGCAAGACGTTCAAGGGAATAAGTCTCCCGTATTGGCAAGAAATGAGCAGACTTGGTTAATCTATCAACAATAACCCAAATAGCATTGATGCCTTGAGAAACCGTAGGAAGACCCGTAACGAAATCCATGGTGATGTGTTCCCACTTCCATTTCAGAATCTCAAGTGGTTGCAACGGACCCTTAGGTACTAGATGCTCCGCCTTTACACGTTGACAAGTTAAACACATCGAGATAAACTTTGCAATCTCTCTCTTCATATTGTTCCACCAAAATGTATGTCGAAGATCACGATACATTTTAGTACTTCCAGGATGGATTGCAAATGGTGTATTGTGTGCCTCCATCATACTCTTGTACTTCAAATCGTAGTCGTTAGGAACACAAAGTCTAGAGTGGACTCAAGTATTCCTTCTTCATCAATTCTCGCTTAGGAATAGCTCCTTCTTGTACTTTCTTCTTCATACGCATCATTTCTAGGCTCGGAGCTTGAGCAACCTTAACTTTTTCTATTAAAGTTGGCTCTGTCGTATACTTGACATCATCACACTCATTCCACGATATGATCTTCTACTCAACGCGTCAACTACCACGTTCGCTTTTCCGGGATGGTATTGAATAGTGTGGTCGTAGTCTTTCAATAGCTCGAGCCAACGTCCACCGCCGCATGTTGAGTTCTTTTTGAGTGAAGAAATATTTAAGGCTTTTATGGTCCGAATATATCTCCACTTTCTCCCCATATAGATAGTGCCTCCATATCTTTAAGCTGAAAACGATCACGCTAACTCTAGATCATGAGTAGGATAATTCCTCTCATATTCTTTAAGTTGTCATGAGGCATAGGCTATGACTTTCCCATGTTGCATGAGAACACATCCTAACCCTTTGCACGAAGCATCGCTTATAGATAACAAATCCATCCGAACTAGATGGTATTGTTAGAACAAAGTCAAATAAGTCTCCTCTTAAGCTCTTGGAAACTCTTCTCGCATTCTTCGCTCCAAACGAATTTTGTATCCTTCCGAAAGTTAATGAGTTAATGGAGTAGCGATTCGAGAAACCCTTCCACTTAATCTCCGATAATAACCAGCTAGACCCAAAAAGCTACGTACTTCGGTCACCAACTTCGGTTGCTCCCAACTTTGTATTGCTTCAATCTTCGCCGGGTCCACGGATACTCCATGTTTCGACACCACATGCCCAAGGAATGCTACTTCCTCAAGCCAAAACTCGCATTTCTTCAATTTGGCATATAGTTTGTTTACACGAAGCCTTTGGAGTACCAGCTTCAAATGGTGCTCATGATCTTCACGAATTTTGGAATATATGAGGATGTCATCAATAAAAACAACAACAAACTGATTTAAATATTCCTTGAATACTCGGTTCATCATATCCATGAAAGCCGCAGGAGCATTAGTCAGTCCGAAAGACATGACTAAGAATTTATAATGCCCGCATCGGAGTTCAAGGTAGTCTTTGGAATATCCTCGTTCTAATCTTGTTGATGATATCCGTAATGAAGATCGATTTTAAAAAGAATTGTGCCCCTTGCAATCGTGGTCAAACAAGTCATCAATACGAGGTAGAGGATACCTATTCTTGATGGTGACATGGTTCAATTTCGATAGTCAATATAAAGTCGCATACTCCCGTCTTTCTTCTTTACGAATAAAACAGAGCACCCCAAGGAGATGTACTAGGACGAATGAAACCAATGTCCAATAATTCACGTAGTTAGACCTTTAACTCTCGAAGTTTAATAGGAGCCATTCGATATGGGGTTTTAGAAATGGGCTTTGTGCAGTTCAAGATCAATAAAGAATTCAACTTCACGCTCGGGGTAGACAGGAAGTTCTTCAGAAATACGTCAGAAAGTTAATAACAAGAGAATATTATTCAAATTTGACGTGTCTTTATTCAAATCCATAACATGGGCTAAGAAAGCTTGACATCCGCTTTTCAATAAACAAATAGCTTTATGATTAGATATGACGTTGATTGATTTTAATGGTTTAGTTGCTTGAATTGCATACAACAGGTTGGTTAGGAATATGAAAACTAACAACCTTACGAAAACAATCAATTTTGGCATGATGAGTAGTTAACCAATCAATCCCTAAAATCACATCATAAGCAAGTATCTTTAAAGAGATAAGGTCACGTGTAAGGTGATGGTACCAACTTGAATCAAACAAGATTTTTAAACAAGTGGATGTGATGAAAGTTTCTCCTAATGAGTTTCCACAGATAGGTCAAAGTCTAATTTTTTTTTGAGTCAAATTTAAACATTGAGCACAAGTAGAGAGAGATAAATGAATGGGTAGTACCCAGATCTAGTAAAGTATAAACTTCACAAGAATTTATGATTAGCTTACCCGTGATCACCTCGTTTGGGTTCCTCGATTTTGACCGATCACAACAAACGCTTCTTCCAGAACTGATTGACTTTAACTTTTTCGGGACGGTCTTTTGAGTCACCGTCCCCGCTTAAACTAGGTTTCACTACCGTATAATCTCGGCGATATGTCCTTCCTTTTTATAATTATAGCATACCTTAAACCTGTTAGGGCGGTTTGGTGATATGTCCCTCTTTCCGCATTTATAGCATATGACCGGTGGTCGTTTCCTCCCTTAGAACCGATTCTTCTTTAAGACCTTTGCCGTCTTCACATGGTCGTTGTTAAATCTCCTCTTTTAAAATCTTCTCCGACTCGCTTCTTCTATTTTCATGGCCATGATTACCACCAGAGTGGTTACCATTTTTGTCCGTCTCATTTTTTCTCCACCGTTATCGTTATTCGCATTGACCGCTTTCTCTGGTATGATCCTCTGGTTATGGTCCTTGGTTGAACATACTCGTTATCTCGCTCTAACAATTGAGCCACGTTAACAACATCGTAATAGAGAAAATTTATGAGAAATGAGATATTGTCGTATCTTTGGGTTTCAAACCTCTCGTAAACATCCGCGTATATCGTTCCTCATTCTCCACCAAATGAGGTGCAAACACGGATAACTCGCAAACTTTGCCTCGTCTTCGAGAGACACCGCCATGTTGTTTTGTTCTAATCGATGAACTCCACTTCCTTCATATGACGAACACTTTCGTGAAAGTATTTGTCATTAAATAGTTTCAAATGTCTTTCAAGACATGCTAAGTGCGGTTGGATGGTACGCTTCACAGACTCCCACCGTGAGTCTCGCTTCGCCACGGAACATAAAGGTGGCGAATGGAACCTTCTGCTCCTCCGTGCATCCCAAGACATCGAATATCTTGGTAATTTACTTGACCCATGTTTCCGCCATAATCGGATCTCGCTTTCCCTTAAATTACGGTGGTCCCAACTCTTTGAATCGCTTGGGTTGTGACAACCCGTGAATTGCTATCATTTCCTCCTCAGATTTTGAACACGAGTCTCCTAAATTCGATTTTGCATGAATCGCAAAAAGCTTCTAAACATCCCTCGCTCATCATCTCGCTCGCTTTCGGTGTTGTTGTTCACGGGAGGAACATTGCCACTGTTGCACGTTCTCCTTGTTCAAAGACAGGCATCTCCACGGTCTCATTTACTCCACTATTAATATTCTCGGTTGACATTCTCAAACATCGTCATAAAAACAAGGGTTAATTAAGGAAATCAATATATCACATAATATCCCTATATACTAACCAACTAACAAATAAGCTTAGGTAGACAGACTAGCGAAGGATTTACTCGTCTCTCTCCTCCTAGTTCTATTCCCGATCTCCATGAGATCATATCCTAAGCTCGATACCAACCGTGGCGCCCCCAAAATAGGTATACATCACCCATTACGAGTTGTCAATACATGGTACATAAACAACTACAACTTTATTATTACAACAAGAAACTGTGAGTTTGAATACAAATATTATCTTCTAGACAATATCTATACTCAAATAAATCCTCATCACATTTATTGATACATTATTTTACAAAAATGGTGAGGACTACTAAACAACTCTCTCTAGAACCTTCATTCCATACCCAGACTCGCACTTCGCTTATATTCTCGCCCCGAGAAGAAAAATGGAACAAAAAAGAAAAGGGTGAGCTCAACTAGCCAAAGAAGAATATTATGACTAAGATAATATACAACAAATTATCATTAGTCTTCAACAGGGAAAAAACTAATAGAATACAATAGACAACAAGTTTTAAATCAATATTCGCAATGAAATAATAATTCATTAGAAGAGTTAAGTAGATAATGCAAACTACTATCTTCTATGTATGAATTTAAAAGTTCGTAAATCTATCTTTTATCCATGTAACATCAATGAATATACATCCGGAATCAAATATTCATCTTGCACTCACAGCCAAAGATATTCATCATTGGTCATGTTCATCTAAACACTGCTCATCTTTGCACTACTACCAAAGATATTCATCGAAATCATTCATCTTTTTTTCACAAGCCAAAGATATTCAATAATATCATCATTTAAGACCGAGAATGATGAAAATATTTTTAAAGAAACGAATCCGGTGAAACAAAATGACAAGGATTAAGGATTAAGGATTCAGTACTTTGTTTTATCCATGTCAAAAATACCTCAAAAAATAATCATAGTGGTGTAAAATTCAAGAATGATCAAAACATGGATACAATCAAAGCTAGTATTCGAGAATAGATATTTTGGACGAAAAGGAAAATTTTCATTTTTAGATGAATAATGTCGATTCGTGAATAAGTGTCGATATCGTGAATAGTCAGATACGTGAATAGTAACTCAGACACCAAAAGTTCCAAATTTGATTAAAACTTTAGATCAATATTTCAAAGATAATGATATTGAAGAAATAATATCATTGAAAAAAAATAATATCCCTTACCTCGAAAGACAAGATTTCTAGTTGAAACACCTGGATATAAGGCTATAACTTGAACTCAGACCATCAGTATAGCAATACTCAAAGTATACTCAAAATACTCACAAGAATACATTCGATAATATAGAGAGAGAAAACTTGATTTCGGTGTGATTTTCAATTCTAACCTAAGCACACCTATTTATAGGAAAATGCTTAGAACACCAAAGTAGAAAATTTAATATAATAATATATTTATAAAAATTTGTCTACGCCTAACCTTTGAGAATCTGAAATCAAGAACCTAACACATGTAAAATGAGGCTCACACATCTAAAAACGCTTTTTTCTTTTATAAAATAATTAAAACTTCCAAAATCAATTATTTCAAGCTTGAATCGTAATAATTCATAATAAATAGCCTTTTATCAGAAAATTCGAATCTCGAGCATATTTATAGGAAATTCAATTCTCTACAACTCTGCAGAAGAAAGTTTTTTCAAATTCCAAACAAAAATTTACTGAAATCCACAAACAGGCGATTTTACAGGCTATAATCAAATTTTAGTCAAGAAATGGGGTCCACCGACATGTTTAACATGTTTTAAACATTTATTGCAACAAAAATACTCTTCCTCCTCGTATACTCATATATCCCACATTCGTTGTAAAAATATCACCATTATTATATTATTAAAATATAATAATATATTTTAATGAATTATTTTATCAGAAAAAGATAAAATTTCAATTTTCAACAATTGTCACATTAAAAATTTTCTTCATCTATATCCACATAAAAATCAATATTTTCCTCATCATATGAATCAATAATTAAATAATATTACAGAATCACAATATTGACAACAGTGCGGTTCCTGGAGAAGGGGCTTTTAATAAGAATTTCTCTTCTTGGTGGCAATTAGGTGACCAAACCTCTCCTTAGCATGAACTTTCTAGACATTGCCAATAATGCTATCTAATAATATTATTCAGATAATATGAATTATTGCTTCGATAATGAAAAATACTATGTAATGACAATTATTGAAACAACAGCAATATAAAATATCAACGCAACAATTATTAAATCAATAAAATAAAATATTGAATAATTAATTACTATAACCATTATTGAAGCAAAGGCCTTCTTACGTAAGAATCAATAATTGACGCTTAATACTGAGTGCTACATCGTGTTTTAACCATCGAGTATTTTAACAAAGATTAACTAGCAGTAATAACTACGCCAGTTATTTTAAACAACTTATATTTGTCGTTTTCTTCATCCAATCGCTTTCAGTTATGGGGCCCACACATGGCTACGCCCATCGCATACGAATATTCCCGACGATCACGAATATTCCATGACCAAACGAATATTCCAAACAACAATGAATATTTTATAACCACTTGCTTATTTTGAAATATTTGCGTATTTTACCCATAACTATCCACATTAATCAAATCAACCCTTACTATTTCAAAATAATAAATAGAGAAAATTAAATTTCAGTAATAATAAGTTGGGGTCTTACACCTTTGCCTTTGTTCTTCTTAGCCCCGCTGGTCTCTTCGTTCCTAGCTGAAATATTTAATTTAGCAAGGGTGATAAACAAATTTTTCCCGCAAGTTAAGACATACAATGAATGTATAAGAATTAAGAATAACAGACTATATATTTTGATAGAATGACACCAAAGTTCGGGGAACATTGAAATAGCTGAACAATTAGTTAATCACTAACAAGTCTTCTCGCATCCTATGTAACCCAATAATTTAATAAAGAAAGAGTACAACGCTTTCAAAATTTCTACGATATTCAATTGAATAACAAGATGGAAATATTTTCCAGAGTTTATGATGAGTGATCCCTAAGGATCATGAACTTCTCTTCTTGAGTAACTATCAAAGATTTACTTTGATATACCCAGGTGTATCAGATAACCATAAAGATTAAATCATACCCCCTATCAAGTACTTAGAGCGACCAACTCCTTGTACCCTATATTATGCATAATACTTATACGCGCGCAAAGGCTGAATATACGACCAAAAATGTTCCCTTTGTATAAAAGGTTGTTCTTCTCAGTCTTAGAATCAGAATTTGATTTAATAACGAAATACAATGATTTCAATATCTAATCATTTCTCTTCTCAAACTTATCAAATTTACTTCCACTTTCTAGCCGAAACAATTGGCATCGATCTATTAATAATAATTGAATTCTCTTATCTTCTCTTTTCTTCTTGAACCTATCAAGTTCTAACAAATGTTTGTCTAATCAGAACAATTGGCTAAGACATTTCTCAACACGATTCAACAATAGACAGGAATTATCTGTACTATTTGCAATCACTAATAGCTTCTACGGATGTGAATATTCAAAAACAATTATTCTCCAAATATATATTCTCAGAATCACCAATTCAATTTGAATTAATAAGTATGCACTAACTGCGAATAATCAACAATAATTCTCAGATGTGGTCTAATCAACAATAATTAACCACCATAATATTTGAAAGTAGTAACTCAAGGTTGAGTTAAGGAAACTTGTCATCCGTGTTGATTACTGCTACACAATATACTTATCTGCGTTTAAAAGACCTATAATCACAATATCGATCTCTTAATTACAACAATAAGACACAATACATAATGCTATAA
Organism: Panax quinquefolius; assembly: GCA_020205615.1. Classification (NCBI taxonomy): domain Eukaryota; kingdom Viridiplantae; phylum Streptophyta; class Magnoliopsida; order Apiales; family Araliaceae; genus Panax; species Panax quinquefolius. Next base: position 123,958,513 of record CM035154.1, on the reverse strand, counting down.
TTTACAATCAATATTTCTCCTAGACAAAATACCACATAGTCACATCAGTGTTTATAACCTATATAAACACTTCTCAAGTCTAACTAGTTCAGTCTGGTTAGACTTCAGTCTGTTCTCGGTGTCCTAGTCACCCTATCCGATAATTAACACACTTATATTATCAATTAAATTCGGTCTCAAAGCTTCAATATTACAATACATAAGTCATATATCATTTATAATATTTTTTGGAAGCTTTTAATAATTTTCAAACAATTATTATAATTCATAAAAAAAATTTAAACACCGAAATTATTTTTAAATGATTTAAATATCAAATAATCTCATCATCATTAATATTTAATAATATTAAAATATTAATGACATACTTATCAAAATATAAAAGTTATTAATAACAACTTAAAATATTTTTAAATCACAAATATTACTCGCTTAAATGATTTTTAAAATAATTAAAATCATTTTTAAACCATCACCATTAATATTTAAATATTAATGAAATTCTCATCAAAATATTAAAAGCCATTAATTATAACTTCAAATATTTTTAAAACATTTTTCTCATTTTGAAATGATTTTTAAATCAATAAAATCATTTTTCCATCATTTATTTAATATAATAATTTAATAAATCTAATATCATTAATATTAATTTATTAATGAAAATTCTCCAAAAATATTAAAAGATATATTTTATAACTCAAAATATTTTTGAACACTTTATTCTAATTTAAAATGATTTTATAATATTAAAATTATTTTTCTCTAACTTATTTAATATACTAATTAAATAAATTAAATACCATTAATATTTAAATAATTATAAATATTAATGAAAAATATTCCAAATTATCAAAAGTTATTTTTCACGACTCAAAATAATTTTTAAAACCATTTTTGTAATTTTTAAAAATTTATTTCTATATTTCATCATTTTCCAGAAATTCAGAAAATAAAAATAATTAAAACCGTCGCTATAGGCTATAGCGACAGTAACCGCCACTGTAGGTGTTCTTGGGCTCAAGAACACTGACATCCCGTGTTTAAAGTCCTCACTTTGACCATCTATGATTCTCAGTTCTTGCATGCTCTGGCCAATCTCAATCATGGATATTGTAGTGTTTATGTAATAATACAATTATAACCAACAATATGGGTCATACAACAACACACTTGGAAGATCCAAGCCCCCAATGTTGCTGTCAGAACGATTCTGGGTTTTCTGGGTAACCCAGAAACCCAAGCAGCTCGAGTAGACATTTTCTAGCTTAATTATCTCTATGTTCTAGTCATCAAATGGTTATGTTTTTGGTCCAAATCAATAGTACTTGTGTCAAGAAACAATTATATATTACCATCTCAGTTTAACAACAACACATTCTCCAGATTGAGCCCGGTCAAAGCCTGTCAGAAGGCATGTTCTTACGGTTTCTGAAAATTCCAGAAACTCTATCCGTGATCAAATGGTCTAGTTTGACCACTCACTTCAACCAACATAGTTGTTGTTTAAGGAATCTAATGTCATGTATCTAAAGTCCACCTAACAGGATAAAAACTGGTTACCATAACACCATTAAATAATATCATATGTGACTGATCAAGGCGATTAAAAATGTTGTGAAACACTAATATACAATTTCTGGGATACCCGGAAATCATCTGGTCATGCTCAGTGAATGGGGTTTGACCGTTAATAACTTGCAATCTGGACATGGAATGACTAGGATTCCATTTCCAGATCACAGACCTCATGTCAAACTACATATTTAAAACATAAAACAACACAAATCATAAACAGGTAAATATCTAAGGCCACTGACATTAGCTTGTCAGAGCACTTTTAGGGTTCTTGAGCAGTTTTGAAAAACTTCACTTTTAAAGCATTTTGATGCCATAGATCTATGATAGATCATCATATATCATTATAAAACCTCTACTAACACATAAATAAACACATAAACATAGATTCTAACTTAGCATACATGATCAAAGTTGAGTTTAGGGTTTATACCTTCTCTTGAATATGCTTTGATCTTAGCTCTACCACACTGATTTGGATATGTTAGAAAGTTATCTAGGGATTGAAACACATTGGTTTTTCGGAGGTTTAGAGAGAGAGAGAAAGAGTTTGTTGAGAGCTTGAGAGAAAAATGAACAACTTTATGAACTTTCTAGCTCTCTCTTAATCTATATATATATTTCGATGCAATACATATAGCTGATGTTGCTATCAATTAAGTAGCTGAGTTGCTGAAATTTAAGTCACATGGCAAGTCAAAGTTGGTGAACAACTAAAGTTTTGCTAAATTCTACAAGTTAACTAATAAAGAATGCCAAAAAGGGTATTTTTGGTCTTTTTTCTTGTAATTTTAAAGGCTTTTTAGACATTTGTCCCACCCCTTAGGGTTTAATCCTTAGGGTTTAACACTAAGGTTCTAACCCTTATATTTTACAACTTTAATTTCTAGGATTTTTTTAATTAGGGTTTTAAATAGAAAATTAAGATTTCTAAAATATAATTAGTGTTTCCTAATTATATTAAAGTTTACTAATCACATTAGGCTTGCTAATTAGGATTAGTGTTTCCTAATTAGGGTTTAGGGTTCTCGAATTTAAAAATAGGATTTCCCAGCATTCGATTAAGGTTCCTAACTATGCGTTAGGGTTTCTTAATTTGAGATTAGGGTTTCTAATCTCTTATTAGGGTTTACTAAGTTTATACCCTATCCGATCAATCATTGATCACAAATTCTATACAGTATAAACACGTACTCATCAATACAATTATTATAATTGTATTTTCTACCAAATCATTACCCACAACTAGGGTTAGGGTTTCTATTATCTGTTAAGTACAACTCTACTCTTATTTCTTAGTCAATACACAAATTGACCACATCTCTATACTTGTATCACAGATACTCAGCACAATATTGATAGTTAATATCAATATTAAATATAAAAATTTATTCGAGAAATTCGGATTATTTGAAATCTTGGGTTATCACAATATCCTTGATTGGGATAATACCTGAAAAACATCTTTTGATAGCACCACATCCTACACCGTCATGTTGAAGGTTCTGGTTGTGGGTCTGCTTGATGACATTGGTTCAGCAATAGCCAACGTGCCTCCACTTCCACCCCCCTTGCTTCTAATTACCTCTCCAGCTTTCTTGTTAGGGCACTCGCAAGCAAGATGATCCTTTGACCCGCATGTGTAACAAGCATTCTTCTTTAGTTGATGGCAATTTGGGGCAATATGACCCTTTTAGCCACAATTGAAACACACTCGCTTACCCTTCAAGCACACTCTAGTGTGAATTTTCCCGCATGTAGCACACACTTCAAATTTTCTTTTCTACTGGCTACTATGTTGACTTCTAGCCCCAAGACTCGTATTCCACTTCCTCTTCAGGTTATTATTATTCCCACCACTGCTATCACCAGTTTTACCTTCATTCTCACTCTTCTTCTTCCTCTGTTCCTAATTGTACTTCGTTACGACATCGCTTCCGCCTTCTATGATAATCGCCTTCTCAAGCACCGCTGCAAACGTCTTCAACTGAAATAGGAAGATCATCACATAAACTGAGGTTTGATCCTCGTCAATCTTCTTGCCTTGCGTTCATCTTTGTTAACTTGATATGAAGCAAACCTCGCCAACTCATTGAACTTTGCTGCATACTCTGAGACCGTCATCGTACCTTGCTTTAGCTCTAAAACTGTACATCCATCTGATTCTGTGAACTCTTTGGGAAATAAGTCTCAAAAAATATTTCCTTAAACCTATCCCAAGTCATTACTCCTTGACCTCCTCGGGTTTTATTTGCTCGCCTCCAATAACTGCCTTCTTCTTTCAACATAAATATCACAAAAGCAGTCTTCTGGTCTTCACCTACTCTTGCAACATTGAAAACCTTTTCTATTTCTATAATCCAAGTTTGTGCTTCAACTGGATTCATGGACCCATAAAATTCTGGTGGTCCAACCGCCTCAAAATCCTTAAAAGTCGCAGCTTGATTCTCGGTTGATTCAGCAGCGCTACCGTCAATAATGTCACTAATTGCTGAACTGGGTTAGCCTCAGCGTTGTTGTTGTTGGTAGACCCCTCAGGGGTTTGTTATAGTGGTTGACGTTTTCTTGGAGGCATTTTCTGTTTAAAAAAATACACTTATTAGATCATTACTCAATCTCTTAAGTATTTTACACTTAACTTGCACATCATAAAAGATTATCACATAACACATAACATCTTGAATAAATATTTAAATTTTATTCATTCAATTTTTTTAAAAAAAACATTAAAACAATAGCATCACTACTATTTACATCACTTTTCCTTAACTAATAAAGTTTCAGGATAACATCATCATATTCCATTGATTACATAACACTTGGGATTTACATCTTATTTATTAATCACACATCAATTACATTCTCTATTATGGCCTACTAAAATGATGCATTTCCTTACGACGCTCCTCTTCCATAATACTGAACATTATTATGTGATCTAACATATACCATTGCAGCATTTCAAACTGAGTCGGATAGTACATGACTCGGTCTTGAGCTCGGTTTTATCACGTTGTTGAAAACATAATTCACCTCTTCCATCTTGATCTTCTTTGCTTGTACCTCCCCCTCTGCTACTTCTGCACGCTGAGAAGCTTTCTCGTACGCGTCTTTAACTCTTGCTCTCTTGGAGGATTCTTCTTTCAAGTTGTCCTTCAGCTTTGTAATCCCTTCCATCAGCAGCTCATTCTCCCCCTCTGTATGAACCAACTTCCATTCCACATTGATGAGACGTTCATCAAGATCCTGGATCTCATCGTCCTTCTGCGCCATCGAAGTCTGACGTTCAGCTACTAACTCCTCTAACTTCTCAACTCTATTATGAAGCACAATGTTGCAGTTATATACCTCATCATACATATGAGCTGCAATAGAGTTTGGTGGAAACTCTTACTCCTCCTCATCTTCATCCGTCTGTGGCAGTTCCACGGGGTCTTCCTCATCCGTGTCTACCACATCCTCATCATCAGTTATACCCCCATGCTCAACCTCTGGGGAATAACCAACGAAGATGACTCCCTTGACACCAGTTGTTCCCAGACTACCTGAATATCTCGAGGCTCCTCCTCTCTAGGCATCTGACACCATCACTAGTCATCTTGACAAAAAATTTTTAAATTTTAAATTACTAATTGTCATTACTCGACACTCATGAGCACATAAGTTGCAACCACATAAGCACATAGAGTGTTTTTATTATTTCTTTCTTAAAACTCAATAAGAGTTTATCAACACTATCTTTTCATTCTACTATAAGGTTACTTCCTAAGGTTTTTCTCCCACCTAAGGTTCACAACCTAAAGCTTTGATACCAACTTGTGACACCCCCAAATCTAGGTACTTCATTCCCGCACGATTTGGTGTTCACTTTCTAATCATACATTTCTAACTACCTAAACATAATAAAATTTAAACAATAAAACTTTCCATTAAAGGGTTACATCATTAAATCCAATAAAATCCCAAGTCATCTAACCTTAAACATTCATCAAATGCCGAAAAGTAAATAATTACATCACAGTAGTTAAAATAAAGTCTGACATCATAAAAGTCAATAAATTTACAAGTCTTCAACACTTGTCCATTTTTCCTTTCCCTTTGCTAGTGGTAGGTTCATCAACCTTCTCAACTTTAGCTACAATGGTTATATATGCAAGAGTGAGCAAAACAAATGCTCACTTGAAATGACAATGAATAATAACAACATAATAACTGCAAATGAACAAGTTCAATTGAACTTAATAACATTCTCTTTCATTGATAATCAAGAACTGAAATCAAAATGTAAAATTTATCTGAGGGTCACAAGACCATGAACTATGTCCAAGGTTATAAGTATTCTTTCAACTTAAACCTAAACAGTCATAAGACTGTAGGGATTCCCCGTACTTAGGGTGATCATCCCTTCGTACCATGTATTGTGCACAAACATCTAAATGCTTATGCGTAATAAATCCCCTATACTAGGGTTGTTCATCTCAGTTTAACATACGAGTCCTCACCAAAGGAAATTTGGTTTGGATAGGTTTCAAGGGTAATTTAGAGTTCAATGAACATGCTCAATAAACTTGCATAATTAATAAGAAGTTGAGGATTAAAACTTGCTCAATAATAGAATTTAGGAATTTGCGTAACAAGAAACAAGTTAAAGATAGGAAACCTTCTCAAAGTAAGAGTTAGGTTAAAGAAATTGAATGATCATAAAAATAGGGTTAGAGAAATTGCATAAAGTAAGTAAGATAGGATAAAGAAAACTTGCATAACAATGATAAATAAGATAGGATAAGGATCTTGCTTTACATAAAAAATAAGGTTTAGGGAACTTGCCTTGTGCGTAAGCTACACAACTATATCACACGTTCGCCAAAGTACCCTACATATACCGTTATAATCAAAATATCAATTAGTTATACTAACATTAACCTTTTATGTTCCATTCAGCATCTTAGTTAAGTTATAACCTTTAACTTAAGGTCTAACCATATTAATCAACCACATAACTCGAATCTGAAAACTCATTAACATATAACGTAAAGCTATAGCATTCAATTTTCATCTCTAACTCTTACAAACATTGAGTTTCAATCGTTATAACTTGTTAATTAATAACTTGAAATCTTCATATTTAGTATTACAATGCATCTACAATCTGTTATAACATCATATAATATGATTAACAACTTCTTATGTTCATAAGATTAAGTTAAGATCGTATGATATGGACTGAAATAAAAAAAAATAGTTTCTGTCAGGGGTTGGCGCGGCCGCGACATTTTAAGCATTAGCACCAGTAGCGGTTGCATTTGGTAATGCATAATTCTAGAATCAGAATCGTTATACAACTTATTGCGAACAAAACTCCAAATTCCTCACTCAACCAGCAACAAAAGCACACACAGACCCTAAAATTTAAGTCAAACAACATAACATATATATGTAACCATTCTAATAACATAAACAACACTAATAACCAATTTAGAGCCTTCAAAAACAAGATTTATGCTTAATATTCATATTTTAACCTATTTAGCGCATACGAACACTACAAATTTATTTCTTGACCAAATCAATCCATTCTACTTGCATTCTTTTCGTATTCCAACATATTAACAATAACAATTATCAATTTACAGATTATACCATAAACTCATAACTAATTTTAGTCTCAAACTAGACCAAAATACACATATTATCACATAAATCATGTTTTCATGAATTTATTTACTAAAAATCATTTCTGGATGATAACTAACAGATTATAAACAATCAATTAGCATATATAAACCACATCTCATCAATTTTAATAACAAAAATCAAAGTTTGTATGAAAACTCAAGAACATAAACTCATGCTTGAAACTAAGAATATTACCTTTGGTTTCTTATGTTTAGATGATGAAGAATACTTTGTTAGTCCCTTCTTTGCTTCCAAACTTCCAATTTTCTCTAAATTTCTCTAAGGCTTCTCACTTTCTTCTCTCTTTTCTCTATTTCTCTCTTCTCTGTTTTCTTCTTTAGTCTTAGGCTTAAGCTAATACACCTAATGTAAAATAAAGAGACGCCAACGTATCACGTATTAAAAATAAAACTGACATAATAATAACTCTATACTTAATATATCGGTTATGCTTTATTTTAAATTTAAAAGTCATAAGGCCTTGTTTGACAAAACCAATTAAAAATAATTGTAAGACCCCAACTTATTATTAATGAAATTTAATTTTCTCTATTTATTATTTTAAAATAGTAAGGGTTGATTTGATTAATGTGGATAGTTAGGGTAAAATACGCAAATACTTCAAAATAAGCAAGTGGTTATAAAATATTCATTGTTGCTTGGGAATATTCGTTTGGTCGTGGAATATTCGTCATCGCTTTGGGAATATTAAATGCGACAAGCCTTAAACCATGTGTGGGCCCCATAACTAAAAGCGATTGGATGAAGAAAACGACAAATATAAGTGGTTTAAAATAATCTCTACAGTAGTTGTTACCGAATTAATCTTTGTTAAAATACCGGTGGTTAAAACACAAGAAGACACCTGTATTGCACCAATTATTGATTCTTACGTAAGAAGGCACTACTCAATAATGGTTACGATAATTAATCGCTTTATTCAATATTTTATTGAGTTAATAATTGTCTGCGTTGATATTTTATATTCTTTGTTGTTTCAATAATTGTCATTATACAAGATTTTTCATTATCAAAGCAATAATTTATATTATCTGAATAATATTATTAGATAACATTATTGGCAATGTCTAGAAAGTTCTATCTAAGGAGAGGTTTGGTCACCTAATAATGCCGCAAGAAGAAGAAATTCTTATTGGAAAGCCACCTCTTTCCTGAACCCGCACAGTTATCAATATTGTGATTCTCGTAATATTATTTGTGAATAATTAATTATTGATTCATGTGATGAGGAAAATATTGATTTTATGTGGATATAGATGGAGAAAAATTGTAATGTGACAATTGTTGAAAATTGAAATTTTATCTTTTTACGATAAAATAATTCATTTAAATATATTATTATATTTTAATAATATAATAATGGTGATATTTTTACAACGAATGTGGGATATATGAGTATACTGAGGAGGAAGAGTATTTTTGTTGCAATAAATGTTTAAAACATGTTAAAAATATGCTCAAGTGGACCCCATTTATTGGATCGAAATTTGATTATAGCTGTAAAATCGCTTGGTTTGTGGATTTCTTGGCCAATTTCTATTTGGAATTTGGAAAAACTTTCAAACAAAGTTGTAGAGAATTGAATTTCCTATAAAAACTCAAGCGTGATTCGAATTTTCTGATGAAAGGGCTATTTATTATGAATTATTGAAGTTCAAGCTCAAATAATTGATTTTAGAAGTTTAAAAATTTAAAATTAGAAAACGTTTTTCATTATGGTGTGTTACATGTGGGTTGAATGAGCTGAATTCAGTTCTTGGAAGGTTGGCGTAGGAAATTTATAATATATATTAATATTTTATTAAATTTTCTGCTTTGGTGTTCTAAGCATTTTCCTATAAATAGGGTGCTTAGGTAGAATTGAAAATCACAATTAAAATCGAAGTTTTCTCTCTATATTATCGGCGTATTCTTGTGAGTATTTTGAGTATACTTTGATTATTGTTAGAGGCAGTGCAAGTTCCTTCAAAGACTATACCCGGTATTCCAACTAGAAGTACTAATCTTTCGAGGTAAGGGATGTTATTTTCTTCTCAAATGATATTATTTCTTCAATATCATTATGCTGAAATATTGGTTGAAACTTTTTATCAAATTTGGAACTTTTCCATGTCGGGGTTACTATTCATGAGTTACTATTCATGAGTTACTATTCACGAGTTACTATTCATGAGTTACTATTCACGAGTTACTATTCACGAGTACTATTCATGAAGCGTGAAGATGTTTTTGGGAAATTTCTATCTTTTGGTGTCTGAGTTAATATTCACGTATACCAAGACTATTCACGATACCAAGACTATTCATCGAAAAATAAAATTTCTTCTTTTTGTCCAAAATATCTATTCTGGATACTAGCTTTGATTGTATCCATGTTTTGATCATTCTTGAATTTTACACCACTATGATTATTTTTGAGGTATTTTTGAACATGGATAAAACAAAGTACGAATCCTTAATCCTTAATCCTTGTCATTTTGTTTCACTGGATTCGTTTCTTTAAAAATATTTTTCATCATCCTCGATCTTAAATGATGATATTATTGAATATCTTTGGCTGTAGAGTAAAGATGAATGATTTCAAGAATATCTTTGGTAGTAGTGCAAAGATGAAGCAGTGTTTAGATGAACATGACTAAATCGATGAATATCTTTGGCACAGTAGTGCAAAAGATGAATATTTGATTCCAGATGTATATTGATTGATGTTACAGGGATAAAAGATAGACTATGAACTTTTAAATTCATACATAGAAGATAGTAGTTTGCATTCTCTACTTAACTCTTCTAATGAATTATTATTTTCGCTGCGAATATTGATTTAAAATTTGTTGTCTATTGTATTCTATTAGATTTTTCCCTGTTGAAGACTAACGGTAATTTGTTGTATATTATCTTAGTCATAATATTCTTTACTGGGCTAGTTGAGCTCACCCTTTTCTTTTTTGTTCCATTTTTCTTCTCAGGAGGCGAGAATATAGCGAGTATTTGAAATGAGGTATGGAATGAAGGTTTTAGAGAGAGTTGTTTATTAGTCCTCACCATTTTTGTAAATTAATGTATCAATAAATGTGATGAGGATTTATTTGAGTATAGATATTGTCTAGAAGATAATATTTGTATTCAAACTTACAGTTTTACTGTTGTAATAATAAAGTTGTAGTTGTTTACATACCATGTATTGACAACTCGGAATGGATGATGTATACCTATTTTGGGGGCGCCATGCGGTTGGTATCAAAGCTTAGGGATATGATCTCTGGCATGAGATCGGGGAATTGAACTAGGAGGGGAGAGACGAGTAAATCCTTCGCTAGTGTGTCCTACCTAAGCTTATTTTTTTTAGTTAGTCAAGATATATAAGGATGTTATGTGATATATTGATTTCCTTAATTAACCCTTGTTTTATGACGATGATTTGAGAATGTCGAATCGAGAATATTAACAATGGAAATGAGGCCGAGTGGAAACGCTCAGTACTCACCAACGAGGAGAATGTGCAACAGTGGCAATGTTCCTCCCTGTGAATAACACCACCGAAAGCGAGATGATGAACGAGGGATGTTTAGAAGCTTTTTGCAGTTCATGCAAAATCGCACGAGGGAGACTTCGTGTTGTAATACTGAGGAGGAAATGATAGCAATTCACGGGTTGTCATACCCAAGCGATCAAAGAAGTTTGGACCACGAATTTAAGGGAAAGCGGATCCGATCATGGCGGAAACATGGGTCAAGCAAATTACCAAGATATTCGATGTCTTGGGATGCACGGAGGAATGAAGGTTCCATTCTCCACCTTTATGTCCGTGGCGAAAGGCGGACTCTTGGTGGGAGTGCGTGAAGCGCATCCCATCCGGCCGCATTCAAAGATGTCTCGGGAGCGTTTGTAAACTATTTAATGACAAATACTTTCTCGAAAGTGTTCGTTATATGAAGGAAGTGGAGTTTATTAGATCGGAGCGAGAACAACATGGCGGTGTCTCAAAGACGAGGCAAAGTTTGTAGAGTTATCGAGTTTGCACCTCATTTGGTGGAGAATGAGGAACGATGACGCGGATGTTTCTTAGAGGTTTGAAACCCAGATACGTCCAAGTATCTCATTTCTCATAAATTTTCTCTCTACTCGGATGTTGTAAACATGGCTCAATTATTAGAGCGAGATAACGAGTACGGCCAACTAAGGGACCACAACCGAGGATCGTATCGAGATAGCGATCAATGTAATAATGATAACCAAATGGAGAAAGAAACAGACGGACAAAATGGTAACCACTCTCGTGGTAATCATGGCCATGAAAATAGAAGAAGCGAGTCGGGGAGGAGATTTTAAAAAGAGGAGATTTAACAATGACCATGTGAAGACGGCGGTCTTAAGAAGAATCGGGTTCTAGGGAGGAGAACGACCACCGGTCGTATATGTTACAAATGCGGAAAAGAGGAACATATCACCAAACCGCCCACAACAGTTCAAGGTATGCTATAATTGTGGAAAGGAAGGACATATCGCTCGAGATTATACGAAGAGCGAAACCTAGTTCGGTGGGGACGGTGACTCAAAAGATCGTCCCGTAAAAGTCAAAGTCAACGATTCGGAAGAGCGTTTGTTGTGGATCGGGTCATAATGCGAGGAACCCAAACGAGGTGATCACGGGTAAGCTATTTATAAATTCTTCTTGAAGTTTATACCTTACTTGATACTGGGGTGCTACCAATTCATTTATCTCTCCGCATGTGCTCAACGTTTAAACTTGACTCAAGAAATTAGACTTTGACCTTTCGTGGAAACTCGTTAGGAGAAACTTTCATCACATCCACCGTTTATAAATCTTGTTTGATTCAAGTTGGCACCATCACCTTACCATTGACCTTATCTCTTTAAAGATACTTGCTTTTGATGTGATTTTAGGGATTGATTGGTTAACTACTCATCATGCCAAAATTGATTGTTTTCATAAGGTTGTTAGTTTTCATATTCCTAACCAACCTTTGTTATTTAATTCAAGCAACTAAACCATTAAAATCAATCTTTGTCATATCTAATCATAAAGCTATTCGTTTATTGAAAAACGGATGTCAAGCTTTCTTAGCCCATGTTATGGATTTGAATAAAGACACGTCAAATTTGAATAATATTCGATGTTATTGACTTTCCGACGTATTTCGAAGAACTTCCCTGCCTACCCCCGTAACGTGAAGTTGAATTCTTTATTGATCTTGAACTTTGCACAAAGCCCATTTCTAAAACCCCATATCGAATGGCTCCTATTGAACTTCAGGAGTTAAAGGTCCAACTACTGAGGAATTATTGGACATCGGTTTCATTTGTCCTAGTACATCTCCTTGGGGTGCTCCTGTTTTATTTGTAAAGAAGAAAGATGGGAGTATGCGACTTTGTATTGACTATCGGGAATTGAACCATGTCACCATCAAGAATAGGTATCCTCTACCTCGTATTGATGACTTGTTTGACTAGTTGCAAGGGGCACAATTCTTTTCAAAAATCGATCTTCGATTACGGATATCATCATTTGAAGATTAACCGAGGATATTCCAAAGACGCGCTTTAGAACTCGCAGACGGGCATTATGAATTCTTAGTCATGTCTTTCGGATCGACTAATGCTCCTATGACTTTCATGGATATGATGAACCGAGTATTCAAGGAATATTTGGATCGGTTTGTTGTTGTCTTTATTGATGACATCCTTATATATTCCAAAAGTCGTGAAGATCATGAGCACCATTTGAAGTCGGTACTCCAAAGGCTTCGTGAAAACAAACTATATGCCAAATTGAAGAAATGCGAGTTACGGCTTGAGGAAGTAGCATTCCTTGGGCACGTGGTGTCGAAACATGGAGTATCTGTTGATCCGTGAAGATTGAAGCAATACAAAGTTAGAGCAACCAGAAGTCGGTTGATTGAAGTCACGTAGTTTTTGGGCTTATTTGGTTATTATCGGATATTCGTGGAAGGGTTTTCTCGAATCGCTACTCCATTAACCCAAACTAACTCGGAAGGATACAAAATTCGTTTGGAGCGAAGAATGCGAGAAGAGTTTCCAAGAGCTTAAGAGGAGACTTATTTTAAGACTGTTCTAACAATACCATTTGGTTCGGATGGATTTGTTATCTACTGGCGATGCTTGAGCAAAGGTTAGGATGTGTTCTCATGCAACGTGGGAAAGTCATAGCCTATGCCTCATGACAACTTCTGAGTATGAGAGGAATTATCCTACTCATGATCTAGAGTTAGCGATAGTCGTTTCGCGCTAAAGATATGGAGGCACTATCTATATGGGGAGAAAGTGGAGATATATTCGGACCATAAAAGCCTTAAATATTTCTTCACTCAAAAGAACTAAACATGCTGGCAATGACGTTGGCTCGAGCTATTGAAAGACTACGACCACACTATTCAATACCATCACGGAAAAGTTTAACGTGTAGTAGGCGACGCGTTGAGTAGAAGATCATATCACGAGGAGCGAGTGCGATGATGTCAAGTATACGATAGAGCCAACTTTAATAGAAAAAGTTAAGGTTGCTCGAGCCACCGACCCAGAAGAGCGTGATCGCGTATGAAGAAGAAAGTACAAGAAGGAGCTATTAGGAGCGAGAATTGATGAAGAAAGAATACTTGAGTCCACTCTAGACTTTGTGTTCCTAACGACTCGATTTGAAGTACAAGATTATGATGGAGGCACACAATACACCATTTGCAATCCATCCGGAAGTACTAAAATGTATCATGATCTTGACATACATTTTGGTGGAACAATATGAAGAGAGAGATTGCAAAGTTTATCTTAATGTGTTTAACTTATCAACGTGTAAAGGCGAGCATCTAGTACCTAAGGGTCCATTGCAACCACTTGAGATTCCGAAATGGAAGTGGGAACACATTACCATGGATTTCATTCACGGGTCTTCCTACGGTTTCTCGAGGCATCAATGCTATTTGGGTTATTGTTGATAGATTAACCAAGTCCGCTCATTTCTTGCCGTCACGGAGACTTATTCACTTGAACGTCTTGCTAGTATGTACGTGAATGAGATTGTGAGGTTGCATGGCATGCACTGTATCCATAGTTTTGGATCGTGACCCAAGATTCACTTTAAGATTTTGGGTTAGCTTGCAAAAAGCTATGGGCACGGATTTAGGATTGATTAAGCATACCATCCTCAAAGCGGACGGACAATCGAGAATGGACTATTCAAACTCTTGAAGATCTATTAAGACTCGTGTCCTAGACTTCAAAGGCGGTTGGGATAAGTATTTACCATTGGTGGAATTCTCCCTACAACAACGATTATCGAGCAAGTATAGGTGTAGCTCCATTTGAAGCATTATATGGACGAAAGTGTCGCTCTCCGGTATGTTGGGGACGAGGTGGGTGAAGCAACCTTTGTTGGGACCCGAGTTGAGTACGTATGATTACGGAAAAGATCCAAATGATTCGACAACGTATACAAAGCGGCACAAGATCGATAAAAGAGTTATGCGGATCTTCATCGAAAGGACGTGGAATTTAGTGTAGGGGATCATGTATTATTGCGAGTTGCTCCATGGAAGGGAGTTACAAGATTTGGGAAGAGAGAAAGCTCAATCCACGATTTATTGGTCCATTTCAAATTCTTGACCGAGTAGGAAATGTAGCCTATAGACTCGCGTTACCTCGAGTATGTCTCGTGTTCATAATGTGTTTCACATATCTCGTACTTCAGTAAATATGTGAAAGACCCGAACCACGTTATAGAGTTAGAACCTGGGACGAGATAGTGAGAAGACTTAACGTATGAGGAGGTACTGTCAAGATTTTGGATAGGAAGGAGCATGTCCTACTGCATGAAAGGTCATACCACAAGTTAAAGTTTTGTGGAGGAATCATGCTATAGAGGAAATGACCAGGAATTGGAAAGCGGAAATGAAAGCGAGGTATCCTCACCTTTTGAAACACACACAGTCGTCACGTCAATTTCGAGGACGAAATTTCATAAGAAGGGGAGGTTGTAAGACCCCAACTTATTATTAATGAAATTTAATTTTCTCTATTTATTATTTTAAAATAGTAAGGGTTGATTTGATTAATGTGGATAGTTAGGGGTAAAATACGCAAATACTTCAAAATAAGCAAGTGGTTATAAAATATTCATTGTTGTCGGGGAATATTCGTATGACGGCGCAGCCATGTGTGGGCCCTATAACGAAAAGCGATTGGATGAAGAAAATGACAAATATAAGTGGTTTAAAAATAATATACAGTAGTTATTACCAATTATCTTGTTAAAATACCCGGTGGTTAAAACACAGTAGCACACGGTATTGCACCAATTATTGATTCTTACGTAAGAAGGCACTACTCAATAATGGTTATAGTAATTACTCTTCAGTATTTTATTGAGTTAATAATTGCTGCGTTGTTATTCATATTATCTGAATAATATTATTAGATAACATTATTGGCAATGTCTAGAAAGTTCTGTCTAAGGAGAGGTTTGGTCACCTAATTACGCTACCAAGAAGAAGAAATTCTTATTGGAAAGCCCCTCTTTCTGAACCCTGCACGGTTGTCGATATTGTGATTACGTAATATTATTTGTGAATAATTAATTATTGATTCATGTGATGAGGAAAATATTGATTTTATGTGGATATAGATGGAGAAAAATTGTAATGTGACAATTGTTGAAAATTGAAATTTTATCTTTTCTAATAAAATAATTCATTTAAATATATTATTATATTTTAATAATATAATAATGGTGATATTTTATAATGAATGTGAGATATATGAGTATACGAGGAGGAAGAGTATTTTTGTTGCAATAAATGTTTAAAACATGTTAAACATGTCGGTGGACCCCATTTATTGGTGAAATTTGATTATAGCTTTGTAAAATCGCCTTGTTTGTGGATTTTGGTCAATTTCTATTTGGAATTTGGAAAAACTTTCTTCACAAAGTTGTAGAGAATTGAATTTCCTATAAAAACTCGCGTGATTCGAATTTTTTTCGATGAAAGGGCTATTTATTATGAATTATTGAAGTTCAAAGCTCAAAATAATTAATTTTTGGAAGTTTAAAATATTTAAAATTAGAAAACATTTTTTTCATTATGGTGTGTTACACATGTGGGTTGAATGAGCTGAATTCAGTTCTTGGAAGATTGGCGTAGGAAATTTATAATATATTAATATTTTATTAAATTTTCTGCTTTGGTGTTCTAAGCATTTTCCTATAAATAGGGTGCTTAGGTTAGAATTGAAAATCACACCGTAAAGCTGAAGTTTTCTCTCTATATTATCGGCGTATTCTTGTGAGTATTTTGAGTATATTTTGAGTATTGTTAGACGGTGCAAGTTCCTTCAAAGACTATATACATTATTCCAAATTTAGAAGTACTAATCTTTCGAGGTAAGGATGTTATTTTCTTCTCAAATGATATTATTTCTTCAATATCATTATCTTTGAAATATTGGTTGAAACTTTTTATCAAATTTGGAACTTTTCCATATGGGGTTACTATTCATGAGTTACTATTCATGAGTTACTATTCACGAGTTACTATTCATGAGTTCTTATTCACGAGTTACTATTCAAAAGTACTATTCATGAAAGCGTGAAGATGTTTTTTGGGAAATTTCTATCTTTTGGTGTCGAGTTACTATTCACGTATCGGCACTATTCACGTATCTGGCACTATTCATAAAAATAAAATTTCTTCTTTTTGTCCAAAATATCTATTCGGATACTAGCTTTGATTGTATCCATGTTTTGATCATTCTTGAATTTTACACCACTATGATTATTTTTGAGGTATTTTTGAACATGGATAAAACAAAGTACAGAATCCTTAATCCTTAATCCTTGTCATTTTGTTTCCTTTGGATTCGTTTCTTTAAAAATATTTTTCATCATCCTCGGTCTTAAATGATGATATTATTGAATATCTTTGGCTTGTAGTGCAAAGATGAATGATTTCTGAAGAATATCTTTGGTAGTAGTGCAAAGATGAGCAGTGTTTAGATGAACATGACCAATCGATGAATATCTTTTGGCTGTAGTGCAAAGATGAATATTTGATTCGGATGTATATTGATTGATGTTACGGGGATAAAAGATAGGCGATGAACTTTTAAATTCATACATAGAAGATAGTAGTTTGCATTCTCTACTTAACTCTTCTAATGAATTATTATTTCAACATTGCGAATATTGATTTAAAATTTGTTGTCTATTGTATTCTATTAGATTTTTCCTGTTGAAGACTAACTAAGTAATTTGTTGTATATTATCTTAGTCATAATATTCTTTCTTGGGCTAGTTGAGCTCACCCTTTTCCTTTTTGTTCCATTTTCTTCTCGGGAGGCGAGAATATAAGCGAAGTACGCAGTCGGGGTATGGAATGAAGGTTTTAGAGAGAGTTGTTTAGTAGTCCTCACCATTTTTGTAAATTAATGTATCAATAAATGTGATGAGGATTTATTTGAGTATAGATATTATCTAGAAGATAATATTTGTATTCAAACTTACAGTTTTACTGTTGTAATAATAAAGTTGTAGTTGTTTCTGTACCATGTATTGACAACTCAGAATGGGTGATGTATACCTATTTTGGGGGCGTCACAATAATGACTTAAAATTCTTATGCCTATATTGGTAAAACCCATTTAAATTAAAGACTTAACATACATTAATCCTTATTTGGCAAAACTGAATTAAACTCTTTTAATTTATTTTAATAACTTATTAATAATATAGTTTATTGTTCCCACTTTATTTAAATAAATTCTCATATTAAAGCTAATAACAACTTATTAAATCAATTTTCCACATAATCACATTGCCATAAAATTATAATTTTCATTATAATTTTATTTAATAAATTAACACATTACTTTCATTACTAAATTAAATTAAAACCACATTATAAAAATTGACTTAATCCTTATCAATTCTTGAATTTAATTATTAAATTAAATTAGAATATTACCACATAATAATTAATTCATCATTCTTTTATTATAATTAACTTCAAAATTACCAAATTACCAATTATCAACATAATTAACATATTACCTTAATTGAGTTAATTCCCCACAACTCATGAATTATTTATTTAACTAATAAATAATTAAATTAAACAAATATTTATTTAACAATAAACACATCAACTAAAATATTTATTTAATTCAATAAATATTTGAAGTTACAATTAAAATTCTGGATTGTTACAGTAAGCGTACAATTTAATCCTTCCACCATACAATGTCCTAATTAAATATAAGACATTGAATTACTGTCAAGTCTTATTTTATGTAATTATATGTATTTTAATTCCCAAATGCACAACTCCGAATAAATGCATATTAGAAACTAATTTCTAATTTTATTTCACCTTGGCCAAGGATTCCTGGGTTGTCATTTATCGAATCACATAGGACATTTCTCTTCTTTTACTAGAAGTGGTAGATTTTTTATTGATCACTCATTATCTCCATATATAACTTATTACTCCGAAGCATACCCTTTGATATACCCAAAGAGTCTTAAGTAATAAGTCAAAGTGTAATTCATTATATATAAGATACGATCATGATCTCAAGTCTAAGGATCATTTGTACTACTATCATTACAAGAATTCCTATTGACAGACAAGTAAAACTCCATTAGGTATTCATTAGCGAGTCATGTTCAGTGAACTTATTCTCCAATAATCTGACAAGGAAGAGAGTGACTTGATCGAGGTGAATACACACATGTTAAACACAGGGATTGTAGAGAGGTTGGTGGTCTAAAGGCGCTCATTGAGGATATGAAGTCAACTTCACTCCCAAAAATGCAGTTGAACGGGAGTGTAATAAAGCATTGTTGGTTATATGAGGTAAACAATCAGCATTCTAAAAATATCCCAACCGATCCGGACTAGAAAGCAGGAGTAGTCGGTGAAAGACTTAAAAACAAGCTTCGTTGGGAGGCAACCCAATTTTCTTGTATTCTGATATTTAGTTTCATCTTACATAATTTAGTAGCTTAGTTAATAATGTTAGTATAAAATAGTTCAAATTTTTGCAATTTATAGGTTAGTAGTTAATTAGCTTGTTATTGAGTGGTTACTTAATACATTCTTGCTCAATTTTATCTGCGATTAACTTAAATCATGGGTTTTAACGGTTTTCGAGAACAAAGGAGGAAGTTATCGTGCGTCTTTGGTCAAAATAGCGATAAATCAAAGTCGATACAAGACTTGCGTACGCCTTGATTGGTGGACTCTCTGGACATACGCCGCATTTGGTGGTTGTGTCAGCAAAAAGGACCTGCCTCGTGAAGTGCGAGATTTTAGATTTTAAAACTCTTCTGCAGATCGTGCTCATACCACTCATATCTCTCAAAACTAAAACCAAAGCTATATAAGACCCACGACAAAACCCCAATCCTCCCATTACACACCAAATTAAGTCCACTCATCGAAATCTTATATAAACAAACCCCAATCTTTCCTATCCTCAACCAAATACACATTAAATTCTCAGATTTTTAAACAAAAAACCTATGGTTTCTCATTAGTTTTGATTTTCAAGAAAAGAAGGAAAGGAAAGCTTTGCAATTGGTAGTCCACCACTTTAATATCATCATAGAGTCAAGCAATCAGTGTGTGTATGTAACAACCCGAGAATTTATAGAATTTATAAAATCTTAAATGACTGAATAAAGGTTAGATAATAAGACCTAGACAGGAAATAAGGTATGGATTTCAAATTTTTTTTGAAGGATTTGTATAAATTACAAACTGTAAGTAATTATCTGATAGCGAGGTATATGGTTTTGTGCATTGTGATTATATGTGTGTACGGTATGTGGTTAAGGGTTAAGTATGAATCAAATAAGTTATAACATTGACAAACCTTAATGTTATGATAAGAACATCAATGTTCAGATAGTAAACCCTAACGATTGGTTAGAAATCCTAATTCTAGCTTTGGAAACCCTAATTTCATTTCTAGAAACCCTAAACCCTAATTGGGAATTTCTAAACCCTAATTTAGGAACCCTAATGTAAGACCCCAACTTTTATGAATAAATAATAGTTTTCTTGAAATATATTTTTGAATATTATGGTGTGGATTTGATATAATGTTATAGTTGTAATATTAATATTAATGATGAAATTGATAGTTCCATTGTGTTGGAATTATTAGTGTTAGTGGAAATCGACATTTATTTCGATATTAATTGATGTCTGGAAGTTATACTGACTAGTCGGGTAATTAATCGGATAAATGAGCAATTAATTGCTATTAATTCACATGCTTATAACTATTTGTTCACATGTGTGTAGTATTGATTCACATTATTGTACTATTAGGGGAGTTGGTGCAAGATTGATAATACTTGCATGACTAAGTTAAAAATGGAGGTATAGATGGAGGTACTATACTGTAATTCGTATTTTCACATGATTATAACTATTTATTCACATGATTGAACTATTGATTCACATGATTGACTATTAGGGGAGGTGGTGCAAGTTTGATAATACTTGCAGGACTAAATTAAAAATGAAGAAAAAGGAAGGTATTATCTTTGTAATATTTTGAGCCCCAAAATGTGCAATTATCGAAACTATAATTTCCTATAAATAGATGCTCATTCTTCCTTCATTTCTCACCAATTCACAAAAGCTATAGAACAATTATTATAGAGAGAAAGAAGAAGAGAAGTCTGCTACCTCACTATTCCAGTATCCAATTTTTCTAAGGTAAAGGGTATTATTCTTTCGAATTCATGAGAGAGTTATTTTCTTTCAATACTCGTGAGGTTGTTATTCCAGTCTTTATTATTATGTTGGAATAACACATACATCTGATACCACATACATGGTGAAATTTTTACATTATTCCATCCTTTATTATTACATTGGAATAACTCATCGTGTGGTGTATCGCATGCCAGTGAATCTGTTGTTATTCCATTCTTTATTATTACATTTGGAATATCCATGCATGCAAGAGTTACGCATGACTGGTTCCATTCTTTATTATTACATTGGAATAACTCGTCATTTGGATTATGCACGCCGGTGAATTCTTACGTTATTCCATTCTTTATTATTCTATTGGAATAACACATCATGTGGATTACCGCATGCATGGTGAATGATCCTTCATATTCATTCCTTATTAAATTGTGGAAATGATCTGTCTACGTGGATTACCGCATGGCGGGCAAAAATCCTTTTGCGGTTTCATATATTCTATTATACTCAGTTAGTTAAAGTTTTGACTTCTATACTCCATGAAATTAGTGGACTATCCTTGATATTTGCGCTTCATCCAGTATCTTTTCATGGAAATATTCTTCTGAGCATTCTTGAATTTTACTCCACAAAGAAGTATCATGTTGACAATTTGGACGTTATTGATTTCTGGATAAATTAAAATTATAAATTTTAAAATTTATCCTTGAACTTGTTTTATTGAATTATTATGTAATTGTCATCGTCGTCATGCTTATATTGTGATGAAAGTCATCTTTGGCTTACGTGCATAGATGGACTTGGTATGATTATGACCAGGGATTATTCGGTATAATCTTGACCGTAATGTGACGAATGATGTGTTAAAAGTCCTCATTGACCTGTAGTTCATTGATGTGTAGTTGTTGGTGTGATTATGACCAGGGATTATTCGGTATAGTCATGACCATTGATGATTACATGAATATCCTTGGTCGTGATGTAGGGATGATTCAATTTTATTTATTAAGCTGAGTCTCAGCGATAAAGTTGATAAAAAACTTTTTAAATCATAGAAGATACTAGATTTTATGCTCTACTTGACCCTTCTAATGGATTGCTTGTTCCGCTGCAGTTAAACTTGTTGTCTATTATATTCTATCAGTTTAACATTGTTGAAGGCTAATGATAATTTATTCTGCATTATCTTAGTCATAATATTTCATACTGGGCTTGTTAAGCTCACCCTTTCTTTCAAATTCTCTGAGTGAAATGAGAACGTGGCAGGACTAGTCGGGGAATGGAGTGATGGTCCAGATGATAGCATTAGTAGTCCTCACTATTCTGTTAAATATTGTCACAATAAATGTAATGAGGACTCCATTGAGTGTGGATATTATCTAGATGACAATATTCTTATTAAAACTCTTAGATTATGTTTTGTCGTATTTTACACGACTGCTGTATAATTAAGTTGTATTTGAATTTTGTACCATGTATTTGGCGACTCAAGATGGGTGATGTATACCTATTTTGGGGGCATCACACCTAATGTTAAGTATTAAGACTTAAAGGTTAAAAGTTATGGGATATATGTGAAATGACCAAATTACCCTTCGAATTGTTGGGGAAATGACCAAAATACCCTTAGTAGCTGTGAAATTACCAAAATGCCCTTTTACTTAGCTTTTAAGTAAAAGATTTCACCAAATCTTGGTGAGTCATCAATCTAGATATGCCATGTGCTTCAAATCCCTTTGTATCAGCCACAAGATGACACCTAGCAACAATTACAAACATTGAATCAAAAGATTAGTAATTATTGTAAGAAAATATCTCACTTTAGTTCATAACCTAGCCAACACTTTCTCTCTCTCCAATTCTCGAAATGTTGAGAGGAAGTCAGTAAAAGTTAAGCCCATAACATCGCATACACTAGCCAAGATCATATCATAAGGGCAGAATCAATGATTGAAGCATTAAAGGTATAAACCCTAATCCATGCTAGATCCTTATGATTTATGTGAACTATGTGTTTTGTTGTTTAGATTAGTGTTTTAAGATGTTATTTAGTGATCTATGATGTTACATCATTGATCCAAAACATCTAAGTGTAAGAAAATAAGAATTTATGAAAATAGTCAAAAACCCTAATTTGAGGTCTGACAACCATATGTTAGAGCCTCTAGATCTCAATCTGTTAGATGTTAGGATGGCTAAGTGTATCATTGATATTCTATGCCATGAGGAGAGTAGACTGGAAGTGGAATCAAGTTCATACCATGTCTAGATCTCAAGTTATTCATGGTCAAACTTGGTTGACCAGTCACGGAAACTGGGTTCTGGAAAACCCAAAAAACCCAGAATTTGGCTGACAAAATTTTTCAAGCCTCTGATCTTGTAGTTGTTAAGGTTTTAAGCTATGAGAGTGTATCATTGATATACTCTGAAATATGGACTACAAAACCATGATACTAGAACACCTAGATCATGACCAGGATCAAAGATATTGTTGGTCAAATATGGGTTGACCAACTAATTGGGAAAGATTTCTGGAAAAACTAGAATCTTCAAGAACAAGTTTCTGACACCATTTTTACTGGCCTAGATCTTTCAGTTGTGAAGTTGTTAAGCTACAAAAGTGTATTACTTTTGTACCGTGACATACATACTACATAAGTGTTACACTTTAACATTTAGAGTAAGCCTAGAATCCAAGTTATAAAGGCTAGAAAAAGGACCCTTGACGCTGTTCTTATTTTCTAGGTAACCAAGAAAATGAAGAACAACTCTGACAGTCATTTTGAAGGATTATATCTTCAAGATGTGATGTAGTTTGACACTAAACTTTGTTTGTGCTTGTAGTATTACATCAATACTACATAGGTAGTACACCTAAATGCCTAGAAACATCAAGATAAAAGATCTATAAGTGGTCAAACTGGGCTACTAAGACACTTACTTTGAATGTTCTTGATGGCTCAAGAACACCTATAGCGACAGTTTTGTCGCGATAGGCCCATTTAGCGACAGTTTTATTAAAAATGATTTATTTAATTTAAATAATTAGAATAAAATGGAAAATAATTATGAAAAATTCATAATTAATTTGTAAAAATTATTTTAAGGTATAAAAATTAACTTTTAATAATTTGGGATATATTTCATTAATATTTTGATTTATTTAAATATTAATGATATTTAATTTATTTAATAATAATATTAAATAAATTACTTAAAAATGATTGTAATATTTTAAAAATCATTTGAAAATATATTAAAGTTTTAGAAAATATTTTAAGTTATTTTGAATGACTTTTAATAATTTGATATGAATTTCATTAATATTTAATATTAATGATAATAAATTTATTTAATAATTATATTAAATAAATTATGGAAAAATAGTTTTAATGTTTTAAAATCATTTAAAAATGACTTTAAAGGTTTTAAAAATGTTTTAAGTTATAAAACATAACTATTAATATTTTTTCATGAAATACATTAATATTTTTATATTAATGGGTTAATTAATAATAGTTTTAAATACTTTAAAATCATTTAAAGGTGATATTAAGGTATTAAAATACTTTGTGTGATAATAAATAACTTTTAAATATTGTGACACGAATTTCATTAATATTTGAAATTTATTAAATATTAATGATAATGGAATTATGTGGTATTATAATCATTTAAAAATGATATTAATGATTGAAAAATTATTATAAATGATAATAATTATTTGAAAATTATTATGAGCTATTAAAAAATATTTTGACTAATAACTAAATTATATAAGATAATATTAAAGCGTTTAAGTAAAGTCTTATTGAAAATAAGCTCGATAATTATTTGATTAGGCAATCGGGATGTCGAAATAGTACCGAACTCAATTCAGACTGAAATAGTTTGACTTGATACCAGGTTTTATATGTTTTAGTGACTGTTAAGGATATGTGCTTGTGTGTTTAGGATATAGTATAACTATATTTAACAGTAAGATATGTGATGATATTATTCTAATTGAGAGATTGATATTATCAATATTAGGTCTTTCAATTGAAGATAAAATAGATTGCGTAGCAGTAGTCGACGGTACATGCAAGTTTTTTGACTCGAACTCGAGTTATTATTGTAAAGTATGTTCGTGGTTAATCATTGTTGATTATATCACCTCTTTGATTATTGATTCGCACGTTGTTCATGTTGTATATGTTCATCAGGTATGAAAGGCTGATCACCTTCATTACCATTTGGTTCAGTTAATTTATTCATGTTCATTGTTGGCCATTCATCATTATTGACTCAATCATGCAGTTATGAAAATTGATTCATGTTGTTTCATAATTATGTTATATTGTTGAAAGTTTGTCAGCCAACTTATTATTCTTTCAATCATATATATCTTTCTTTGAACTTAAACTTGTTAGGCAAACTTGTTACTCACCCTTACTATATAATGATAAACATTTCAGATTAAGACGACTACTTCAGACACAGGCAAAGGTAAAGACAAGTTACAAGAATGGATTATTGTACATGTTAAAATCGTAATAGTATTAAAGGCAAATAACATTGTAAGTCCTTTAGGATTTGGATGTGTGTATTAGTTAAGGTTATCGACCTTGGGGATTATGTGTAAAGGTATATGTATAAACAATTTATGTTTATATCTTCCACAATAGTTATAGAATTGGTGTACCAGGTTCGTGGTGATTAGTACCCGAATTAGGGAACGTTACATTTGGTATCAAAGATGTAGGTTATAAACCTTAGGTAGGGTTACCTTAGGATATAACGATAAGGATGAGGATAAGGACTAACTCAAATAGAGTTAGTAAGTCAATAAGATTCAAAGATGAATCTCGGTAAGTAATAAAGATCCAGAGTTACCTAGCTCTGATAATAAAGATGAACAGTAATAATGAATAGATGGAGTCTAAAAGACTAAACTTATAAAGGGGAAAAGAGATCGTAAAACAAAATAATCATAACTTAGGAAATAATCATAATATAATACAATTATAATATGAGATCACTACGTGATCTGATAAGGTCATAGTAGGGAGGAGGATCAATCAAATAATTGAAAATTTTATAGTAAAACTGTTGTGTGTAAGTTGTAGTATGAATTGGTACTATACCAACTCAGAAAAGGGTTGGGGATGATGAAATACAGATTATACAAAATTCGTATAGAGTAAGGGAAAGTTAGGATTATGTGGGATTTCAATTGAGGACTCATGTCAGCAGCTAAGTTGTATGATTCCTTGTACGGGCGGGGAATTTGTACTTTTTTTTAGAACCACTTAGCTTCCTATATTGATATAGTGGTTAAGTTGAACAATTCTTTGTATAGGCGGGGAATTATCCTTGGTGTAACAACCGCTTAGCTTCCTATATTGATTAGTGGTCGAGTTTACCAATTCTTTTTATGGGTAGGGGATTGTATTTGGTTCGACAACCACTTAGCTTCTGGTAGTGATAATCATTGAAATATTTGTGTCGTGCTATTTGCTATATGCATGTTGAGAAGGTGATTCTTTTCTCATGTGTATAACAGATAAGTAGAGGATATAAGGTTAGGTGCGAGTTTTTAAAACTCATACTTATGGTAAGTTTGTGACTCATAATCGTATTTATATTTTTGAACCCCTAAGCGTATGGACAGTTCTTAATTAGTTCTTGAACTACGTATTGCTAGGATAAGTTCTAAAACTCATATTATTATGGAAAATTCCTGAACTCATAACGTGTGGTAAGTTTGATGAACTGGGGTATAGGAAAATTATGAATGGAGGATTGAGGATGATAGGAATATATAGAATTATTAAGCAATGGATCATTATAGAAAGTGGAGTTGATGGTGGAAGCATAGGTATTCCAAATCTTCTAGCTATGCTAGTGATAAGTAGGTTTTATACCTACTTATTCGGTATCTGTTACTTGAATTAGTTGTTTAAACTCATATTTGTTAGTTACTTTTCATGCATTTTGTGTTCATTTTGTAGATTCTATGCTTGGGAACTATTTGAGCGATTATTGGTATGAAAACGCAAGGAAAAACAATCCGGACATCATTTGGGCTTTCATGTTTATTTCATGTTCATGGCTTGGAACGTGGATTATGTTGTAGATATTCTTCTTAGCTTTTTGAAAAATTTTGAATCATTCCAATCGGAGTTCGGATGCAAGAGTAATGACATTTGTACCAACAGACGTCATTGAACTTCACTATTTTGGGTGGCCATTTGCATAGTAGTCACTTCCAACCCAATTTTGACCTTTA
Source organism: Panax quinquefolius (assembly GCA_020205615.1). Lineage (NCBI taxonomy): Eukaryota > Viridiplantae > Streptophyta > Magnoliopsida > Apiales > Araliaceae > Panax > Panax quinquefolius. The sequence continues at coordinate 123,931,213 of CM035154.1, read as the reverse complement.
TCAATTCTCAAAGAATAAAAGTTGTAGAGCTCGTTGAGAGCTTCGATTGGATAGGTGGAAAGCCCCGTAACGCCTTCCGGATCACACGTTATGGCCGTTTTACTAGAGCACACTGCAGTAAAAGGGAGCAACTAGCAGAACATACCCAAGCCTGGGCTTGGTATTTTAATCCTAATACCCAAGTCGGGGTTGGGGTCCTTAATTCAATAACACCAGCATAGCAAGTCGGGGCTTGCTATTATGAAGGCAACAAGCAAGCCAGGACTTGGGTACGCGTAGAAACAATGATTTTGTCAGAATTTTAGTCCGACAAAGATTAGTTCGAGCTTATTGATTAAAGGATTTCCGAGAGGACTTAAAGACGTATAAAGAGGCTTATAAAAAGAGAAGAATCACATGGATTAGTAGAGAAAGGGATGAGAGGATTCCATTAGATTAAATTAGGATAAAAACCCTAGTTCTTATTAGTTTTGGAGATTGATGCAACTTGGAGACCATTGAAGATCAGGAGCAGGAGCTTGAGGAAGATGGAGATTTACTGACAACAGATTTATTCTTCACTCTATTCTTATTTTTGTATTCAATGTTATTTCAAGTGTGGATTCTTAGTTTTAATTCAATGAACTAATTCTTTGTTTGAGATTACAATGGATCTTATTGTGTAGTTTATTTTAATATGCTTCGCTATCAATTATTATGTTTTATTGTGTGGATTATCTATTTTGATTTGGACTTAATTGGCTAATTGCCTAGCTAATAATTACCGTGATAATCTATATGAACTTGAGAGATGAAGTATAGATTTAGATCTGATCATGATAGCATGTGTTTGTGATTTTTGCATAGATGGAATTCATGATCTGTGTTTAGGATAGAGATATGCCTTTACTCCAAATGTAATCTTATAGAGAACTTATGCTTTAAATCCTTTTTAATTGTAATTCACATAGAGATATAGTGGATTAGTTAATTAGGATGTCTTGCTTAATTCTGTCATATGTGGATTTAAGTGAGTATGAGTATTATGCAATGAGAGGTGGTTTTATCTGTTTTACTGTTCTTGATTAACAATTCAGGATAGAAAATAATTGATGAGAAGTGTGCTAACTTAAATGAAGCAATAAGTGAAGTTGTGATCTTAAATCTCCATAATCTTATTTGTAATTAGTGGTAATTAGAATTAGTTTAATTAAGTAATTTACTTTATAATCTTAAATTGATTGTTTAAATAAAATTAGTTTAGTTAAGAGTTAGTATTTGGTAATTTAAATTAATAATTCCTCATGGGAATAATACTCTACTTTCACTGTATTACTTGTTGACCACGTATACTTGCGTGTTGTGCGTAATTAGATTTTACCCAACAGGTTTTTGGCGCCGTTGCCGGGGAATTAGTTTAATATTTTTTGCCAATATTAGCTTCAATCAAATTATTCTTAATTTAATCATTTTTTTCTTTTTATTTAATTCTCTTCCTATTTTCTTTCTTTTCAGGTACCATGGATGGATGCAATTATCAAAGGCCATATTCGAATATGACTTAACCAAGTGACACATGGATTGATGGATTTAATGTATTTTCTACATTATCAGCATAACTTGAGACACTTTCGAGGAGGTTGGATGTTGTTGCAGCCCAACGTAATCGAAGGATAGCAGTTACTTGCAATTATTGTGCTGGAAATCACCCGAGTAATAAATGCACCATCAGTCTTAGGCCGGTATAGTATGGTGGTAACTACCCCAACAACTATTCTTATCCCAGTTATCATCAAGTTTGGGGGTATCACCCAGATGCACCATGGAGCTATAACTATCAAGATCAATACTCCGCTCCAAATTCAACATACACTTCGGAATTTTTCTGTCCACCTCCAGTACAAGAAGAAAAGTCAAAGTAGGGGGAATTACTGTCAAAGCTCATAGCAAACCAAGAGGAAATGATGATGAGTCAAGAAATATCAAGCCATAATTTTCAGAACCAAATGGAACAACTCATCACTACTTCCACACATGGTCCTCAATACATGGATTCCAAAACTGAGATAGATAATTCAAGGTTGGGGGAATTATTGTCCAAGTTCATAGCATCAAATGAGGAGAGGAGAATTAATCAAGAGATATCAATTCAAAATCTGCAGAACCAGATGGATCAAATGCTCAAAGCCTTGAACAATTGTCCTCAAAACAATTGGTGTTATGACGAGGATTTCGAGATTAATGAAGTACCCGAACTAAATATACAATTGGATGAGCCACAAGACGTTGAAAAAGAGGAGACACGTGGGAATAATGAAAACAAGGTCGGTGAAGAACTAATTGTGAGAATCAACGATGATGAGCCGGTGTTATTAATTCCTCAAGTGCCTTTTCCACCAAAGTTCAAGAATCCAGTTAGATTTACAAAACCTTGTCCGATTGGTAGTCATGTCATCGGTAAAGCTCCTGGAGACATAAGAGCGAGTACAACTTCAAAGCCATGGTGTGAGGGGTGGGATGAAAAAGATGAAGAACCAATTGTGTTGGAAAAGCCTCAATGCCAGTTGTTCTTGAATGTGATCTTATCTAAACAAAGAATGCTAGGTGACTTTAATTCGAAAGCCATCAAAAATGGGAACCTGCCAAAAGTTACATTATTTCTGATGGATGGGGGGTTCCTTAATTACCGAAGAGGAATTGGATAGCGTTGACCAAACAAAGTCAGGCTGAAAGACTGTAAATCAAGCGCTGACTGGGAGGCAACCCAAGAATTTTTATATTTATTTGCCTTACTAGTTTATTTAGTAGATAGGAATCACATTATATTCCATAGTGTTATTATAATCCATGTTATCTCTCTTCATGCAGGTATTGGAAGTTGAATGGATAGGAAAAAGATTATGGAAAGGGAAGCCAGCGGCCTGAGCCCATGACACAGTATCCTCCTTCAAATTTTAATGTGGAGGAGTTTTCAGTCTTTGTTCCATGCCACCATCACCTCACATTTAGCTGATTACAGAGAAGTTCTCTTCTTCTTACTGCTATATTCTTACAATGAGGACATTGTAATTGCTAAGTTTGGGGGAGTTTAGTTTAGTTCTTTATTGCATGTTTAGTTTCATGTTTATGTTTTGTTATTTATTTATTTTGCATTATGTTGTCGTGTTTAGTTTAGGTTCATTATGTTTGCATTCATATAGTACAACTGCATAAGTAGTTGCATAATAGTGTAGTTTGAATAGCATTATATTCAGTTTCTTGTTTTATTTTAAAAAATTAATCAAAAAAATTAAGATAAAAAATTTCAAAAATAGAAGTTAGTTACTATGTTCATCTTCATGATTTCAGCTGTTAGATAGTTATAGTCTATTTTGGCCAATGATGAGATTGGAATTAGGTAGACAAGTATAGTACTGACTATTAGAGCTTTGACGTGATTTTTTGTTATGAATTGAGTCTTTTTCTGTTTGAAACTTGTATAATCAAGGTTAGCACGATAACAACTATGTTGACTATTTAAGTTTAAATTACCAAGTAATGGACTTCTTAAGGATAATATTAGTTTGAATGAATGAAAGACATAAAAAGGCGGAGATGGCTAAATTTAGACAAAAACTTAGGTTTGGGGGAAAAATTTGGGATATATAAGCTTCAAAAAAAAAGAAAAAGAAAAAAAATTATAAAAAAATGATGAAAAAATATTGTGGTTAATCTTGTTTCGGGGCCTTTGTTACTTGAGCAAGTACACCCGAGGGAGTGTCTTTACACCTAGCGCCCTAAGGTCTTAATGGTCTGGGAGTCGTTGGTTAAAAGCTCGCTAAGGGGTAGCACTGTTAGCCTAATGGAATGTGACATTGCACAGTCATAGTTAAAAAAATAATAAAGACAAAAAAACAATAAGAAGGGAAAAGAGCAAAAAGCCCCCGAAATGAAAAGTAAAGCATAAGTATCCCGGATTGGACTCTTGAACTTGGTGGATGTTTGAATTTAGTTGGATTTAGCCCGTTTGTGGATTTCTTGAATTTACACTGTATGATGCCTTCAAGAGATTTATTATGTGTTAAATTTGATTTTATATCAGTAAACATGGTTGTTGAGCACACACGCACTATACCAGTAATAACAGTTTATGATTTGATGATTGACTAGGAAATTGTTGATTGGTTTTGATATAAAGTATTGTCATGTTTATTTGTTTTTCGTTGAGGTCGGTTGAATATACTTGTGTTTATCAATACTTCTGGATTCATAGGCATGTAGATTAGTTACATTCCATTGCATTGAATTATATTGTGTTGCTTGGGGACAAACAACGGTTTAAGTTTGGGGGTATTTGATATGTAGGTTTTATACCTACTTATCCGGTATCTATTACTTGAATTAGTTGTTTAAACTCATGTTTCTTAGTTATTTTTCGTGCATTTTGTGTTCATCTTGTAGATTATATGCTTGGGAACTATGTGAGCGACTATTGGTATAAAAACGTAAGGAAAAACCATCCGAACATCATTTGGGCTTTCATGTTTATTTCATGTTCTTTGCTTGTAACTTAGATTATGTTTTAGAGCTTCTTCTTATCTTTCCAAAACATCTTTAATCATTCCAATCGGAGTTCGGATGCAAGAGTTATGACATTTGTACCAACGGACATCGTTGAACTTCACTATTTTGGGTGGCCATTTGCATAACAGTTACTTCGAACTCAATTTCGACCTTCATCTGTTCATTTTTTTTGAATTCTCAAAGAATAAAAGTTGTAGAGCTCGTCAAGAGCTTTGATTTGATAGGTGGAAGGCCCCATAACTCCTCTCGGATCAAAAGTTATGGCCGTTTTACCATATCACACTGCAGCAAAAGGGAGCAACTAGCAGAACATACCCAAGCCGGGGCTGGGGTCCTGATTTCAATAACAGCATCATAGCAAGCAGGGGCTTGCTATTATGAAGGTAACAAGCAAGCCGGGGATTGGGTACGCGTGGAAAAAATGATTTTGTCAGAATTTGAGTCCGATAAGGATTGGTTCGAGCTAATTGATTCAAAGACTTCCAAGAGGACTTAAAGACATATAAAGAGGCTTATAAAAAGAGGAGAATCACAAGGATTACTAGAGAGAGAGAAAGGGAGGAGAGGATTCCATTAGATTAGATTAGAGTAGATTAGGATAAAAACCCTAGTTCTTATTAGTTTTGGAGATTGATGCAACTTAGAGACCATTAAAGATCAAGAGCAGGAGCTTGAGGAAGATGGAGATTTGCTGACAACAGATTTATTCTTCACTCTATTCTTATTTTTATCTTTAATGTTATTTCAAGTGTGGATTCTTAGTTTTAATTCAATGAACTAATTCTTTGTTTGAGATTACAATGGATTTTATTGTGTAGTTTATTTTAATATGTTTCGCTATCAATTATTATGTTCTATTGTGAGGATTGTCTACTGTGATTTGGACTTAATTTCTTAATTGCCTATATGAACTTGAGAGATGAAGTATAAATTTAGATCTGATCATGGTAGCATGTGTTTGTGATTTCTGCATAAATGGAATGCATAATTCGTGTTTAGGATATAGATATGCCTTTACGCCATATGTAATCCTATAGAGAACTTGTGATTTAATTTCTTTTTAATTGTAATTCACATAGAGATATAGTGGATTAGTTAATTAGGATGTCTTGCTTAATTCTGCCATCTGTGGATTTAAGTGAGTATGGGTAATATGCATCGAGAAGTGGTTTTATCTGCTTTAGTGTTCTTGATTAACAATTCAGGATAGAAAATAGTTGATGAGAAGTGTGCTAACTTAAATGAAGCAATAAGTGAAGTTGTGATCTTAAATCTCCATAATCTGATTTATAATTAGTTGTAATTAGAATTAGTTTAATTAAGTAATTTACTTTATAATCTTAAATTGATTGTTTAAATAAAATTAGTTTGGTTAAGAGTTAGTATTTGGTAATTTGTATTAATAATTCCTCGTGAGAACGATACTCTACTTTCACTGTATTACTTATTGACCACGTATACTTACGTGTTGTGCGTAATTAGATTTTACCCAACAGCTAGACTTCAAAATTTTTGACATCAAGCTAAATACGCACTGATGTGCCTTTTAAAAATGAATTTTTATTCTCAACACATGGTGACAATTGTGTATGTGTGGACTTCAGGACACTGACACATCGTTACCTATTGAGGTATGATATCACTAAAATGATTTGCAAAGGTTTTTGAACTGTTTTAAGAATAGTCTATACTAATTGTTTCAGCTAGACGAAAATAATTTGACAATATCAAAATATATTTTATATCATTAATGCATCATGTAACTAGGTGCAAAGATGATAAAAATGATGGAGTTGTAAATTGTTGGTCGAAATCTAATTACGCTCACATGCAAGTGCACGTGGTCAACAAGTAATATATTGATAAGTCGAATATTGTTCCCACAAAGATTTAGTATGATAATAATCTTAACAATTACCAGCTTTATATTAATCCAAATTTTATTAAACTATTAAATTCAATGATTATATCTATTAAAACTAAAAAAATTAAAACTACCAAGCAATCAACAAACTTAAAAACTGTAATTTTAAATAAATATAGGAGAATTAGTCTTATAACTTCACTTTAAGTTTCACTCTGATTATTACACCTTATTTCAGTTCAATTCACTATCCCAGTTAATTAATCAAGAACACTCAAGTAGAACTAGCCATCACTCGATGCACTAATACCATATTAATTTAAATCCATAATTAGATAGAATTAAGCTAAACACCTTAATCAACTAATTCACTATATCTCTATGTGAATTATAATCAAACAAGGTTTAAATTCAAGTTCTCTATCCAATTACATGCGATGCTAGGCATATCTCTACCCTAACATTCATCAAGATTCCATTCAATCACAGAATTTAAGAACACATGCTATAACGACTAGGTCTAAATTCATACATCATCTCCCGAATCCATACAAATCCATATAGAATTGGTGATCAAGCAATTCATAGATTAAAGCACAAATCACTATAGATAAACTGAAAAGATAGATTATTAAACTGAAATTTAAGGCTACGTAATCATCATTCAACCATAAGATCCATCATAAGCCTAACAAGTTAATTAGTTCATTATAATTGAAATAAAAACTGAATTCATCATGTAATCATCATCCCGATTACAATTACTGAATTAAAGAAAAAGAATGAATCCAGAACCACCCTTCTCCTTTGCTTCATTCTGCAATTATCATGAATTTCACCTTCAAATCCTTCCTCCAATGCTCTTTCTCAAAGTAGGTCTTCAAAATTGCTAAATTGATTGTTCGTTGTTTGCCTTGTTGTTTTCCTTGTTAATAACCAGCCTAGGACACATATTCTCACCATAATTCTACGCCCCCTGGAGTTTCACACCATGCCAACCACTATCCTTCACGCATCTGCAGCAATACAATTCAAATAAGAGACTTGTTTTTCCCATACCCCCGCCTTGGCAGGGGTTTTCTTTATTTAATAGCCAGCCCCAACGGGCATTGCTTCTGTTCTTGACTAAGTAACCCCGCCCCCGATGGGGGTGTCTTCTACAAAAGTTCAGTTCTTGCTCATTATCTTGCCCACTTTAGCCATGAAACCACCTTTTAAGACCATATGCTTTGCCACCACACCTAAACATAAAATAATACTAAACAAGTAAAAAGAATCACAAAAATGATGAATTAACACAGTTTAAACTTGAATTAGAAACCGATTCGTAGGTATAAAACCCACTCATCAAACTCCCCCAAACTTAAACTCGTGCTAGTCCTCGAGCACAAAACAAAACCAAAGTGCTATACAATGCAATGCAATGAAATGTAATGCAACTATTCTATATGCCTACGAATCTAGCAGTAATGATAGAATCAAATTTATTCAACCGGCCTCAGAGAAATCAAGCAAACACGACAATACTTCATATCAAAACCAATCAATAATTCCAATCAATCATTAAATCTTAAATTGTTACTACTGGTATAGTGCGTGTGTGCTAAACATCTATGTTAACTGATATAATGCTAAATAAAACACATAGTAGATCTCTTGAAAGACATCATAAAGTGTAAACTCATAAAATTCACGAATAAGCTAAATCCAACTAAATTCAAACATCCACCAAGTTCAAGACTTAGACTTATGCTTTATTTTTTATTACGGGGGCTTTTTGCTCATTTCACGTCTTATTATTTTTGTTTTTATTTTTTTTTTCTTTTTTTTAAGCTTATATATCCCAAATTTTTCCCCCAAACTTAAGTTTTTGTCTAAATTGAGCCATCTCCACCTATTCATGTCTCTCATTCATTCAAACTAGTATTATCCTTAAAAAGTTCATTATGTGCCAATTTAAACTTAATCAGTCAACAAAGTTGTCTCTAATGTGCTAACCTTGATTATACCAGTTTCAAACAGGAAAAGATTCAATTCTTAACAGAAAATTATGCCAAAGTTATAATATTTGGTACAATACTTGTCTACTCAATCACATTCTCATCATTGGCCAAAATAAACTGAACTATAACAAAATGCTGGATTTATGCAAGATAACACAATAGTTAACTAAAAAATATGGAATATATATGGAATAACATTAAAATAAACATAAACTAATTATAAACTACTCTACTATGCAACTATTACACTACATGAATGCAAACATATTATGAATCTAAAACTAAACATGAAACTAACATATGCAAATCTAACTACTAAATTAAACATGCATAAAATTAAACTACTCCCCCAAACTTTAACAATTACAATGTCCTCATTATAGAAATAAGCAGTCAGAGTACGAGGACTTCCTTGTAATCTCCTATGCTTAAGGTGGTGGTGGTTGTTGCTCTTCATTGTTAGAATCAGAGGGTGGGAACCATGGCATTGGGGTAGGCTGCTGGTATGGAAACTGAGCATTTGGATTGAAACTTTAAAGTGTCACATTCAAGGAGGCAAAGGACATATTTATGGCCTCAAACATATGGTCCTGCCTGGCCGCGAGTCTCCTCATCTTTCTGTTGGCATCATTGTTGTATCTATCAATATGGCTCTGGAGGTTGAAAAACTAAGAGCTAAACATAACATCGATTTGTTGCATCTCTTCGGTTCCTTGCTCTCCCATCATCTCGTCTACCTAGAACTCGTCATCGTCAGAGGTGTCCTCAGCATCAGCCTTATCCTCCGAGGCTAGTAGAAATATGAACCCGACTCCTCTTAGGTGCGACTCGCCCCCGGGCCAAACTGAATATTGTGCAATCATCCTTGTGTCTAAAATCTGTAGTGGCATCTGGGTAGTCTCATCGCCAGACCATCTGACTCCCACCTGCCTGCACAGCCCACATATGAGAAATGGGTGTGGCAAGCCGCCAGAAAATGGTCCCCGTAGGCATCTTCAGATAGAAAAACTTATGATGGCCCCCACATCGATGAGAAAGTCTTGCATGATTACCTATAAGAGGAGAATCTTCTCCTTGGTCACTTCTATCGTATGTGTGGATGGGAATAGCTTGGCGCATATGAATGTGTACCATATTTTGCCATACCAGCTGAGATCCTTGCTATGGAAGATGGTGCCCCCGTTACATCCCTTGACTTATGTGGTGCCCGACTTTGTTATTTCAGTTAAAATGGCCTCATAGTCGGGATCATGGTCATGCAAATAGGCATACTGGCACTCTCTAGGAACTCGCAAGCTGTAGTACTCGTTAATAGCGTTAGCACTGAAAGGAACCTGTTTGCCCCTCACAAATGCTATGAATGGAGCCTTATCCTCCGCATTAACATAGAATTCCTTCACTACATTGATAATTGCAGGTTTGTCTCATCAGTGAATCTATCCCATCCTTTTTCATAAATTTGTCTTTTCATGTGTTCATCTACATTATCGAGTGCCAAGTCGCGTTCTAGGGTTAGTGCTTTAGTCAATAGATAGTCATAACGATCGGCGACGATGGCACTTATGAACTTTCTCCTGTCAAAAGCCCGAGTCGGTGGTGTAGACCCGGAGCTCTCGCCTCACTGTCGCTTTGCTGTTGGTTTCAGTGCCATGATACTGGAATGGATGAAATCTAGGCAAAATACCCCCAAACTTCTCTTGAACAATTCATCAAACACTTGATGTGCTCAACTCACAATTCCCCCAAGTAATGTTAATTAAACTTGGTGATGTAGAATGAAAGATTGCAAGAACAAAGGCTTACCCTCAATGTATTAACAATTGATTACTTCTTCCCTTAGTTATTGATGCCCAAACTATCACTTGAAGAACCCTAACTCATTTGTGACTGAAATTATATGAATGGAGATGAAGTTGTGGTGTATTTAGGGGTTTAATTTATAGGGGAGATATAGTGTAGAACTGTAGTGGGTTGAAGGAGTGGGTAAGTGATGATAATGTGAGATAATGGGTAAGATACAAGGAAGTCGTGGGTTTCAATTGTAGTTGAAGGATGTTGAAGTGGAGAAGATGGGTTAATGTTCTGTAACTACCGAATTTGTCTATTAAACTTCATGTACCCCCCCCCCACAGGGGGTATTAAGCTATAGATGCCCACCCCAACCGGGGGGCATACTGATTTTGGGTTAAGACCCCCACCTCGGCGGGGTTTTCCTATGCAATTTATCGGCCCCGGCGAAGGGGTCTATTGTTTTTGGCTTAAGACCCACCCAATGAGGTTTCTTAATAAAATTTCAAAGAAATGGCGGGGGGGGGGTACTGCGCAATTTGAACTTGGATTTTCTAATTCTTTGCATCCAACACCTATCCATGCACTTCCTAAGTACCTGAAACACCATAACATTATACGTTTAAGATAACGACATAAACATTGTACATTGAAAGTTTAATTTACTAGAAAGCATGACTCGACTGACTACCTAATAAATCAAACTAAATTTATACTTTAAACTAAATTCACACTAAACTTATACTCTGAACTACAAATTAGTTAAAATGCTTAAAAATAAAAAGAAAATTCTGAGAATAAAAGTAAAATTTGGTTGCCTCCCAATTAGTGCTTAATTTTAAGTCTTCCAGCCTGACTACTCCCTGTTCATGGCGCATCGGCAAGTGTGATTGCAGTGGCTCCATTGTCGATGTCGCCACCCCAGTAATGCTTCAACCTCTGACTGTTGACTTTAAATGTCTCCAATGGATTTCTACTGTATAACTCAATAGCGCCATATGGGAAAACCCTTTTGATTATGAATGGCCCCGACCATCTCGATTTTAGCTTTTCTGGGAACAACCGCAGTCGTCAATTGAATAATAAAACTGAATGTCCCAATTCAAACTTTCTTTGTATGATCTTTTAGTCGTGCCACTTCTTAACCTTTTCCTTATACAACTTCAAATTCTCATGAAGCTTGTAGTGCAATTCATCAAGTTCGATTCAATTGAAGTAGCCTCTTTTCACCTCGTTGTTTGATCAAAGTTGAGCTTTTGAATTGCCGAAGGGCTTTATGTTGTAACTCCATAGGTAGGTGACACACTTTCCCATAAACCAACTAATATGGTGACATCCCAATTTGTGTCTTGTATGATGTCATGTAAGCCCATAATGCGTCTTCTAATTTTAGAGACTAGTCTTTTCTATTCGGGTTTACTACTTTCTCTAAAATTTTCTTCACCTCCCTGTTAGAGACCTCAGCTCTCCCACTTATTCGGGGTGATATGTTATAACCTTGTGATTGACTCTGCATTTTGCCAAGAAAGCTGTGAATGATTTATTGCGTAGTGACTTCCTTCATCACTTATGATTGCTCTTGGTGTGCCAAATCGTAAGGAGTGCTACAGCTTCCACCCATTTTGTTACATAATCCACATCAAGTAAAATGTATAAGTTATTGAATGAGGGAGGAAAAGGTCCCATAAAGTCCATTCCCCACACATCAAAAACATCTACTTCCATGATTATGTTGAGTGGCATTTCGTTCCTCTTTGAGATGTTACCCACCCTTTGACATCTGTCACAGCTTTTCACAAACTGGTGGGCATCTTTAAACACTATAGGCCAATAGAAACATGGTTGAAGTACTTTGGTCGTTGTTCTCTCACTTTTATAATGTCCCCCATATGCAGATGAGTGATACTCATGAAAAATATTCTTTACTTCGTTGTAAAGGCACGATCGGCGAATCATTTATCTACGCATTGTTTGAATAATACGGCTCATCCCACATGTACCACTTGACGTCATGTAGGAACTTCATCTTTTGTTGACATGTAAGATCAGGGGGAAGGATGTTGCTCACCAAATAGTTTGCAAAATCTGCATACCATGGAAATTTTGCGTTGACTCCAAACAGTTGCTCATCCAGAAATGACTCATTAATTAAACACTTGTCTGCCCCGTCTTTGTCTGAATTTTCTAATATCGAAAGATGGTATGCAACTTGATTCTCTGTCCCCTTTCTATCCTCTATTTCCAAATCAAATTCCTGTAGGAGGAGGATCCATCTGATAAGTCGAGGCTTAGCATCCTTCTTCGAAATTAAATATCGAATTTTTGAGTGATCAGTATAAACCACCACCTTTGTTGTAAGACCCCAAATTTTATTAATAAAGATTAATTTTTCTCAAAATATTTTTTTGAATATTATTGTGTGGATTTGATATAATGTTATAGTTGTGGGTTATATTTATAATTTTTCCAAAATAAGCAAGTTGTTATAAAATATTCGATGGTCGGGGAATATTCATTTTAACAGGGAATATTCGTACGACGGTACAAACATTTTTGGACCTCACAACAGAATTATTGTCGGAATGAGAAAACGACAAAAATATCTTTTTATAAAAATAACGACGAAAGTTTTATCGTTAAACTGTTGAAATACCCGGTGGTAAAAGTACAATAATACGCGTGGTTGCATAGTAGCACACAGTATTGATTATTGATGCTTATGTGAGAAGAAACTCAATTATACTCAATTATTGCTGCAGTAATTGCTGCATAGTATCTCACGATTATTTGATTCAATTATTGTCAATATTTTATATTATTAAATCAATAAGTGAGATGACAAATTATTCTTATAATTATTTGAATAATTAACAATGCCTGGAAAGTTATGTCGAGGAAAGGGGTTTGGTCACCTAATTGAGCGTCAATAGGGAGAAATCCTTAACGGAAAGCCCCTCTTTCCTAGGAACGATCTGGTTATTAATATTGCGAGTTATAATAATGATGAATAAATGTTGTTAAAAATATTGAGGGGATTTTTTATATTTGTTGTAAATTTGGTGTATTATTTGAACCCCCTACTTACCCATTTTTCAAAATAATCGGAGAAAGTTATCTCAGTTTTATTTTACTACTTATATATATATATACTTCTTCCACCATATGAAATGTGTGTGTTGTGTTTTCCATATGGTGGAAGAAGTATATATATATATACATATATATATATATTATACAAAATTTTGTTTTATTTGATTATAAATAGAATATATTATATTTTATTTAAAGTTTTTGTTTTATTAGAATATTTTATTGCATAGTAATGCACAATAAAATCAAATTTCAGAAAATTTTCTGCCGGTTACTTGCCATGAATAAAAATTATTGTGCGTTCGTGATTTCTAAATTCAAATAGTATCTTTTCCATTCTCTTATAAATAGGATGCTTAGTTAGAATTGAAAATCACACCAGAATCAGAGAATTCTTCTTCTATAATATTGAGCATATTTCTTTTGATTTTTAAGAAGCTTTGAGTGTAGAAAACAGTGAAAGTTATATTCCAGAATATCCCCGCTATACCAGTTGCAATATTCTTCTTTTTGAGGTAAGGGGTATTATTTATTTCATATTTGCTTACGATATTATTTTTCGTAATCGTAAGAAATTTTATTTTCGTTCAATATTCGTAATGAAAATTATTTTCGTTCAATATTCGTAGGGTTATTGTCTTATTTTAATATTCATAAGGAATATTATTTTCGTTCAACAGTCGTAAGGGATATTATTTTTGTTCAATATTCATATGAAATAATATTTTCTTCCATACTCTGTAGTATGTAAGTAATATTATTTCGTTTCAGATTTCGAATTCTACACTCGTTTTGTTAAGTTTTGACTTCTATACTCCATTAAATTAGTAGAATATCCTTGATATTTGCGCTTCATCCAGTATCTTTTCATGAAAATATTATTCTGAGCATTCTTGATAAGTTTTAACCTTTTCATGTCGGTGTACTATTCACAGGGTACTATTCCTGAAGTAATATTCACCTGGGGTACTATTCATGACAAAAATTGATTATTTTCGGTCCAAATCATTTTTGTTACAATATTATTCTTGAATTTTACTCCATAAAGCAGTATCATGTTGACACTTTGGATATTTTTAAACTCTAGATAAATTTAAAGTCTTTAATATTTATCCTTGATTTCATTTAATTGAATTCTTATATCATTGTCATCATCCTCATTCTTATATTGTTATGAAAGTCATCTTCGGCCAAGGGTGCAAAGATGAACTATTGATTGGTATGATTATGACTGAGGATTATTCGATTGTAATCATGACCTGTAATGTTACAAATGATGTGGTAAAAGTCCCCATTGGCCTGTAGTGCATTGTTGGACAATTATTGGTATGATCATGACCATGCGTTCTCTTCGGCCAAGGGTGCAAAGATGAATTGTTGTTTGGCATGTTCATGACCATTGGTGAAAACACGAATATCCTTGGCCCGTAGTGCATGGATAATTCGTGGTCGTGATACTAATGAATATCCTTGGCCTGTAATGCATGGATAATTTTGTGATGTGGATTATTTATTAAAGCTGAGTCTCAGTGATAAAAATGATGATAAACTTTTTAAATCATAGAAGATAGTAGATATCATGCTCTACTTGACTCTTCTGATGGATTGCTTGTTCCGCTGCAGTTAAACTTGATGTTTATTATATTTTATCGGTTTAACACTATTGAAGGCTAATGATAATTTATTCTGCATTTAGTTGAGCTCACCCTTTGGCTTTCATTGTGATCTTTAGGAAATTAGATCGTAGTCGGGACTAGTTGGGAAGCAGGGTGATGGTCCGAGATGGTTGTTTTAGTAGTACTCATTATTTATTGTGATAATAAATGTAATGAGGATTGAATTTGAGTTTGGATATTATCTAGAAGACAATATTCGTGTTAAAACTCATGCCTTACTGCTTTTGTCGTATTTTTTACACTATAGTTGTATAATCAAGTTGTATTTGAATTTTGTATCATGTATTTGGCGACTTAGAATGGGTGATGTATACCTATTTTGGGGGCGTCACATTTGTCCCAATCAAATATGTCCAGAATTTGTCAAAGGCATATACTACTACAAGTAACTCCTTCTCTATAGTTGTATAGTTCAATTGGTCATCCGTAAGCGTCTTATTTGCATAGTATATGGCGTGGAATATTTTCTCTCTGCGTTGACCCAAAACTGCCCCTACCACATAATCGCTCGCATCGCACATTAACTCAAAGGGCATAGTCCAATTCGGTGCGATGATAACTGGAGTTGTAGTCAACTTATTCTTCAATTGCTCAAATGCTAACTTACAATCATCACCAAACTTAAAAACAAAATCTTTCTCTAAGAGACTGCATAGTGGTTTTGCAATCTTAGAGAAATCTTTAATAAACCTTTAGTAGAATCCAGCATGTCCCAGAAAACTGCGGATTCCCTTGACTGTAGCAGGTGGTGAAAGATTTTCTATTGTTTCCAACTTTGCTCTATCAACCTCTAGTCCCTTCGCCGAGACCTTGTGCCCCAATATTATTCCTTCTTCGACCATAAAGTGGCACTTCTCCCAATTTAGTACCAAATTTTTCTCCACGCATCGCTTTAAGACTTCCATAGATAGAGAATTCATCTATGAAGACTTCCACATTCTTCTCCACCATGTTCGAGAAGATGGCCATCATACATCGTTGGTAGGTTGCATGTGTATTGCATAAGCCAAAAGAGATTCTCCTGAATGCAAAGGTGTCGTATGGGCACGTGAAAGTGGTCTTCTCTTGATCTTCGGGAAAAATAACTATTTGATTATACCCCAAATATCCATCCAATAAACAGTAAAATTCATGCCCTGCCAACCTATCTAACATCTGATCGATGAAAGGTAGAGGAAAGTGGACCTTGCGGGTTGCCTTATGCAGCTTCATGTAGTCCATGAAAACCCTCCAACCGGTCACTGTCCTCATTGAAATTAATTCATTATCATCATTCTTCACTACGTGTTGACTTGTTAATATTCTAAACCTTGTTATTTTGATGATAACTTGATATGATGAACTAATTTGTTTATTGTCAAAAGACTTTGAAGATTTGAGTCTTAAGAAAATTATGTAAGGTCATTGCAAATACTTAATTTTTCAATACAAGGCTCTAGGACATTTTGTGTGTGCATTTAACATGTTTATTTATGCATGCTTTGAATTAAGATAAAATAATAATTATCTTATTATCTGGTCTAAATTTACTACCATGTGTTAATAGATTCTGATTATATAAAATATTGTTACATGTGCAAGTTGTTGTGGGAAACTTAAAAGTTGTTTAAATAATCAAGATTCATAATTGCTAAAGCCTCGGTACTTTCATGTTTGTATATTCTGATTTATTGGCTTTATATAGACTTTGAATAAGTTACACTCCTACATTAATGCCATGATATCTTTTGCTCCAAAATTGATTTAACAACATGATAAGTGGCGGCTGACTTTGTTAAGTCTATAGTGTTACGTATCTGACTTAGTTTCTTTATAGATTACTGTTGAAAGAGTCATATATATATATATATATATATATATATATATATTTGTAACAATTGTAGTTCATTAGATTTGTTTTGTTACTTCCCAACGGACTTAAAATTTAGAACGATACTTATCTATTTGAAAACTGTTGGCAACGTAAATATTTTTACAACGGAATTGTGTTGTAGAACAACGGTAATATATTTTCTGGGCTATAAAAGAAGAACTGAAGTCAGTGATTAAAATACAACACTTGAATTAATTATTGTACTCATATACTTGTAAAGCTACTTCATTATTCTTGGTGCAAAATTTCCAGCTGTTGTGCAATTATATTCAGATTAATTATCAGCTACTTTCGTAAGGCATAATATTGGTGATATCTCTCACTTTTCTCTTTGGATCATTGCATTCATTAGTTGGGCCTTGCATTGTTAAATTATTTATTTGCTTTGATCATTAGACCTCTATATTTGTAATCTTAAATTTTTAGACTAAGTGTTGTCTAAGGAAATTTAATCCAGGTGGATTAAGATTTGTTTACAAACAGGTTCAAGGAAGCATAGGTGCTTAAGGGGTGCATCGATGCACAAGGAGCAAGTGTGCTCAAAAGAATTATTGTAATTCAATTATTGATAGAATCTGTTTTGCAACAAGGGTCTTTTTAAAGAAATAAAAGTGAGTCTCCAATACTAGTTAGTATTGGACGTGGACTAGGCTATTATTATAGAGGGTAATAGCTGAACCACGTAAAAAATCTTGTGTTGTTTTTTATTGCTTGTTTTACTTTAAGATAGTTAAATTTCTTAATAATTAAAATTTAAATATTTGATTCATCTTATGATATTTTTTTAAAACCAAGTATTCACTTTGACTTATAAATTCATCAAAATATTTTCTTAAACTAAAAGTCAATTCGGTAGGCCATATTCATTCAACAAGCTGCATTCATCAATATAGTAGGCTATATTCGATAGTTTAGTTTAAGGTTTAAAAATTGGTCATAGTTTGTTCCCACACTTATTCAACCCCCCTTCTAAGTGTGCCTTATCTGAATTTCATTTGGTATCAAAGCTTGGCTCTACTTACTTGGTCTTAAAAGTGACTTGTTGGGAAAGATTCTGACATGGCACGGTTCGAGAACAACAATCAAGAAGGTCAATCAAACAATAGACCTCCTTTTCTGTATGGAACAGAAAACTATAATTTTTGGAAATTCTGAATGAAGATCTACCGTAAAAGAGATCCTTGGGGATGGTGGGTTGTGGAGAATGGACTAGTTATTCCAAGAAAAGATGATGGTACTCCAAAGACTTTGCTAGAGATGGACTCAACTAAAACTTTCATGGTTTCCTATGATTCAAGGGCTATGAACACACTACTTAGTGGCATGGTACAATCTGAGATTGACAAAGTTTCCTCATGCAACACAGCTAAGGAAATTTGAGACACTCTAGTAGTGAGCCATGAAGGAACTTCCAAGGTTCGAGAAGTGAAACTAAGCATGCTCATGCACGATTATGAAATGTTCAAACTCGAGAAAGATGAAACTATAAAGATAGCTCAAGAAAGGTTCCTTATTCTTCTGAACTCCTTAAAGCTACTGGACAAATCCATTCCACAAAGTGAGATTAACCGTAAGTTACTTCAGGCTATGCCCATGCGGTTTGCTTCTAAAATCACTACTCTTCAAGATTCCTCTACTATATCTACTATGGATACACTAACTCTTTTTGGTGAACTTGAGGAATTTGAACATCAGTTAAAAAGGTAAGATGATGAGGAGGAAACTCCTCAGAGAAAGGTTTTAGCTCTTAATACAGGAAATGGAGAAAAGCTTGATGATGATTCGGATGAAGAGATAGCCATGATGTCAAGGAGACTCAAAGGACTTCTACAAAGAAGAATAAACGAAAGAATACCTTCAACTCGAATAAAGCCAAAGGAAAGCAAACCGTGGAGACGTGTTTTGAATGTGGACGTCCAGGGCACTTCAAGAAAGACTGTTTTCAACTAAAGAACAAAGGAAAAATAAGGTTCAAGGATAATAAGAGAAATAAGGCACTTGTCACTTGGAGTGATGAAGAAAAATCTGAAGTAGAGGTCGATGTCAAGGATGAAATAGCTCAAGTATGCTTCATGGGAATAGAAGGTGAATCAAACGAGGTATCTAATTTTGAGGTTATTTCTTTCAAACAAGAAAATGATAAATTCAAAGAAAATAATGCATATTTGAATGACTTGGTAAATACATTAATGAGTGGGGTAGACTCTTTGATAAATGAAAAGAAAGATATTGAAAAAGAATCTACATGTAAAGAAGAAGAAGTTTTAATTGCTAAAATTGATTATTTAGATAATTATAACAAAATACTTTTCAACAAGGTAAATTTTTTGAATAGTGAGGTCCAAAAATTGACAAAGTAACTAAAAATAAGAGATATGTGTATTGATGCATTTAGTGATAACTCACTTGATAAAACTCTTCCTAAAAATGAACTTCAAAAAGAAATAGATTCACTAAAATTATCTCTTGCTAAATTTGTTCAAGGTGAAGTAAATTTAAATGTCATATTAGGTAAACAAAGACCTGGCTTTGAAAGACAAGGAATTGATTATAATCCTATGCATAAAAAGGGTGATATGAAAATGTTAAAATCAAAATCACGTGTTAGATTAAATTATTGCTCTCCTTTTACAACCTGTAAAATTGTGGTATTAAAGGTCACTTGGACATAAATTGTTTTAAGAAAAATAAAATTAAAAAGGTATGGGTTAAAAAGGATGATTTACATGCAACTAACATTAAAGGACCCAAAAAGATGTGGGTACCAAAAGGATGGATTTTTTTTCTTGACAGGTATGTCTCAAGGCAAGGGTTCCATCTAAAAAATGGATTCTTAATAGTGGATGCTCACGTCACATGACTGGAGACAAATCAAAGTTTGTGGAGCTAAAAATCAAGAAGAAAAATAGTACAATTACATTTGGAGATAATCGAACCTGGGAAATAATTGGAAAATGTAAAATAGGAAATGGTAACGTTAATATTGATAATGTACATCTTGTTATTGGACTTGAATTTAATCTTATTAGTATAAGTCAATTGATGGATAATGGTCACCAAGTTAGTTTTGATAAAGAAAAATGCACTATCTCTCATGGTACTAACAATGTTATTCTAGTTGCACAAAGGGAAGGAAATATATATACTATTGATTTTGAGCAACAAGATGAAGAACTATATCTTGCATCCGTATAAGATGAGGCTAATTTATGGTATAAGAGGATGGGACATGTTCACATGGATTTAATCATGAAATTATCCTTAAAAAATCTTGTCAAAGGATTGCCAAAGATAAAATATGAAAAGAAAAGAATATGTGTTCCTTGTCAACTCGGAAAACAAGTAAGAACATCGTTTACGATAAAGAACATGGTATCAACTTCTTCTCCTTTACAACTACTTCATCTTCATTTATTTGGACCAAAAAGGCATGCTAGTATAAATGGTAAGTTTTATGCATTTGTAATAATAGATGATTTTTCTAGTTGTACTTGGTATTATTTTTAAGAACTAAAGATAATGTATTTAAAGAATTTGAGAAATTAATAAGAAATTTAGAAATAAAATTTAGTCTCAAACTTGTAAAGATAAGAAGTGATCATGGTACTGAATTCCAAAAAGACTTTTTATAATATTTTGTGATCAAAAAGGAATTAGTCATGAATTTTCATCTCCTAGAACCCCCCAACAAAATGGACACCTCTTGCTATGTTTTAAATAGCTCGAAACAGCTGGAACTTTACTATAAGAAAGTAAACTTCCTAAAAAATTTTAGGCCAAAGCTGTGAACACCTCTTGCTATGTTTTAAATAGAGTACTCATTCTTCCAATCATTTTGAAGACTCCTTATGAACTTATAAATAATAAGATTCCTAATATAGGTTATTTCAAAGTTTTTGGATCAAAATTCTTTATATTAAATACTAGTGATAACTTGGGAAAATTTGATGCTAAATCTTATGAAGGAATTTTCATTGGTTACTCACAAAATAGTAAAGCTTATCGTGTGTTTAATATTAACAATCTATGTGTTGAAGAATCTCTTCATATTACATTTAATGAAACTCACAATGATCTTCCAAAAGAAAGAGATAAGGATATAGGAAATTTGGAGATATCAGTGAATCCAGCAAACTTGAAAAATCTACTCAGCAAGCCGAATGGACAAATCCAGCAAGCTGATTTGGAAAATTCGCAAGGAGTAGAACAAGGAACAACACAAGAGCTTGAAGTTGAAATCCTCAACAAGAAGAGATAATTCATAATGTATACGATTAACAAAGAGTGTAAGATATCTCAAGAATCATCCACCTGAAAATATTATTGGAGATATAAACAAAGGAATCACCACAAGGAGAGGATTGCAAAATCAATGTGCATTCTCTGCATTCCTATCTCAAGTTGAGCCAAAGAATGCTAAGGAAGATATCCTAGATGAAAGTTTGGTAATGGCAATGCAAGAAGAACTTCAACAATTTGAACGATGCCAAGTCTGGGAACTTATACCCCCACCTAAAGATGTTTCTATCATTGGAACAAAATGGGTATTCAAAAATAAATTTGATGAGCATGGAACAATCACTTGTAACAAATCAAGGCTAGTAACTCAAAGATACAATCAACAAAAAAGGATCGACAACGAAGAAACTTATGCCCCAGTTCTTAGATTGGAGTCCATTCGAATCTTGTTAGCATTTGCTTGTTACAAGAAGTTCAATCTTTATCAAATGGATGTAAAAAGTGCCTTCCTCAATGGATATATTAATGAGGAAGTATATGTAAAACTTCCTACCCGATTTGAACATGAGAAGTATCGAAACCATGTCTACCAAGATAAAGAAAGCTCTTTATGGGCTAAAGGAAGCTCCAAGGGCTTCGTACGAAAGGTTGAGTAAGTACTTACTTTCAAATGGTTTTATTAGAGGACAAATTGATTCTACATTATTTATAAGGCATGAAAATAAAGATATTATCATTGTACAAATATATGTAGATGATATAATTGTTGGTGCTACTAATGATTTCCTTTGTGAGTTGTTTTCTAAGTGCATGGACAAGGAGTTCGATATGAGTCTAATGGGAGAACTTAACTACTTTTGGGGACTTCAAATCAAGAAAACAAAGGAAGGTATATTCATCCATCAAACCAAATATACAAAAGAGCTACTCAAAAGATTTGGTTTTAAAGGATCAAATTCAAAGGCTACACCAATGAGCACTTCAATAAAGCTTACGTTTGATGAAAAAGGTATAGATGTGGAGGTAACTAAATATCAAGGTATGATTGGATGTTTATTATATTTAATTGCATCTAGACCAGATATTATGTATAGTGTTTGTTTATGTGCACGGTTTCAAGCAAAACCTAAAGAATCTCATTTACAAGCTGTTAAAAGAATTTTTAAATATTTGAGTGGTACAATCAATTTAGGATTATTTTATCCAATTTGCAATCATTTTGAACTAATGGGCTATTCAGATGCTGACTATGCAGGATGTCAAATTGATAGAAAAAGTACCAATGGTGCTTGCACATTTTAGGTTGATCTTGTTACGTGGCATAGTAAAAAGCAGACTTCAGTTGCTTTATCAACCACTAAGGTTGAATACCTAGCTGCAGGGAGTTGCTGCTCTCAAATTTTGTGGTTAAAACAAACTCTATGTGACTTTGCTAATTTATGTGATAGTGTGCCTATTTATTGTGATAATTCTAGAACTATCGACATTTCAAAAATCCTGTTTTGCATTCACGCACTAAACATATAGAGGTTAGGCATCATTTTCTAAGGGATAATGTTTCAAAAGGTTTAATTAAAATAATTTTTATTCTAACAAAAAAATAATTTGCTGACATTTTTACCAAACCCTTAAATGAAGAAAGGTTTTGCATGTTAAGAATAGAACTTGGAATGTGCATGGTATAATATGATCACGTACTAAAATAGTTCATGCATAAAATATCTTATATTTACAGTATATCTGCATGTTATTATTTTAAATATGTTCTGTTAATAAACATTATCTGTTCATAACCGAAGACTAAGGGAGACGTATCGGCTCGGTAGAATTCACTGTAGATATCATTATGGGTTTTGAAATTTGAAAAGACATGAGCTGAGAAGTGTTTATATTTTCTAGGAAGTCTGTTTGGCGTCTAACTTTTTCCTATTAAAACACAGAGCACCTCCTCTTTTCACACACATCCCTAAATTTCTCCATTATTCTTCAAACACTCTAATTTTCACAGCGATAATGAAGACTCGGGCCAACAAACGTTCGTCTGGCATCACCATCAAAGAAGATAATCATCCACGATCTCCTTATACTATGCGATCCCCAAAGAAGTCCAAGAGACAACCATGCTAAACATCTATTCAAGTTTCTTCCAATGATTCTGATGGGTCTGATTCAAGCTTCTCTTTCCTAAAGAAATCCCCACAATCTCCTGTTTCGGAGCCTTCTTCTTCTCAGCCAGAGTCACCATTAAATCTGGTAAACCCTTTCTCTGCTACTTCAGATTTGCCAAACAATTTCTTTAGGGGTCAAAGTTTCGATGCTCACTTCAAAACTTCTATTGCTACCAAGCAGTTTGTTTATGAGAAAATTTTAGATCTATTTTATTTCAAAAAAATTTCTTTGGAAAAACTTTTCATCTCTTGTGGTATTTCTGTTATGCTCTTTCCCCCCACTAAGGCATATCCTCGTTTGGTACAACAGTTTTACACAAATTTAGAGTGTAATGGGGATTGTTATACATCCTTTGTGAAAGGAACGTCTTTATTTTTCACAGTTGTCAATTTTGGAAGTATTTTAAATATTCCATCATCCGATCCTTGTCCGTTTACTCTCAATGGTGCTGCAAATATACCATTTCCTCCTCTTGAATAACTTTAAACTGTGATGAATGATTCATATCTGACAACTCTGTTTACCCTTAAAACTATTGATGTCTGTCCACTTGCATGTGTTTTGCAGAAACTACTTTGTTATAATCTGTTTCCACAAGTAGGTGGTGGAGCAGATTTTACTTACCAAGATTTGGTGGTTATTGCAATGATTTTAAAAGGTGTCAATTTTAATTTCTCTCTTACGATGTTGTCCCACATGATGAGTTGTATTCGACAAGTTAAGAAGTGTTTGCCCTATTATTTGTTTTTGACAAAACTTATTCAACATTTCAAAAGCTACCTTAATGATGAAATTGTAGTGTCACACAATGAATTTATTGATTCTGCTAATTTAAAACAATCCCATATCTCTTTTGTTAATGGCTCATTTGTTCGAATTGTTCCTTGATCCTATTCCTACTCCACCGAGTTTTATTTCGTCTGATTTACCATATGATAATCCTACTTCTTCTGTACTTCCTACTTCATCAATTTAAGTTTCATCTCCCGAAGTGGTCGATTTGTTGAACCAAATTCTCAAAAATCAAGAGCTTATGCGTTCTGATATTCTTGATGTTAAATAGAGGCTTTTGGTTTTAGAAAAAGGAAAACTGCCTATTCGGGCCAATTATTTGAACAAATGTTTTTCTCAAATTGAAGATGAATTTATCGATTTACAAGCTAGATTTGAGTTGCACACAATGACTATGGTTGAATCGCTTCACAGAAAGATCAATAGAAATTCTTGTCAATTAAGTCAAGAACTGAAGTCTGTGAGTTACCAAATTGGAGAATTTGATAATTTTATATCTCGTCGTATAGATGCTGTTGGTAGAAAGCTACACTTTGACAGGATGCGCTCTCCCGTCCCGGAATGGCCTCGATGTAATTGGATGGTCGAATATATTGGAGATTTTCTTGACCTGCCTCTACCCAATGAGACATTTATTCCTCATCCTCCTAGGTTTGCTCAAGAATTTTCTATGGAAGAAAGGATTGATCGTCTTCTTCATCGTCCATATTTCACTTCTCATCCTCTACCTGTCATACACGTTGACGATATTGATATCTGCTGATCTTTTTGGTGATGACAAAGGGGGAGACATACTGTTGCTGTGAAGATGATGTGAAGATGTGAAGTTGCTGTGAAGACGTATTGAATGATATTGATTTTGGAATTGTTGGTTTTGTTTTAAAAACGATTTGGTTGGCACCAATGTTTAAGTTAAGATTCTGTTTTGATGGGTTGTTTAAAACGATTTGGCTGGAGCCAGTATTAGATATTATGATTGCTTAATTTTGAGTTATCTAATATTTGTTATATCTAATATTTGTTGAAATATTCTTCTTTTTGAGGTAAGGGGTATTATTTATTTCATATTCTCTTATGATATTATTTTTTGTATTCGTAAGAAATTTTATTTTGATTCAATATTCGTAATGAATATTATTTTTGTTCAATATTCGTAGGGATATTGTCTTCATTTAATATTCGTAAGTAATATTATTTTTGTTCAACAGTCGTAAGGGATATTATTTTTGTTCAATATTCATCTGAAATAATATTTTCTTCCATACTCTGTAGTATGTAAGTAATATTATTTATTTTTAGATTTCGAATTCTACACTCATTTTGTTAAGTTTTGGCATCTATACTCCATGAAATTAGAAGAATATCCTTGATATTTGCGCTTCATCCAGTATTTTTTCATGAAAATATTATTCTGAGCATTCTTGATAAGTTTTAACCTTTTCAGAGTACTATTCACGGGGTATTATTCCGAAAGTACTATTCACTCAGGTACTATTCACCTGGGGTACTATTCATGATAAAAATTAATTTCTTTTCGGTCCAAATCATTTTTGATACAATATTATTCTTGAATTTTACTCCACAAAGCAGTATCATGTTGACAATTTGGACATTTATAAACTCTGGATAAATTTAAAGTCTTTAATATTTATCCTTGATTTCATTTTATTCTTATATTGTTATGAAAGTCATCTTCGGCCAAGGGTGCAAAGATGAACTGTTGATTGGTATGATTATGACAAGAGATTATTCGGTGTAATCATGACTTGAAATGTTACAAATGATGTGGTAAAAGTCCTCATTGGCTCGTAGTGCATTGGTGGACAGTTGTTGGTATGATCATGACCATGCATTCTCTTCGGCCAAGGGTGCAAAGATGAATTGTTGTTTGGCATGTTCATGACCATTGGTGAAAACAAGAATATCATTGGCCCGTAGTGCATATATAATTCGTTGTCGTGATACTAATGAATATCATTGGCCTGTAGTGCATGGATAATTCAGTGATGTGGATTATTTATTAAAGCTGAGTCTCAGTGATAAAATTGATGATAAACTTTTTAAATCATAGAAGATAGTAGATATCATGCTCTACTTGACTCTTCTAATGGATTGCTTGTTCTGCTGCAGGTAAACTTGATGTTTATTATATTTTATCAGTTTAACACTGTTGAAGGCTAACGTTAATTTATTCTGTATTATCTTAGTCATAATATTTCTTACTGGGCTAGTTGAGCTCTCCCTTTGGCTTTCATTGTTCTCTTTAGGAAATGAGAACGTAGCTGGGACTAGTCGGGAAATGGAGTGATGGTCCAAGATGGTTGTTTTAGTAGTCCTCACTATTTAGTGTGATAATAAATGTAATGAGGATTGAATTTGAGTTTGGATATTATCTAGAAGATAATATTTGTGTTGAAACTCTCAACTTATGTTTTGTCGTACTTTACACTACAGTTGTAAAATTAAGTTGTATTTGAATTCTGTACCATGTATTTGGCGACTCAAACTGGGTGATGTATACCTATTTTGGGGGCGTTACATTTGTCCCAATCAAATATGCCCGGAATTTGTCAAAGGCATATAATACTGCAAGTAACTCCTTCTCTGTAGTTGTATAGTTCAATTGTGCATCCGTAAGCGTCTTACTTGCATAGTATATGGCGTGGAATATTTTCTCTCCGCGTTGACCCAAAACAGCCCCTACCACATAATCGCTCGCATCGCACATTAACTCAAAGGGCATAGTCCAATTCGGTGCGACGATAACTGGAGTTGTAGTCAACTTTTTCTTCAATTGCTCAAATGCTGACTTACAATCATCATCAAACTTAAAAAAAAATCTTTCTCTAAGAGACTGCATAGTGGTTTTGAAATCTTAGAGAAATCTTTAATAAACCTTTAGTAGAATCCAGCATGTCCTAGAAAACTACGGATTCCCTTGACTATAGTAGGTGGTTGATAGACTCCACGGCACGCCTGCGTGAGGTGGTCGTTGCCCCGATCGTTTCTAGCACAGTTGTTGGGTGAATTACTTGCAACACCTTAACCCCTCGCCTATATGTAGACGGTAATCTTGGTACAATTGCTCGCGTTCAGAATTCTGCGTTGAATGGACACCAACGACACCTTGACCCCTCGCTTATATTGAAATGGTAAGCTCAGTACAATCAACGATTGATGCGGTAGAAGACACCACACACAACTATGAATTGTTGTATGATAAGTCAAATTGAATCTCAAAGAAATAACTAAGAAAATACTTAGGAATTCTTCAAAGAACCAAAAGTAGAGAATAAACTCACAAATATATTGAATAATAATAATGAATAATGTATTTGATTACATCAACTTAGACCTCCATTTATACTACTCAAAACAATTCAAATCCTAATAGGAATTTATAAACTATGACTCTAATTTCTATAAGGAAATAGAAGTCAATTTGGAAAAGAAATTCTAATTAAAAAGAAATCCTAATTACAATAGAATTTAAAACTAAGAATCCAAATAAAAAAATTAAATACTTTGCCGCGTGGGATTTTCTTTACCGCGTGATTAAGCTAATAACTTGCCGCGTGAAGCAGATCATTTACTGAACCTTAAATTGATTAATACCAAAATTTCCTTGCAAGCCAAGAATCCATGTACTGCTAGGACTTTACATGCTCTAGCTATATGATTGTTATTATGCAGACGTGGCCTACATGTTAATATGCTGAAAATATTAAAGACTCCTTTGCATGCCAACCAACCTGGTGGTCTTCTCTTGATCTTCATGAGCAATGACTATTTGATTATACCCCGAATATCCATCCAATAAACAGTAAAATTCATGCCCTGCCAACCTGTCTCACATTTGATCAATGAAAGGTAGAGGAAAGTGGTCCTTAAGGGTTGCCTTATTCAGCTTCCTGTAGTCCATGCAAACCCTCCAACCGGTCACTGTCCTCGTCGAAATTAATTCATTATCATCATTCTTCACTACGTGTTGACTTGTTAATATTCTAAACCTTATTGTTTTGATGATGACTTGATATGATGGACTAATTTGTTTATTGTGAAATTTCAGGAAGTAAATGAAAGGATTATTGTCAAAAGACTTTGAGATTTGAGTCTTAAGAAAATTATGTCAGGTCATTGCAAATACTTAATTTTTCAATACAAGGCTCTAGGATATTTTGTGTGTGCATTTAACATGTTTATTTATGCATGCTTCGAATTAAGATAAAATAATAATTATCTTTTTATCAGGTCTAAATTTACTACCATGTGTTAATAGATTCTGATTATATAAAATATTGTTGCATGTGCAAGTTGTTGTGGGAAACTTAAAAGTTGTTTAAATAATCAAAAGTCATAATTGCTAAAGCCTCGGTACTTTCATGTTTGTATATTCTGATTTATTGGCTTTATATAGACTTTGAATAAGTTACACTCCTAAATTAATGCCATGATATCTTTTGCTCCAGAATTGATTTAATAACATGATGAGTGGTGGCTGACTTTGTTAAGTCTATAGTGTTATGTGTCTGACCTAGTTTCTTTATAGATTACTGTTGAAAGAGTCCAATATTATATATATATATATATATATATATATATATATATTTGTAACAATAACAAGTAGTTAATTGGATTTGTTTTGGTACTTCCCAACTGACATAAAATTTAGAACGATACATATCTATTTGATCACTATTGGCAACGTAAATATTTTTACAACGGAACTGTGTTGTAGAACAACGGTAATATATTTTCTGGGCTATAAAAGAAGAACTGAAGTCAGTGATTAAAACACAACACTTGAATTAATTATTGCACTCATATACTTGAAAAGCTACTTCATTATTCTTGGTGCAAAATTTCCAGCTGCTGTGCAATTATATTCAAATTAATTATCAGCTATTTTCGTGGGCATAATATTGGTGATATCTCTCACTTTTTCTACTTGATCATTGCATTCATTAGTCGAGCCTTGCATTGTTAAATTATTTATTTGTTTTGATCATTAGACCTCTATATTTGTAATCTTATATTTTTAGACTAAGTGTTGTCTAAGGAAATTTAATCTAGGTGGATTAAGATTTGTTTACAAACAGGTTCAAGGAAGCATAGGCGCTTAAGGGGTGCATTGGTGCACAAGGAGCAAGTGTGCTCAAGAGAATTATTGTAATTCAATTTTTGATAGATTCAATTTTGTAACAAGGGTCTTTTTAAAAAAATAAAAGTGAGTCTCCAATACTAGTTGGTATTGGACGTGGACTAGGCTATTATTATAGAGGGTAATAGCTGAACCACGTAAAAAGTCTTGGTGTTGTTTTTTATTGCTTGCTTTACTTTAAGATAGTTAAATTTCTTAAAAATTAAAATTTAAATATTTGATTCATCTTAAGATATTTTGTTAACACCAAGTATTCACTTTAACTTATAAATTCATCAAAATATTTTCTTAAACTAAAAGTCAATTCGGTAGGCCATATTCATTCAGCAAGCTGCATTCATCAATATATATATATATATATATATATAATAGGCTATATTCTATAGTTTGGCTTAAAGTTTAAAAATTGGTCATAGTTTGTTCCCACACTTATTCAACTTCTATGTGTGCCTTATCTGAATTTCACTACAGTCATTCCTCGCTTTTTCGACACACATTGAACTAGACTGGCCTACGCACTATCTGAAATTAGGTAGATAATTCCCGCATCCAACCACTTCAAAATTTCTTTCTTCACCACTTCCTTTATGATTGGATTCAGCCGTCTTTGTTGTTCCACTGTTGTCTTTGCATCCTCTTCCATTAGAATTTTGTGCATGCAGAAGGATGCACATATTCCCTTGATATCTGCAATTTTCCATCCTATAGCCAATTTGTATTCTCTAAGCACTCTTAGCAACTTATTTTCCTATAATTCGTTAAGCGTAGAAGCAATAATAATAGGTAAAGTATTAGAATTGCCTAAATAAGCATACCTGAGGTGTTTAGGAAGTGGCTTAAGCTCAAGTGTACGTGGTTCCTCCAATGAAGGTTTCATTCTTGTCGTGGCTTTTTCTTCCTCGTAATGGCTCGAATGGTACCTTGAATCTACTAACTCGTGGCAAAGTGTCCAGCATATGTAAATAATCTATGAACTCTGGATCATCCAACTCGTCGTCTCCCAATAGTGTAGTTTCCAATGGATCATTAGCCAAACTTTTACCCATGTCTTCACTGACTATCTAGTCAATGACATCCACCCAGAAACACTCTTCTTCATCTGTAGGGAACCTCATAGCTTTGAACACGTTGAACTTAACTTCCTGATCTTGAACCCTCATGGTTAGTTCACCTTTTTGCACATCAATGAGAGTCCTACCCGTAGCCAAAAAGGGTCTCCCTAGGATGATTGGGATGTTTTTATCTTCTTCATAATCCAAAATTATAAAATCAGCTTGAAATATAAATTTGTCCACCTTTACCAGGATATCTTCCACAATTCCTCTTGGGTACGTAACTGATCTATCTACTAACTATAGAGATATGTTTGTCGGTTTTTGTAAAGATCTGAAATTTTAAAGTGTAATTTAAATATTTATTGAGTTATATAAATATTATTTGAGGTGTTTATTGTTAAATAAATATTTTATTGATGTGATGGTTGATGAATCTAAATGATTAGAGAATTTTCTAAATTAAATTAATTTATAATTTAGAGGTTTGTATTATAGCATGAGGTGTTATGTGGTTGTGTTGATTTAATAATTTAGATGGTGTTAAATTATTAAATAAAGTTATAATGAAAATTATAAATTGGTGATATTTGCTAAATGGCTATATTTAATTAAAATATAGTATGTGATTAATTTAATGGGTTAATGTTGGATATGAAAATAATATGTGATTATAGTTTATAAACTAAAGTGTTTATTAAAATAAATTAAAAAGGGTTTAAATTAGTTTTTGTCAAACAAGGCTTAAGTATTTTAACTCTTTAATTTTAAATGATTTGCCAAACAAGCCTTAGGCTTTTGAATTTCTAGTTTTGAAATTTAATAAAATAAATAGAATAATAAATATAATATATTTATAATTTGAGCGTTTGTTTTGTAACTGCCATTTTATTAAGTTGGCGTATTAAGGTCTGGCGTTTTATTTGTGCGCATTGTTTATCAGTTGGTTTACGCATTCTATTTGCTAACCTAGAGTTCAGAGAATTGAGAGTTGAGAAAATTAAGAACTTGAGAGAGAATTGGAGAGGAGTTTAGGAATTTTCACGTCAATTCCAGTGTGCTTAGCAAGAATTTCTATCAAGTAACAAAAGGTATGTTCTACTATTTTGATATTACTTATGAGTATCTCGGTAAAGTTTGCTATACTCTGTGAATTATGTTTTTGCCGAATTGTTGTGAGGTAACTTAGTTATGATGAGTACATGAGTATATGATGATTATATGTTATGTTTAAACCTAAACTTCATGTTAATTTCGGATATCAGTAGACTTTTTTGACAGTATATTTATTTTTCCATATGTTCATGAAAAGTATCAATTTTAGCGGCCAATTCGTATGAGAAATAGTAAATTAAAGTTTGTATATGGTAGTTCATTGAGATACGAACGTAACATAGTTTGAATGGAGTAATTTGGTCAAGTAATGAAATCACAGAGATGATTTCTAGAATGAATATCAAAAATGGAGTTTTATATGAAAAACATGAATTTTGAGAAATTAAAATAGCTTTAGTTGGTGTTAAATTGTTCCAATTGGTTGTAAATGTGAGCAATCATGTTTATGAATGTGGTATATTTATTTTACGTGTTAATTTCACTGTTTGGTGGGTGAAATTTGTGTTTGTTGGGATAAAAGTCGCTCATCGTTCATTAGCCTCTCGCGTCTGTCGAAACTTCAATAAGCAATTGCGCTTGGCCGCCAAGGCAAAAGCACCAGTAGTTTACGCCGATCCCAAGCCTTTGTATGGCGCAGCTGCGCCATACCCTAGTTTGAGATTCTGGCATCTGTTGTTACTGCAGTCTTGGGATAGCATCATGGTATGGCCTGAAATTATGTTAGCATGTTAAATGAGTAATGTTAAGGATAACATAACATAGTGAATTGGGGTTAGTAAGTTCAAAGTTGCAAAAATGTTTAGTAAGTCGAGAACGTGTTATGTTGCAAGTTAGTTGGACAATAAATGTTAGTTAAGTGTTGCGAAGTAGAATACTTAGAGTTTCTGAAATGTAAATGGTAATGATCATGTTATGATATGTTGGCATATCTAATAGGTATTGTGGTTCTAAAATTATGTGTAGGTGATCGTGAGTTTAATTTTATAGCTTACGCTCAAGGCAAATTTTCTAACTCTATATTTACATTAACCAAGTTTCTAAACTTCTCTTTTTACATTGAGCAAGCCTTTTATCCTTACATTCATGTTGAACTAGTTCTTACTTTAAAGTTTCGTTAAACGAACTATTGTATTCTTAATCATGATTTGAACAATCTAGCTATGACATTATTTTATTCAAACAAGTTTGAAGTCCAATACTTATTGATGCATTCTAACTTGTTTATTGTTAGACAAGTTTCATTATTGTTATTCGGATATTATGAATGCAGCTTTCTTGAATTCTAATTTCAAATGTTTAATTATTATAGTTCATTTACTTGACACAAGTCATTTTCATAATAAGTAAGCTTTATTTTCAGCTTGCTATTACTTAATGTTTATTCAATAATTCATAGTCCTATCTTAATTTTATTCAAGCAAGGTTTATTATTGTCATTCAATACTTATGCTTTGTTGTTGTTTCTAACCATGAGATCAAGTATAGTCAGTTCGCTTACACTTATTCATTGTTTCATATTATGTTATTATTGATCAACTGTTGTATTATCAAACACTATTGATTCAACTAGTCCACTAGTTGATGTTCGTTGAACTTCAAATTACCCTTGATAGCTTATCCAAACCAAACCTTCTTTAGTGCGTACTTGTACTCTAAATACTGAGATGAACAACCCAATTATTATTAGGGGATAACTTACGCGT
Organism: Panax quinquefolius; assembly: GCA_020205615.1. Taxonomy (NCBI): domain Eukaryota; kingdom Viridiplantae; phylum Streptophyta; class Magnoliopsida; order Apiales; family Araliaceae; genus Panax; species Panax quinquefolius. Next base: position 123,898,145 of record CM035154.1, on the reverse strand, counting down.
AGTGTTAAATGTTTGGGCATAATACATGGTACGAAGGGCTGATCCCCCTAAGTACGAGGAGTCTTTATAGTCTTATGACTCTTAAAGTTGGGGTTGAAAGATTACCCGCAACTGTGGACATGGTCCATGGTCTTATGACCCTCAGTTATGTTTATTTCATATTTTGGATTCTAGTTTCTGATTATCATTGTTAGAGTACTATTCAGTTTTGATGAGCCTTCGTTGGCAGTTATTATTGTTATTCTCATGTTGATTCATTGTTATATCCAGTGAGCAATTGTTTTGCTCACTCTTGCATATTTATAAACTCATTTCAGCTAAAGACGAGAAGGTAGATGAACCTTCGACTAGCAAAGGAAAGGGAAAAATGTACAAGTGATGAAGACTTGTAATTTTGATTATGATTATGATGTTAGACTTTTATTATGATGATCTTAGATTTTATTTTAAATGATGTAATGTTATAATTTTAATTTCACATTTGAATGACGTTTAAAGGTTAGATAACCTGGGATGTTTTTGAACTTAATGATGTAACCCTATTTAAGGGGAGGTTTTATGATTCAAATATTGTTTTATTTGGGTAGAGAGTATGAATGTTTGAATAGTGAGCACCAAATCTTGTGGGAATGAATACCTAGATTTGGGGGTGTCACAGGTTGGTATCAAAGCCTTAGGTTATGAACCTTAGGTGGGGGAAATGCCTTAGGAAGTAACCTTTGAAAAGATAGTGATGATAAACTCTTATCGAGTTTTATGAAAAAGAAAGTAATAAAACACTTATGTGCTTATGTGATAGTAATCTTATGTGCTCATGAGTGTCGAGTAGTAATAGCTAGTAATTTAAACTTAAACTTTGGTTGACAGGATGGCTAATGTAGGAGGATCTAGTCAGGCAAGAGAGGAGGAGCCTAGAGATATTCAGGTGATTTGGGAACAACTACTACCACAGGAAACAGTCATGTCGGTCACAGTAGTTGAGCAGGAGAGAGTCCCTGATGAGGATGATGAGATAGAGACAGACGAGGAGGATCCCGTGGAGCTGCCACAGTCGAATGAGGAGGACGAGGAGCAAGAGCTTCCACTTAACTCGATAGCTGCCCGTATGTACGACGAGGTGTATGATCGCAATGTGGAACTTCAAGATACTGTCGAGGAGTTACAAGAGATAGTAGCTAAACAACAGACCTCGATGGTACAGAAAGACGATGAGATCCAGGATCGAGAAGAACGACTAAACAACGTTGAAGAGAAGCTGGTCCACACTGAAGGAGAGAATGAGCGAATGATGGAGAAGATTACAGAACTGGAGAATAAGCTTAAAGAAGAATCTACAAAAAGGGCAAGAGCCAAAGACGCATACAGTGAAGCTTATCAACGAGCCAGAATAGCAGAGAGTGATGCACAAGCCAAGAGGAGGAAGATGGAAGAAATGAGCAACGTATTCAACACCGTGGTCAATCGAGCTCAAGATCGAGTCATGAGTTATCTGATTCAGTTCGAGACGCTACCATCATACGTATTGGATCACCAAACAATGTTTCGAATTATGGAGGAAGAGCGTCGTAAGACTACGCAGTATCTTAATAGAACATTGTAGAAAATGTAATTGATAGTTGGTTTGATAATAAACAAAATGTAAATCCTGGGTATGATAACCAATGGGATAGATGATGATGATGTTATCCTGCAACTGTTATAGTTCAGGAAAGTAATGTAAATAGCAGTGATGCTATTCTTTTGATGTTTTTATGATGAATGAATAAAAGTTATTATTTTATTCAAAGTGTTAAGTGTTACGTTATAAACTGTTATGATGTACGACTTAAGTATATAATACTTAAGAGATTGAATAGAATCTGATGGATGTATTTTAATAGAAAAAGGCTTCAAGACGTCAACCACCACGACAAAGAACCGTTAAAGAAAACAACAACAACAATGTGGAAGGAAACCCGGTTCAGCAGCTAGTTACATTACTGACGGGTGCTTTGCAGAATCAACCTCAGAACCAAGGTACTACGTTTAAGGACTTCAAGGCGGTCGGACCACCTGAATTCCGTGGGTCCATGAATCATGTTAAAGCACAGACCTGGATCACGGAAATCGAGAAGGTTTTTGATGTTGCTAGGGTTGAGGATAATCAGAAGACTGCTTTTGCAACATTCATGTTGAAAGCGGAGGCTAGCTATTGGTGGCAGGCCAACAAAACTCGAGAAGGGCCAGGAGTGATGACCTGGGATAGGTTTAAGGAGCTATTTTTCGAGACTTATTTCCCAGAGAGTTCGAAGAGTTAGCTAGAGGTTCAGTTTTTGGAATTGAAGCAGGGAACAATGTCGGTGTCTGAGTATGCCGCAAGGTTCAACGAGTTGGCGAGGTTTACGCCATATCAAGTCAGCAGAGACGAGCGCAAGGCGAAGAGGTTCGACGAGGACCTGAAACCACGGTTGTCTGATGAGGGTTTCCCTATTCGATTGAAGACATTTCTTGCGAAGTGATGGAGAAGGTGATTTCATTTGAAAGTGCAAAGTGTAGGCGATAACAAAACATAATCAAGAGCAGAGGAAGAAGAAAATTGAAGGTGAAACTAAGAATGGTCGTGGTGGTAATGGCGGAAATGGCAACAATTTGAAGAGGAAGTGGAATGGGAATGGGGGAGCTGGAAATCAGCAAAGAAACCAACAAAATAAGAAGTTTGAAGCATGCGCTACGTGTAGAAAGTTTCACAAGGGTGTGTGCTTGATGGGGAAGCGAGTATGCTTCAATTGTGGCCAGGAGGGTCACATCGCCCCAAATTGCACTCAAGCTAAGAAGAATGTGTGCTTCACGTGCGGATCCAAGGATCACTTTTCTCGTGAATGCCTTAAAAAGAGATCTGGTGAGACAAATGGGAGCAAAGGAAATGCTAGTGGAAGAGCATTGGCTATTGCTGGGCCAACATCAACAAATAAGCCCACAGCAAGAACCTTCAACATGACGGTGCAGGACGCAGTGCAATCAAAAGTTGTAGTGTCAGGTATTATCCCAATCAATGATATAGATGCATATGTATTATTTGATTCGGGTGCTACTTGCTCGTTTATATCTGATTAATTTGCTAAGAAGTTAGAAATACCTTGTGAAGAGTTGAAATTTCATTTAAATATAGAAATTGCGAATAGGGAAGTGATTCCTGTTAGGTTCGTATACAAGAACTGTAGGGTGAACATTAAGGGGAATGTTATGAAAGTAGATTTAATTTCGATAAAAGTCGGAGAGTTCAATGTTATTTTGGGAATGGATTGGCTATTCAATTATGGAGCGATAATTGACTGCCAAAAGAAGTGTGTAAACCTTTTGACTCCATCAAAAGTAGTTTTTCATGGTAGCAAATCTCCTAGACAAATGAAATGTCTGACGATGATGCAAGCCAAGAAGTTGTTAAGTAAAGGCTGTGTAGGTTACTTAGCCTACATAGTTGATACTCAAAAAGAGAAGGGTATGAAATTGGAGGACATACCAGTGGTTATGGAGTTCGTGGACGTGTTTCTGGAAGATTTGTCAGGACTTCCACCTGACAGAGAAATCGAGTTCGTGATCGACTTAGCGCCAGGAACCGCTCCTATATCGAAGGCCCCGTACAGAATGGCTCCGGTAGAGATGAAGGAATTAATGGTGCAACTGCAAGAACTGTTAGACAAGAAGTATATTCAACCGAGTGTGTCACCATGGGGAGCACCGGTGTTATTTGTGAAGAAGAAGGATGGGTCGATGCGTCTTTGCATTGACTATAGGGAATTGAACAAAGTCACTATTAAGAACAAAAATCCATTGCCGAGAATAGATGGCTTATTTGATCAATTGAAGGGTGCTAGATATTTCTCGAAAATAGATTTGAGAAGTGGGTATCATCAATTGAAAGTGAGGAAGGAGGATGTACTGAAGATGGCATTCTGAACTAGGTATGGACATTACGAAATTTTAGTGATGTCATTTGGTTTGACAAACGCCCCTGCAGCGTTCATGGATTTGATGAACAGGGTGTTTAAACCATTTTTGGACAAATTTGTGGTGGTGTTCATCGACGATATTCTATTGTACTCTAAAACTTAAGAGGAACACGTGGAACACTTACGTCTGACGCTGGAGACTCTAAGAAAGGAAAAGTTGTATGCGAAATTCTCTAAATGTGAATTTTGGCTGAAATGTGTACAATTTCTTGGGCACGTAATTGATAAGAATGGGATTTCCATAGATCCATTAAAAGTTGAAGCTGTGATAAATTGGGAACAACCAAGAACACCTTCGGAGGTAAGGAGTTTCTTGGGGTTGGCAGGATACTATAGACGGTTTATTCAAGATTTTTCTAAGACTGCTACTCCGTTTACAAATTTGACAAGAAAATCTGTAAAATTTGTTTGGATGGAAAAGTGTGAGGAAAGTTTTCAAGAACTGAAGAAAAATTTAAGTGTGGCGCCTGTGTTGTCGTTACCGGATAATACAGGCAACTTTGTGGTGTATAGTGATGCTTCACACAAAGGATTGGGTTATGTCCTTATGCAAAACGGCAAGGTTATTGCGTATGCATCAAGGCAACTGAAAGACTACGAAAAAGGGTATCCGACTCATGATTTAGAGTTGGCGGCGGTTGTGTTCGCATTGAAGATATGGAGACACTATCTCTATGGAGAGAAATGTGAGATCTACACAGACCATAAAAGTCTGAAGTATATATTCACACAGAAAGACCTGAACATGCGTCAAAGGAGATGGATGGAACTGATAAAATATTATGATTGTGAGATCTTTTATCATCCGGGTAAAGCTAATGTGGCTGCAGATGCCTTGAGTAGGAAAGGCGGAGAAAAGTTATTGATGTTAACTGATAAGGAGGAGCTCATTTCAGCAATGGCAAGACTGGAGTTGGAAATCAAATTTCCAGAAAAATCCGATGAAAAATTGTTCCAGATAGAAGTTACTCCAACTTTGGTGGACAAAGTGAAGAATGCTCAGCTACAGAATGTGGAATGTAAGAAAATAAAAGAAAATGTGGTCGAGGGTAAAGAAGTGAAGTACCAGGTCGATACTGCGGGAATACTAAGATTCGAGGGATGAATTTGGGTTCCAGCAATTCAAGATATTAAAGAAGAAATCTTGACAGAAGCACATAGCTCAAGATATTTAGTTCATCCGGGAAGTAAAAAAATATATCAAGATTTAAGGCATCATTTTTGGTGGCCGAACATGAAAAGAGATGTTGCAGAATGCGTTGAAAGTGCTTGACATGTCAGAAAGTGAAGGCCGAGCATCAACGAACAAGCGGATTACTTCAACTGTTGGAAATACCGGAATGGAAGTGGGAGCATATCACAATGGATTTTGTGGTAGGTCTTCCAACGACTCAAAAAGGATATAACGCGATATGGGTGATAGTGGACATATTAACAAAATCTGTACACTTTTTGCCAATAAAGATTAGATTTAATCTTGATCAGCTGGCGAAATTATACGTTAAGGAGATCGTTTCAAGACATGGAGTTCCAGTATCAATTGTATCAGACAGAGATCCGAGGTTCACATCAAATTTTTGGAGGAGACTACAAGAATGCATAGGAACGCAATTGAAGATGAGCACAGCGTATCATCCGCAAACCGATGGGCCAAGAGAAAGAACGATCCAGACGCTTGAAGATATGCTCAGAGCGTGCATCATAGATTTCAAAGGAAATTGGGATGATCATCTACCGTTGGTGGAATTTGCATACAACAATGAGTTACACATAAGCATTGGTATGCCGTCATCACACGAGGCATTATCTGGCGAGAAAGTGCGAGAACCCCATTATCTTTGGGATGAAGTTTGAACGCGTCAATCGTTAGGGGCCCAGAATCGGGTTCAAGCAGATCAATTTGAAGTAGTCAAACTCATCGAGCAAGTTTGGTAGCCGCTCAAGATCGATGTAAAAAAGTATCTTTGATGATCAACGAGATAAAGTCGTGAATTTGAAGCAGGAAGTTTCGTGTTCCTGAAAGTCTCTCCTTGGAAGGGGAAGATTCATTTTGGCAAGAAAGGCAAGCTCAGCCTGAGGTTTATTGGACCTTTTGAATTTCTACGCAGAGTGGGAGAAGTGGCTTATGAGGTAGCTTTACCTCCAGAATTAGAGCATGTGCATAATGTTTTTCATGTTTCGGTGTTGTGACCGTATAAACCCAATTACAAGCATGTGATCGAATATGAACCGTTGCAGTTTAGTAAATATTTGTCTTACGAAGAGATTCCTATCCAGATAGTCGACAGGAAAGAACAAGTGCTCAGGAATAAAGTGATACCTTCTGTGAAGGTGATATGGAGGAACCACAACGTCGAAAAGGCTACGTGGGAACTCGAAGCTGATATGATAAAAAATTACCCTGAGTTATTTGTTTAGTCTGTGTCTTCGATTCTGGGGACAGAATCTTTTTAAGTAGGGGAGAATGTGACGATTTGATTGTTTGAATTATGATTCTGGGGACAGAATCCTTGTAAGGAGGGAAGGATGTAACGATCTAAAATTTCAAAGTGTAATTTAAATATTAATTGAGTTATATAAATATTATTTGAGGTGTTTATTGTGAAATAAATATTTTATTGATGTGATGGTTGATGAATCTAAATGATTAGAGAATTTTCTAAATTAAATTAATTTATAATTTAGAGGTTTGTATTATAGCATGAGGTGTTATGTGGTTGTGTTGATTTAATAATTTAGATGGTGTTAAATTATTAAATAAAGTTATAATGAAAATTATAAATTGGTGATATTTGATTTTATGTGGATATAGATGGAGAAAAATTGTAATGTGACAATTGTTGAAAATTGAAATTTTATCTTTTTCTAATAAAATAATTCATTTAAATATATTATTATATTTTAATAATATAATAATGGTGATATTTTTACAACGAATGTGGGATATATGAGTATACGAGGAGGAAGAGTATTTTTGTTGCAATAAATGTTTAAAACATGTTAAACATGTCGGTGGACCCCATTTATTGACTGAAATTTGATTATAGCCTGTAAAATCGTCCGTTTGTGGATTTTGGTCAATTTCTATTTGGAATTTGGAAAACTTTCTTCGCAAAGTTGTAGAGAATTGAATTTCCTATAAAAACTTGCGAGATTCGATTTTTTCCGATGAAAGGGCTATTTATTATGAATTATTGAAGTTCAAGCTCAAATAATTGATTTTGGAAGTTTAAATTATTTAAAATTAGAAAACATTTTTTTCATTATGTGTGTTACACATGTGGGTTGAATGAACTGAATTTAGTTCTTGGAAGGTTGGCGAGGAAATTTATAATATATATTAATATTTTATTAAATTTTCGCTTTGGTGTTCTAAGCATTTTCCTATAAATAGGTGCTTAGGTTAGAATTGAAAATCACACCGTAAACTCAAGTTTTTCTCTCTATATTATCGAGCGTATTCTTGTGAGTATTTTGAGTATACTTTGAGTATTGTTAGGCGGGTGCGTAAGTTCCTTCAAAGACTATACCCCATTATTCCAATTAGAAGTACTAATCTTTCGAGGTAAGGGATGTTATTTTCTTCTCAAATGATATTATTTCTTCAATATCATTATCTTTGAAATATTAGTTGAAACTTTTATCAAATTTGGAACTTTTCCATGTCTGGGTTACTATTCATGAGTTACTATTCATGAGTTACTATTCACGAGTTACTATTCATGAGTTACTATTCACGAGTTACTATTCACGAGTACTATTCATGAAGCGTGAAGATGTTTTTGGGAAATTTCTATCTTTTGGTGTCGGAGTTACTATTCACGATATCACGGATTCACGATACTCGGCACTATTCAATAGAAAAATAAAATTTCTTCTTTTTGTCCAAAATATCTATTCGGATACTAGCTTTGATTGTATCCATGTTTTGATCATTCTTGAATTTTACACCACTATGATTATTTTTGAGGTATTTTGAACATGGATAAAACAAAGTACTGAATCCTTAATCCTTAATCCTTGTCATTTTGTTTCATGGATTCGTTTCTTTAAAAATATATTTTCATCATCCTCGATCTTAAATGATGATATTATTGAATATCTTTGGCTTGTAGTGCAAAGATGAATGATTTCAAGAATATCTTTGGTCGTAGTGCAAAGATGAGCAGTGTTTAGATGAACATGACTAATCGATGAATATCTTTGGCTGTAGTGCAAAGATGAATATTTGATTCGGATGTATATTGATTGATGTTACTGAGAGATAAAAGATAGAGCGATGAACTTTTAAATTCATACATGAAGATAGTAGTTTGCATTCTCTACTTAACTCTTCTAATGAATTATTATTTCATTGCGAATATTGATTTAAAATTTGTTGTCTATTGTATTCTATTAGATTTTTCCCTGTTGAAGACTAACGGTAATTTGTTGTATATTATCTTAGTCATAATATTCTTTACTGGGCTAGTTGAGCTCACCCTTTTCCTTTTTGTTCCATTTTTCTTCTTAGGAGGCGAGAATATAGCGAGTACAAGTCGGGGTATGGAATGAAGGTTTTAGAGAGAGTTGTTTAGTAGTCCTCACCATTTTTGTAAATTAATGTATCAATAAATGTGATGAGGATTTATTTGAGTATAGATATTATCTAGAAGATAATATTTGTATTCAAACTTACAGTTTTACTGTTGTAATAATAAAGTTGTAGTTGTTTCTGTACCATGTATTGACAACTCAGAATGGGTGATGTATACCTATTTTGGGGGCGTCACAATAATGACTCAAAATTCTTATGCCTATATTGGTAAAACCCATTTAAATTAAAGACTTAACATACATTAATCCTTATTTGGCAAAACTGAATTAAACTCTTTTAATTTATTTTAATAACTTATTAATAATATAGTTTATTGTTCCCACTTTATTTAAATAAATTCTCATATTAAAGCTAATAACAACTTATTAAATCAATTTTCCACATAATCACATTGCCATAAAATTATAATTTTCATTATAATTTTATTTAATAAATTAACACATTACTTTCATTACTAAATTAAATTAAAACCACATTATAAAAATTGACTTAATCCTTATCAATTCTTGAATTTAATTATTAAATTAAATTAGAATATTACCACATAATAATTAATTCATCATTCTTTTATTATAATTAACTTCAAAATTACCAAATTACCAATTATCAACATAATTAACATATTACCTTAATTGAGTTAATTCCCACAACTCATGAATTATTTATTTAACTAATAAATAATTAAATTAAACAAATATTTATTTAACAATAAACACATCAACTAAAATATTTATTTAATTCAATAAATATTTGAAGTTACAATTAAAATTACGGATTATTACAAAGAATCGCATAATTTAATCCTTCCACCATACAATGTCCTAATTAAATATAAGACATTGAATTACTGTCAAGTCTTATTTTATTTAATTATATGTATTTTAATTCCCAAATGCACAACTCCGAATAAATGCATATTAGAAACTAATTTCTAATTTTATTTCACCTTGGCCAAGGATTCCTGGGTTGTCATTTATCGAATCACATAGGACATTTCTCTTCTTTTACTAGAAGTGGTAGATTTTTTATTGATCACTCATTATCTCCATATATAACTTATTACTCCGAAGCATACCCTTTGATATACCCAAAGAGTCTTAAGTAATAAGTCAAAGTGTAATTCATTATATATAAGATACGATCATGATCTCAAGTCTAAGGATCATTTGTACTACTATCACTACAAGAATTCCTATTGACAGACAAGTAAAACTCCATTAGGTATTCATTAGCGAGTCATGTTCAGTGAACTTATTCTCCAATAATCTGACAAGGAAGAGAGCGACTTGATCGAGGTGAATACACACATGTTAAACACAGGGATTGTAGAGAGGTTGGTGGTCTAAAGGCGCTCATTGAGGATATGAAGTCAACTTCACTCCCAAAAATGCAGTTGAACGGGAGTGTAATAAAGCATTGTTGGTTATATGAGGTAAACAATCAGCATTCTAAAAATATCCCAACCGATCCAGACTAAAAGCGAGAGTAGTAGTCAGTGAAAGACTTAAAACAAGCGCTCATTGGGAGGCAACCCAATTTTCTTGTATTTACAGTATTTAGTTTCATCTTACATAATTTAGTAGCTTAGTTAATAATGTTAGTATAAAATAGTTCAAATTTTTGCAATTTATAGGTTAGTAGTTAATTAGCTTGTTATTGAGTGGTTACTTAATACATTCTTGCTCAATTTATCTGCGATTAACTTAAATCATGGGTTTTAACGGTTTTCAGGAACAAAGAAGGAAGTTATACGTGCGTGCGGGTCAAAATAGCAGTAAATCAAAGTCGGTACAAGACTTGCATGCCCGCCCCAGTTGGTGGACTCTCTGGACATGCCTGCCCCCAGCTGGTGTTTGTAGGCAAAAAGGACCCTGCCTCAGCGGGGGTACGAGATTTTAGATTTTAAAAACTCTTCTGCAGATCGTGCTCATACCACTCATATCTCTCAAAACTAAAACCAAAGCTATATAAGACCCACGACAAAACCCCAATCCCTCCCATTACACACCAAATTCGTCCACTACTGAAATCTTATATAAACCAAACCCCAATCTTTCCTATCCTCAACCAAATACACATTAAATTCTCATATTTTTAAATAAAAAACCTATGGTTTCTCATTAGTTTTGATTTTCAAGAAAAGAAGGAAAGGAAAGCTTTGCAATTGGTAGTCCACCACTTTAATATCATCATAGAGTCAAGCAATCAGTGTGTGTATGTAACAACCCAAGAATTTATAGAATTTATAAAATCTTAAATGACTGAATAAAGGTTAGATAATAAGACCTAGACAGGAAATAAGGTATGGATTTCAAATTTTTTTTGAAGGATTTGTATAAATTACAAACTGTAAGTACTTATCTGATAGCGAGGTATATGGTTTTGTGCATTGTGATTATATGTGTGTACGGTATGTGGTTAAGGGTTAAGTATGAATCAGATAAGTTATAACATTGACAAACCTTAATGTTATGATAAGAACATCAATGTTCAGATAGTAAACCCTAACGATTGGTTAGAAATCCTAATTCTAGCTTTGGAAACCCTAATTTCATTTCTAGAAACCCTAAACCCTAATTGGGAATTTCTAAACCCTAATTTAGGAACCCTAATGTAAGACCCCAACTTTTAGGAATAAATAATAGTTTTCTTGAAATATATTTTTGAATATTATGGTGTGGATTTGATATAATGTTATAGTTGTAATATTAATATTAATGATGAAATTGATAGTTCCATTGTGTTAGAATTATTAGTGTTAGTGGAAATCGACATTTATTTCGATATTAATTGATGTCTGGAAGTTATACTGACTAGTCGGGTAATTAATCGGATAAATGAGCAATTAATTGCTATTAATTCACATGCTTATAACTATTTGTTCACATGTGTGTAGTATTGATTCACATTCTTGTACTATTAGGGGAGTCAAAAAGATTGATAATACTTGCATGACTAAGTTAAAAATGGAGGTATAGATGGAGGTACTATACTGTAATTCGTATTTTCACATGATTATAACTATTTATTCACATGATTGAACTATTGATTCAAATGATTGACTATTAGGGAAGGTGGTGCAAGTTTGATAATACTTGCAGGACTAAATTAAAAATGAAGAAAAAGAGGAAGGTATTATACTGTAATATTTCGAGCCCCAAAATGTGCAATTATCGAAACTATAATTTCCTATAAATAGATGCTCATTCTTCCTTCATTTCTCACCAATTCACAAAAGCTATAGAACAATTATTATAGAGAGAAAGAAGAAGAGAAGTCTGCTACCTCACTATTCCAGTATCCAATTTTTTCTAAGGTAAGGGGTATTATTCTTTCGAATTCATGAAGAGAGTTATTTTCTTTCAATACTCGTGAGGGTTGTTATTCCAGTCTTTATTATTATGTTGGAATAACCTGTCTATGCGATGTACCGCATACATGGTGAAATTTTTCTGTTATTCCATCCTTTATTATTCTGTTGGAATAACCTGTCTGTGTGGTGTATCGCATGCCTGGTGAATTCTGTTGTTATTCCATTCTTTATTATTCTGTTGGAATATCCTCATGTGTGCGGGTTACGCATGACCTGGTTCCATTCTTTATTATTCTGTTGGAATAACCTGTTTGTTCGGATTATGCACGCCAGGTGAATTCTTCTGTTATTCCATTCTTTATTATTCTATTGGAATAACCTGTCTATGTGGATTACCGCATGCATGGTGAATGATCCTTCATATTCATTCCTTATTAAATTGTGGAAATGATCTGTCTACGTGGATTACCGCATGGCGGGCAAAAATTCTTATGACCCCCACCTCGGCGGGGTTTTCCTATGCAATTTATCGGCCCCGGCGAAGGGGTCTATTGTTTTTGGCTTAAGACCCCCGCCCCAGCGAGGGTTTCCTTAATAAAATTTCCAAAAATGCGGGGGTACATCGCAAATTGAACTTGGATTTTCTAATTCTTTGCATCCAACACCTATCCATGCACTTCCTAAGTACCTGAAACACCATAACATTATACGTTTAAGATAACGACATAAACATTGTACATTGAAAGTTTAATTTACTAGAAAGCATGACTCGACTGACTACCTAATAAATCAAACTAAATTTATACTTTAAACTAAATTCACACTAAACTTATACTCTGAACTACAAATTAGTTAAAATGCTTTAAAATAAAAAGAAAATTCTGAGAATAAAAGTAAAATTTGGTTGCCTCCCAATTAGTGCTTAATTTTAAGTCTTCCAGCCTGACTACTCCCTGTTCATGGCGCATCGGCAAGTGTGATTGCAGTGGCTCCATTGTCGATGTCGCCACCCCAGTAATGCTTCAACCTCTGACTGTTGACTTTAAATGTCTCCAATGGATTTCTACTGTATAACTCAATAGCGCCATATGAGAAAACCCTTTTGATTATGAATGGCCCCGACCATCTCGATTTTAGCTTTTCTGGGAACAACCGCAGTCGTCAATTGAATAATAAAACTGAATGTCCCAATTCAAACTTTCTTTGTATGATCTTTTAGTCGTGCCACTTCTTAACCTTTTCCTTATACAACTTCAAATTCTCATAGGCTTGTAGTCTGAATTCATCAAGTTCGTTCAATTGAAGTAGCCTCTTTTCACCTGCTGTTGTTTGATCAAAGTTGAGCTTTTGAATTGCCCAGTAGGCTTTATGTTGTAACTCCATAGGTAGGTGACACACTTTCCCATAAACCAACTGATATGGTGACATCCCAATTTGTGTCTTGTATGATGTCATGTAAGCCCATAATGCGTCTTCTAATTTTAGAGACTAGTCTTTTCTATTCGGGTTTACTACTTTCTCTAAAATTTTCTTCACCTCCCTGTTAGAGACCTCAGCTCTCCCACTTGTCTGGGGTGATATGCTGTTACAACCTTGTGATTGACTCTGCATTTTGCCAAGAAAGCTGTGAATGATTTATTGCAGAAGTGACTTCCTTCATCACTTATGATTGCTCTTGGTGTGCCAAATCGTAAGGAGTGCTACAGCTTCCACCCATTTTGTTACATAATCCACATCAAGTAAAATGTATAAGTTATTGAATGAGGGAGGAAAAGGTCCCATAAAGTCCATTCCCCACACATCAAAAACATCTACTTCCATGATTATGTTGAGTGGCATTTCGTTCCTCTTTGAGATGTTACCCACCCTTTGACATCTGTCACAGCTTTTCACAAACTGGTGGGCATCTTTAAACACTATAGGCCAATAGAAACATGGTTGAAGTACTTTGGTCGTTGTTCTCTCACTTTTATAATGTCCCCCATATGCAGATGAGTGATACTCATGAAAAATATTCTTTACTTCGTTGTAAGGCACGCATCGGCGAATCATTTATCTACGCATTGTTTGAATAAATACGGCTCATCCCACATGTACCACTTGACGTCATGTAGGAACTTCATCTTTTGTTGACATGTAAGATCAGGGGGAAGGATGTTGCTCACCAAATAGTTTGCAAAATCTGCATACCATGGAAATTTTGCGTTGACTCCAAACAGTTGCTCATCCAGAAATGACTCATTAATTAAACACTTGTCTGCCCCGTCTTTGTCTGAATTTTCTAATATCGAAAGATGGTATGCAACTTGATTCTCTGTCCCCTTTCTATCCTCTATTTCCAAATCAAATTCCTGTAGGAGGAGGATCCATCTGATAAGTCGAGGCTTAGCATCCTTCTTCGAAATTAAATATCGAATTTTTGAGTGATCAGTATAAACCACCACCTTTGTTGTAAGACCCCAAATTTTATTAATAAAGATTAATTTTTCTCAAAATATTTTTTTGAATATTATTGTGTGGATTTGATATAATGTTATAGTTGTGGGTTATATTTATAATTTTTCCAAAATAAGCAAGTTGTTATAAAATATTCGATGGTCGGGGAATATTCATTTTAACAGGGAATATTCGTGCATTTTTGCAAGACAAACATTTTGGACCTCACAATGTAATTATTATTTTGAATGAGAAAACGACAAAATATATCTTTTATAAAAATAACGATTTAAAGTTTTATCGTTAACCTGTTGAAATACCCGGTGGTAAAAGTACAAATAATACGCGTGGTCGCATAGTAGTAGCATACGTATTGATTATTGATGCTTATGTGAGAAGAAACTCAATTATACTCAATTATTGTCGTAGAGAATCTGCGATAAGATCTCACGATTATTTGATTCAATTATTGTCAATATTTTATATTATTAAATCAATAAGTGAGATGACAAATTATTCTTATAATTATTTGAATAATTAACAATGCCTGGAAAGTTATGTCGAGGAAAGGGGTTTGGTCACCTAATTGAGCGTCAATAGGGAGAAATCCTTAACGAAAAGCCCCTCTTTCCTGGGAACGATCTGGTTATTAATATTGCGAGTTATAATAATGATGAATAAATGTTGTTAAAAATATTGAGGGGATTTTTTATATTTGTTGTAAATTTGGTGTAGTATTTGAATCCCCTACTTACCCATTTTTCAAAATAATCGGAGAAAGTTATCCCAGTTTTATTTTACTACTTATATATATATATACTTCTTCCACCATATGAAATGTGTGTGTTGTGTTTTCCATATGGTGGAAGAAGTATATATATATATACATATATATATATATATTATACAAAATTTTGTTTTATTTGATTATAAATAGAATATATTATATTTTATTTAAAGTTTTTGTTTTATTAGAATATTTTATTGCATAGTAATGCACAATAAAATCAAATTTCGTAAAAATTTTTACGTTTGATTAAGCATATGAATAAAAAAATTATCATGCGTCCATGATTTTCGAATTCAAATAGTATCTTTTCCATTCTCTTATAAATAGGATGCTTAGTTAGAATTGAAAATCACACCAGAATCAGAGAATTCTTCTTCTATAATATTGAGCATATTTCTTTTGATTTTAAGAAGCTTTGAGTGTAGAAAACCAGTGAAAGTTATATTCCGTAATATCCCCGCTATACCAAATTGCAATATTCTTCTTTTTTTGAGGTAAAGGGTATTATTTATTTCATATTTGCTTATTTATATTATTTTTCGTATTCGTAAGAAATTTTATTTTCGCTCAATATTCGTAATGAAAATTATTTTCGTTCAATATTCGTAGGGTTATTGTCTTATTTTAATATTCATAAGGAATATTATTTTCGTTCAACAAATGTAAGGGATATTATTTTTGTTCAATATTCATATGAAATAATATTTTCTTCCATACTGTAGTATGTAAGTAATATTATTTCGCTTTTGATTTCAATTCTACACTCGCTTTGTTAAGTTTCGCTTCTATACTCCATTAAATTAGTAGAATATCCTTGATATTTGCGCTTCATCCAGTATCTTTTCATGAAAATATTATTCTGAGCATTCTTGATAAGTTTTAACCTTTTCATGTCGACAGTACTATTCATTGTGGTACTATTCCTCAAGTAATATTCAATTGGGTACTATTCATGACAAAAATTGATTATTTTCATCCAAATCATTTTTGTTACAATATTATTCTTGAATTTTACTCCATAAAGCAAAGATCATGTTGACACTTTGGATATTTTTAAACTCTAGATAAATTTAAAGTCTTTAATATTTATCCTTGATTTCATTTAATTGAATTCTTATATCATTGTCATCATCCTCATTCTTATATTGTTATGAAAGTCATCTTCGCCAAGGGTGCAAAGATGAACTATTGATTGGTATGATTATGACTGAGGATTATCTTGATTGTAATCATGACCGTAATGTTACAAATGATGTGGTAAAAGTCCCCATTGGGTCTGTAGTGCATTGTTGGACAATTATTGGTATGATCATGACCACACGCTCTCTTCTTCTACCAAGGGTGCAAAGATGAATTGTTGTTTGGCATGTTCATTTGACCATTGGTGAAAACACGAATATCCTCGCCCGTGAGTGCATGGATAATTCGTGGTCGTGATACTAATGAATATCCTTGGCCCGTAATGCATGGATAATTTTGTGATGTGGATTATTTATTAAAAAGTCGAGTCTCAAAGTGATAAAAATGATGATAAACTTTTTAAATCATAGAAGATAGTAGATATCATGCTCTACTTGACTCTTCTGATGGATTGCTTGCTCCGCTGCAGTTAAACTTGATGTTTATTATATTTTATCGGTTTAACATTATTGAAGGCTAATGATAATTTATTCTGCATTTAGTTGAGCTCACCCTTTGGCTTTCATTGTGATCTTTAGGAAATTAGATCGTAGTCGGGACTAGTTGGGGAACGGGGTGATGGTCCGAGATGGTTGTTTTAGTAGTACTCATTATTTATTGTGATAATAAATGTAATGAGGATTGAATTTGAGTTTGGATATTGTCTAGAAGACAATATTCGTGTTAAAACTCATGCCTTCGCTTTTTGTCGCATTTTTTACACTATAGTTGTATAATCAAGTTGTATTTGAATTTTGTATCATGTATTTGGCGACTTAGAATGGGTGATGTATACCTATTTTGGGGGCGTCACATTTGTCCCAATCAAATATGTCCAGAATTTGTCAAAGGCATATACTACTACAAGTAACTCCTTCTCTATAGTTGTATAGCTCAATTGGTCATCCGTAATTGTCTTATTTGCATAGTATATGGCGTGGAATATTTTCTCTCTGCGTTGACCCAAAACCGCGCCCTACCACATAATCGTCAGATCGCACATTAACTCAACTCAAAGGGCATAGTCCAATTTAATGCGATGATAAACTCGGAGTCAGTAGTCAACTTATTCTTCAATTGCTCAAATGCTAACTTACAATCATCACCAAACTTAAAAACAAAATCTTTCTCTAAGAGACTGCATAGTGGTTTTGCAATCTTAGAGAAATCTTTAATAAACCTTTAGTAGAATCCAGCATGTCCCAGAAAACTGCGGATTCCCTTGACTGTAGCAGGTGGTGAAAGATTTTCTATTGTTTCCAACTTTGCTCTATCAACCTCTAGTCCCTTCGCCGAGACCTTGTGCCCCAATATTATTCCTTCTTCGACCATAAAGTGGCACTTCTCCCAATTTAGTACCAAATTTTTCTCCACGATCGCTTTAAGACTTTATAGATAGAGAATTCATCTATGAAGACTTCCACATTCTTCTCCACCATGTTCGAGAAGATGGCCATCATACATCGTTGGTAGGTTGCATGTGTATTGCATAAGCCAAAGAGATTCTCCGAATGCAAAGGTGTCGTATGGGCACGTGAAAGTGGTCTTCTTGATCTTCGGAAAATAACTATTTGATTATACCCCAAATATCCATCCAATAAACAAAGAAAATTCATGCCCTCCCAACCTATCTAACATCCGATCGATGAAAGGTAGAGGAAAGTGGACCTTATGGGTTGCCTTACGCAGCCTTCATGTAGTCCATGAAAACCCTCCAACCATTACACATCCTCATTGAAATTAATTCATTATCATCATTCTTCACTACGTGTTGACTTGTTATATTCTAAACCTTGTTATTTTGATGATAACTTGATATGATGAACTAATTTGTTTATTGTCAAAAGACTTTGAAGATTTGAGTCTTAAGAAAATTATGTAAGGTCATTGCAAATACTTAATTTTTCAATACAAGGCTCTAGGACATTTTGTGTGTGCATTTAACATGTTTATTTATGCATGCTTTGAATTAAGATAAAATAATAATTATCTTATTATCTGGTCTAAATTTACTGCCATGTGTTAATAGATTCTGATTATATAAAATATTGTTACATGTGCAAGTTGTTGTGGGAAACTTAAAAGTTGTTTAAATAATCAAGATTCATAATTGCTAAAGCCTCGGTACTTTCATGTTTGTATATTCTGATTTATTGGCTTTATATAGACTTTGAATAAGTTACACTCCTACATTAATGCCATGATATCTTTTGCTCCAAAATTGATTTAACAACATGATAAGTGGCTACCCGATTTTGTTAAGTCTATAGTGTTACGATTCGACTTAGTTTCTTTATAGATTATCGTTGAAAGAGTCATATATATATATATATATATATATATATTTGTAACAATTGTAGTTCATTAGATTTGTTTTGTTACTTCCCAACGGACTTAAAATTTAGAACGATACTTATCTATTTGAAAACCTGCTGGCAACGTAAATATTTTTACAACTAATTGTGTTGTAGAACAAACAGTAATATATTTTCCGGGCTATAAAAGAAGAACTCAAGTCGTTGATTAAAACACAACACTTGAATTAATTATTGTACTCATATACTTGTAAAGCTACTTCATTATTCTTGGTGCAAAATTTCCAAATTGTCAGGCAATTATATTCAGATTAATTATCACTACATTGTGGGCATAATATTGGTGATATCTCTCACTTTTTCTAATCGGATCATTGCATTCATTAGTTGGGCCTTGCATTGTTAAATTATTTATTTGCTTTGATCATTAGACCTCTATATTTGTAATCTTAAATTTTTAGACTAAGTGTTGTCTAAGGAAATTTAATCCAGGTGGATTAAGATTTGTTTACAAACAGTTCAAGGAAGCATAAAAGTGCTTAAGGGTGCATCGATGCACAAGGAGCAAGTGTGCTCAAGAGAATTATTGTAATTCAATTATTGATAGAATCTGTTTTGCAACAAGGGTCTTTTTAAAGAAATAAAAGTGAGTCTCCAATACTAGTTAGTATTGGACGTGGACTAGGCTATTATTATAGAGGGTAATAAATTTGAACCACGTAAAAAATCTTGTGGTTGTTTTTTATTGCTTGTTTTTACTTTAAGATAGTTAAATTTCTTAATAATTAAAATTTAAATATTTGATTCATCTTATGATATTTTTTTAAAACCAAGTATTCACTTTGACTTATAAATTCATCAAAATATTTTCTTAAACTAAAAGTCAATTCTAGTAGCCATATTCATTCAACAAGTCGCATTCATCAATATAGTAGGCTATATTCGATAGTTTAGTTTAAGGTTTAAAATTGGTCATAGTTTGTTCCCACACTTATTCAACCCCCTTCTAAGTGTGCATTATCCGAATTTCATTTGGTATCAAAGCTTGGCTCTACTTACTTGGTCTTAAAAGTGACTTGTTGGGAAAGATTTCGATATGGCACTGCTCGAGAACAACAATCAAGAAGGTCAATCAAACAATAGACCTCCTTTTCTCAGTATGGAATGAAAACTATAATTTTGGAAATTCTGAATGAAGATCTACCGTAAAAGAGATCCTTGGGGATGGTGGGTTGTGGAGAATGGACTAGTTATTCCAAGAAAAGATGATGGTACTCCAAAGACTTTGCTAGAGATGGACTCAACTAAAACTTTCATGGTTTCCTATGATTCAAGGGCTATGAACACACTACTTAGTGGCATGGTACATTCTGAGATTGACAAAGTTTCCTCAGGCAACACAGCTAAGGAAATTTGAGACACTCTAGTAGTGAGCCATGAAGGAACTTCCAAGGTTCGAGAAGTGAAACTAAGCATGCTCATGCACGATTATGAAATGTTCAAACTCGAGAAAGATGAAACTATAACGATAGCTCAAGAAAGGTTCCTTATTCTTCTGAACTCCTTAAAGCTACTGGACAAATCCATTCCACAAAGTGAGATTAACCGTAAGTTACTTCAGGCTATGCCCATGCGGTTTGCTTCTAAAATCACTACTCTTCAAGATTCCTCTACTATATCTACTATGGATACACTAACTCTTTTTGGTGAACTTGAGGAATTTGAACATCAGTTAAAAAGGTAAGATGATGAGGAGGAAACTCCTCAAAGAAAGGTTTTAGCTCTTAATACAGGAAATGGAGAAAAGCTTGATGATGATTCGGATGAAGAGATAGCCATGATGTCAAGGAGACTCAAAGGACTTCTACAAAGAAGAATAAACGAAAGAATACCTTCAACTTGAATAAAGCCAAAGGAAAGCAAACCGTGGAGATGTGTTTTGAATGTGGACGTCCAGGGCACTTCAAGAAAGACTGTTTTCAACTAAAGAACAAAGGAAAAATAAGGTTCAAGGATAATAAGAGAAATAAGGCACTTGTCACTTGGAGTGATGAAGAAAAATCAAGTAGAGGTCGATGTCAAGGATGAAATAGCTCAAGTATGCTTCATGGGAATAGAAGGTGAATCAAACGAGGTATCTAATTTTGAGGTTATTTCTTTCAAACAAGAAAATGATAAATTCAAAGAAAATAATGCATATTTGAATGACTTGGTAAATACATTAATGAGTGGGGTAGACTCTTTGATAAATGAAAAGAAAGATATTGAAAAGAATCTACATGTAAAGAAGAAGAAGTTTTAATTGCTAAAATTGATTATTTAGATAATTATAACAAAATACTTTTCAACAAGGTAAATTATTTGAATAGTGAGGTCCAAAAATTGACAAAGTAACTAAAAATAAGAGATATGTGTATTGATGCATTTAGTGATAACTCACTTGATAAAACTCTTCCTAAAAATGAACTTCAAAAAGAAATAGATTCACTAAAATTATCTCTTGCTAAATTTGTTCAAGGTGAAGTAAATTTAAATGTCATATTAGGTAAACAAAGACCGGCTTTGAAAGACAAGGAATTGATTATAATCCTATGCATAAAAAAGGGTGATATGAAAATGTTAAAATCAAAATCACGTGTTAGATTAAATTATTGCTCTCCTTTTACAAACTCAGTAAAATTGTGGTATTAAAGGTCACTTGGACATAAATTGTTTTAAGAAAATAAAATTAAAAAGGTATGGGTTAAAAGGATGATTTACGTGTAACTAACATTAAAGGACCCAAAAGATGTGGGTACCTAAAGGATGGATTTTTTTTCTTGACAGGTATGTCTCAAGGCAAGGGTTCCATCTAAAAAATGGATTCTTGATAGTGGATGCTCACGTCACATGACTGGAGACAAATCAAAGTTTGTGGAGCTAAAAATCAAGAAGAAAAATAGTACAATTACATTTGGAGATAATCGAACCTGGGAAATAATTGGAAAATGTAAAATAGGAAATGGTAACGTTAATATTGATAATGTACATCTTGTTATTGGACTTGAATTTAATCTTATTAGTATAAGTCAATTGATGGATAATGGTCACCAAGTTAGTTTTGATAAAGAAAAATGCACTATCTCTCATGGTACTAACAATGTTATTCTAGTTGCACAAAGGGAAGGAAATATATATACTATTGATTTTGAGCAACAAGATGAAGAACTATGTCTTGCATCCGTATAAGATGAGGCTAATTTATGGTATAAGAGGATGGGACATGTTCACATGGATTTAATCATGAAATTATCCTCAAAAAATCTTGTCAAAGGATTGCCAAAGATAAAATATGAAAAGAAAAGAATATGTGTTCCTTGTCAACTCGGAAAACAAGTAAGAACATCGTTTACGATAAAGAACATGGTATCAACTTCTTCTCCTTTACAACTACTTCATCTTCATTTATTTGGACCAAAAAGGCATGCTAGTATAAATGGTAAGTTTTATGCATTTGTAATAATAGATGATTTTTCTAGTTGTACTTGGTATTATTTTTAAGAACTAAAGATAATGTATTTAAAGAATTTGAGAAATTAATAAGAAATTTAGAAATAAAATTTAGTCTCAAACTTGTAAAGATAAGAAGTGATCATGGTACTGAATTCCAAAAAGACTTTATAATATTTTGTGATCAAAAAGGAATTAGTCATGAATTTTCATCTCCTAGAACCCCCCAACAAAATGGACACCTCTTCCTATGTTTTAAATAGCTCGAAACAGCTAGAACTTTACTATAAGAAAGTAAACTTCCTAAAAAGTTTTAGGCCAAAGCTGTGAACACCTCTTGCTATGTTTTAAATAGAGTACTCATTCTTCCAATCATTTTGAAGACTCCTTATGAACTTATAAATAATAAGATTCCTAATATAGGTTATTTCAAAGTTTTTGGATCAAAATTCTTTATATTAAATACTAGTGATAACTTGGGAAAATTTGATGCTAAATCTTATGAAGGAATTTTCATTGGTTACTCACAAAATAGTAAAGCTTATCGTGTGTTTAATATTAACAATCTATGTGTTGAAGAATCTCTTCATATTACATTTAATGAAACTCACAATGATCTTCCAAAAGAAAGAGATAAGGATATAGGAAATTTGGAGATATCAGTGAATCCAGCAAACTTGAAAAATCTACTCAGCAAGCCGAATGGACAAATCCAGCAAGCTGATTTGGAAAATTCGCAAGGAGTAGAACAAGGAACAACACAAGAGCTTGAAGTTGAAATCCCTCAACAAGAAGAGATAATTCATAATGTACGATTAACAAAGAGTGTAAGATATCTCAAGAATCATCCACCTAAAAATATTATTGGAGATATAAACAAAGGAAACACCACAAGGAGAGGATTGCAAAATCAATGTGCATTCTCTGCATTCCTATCTCAAGTTGAGCCAAAGAATGCTAAGGAAGATATCCTAGATGAAAGTTTGGTAATGGCAATGCAAGAAGAACTTCAACAATTTGAACGATGTCAAGTCTGGGAACTTATACCCCCACCTAAAGATGTTTCTATCATTGGAACAAAATGGGTATTCAAAAATAAATTTGATGAGCATGGAACAATCACTTGTAACAAATCAAGGCTAGTAACTCAAAGATACAATCAACAAAAAAGGATCGACTACTTAAGAAACTTATGCCCCAGCTTCTTAGATTGAGTCCATTCGAATCTTGTTAGCATTTGCTTGTTACAAGAAGTTCAAACTTTATCAAATGGATGTAAAAAGTGCCTTCCTCAATGGATATATTAATGAGGAAGTATATGTAAAACTTCCTACCCTATTTGAACATGAGAAGTATCGAAACCATGTCTACCAAGATAAAGAAAGCTCTTTATGGGCTAAAGGAAGCTCCAAGGGCTTCAGATTTAAAGGTCGAGTAAGTACTTACTTTCAAATGGTTTTATTAGAGGACAAATTGATTCTACATTATTTATAAGGCATGAAAATAAAGATATTATCATCAGACAAATATATGTAGATGATATAATTTTTTGGTGCTACTAATGATTTCCTTTGTGAGTTGTTTTCTAAGTGCATGGACAAGGAGTTCGATATGAGTCTAATGGGAGAACTTAACTACTTTTGGGGACTTCAAATCAAGAAAACAAAGGAAGGTATATTCATCCATCAAACCAAATATACAAAAGAGCTACTCAAAAGATTTGGTTTTAAAGGATCAAATTCAAAGGCTACACCAATGAGCACTTCAATAAAGCTTACGTCTGATGAAAAAGGTATAGATGTGGAGGTAACTAAATATCAAGGTATGATTGGATGTTTATTATATTTAATTGTATCTAGACCAGATATTATGTATAGTGTTTGTTTATGTGCACGGTTTCAAGCAAAACCTAAAGAATCTCATTTACAAGCTGTTAAAAGAATTTTTAAATATTTGAGTGGTACAATCAATTTAGGATTATTTTATCCAATTTGCAATCATTTTGAACTAATGGGCTATTCAGATGCTGACTATGCAGGATGTCAAATTGATAGAAAAAGTACCAATGGTGCTTGCACATTTTTAGGTTACAGTCTTGTTACGTGGCATAGTAAAAAGCAGACTTCAGTTGCTTTATCAACCACTAAGGTTGAATACCTAGCTGCAGGGAGTTGCTGCTCTCAAATTTTGTGGTTAAAACAAACTCTATGTGACTTTGATAATTTATGTGATAGTGTGCTTATTTATTGTGATAATTCTAGAACTATCGACATTTCAAAAATCCTGTTTTGCATTCACGCACTAAACATATAGAGGTTAGGCATCATTTTCTAAGGGATAATGTTTCAAAAGGTTTAATTAAAATAATTTTTATTCTAACAAAAAAATAATTTGCTGACATTTTTACCAAACCCTTAAATGAAGAAAGGTTTTGCATGTTAAGAATAGAACTTGGAATGTGCATGGTATAATATGATCACGCATTAAAATAGTTCATGTATAAAATATCTTATATTTACAAAGATATCTCGCATGTTATTATTTTAAATATGTTCTCGTTAATAAACATTATCTGCTCATAATCAAGACTAAGGGAGACGACGGCTTCAGAGAATTCATCAGAGATATCATTATGGGTTTTGAAATTTGAAAAGACATGAGCTGAGAAGTGTTTATATTTTCTAGGAAGTCTGTTTGGCGTCTAACTTTTCCCTATTAAAACACAGAGCACCTCCTCTTTTCACACACATCCCTAAATTTCTCCATTATTCTTCAAACACTCTAATTTTCACAGCGATAATGAAGACTCGGGCCAACAAACGTTCGTCTGGCATCACCATCAAAGAAGATAATCATCCACGATCTCCTTATACTATGCGATCCCCAAAGAAGTCCAAGAGACAACCATGTCAAACATCTATTCAAGTTTCTTCCAATGATTCTAATGGGTCTGATTCAAGCTTCTCTTTCCTAAAGAAATCCCCACAATCTCCTGGTTCGGAGCCTTCTTCTTCTCAGCCAGAGTCACCATTAAATCTGGTAAACCCTTTCTCTGCTACTTCAGATTTGCCAAACAATTTCTTTAGGGGTCAAAGTTTCGATGCTCACTTCAAAACTTCTATTGCTACCAAGCAGTTTGTTTATGAGAAAATTTTAGATCTATTTTATTTCAAAAATTATTCTTTGGAAAAACTTTTCATCTCTTGTGGTATTTCTGTTATGCTCTTTCCCCCCACTAAGGCATATCCTCGTTTGGTACAATAGTTTTACACAAAATTTAGAGTGTAATGGGGATTGTTATACATCCTTTGTGAAAGGAACGTCTTTATTTTTCACAGTTGTCAATTTTGGAAGTATTTTAAATATTCCATCATCCGATCCTTGTCCGTTTACTCTCAATGGTGCTGCAAATATACCATTTCCTCCTCTTGAATAACTTCAAACTGTGATGAATGATTCATATCTGACAACTCTGTTTACCCTTAAAACTATTGATGTCTCGGCCCACTGCATGTGTTTTGCGAAACTACTTTGTTATAACTGCTTCCACAAGTAGGTGGTGGAGCGATTTTACTTACCAAGATTTGGTGGTTATTGCAATGATTTTAAAAGGTGTCAATTTTAATTTCTCTCTTATGATGTTGTCCCACATGATGAGTTGTATTCGACAAGTTAAGAAGTGTTTGCCCTATTATTTGTTTTTGACAAAACTTATTCAACATTTCAAAAGCTACCTTAATGATGAAATTGTAGTGTCACACAATGAATTTATTGATTCTGCTAATTTAAAACAATCCCATATCTCTTTTGTTAATGGCTCATTTGTTCGAATTGTTCTTGATCCTATTCCTACTCCAATCGAAAGTTTTATTTCATTCGATTTACCATCCGATAATCCTACTTCTTTCCGTACTTCCTACTTCATCAATTTAAGTTTCATCTCCAAGTGGTCGATTTGTTGAACCAAATTCTCAAAATCAAGAGCTTACGCTGCTCGATATTCTTGATGTTAAATAGAGGCTTTTGGTTTTAGAAAAGGAAAACCGCTTATTCGGGCCAATTATTTGAACAAATGTTTTTCTCAAATTGAAGATGAATTTATCGATTTACAAGCTAGATTTGAGTCGCACACAATGACTATGGTTGAATCGCTTCACGTAAAGATCAATAGAAATTTTGTCAATTAAGTCAAGAACTCAAGTCTCGTGAGTTACCAAATCGAGAATTTGACAATTTTATATCTCGTCAGATAGATGTCGTGCAGAAAGCTACACTTTGACAGATGCGCTCTCTCATTCCTTGAATGGCCTCGATGTAATTGGATGGTCGAATATATTGGAGATTTTCTTGACCGCTTCTACCCAATGAGACATTTATTCCTCATCCTCCTAGGTTTGCTTTCAAGAATTTTCTATGGAAGAAAGGATTCATCGCCTTCTTCATCGTCCATATTTCACTTCTCATCCTCCACCGTTATACACGCCGACGATATTGATATCTGGCCGATCTTTTGGTGATGACAAAGGGGGAGACATACTGTTGCTGTGAAGATGATGTGAAGATGTGAAGTTGCTGTGAAGACGTATTGAATGATATTGATTTTGGAATTGTTGGTTTTGTTTTAAAAACGATTTGGTTGGCACCAATGTTTAAGTTAAGATTCTGTTTTGATGGGTTGTTTAAAACGATTTGGTTGGAGTTTTATTAGATATTATGATTGCTTAATTTTGAGTTATCTAATATTTGTTATATCTAATATTTGTTGAAATATTCTTCTTTTCGAGGTAAGGGGTATTATTTATTTCATATTCTCTTATGATATTATTTTTGTATTCGTAAGAAATTTTATTTTGATTCAATATTCGTAATGAATATTATTTTTGTTCAATATTCGTAGGGATATTGTCTTCATTTAATATTCGTAAGTAATATTATTTTTGTTCAACAAATGTAAGGGATATTATTTTGTTCAATATTCATCTCGAATAATATTTTCTTCCATACTGTAGTATGTAAGTAATATTATTTATTTTAGATTTCTAATTCTACACTCATTTTGTTAAGTTTTGGCATCTATACTCCATGAAATTAGAAGAATATCCTTGATATTTGCGCTTCATCCAAAGATTTTTTCATGAAAATATTATTCGAGCATTCTTGATAAGTTTTAACCTTTCGTAGTACTATTCACTTTGGTATTATTCCGAAAGTACTATTCACTCTGTGTACTATTCAATTGGGTACTATTCATGACAAAAAATTAATTTCTTTTTGGTCAAATCATTTTTGATACAATATTATTCTTGAATTTTACTCCACAAAGCAAAGATCATGTCGATAATTTGGACATTTATAAACTCTGGATAAATTTAAAGTCTTTAATATTTATCCTCGATTTCATTTTATTCTTATATTGTTATGAAAGTCATCTTCTACCAAGGTGCAAAGATGAACTGTTGATTGGTATGATTATGACAAGAGATTATTCTTGTAATCACGACTTGAAATGTTACAAATGATGTGGTAAAAGTCCTCATCGCTCGTAGTGCATTGGTGGGTGATTGTTGTTGGTATGATCATGACCATGCATTCTCTTCTACCAAGGGTGCAAAGATGAATTGTTGTTTGGCATGTTCATGACCATTGGTGAAAACAAGAATATCATCGCCCAGTAGTGCATATATAAT
Organism: Panax quinquefolius; assembly: GCA_020205615.1. Taxonomy (NCBI): domain Eukaryota; kingdom Viridiplantae; phylum Streptophyta; class Magnoliopsida; order Apiales; family Araliaceae; genus Panax; species Panax quinquefolius. The sequence goes on along the minus strand of CM035154.1, from coordinate 123,870,350 downwards.
TCGTTGTCGTGATACTAATGAATATCATTGGTTTCAGAAAAGTGCATGGATAATTCAAATGATGTGGATTATTTATTAAAGTCGAGTCTCGATGATAAAATTGATGATAAACTTTTTAAATCATGTAAGATAGTAGATATCATGCTCTACTTGACTCTTCTAATGGATCGCTTGTTCTGCTGCAGTAAACTTGATGTTTATTATATTTTATCGCTTAACATCATTGAAGGCTAACGATAATTTATTCTCAGATTATCTTAGTTATAATATTTCTCATCGGGCTAGTTGAGCTCACCTTTGGCTTTCATTGTTCTCTTTAGGAAATGAGAACGTAATGGGACTAAATCGGAAATGGAGTGATGGTCCAAGATGGTTGTTTTAGTAGTCCTCACTATTTAGTGTGATAATAAATGTAATGAGGATTGAATTTGAGTTCGATATTATCTAGAAGATAATATTTGTGTCAAACTCTCAACTTATGTTTTGTCGCATTTACACACTACAGCTTGTAAAATTAAGTTGTATTTGAATTTCGCACCATGTATTTGGCGACTCAAACTGGGTGATGTATACCTATTTTGGGGCGTTACATTTGTCCCAATCAAATATGCCCGTAATTTGTCAAAGGCATATAATACTGCAAGTAACTCCTTCTCTGTAGTTGTATAGTTCAATTGTGCATCCGTAAGCGTCTTACTTGCATAGTATATGGCGTGGAATATTTTCTCCGCGTTGACCCAAAAACAGCCCCTACCACATAATAATCGTCAGACGCACATTAACTCAAAGGGCATAGTCCAATTCTAAGTATGACGATAATCGGAGTCAGAGTCAACTTTTTCTTCAATTGCTCAAATGTCGACTTACAATCATCATCAAACTTAAAAAAATCTTTCTAAGAGATCGCATAGTGGTTTTGAAATCTTAGAGAAATCTTTAATAAACCTTTAGTAGAATCCAGCATGTCCTAGAAAACTACGGATTCCCTTGACTATAGTAGGTGGTTGATAGACTCCACGGCACGCCTGCGTGAGGTGGTCGTCGCCCCGATCGCTTTCTAGACAAATTGTTGGGTGAATTACTTGCAACACCTTAACCCCTCGCCTATATGTAGATTTGTAATCTTGGTACAATTGTCATCGCTCGCAATTCAAGGTTGAATGGACACCAACGACACCTTGACCCCTCGCTTATATTGAAATGGTAAGCTCAGTACAATCAACGATTGATGCGGTAGAAGACACCACACACAACTATGAATTGATGTATGATAAGTCAAATTGAATCTCAAAGAAATAACTAAGAAAATACTTAGGAATTCTTCAAAGAACCAAAAGTAGAGAATAAACTCATAAATATATTGAATAATAATAATGAATAATGTATTTGATTACATCAACTTAGACCTCCATTTATACTACTAAAAATAATTCAAATCCTAATAGGAATTTATAAACTATGTCTCTAATTTCTATAAGGAAATAAAAGTCAATTTGGAAAAGAAATTCTAATTAAAAAGAAATCCTAATTACAATAGAATTTAAAACTAAGAATCCAAATAAAAAAATTAAATACTTTCACAAGCAGTGGGATTTTCTTTTTACCGCGTGATTAAGCTAATAACTCGTCGTTGCCAGGAAGCGAGATCATTTACTGAACCTTAAATTGATTAATACCAAAATTTCCTTGCAAGCCAAGAATCCATGTACTGCTAGGACTTTACATGCTCTAGCTATATGATTGTTATTATGCAAACGTGGCCTACATGTTAATATGCTGAAAATATTAAAGACTCCTTTGCATGCCAACCAACCTGGTGGTCTTCTCTTGATCTTCATGAGCAATGACTATTTGATTATACCTCAATATCCATCCAATAAACAAGAAAATTCATGCCCCGCCAACCTGTCTCACATTTGATCAATGAAAGGTAGAGGAAAGTGGTCCTTAAGGGTTGCCTTATTCAGCTTCCTGTAGTCCATGCAAACCCTCCAACCGGTCACTGTCCTCGTCGAAATTAATTCATTATCATCATTCTTCACTACGTGTTGACTTGTTAATATTCTAAACCTTATTGTTTTGATGATGACTTGATATGATGGACTAATTTGTTTATTGTGAAATTTCGTGAAGTAAATGAAAGGATTATTGTCAAAAGACTTTGAGATTCGAGTCTTAAGAAAATTATGTCGTCATCGCAAATACTTAATTTTTCAATACAAGGCTCTAGGATATTTTGTGTGTGCATTTAACATGTTTATTTATACGACATGCTTCAATTAAGATAAAATAATAATTATCTTTTTATCGTGTCTAAATTTACTACCACGTGTTAATAGATTCGATTATATAAAATATCATTGCACGTGCAAGTTGTTGTGGGAAACTTAAAAGTTGTTTAAATAATCAAAAGTCATAATTGCTAAAGCCTCGGTGACTTTCATGTTTGTATATTTCGATTTATTGGCTTTATATAGACTTTGAATAAGTTACACCCTAAATTAATGCCATGATATCTTTTGCTCCGTAATTGATTTAATAACATGATAAGTGGTGGCTGACTTTGTTAAGTCTATAGTGTTATGTGTCTGACCTAGTTTCTTTATAGATTACTGTTGAAAGAGTCCAATATTATATATATATATATATATATATATATATATATATATATATATTTGTAACAACCGTAGTTAATTGGATTTGTTTTGGTACTTCCCAACGGACATAAAATTTAGAACGATACATATCTATTTGATCACTATTGGCAACGTAAATATTTTTACAACGGAACTGTGTTGTAGAACAACTAAGAATATATTTTCTCGGCTATAAAAGAAGAATCAAGTCGTTGATTAAAACACAACACTTGAATTAATTATCGCACTCATATACTTGAAAAGCTACTTCATTATTCTTGGTGCAAAATTTTCAATTGCTTTGGCAATTATATTCGCATTAATTATCGCCTATTTTCGTAAGCATAATATTGGTGATATCTCTCACTTTTTCTACTTGATCATTGCATTCATTAGTGAGCCTTGCATTGTTAAATTATTTATTTGTTTTGATCATTAGACCTCTATATTTGTAATCTTATATTTTTTAGACTAAGTGTTGTCTAAGGAAATTTAATCTAGGTGGATTAAGATTTGTTTACAAACAGTTCAAGGAAGCATAGGTGCTTAAAGGGTGCATTGCGCACAAGGAGCAAGTGTGCTCAAGAGAATTATTGTAATTCAATTTTGATAGATTCAATTTTGTAACAAGGGTCTTTTAAAAAATAAAAGTGAGTCTCCAATACTAGTTGGTATTGGACGTGGACTAGGCTATTATTATAGAGGGTAATAAATTTGAACCACGAAAAGTCTGGTGTTGTTTTTTATTGCTTGCTTTACTTTAAGATAGTTAAATTTCTTAAAAATTAAAATTTAAATATTTGATTCATCTTAAGATATTTTGTTAACACCAAGTATTCACTTTAACTTATAAATTCATCAAAATATTTTCTTAAACTAAAAGTCAATTTGGTAGGCCATATTCATTCAGCAAGCTGCATTCATCAATATATATATATATAAATATAATAGGCTATATTCTATAGTTTGGCTTAAAGTTTAAAAATTGGTCATTGTTTGTTCCCACACTTATTCAACCCCCCTTCTATGTGTGCCTTATCTGAATTTCACTCGTTCCTCGCTATTCCTCGCCGACACACATCAACTAGACCGCCCACGCACTATCTGAAATTAGGTAGATAATTCCCGCATCCAACCACTTCAGAATTTCTTTCTTCACCACTTCCTTTATGATTGGATTCAGCCGTCTTTGTTGTTCCACTGTTGTCTTTGCATCCTCTTCCATTAGAATTTTGTGCATGCAGAAGGATGCACATATTCCCTTGATATCTGCAATTTTCCATCCTATAGCCAATTTGTATTCTCTAAGCACTCTTAGCAACTTATTTTCCTATAATTCGTTAAGCGTAGAAGCAATAATAATAGGTAAAGTATTAGAATTGCCTAAATAAGCATACCTGAGGTGTTTAGGAAGTGGCTTAAGCTCAAGTGTACGTGGTTCCTCCAATGAAGGTTTCATTCTTGTCGTGGCTTTTTCTTCCATGTGTAATGGCTCGAATGGTACCTTGAATCTACTAACTCGTGGCAAAGTGTCCAGCATATGTAAATAATCTATGAACTCTGGATCATCCAACTCGTCGTCTCCCAATAGTGTAGTTTCCAATGGATCATTAGCCAAACTTTTACCCATGTCTTCACTGACTATCTAGTCAATGACATCCACCCAGAAACACTCTTCTTCATCTGTAGGGAACCTCATAGCTTTGAACACGTTGAACTTAACTTCCTGATCTTGAACCCTCATGGTTAGTTCACCTTTTGCACATCAACGAGAGTCCCACCAGTAGCCAAAAAGGGTCTCCCTAGGATGATTGGGATGTTTTTATCTTCTTCATAATCCAAAATTATAAAATCAACTTTTGAAATATAAATTTGTCCACCTTTACCGTGGATATCTTCCACAATTCCTCTTGGGTACGTGAATCGATCTATCTACTAACTATAGAGATATGTTTATTTCGGTTTTTGTAAAGATCTCAAATTTTAAAGTGTAATTTAAATATTTATCGAAGTTATATAAATATTATTTGAGGTGTTTATTGTTAAATAAATATTTTATTAATGTGATGGTTGATGAATCTAAATGATTAGAGAATTTTCTAATTTAAATTAATTTATAATTTAGAGGTTTGTATTATAGCATGAGGTGTTATGTGGTTGTGTTGATTTAATAATTTAGATGGTGTTAAATTATTAAATAAAGTTATAATGAAAATTATAAATTGGTGATATTTGCTAAATGGCTATATTTAATTAAAATATAGTATGTGATTAATTTAATGGGTTAATGTTGGATATGAAAATAATATGTGATTATAGTTTATAAACTAAAGTGTTTATTAAAATAAATTAAAAAAAGGGTTTAAATTAGTTTTTGTCAAACAAGGCTTAAGTATTTTAACTCTTTAATTTTAAATGATTTGCCAAACAAGCCTTAGGCTTTTGAATTTCTAGTTTTGAAATTTAATAAAATAAATAAAATAAATATAATATATTTATAATTTGAGCGTTTGTTTTGTAAATCGCCATTTTATTAAGTCATGTATTAATGTCCAAGCGCTTTTATTTGTGCGCATTGTTTATCGGTTGGTTTACGATTCTATTTGCTAACCTAGAGTTCAGAGAATTGAGAGTTGAGAAAATTAAGAACTTGAGAGAGAATTGGAGAGGAGTTTAGGAATTTTCACGTCAATTCTAGTGTGCTTAGCAAGAATTTCTATCAAGTAACAAAAGGTATGTTCTACTATTTTGATATTACTTATGAGTATCTCGGTAAAGTTTGCTATACTCTGTGAATTATGTTTTTGCCGAATTGTTGTGAGGTAACTTAGTTATGATGAGTACATGAGTATATGATGATTATATGTTATGTTTAAACCAAAACTTCATGTTAATTTCGGATATCAGTAGACTTTTTTGACAGTATATTTATTTTTCCATATGTTCATGAAAAGTATCAATTTTAGCGGCCAATTCATATGAGAAATAGTAAATTAAAGTTTGTATATGGTAGTTCATTGAGATACGAACGTAACATAGTTTGAATGGAGTAATTTGGTCAAGTAATGAAATCACAGTGATGATTTCTAGAATGAATATCAAAAATGGAGTTTTATATGAAAAACATGAATTTTGAGAAATTAAAATAGCTTTAGTTGGTGTTAAATTGTTCCAATTGGTTGTAAATGTGAGCAATCATGTTTATGAATGTGGTATATTTATTTTACGTGTTAATTTCCTTTGTTTGGTGGGTGAAATTTGTGTTTGTTGGGATAAAGCTTTGCCATCGCTCATTAAGCCTCTCTCAAGGCTCTGTTCAACACTGCGTGCAAGTGCTAAGGCCGCCGCCAAGGCAAAAATCGGCGGTAGCATACGCCGATCCCAAGCCTTTTGTATGGCGCAATTGCTACCATACCCCGGTTTGAGATTCCGCATCCGTTGTTATCCGCAGTCTTGGGATAAGATCATGGTATGGCTCGAAATTATGTTAAGATGTTAAATGAGTAATGTTAAGGATAACATAACATAGTGAATTGGGGTTAGTAAGTTCAAAGTTGCAAAAATGTTTAGTAAGTCGAGAACGTGTTATGTTGCAAGTTAGTTGGACAATAAATGTTAGTTAAGTGTTGCGAAGTAGAATACTTAGAGTTTTTCAAATGTAAATGGTAATGATCATGTTATGATATGTTGGCATATATCTAATAGGTATTGTGGTTCTAAAATTATGTGTAGGTGATCGTGAGTTTAATTTTATAGCTTACGCCAAGGCAAATTTTCTAACTCTATATTTACATTAACCAAGTTTCTAAACTTCTTTTACATCGAGCAAGCCTTTTATCCTTACATTCATGTTGAACTAGTTCTTACTTTAAAGTTTCGTTAAACTAACTATCAGATTCTTAATCATGATTTGAACAATCTAGCTATGACATTATTTTATTCAAACAAGTTTGAAGTCCAATACTTATTGATGCATTCTAACTTGTTTATTGTTAGACAAGTTTCATTATTGTTATTCGGATATTATGAATGCAGCTTTCTTGAATTCTAATTTCAAATGTGTAATTATTATAGTTCATTTACTTGACACAAGTCATTTTCATAATAAGTAAGCTTTATTTTCAGCTTGCTATTACTTAATGTTTATTCAATAATTCATAGTCCTATCTTAATTTTATTCAAGCAAGGTTTATTATTGTCATTCAATACTTATGCTTTGTTGTTGTTTCTAACCATGAGATCAAGTATAGTCAGTTCGCTTACACTTATTCATTGTTTCATATTATGTTATTATTGATCAACTGTTGTATTATCAAACACTATTGATTCAACTAGTCCACTAGTTGATGTTCGTTGAACTTCAAATTACCCTTGATAGCTTATCCAAACCAAACCTTCTTTAGTGCGTACTTGTACTCTAAATAATCGAGATGAACAACCCAATTATTATTGGGGATAACTTACGCAGAAGTGTTAAATGTTTGGGCATAATACATGGTACGTAAGGGCGATCCCCTAAGCACGAGGAGTCTTTATAGTCTTATGACTCTTAAAGTTGGGGTTGAAAGATTACCCTGAATCGTGGACATGGTCCATGGTCTTATGACCCTCGCTTATGTTTATTTCATATTTTGGATTCCAGTTTCGATTATCATTGTTAGAGTACTATTCGGTTTGATGAGCCTTCGTTGGCGCTTATTATTGTTATTCTCATGTTGATTCATTGTTATATCCAAGTGAGCAATTGTTTTGCTCACTCTTGCATATTTATAAACTCATTTTAAACCTAAAGACGAGAAGGTAGATGAACCTTCGACTAGTTAAAGGAAAGGAAAAATGTACAAGTGATGAAGACTTGTAATTTTGATTATGATTATGATGTTAGACTTTTATTATGATGATCTTAGATTTTATTTTAAATGATGTAATGTTATAATTTTAATTTCACATTTGAATGACGTTTAAAGGTTAGATAACCTGGGATGTTTTTGAACTTAATGATGTAACCCTATTTAAGGGGAGGTTTTATGATTCAAATATTGTTTTATTTGGGTAGAGAGTATGAATGTTTGAATAGTGAGCACCAAATCTTGTGGGAATGAATACCTAGATTTGGGGGTGTCACAGGTTGGTATCAAAGCCTTAGGTTATGAACCTTAGGTGGGGGAAATGCCTTAGGAAGTAACCTTTGAAAAGATAGTGATGATAAACTCTTATCGAAGTTTTATGAAAAATAAAGTAATAAAACACTTATGTGCTTATGTGATAGTAATCTTATGTGCTCATGAGTGTCGAGTAGTAATAGCTAGTAATTTAAACTTAAACTTTGGTTGATGTGGATGGCTAATGTAGGAGGATCTAGTCAGCAAGAGAGGAGGAGCCTAGAGATATTCAGTGATTTGGGGGAACAACTACTACCACAGAAAGCATGTTTGGCCACAGAGTTGAAAGGTGAGAGAGTCCTCGATGAGGATGATGAGATAGAGACAGACGAGGAGGATCCTGTGGAGTCGCCACAATCGAAATGAGGAGGAGGACGAGGAGCAAGAGCTTCCACTTAACTCGATAGTCGCCTGTGATGTATTTATTTGAGAGGTGTATGATCGCAATGTGGAACTTCAAGATACTTTGTCGAGGAGTTACAAGAGATAGTAGCTAAACAATGTAACCTCGATGGTACAGTAAAGATGATGAGATCCAGGATCGAGAAGAACGACTAAACAACGCCAAGAGAAGTGGTCCACATCAAGGAGAGAATGAGCGAATGATGGAGAAGATTACTGAATCGGAGAATAAGCTTAAAGAAGAATCTACAAAAGGGCAAGAGTCAAAGACGACACAAAGGAAGCTTATCAACGAGCCGTAATAGCAGTAGAGTGATGCACAAGCCAAGAGGAGGAAGATGGAAGAAATGAGCAACGATTCAACACCGTGGTCAATCGAGCTCAAGATCAAGTCACGAGTTATCCGATTCGGGCCGAGACGCTACCATCATACGATTGGATCACCAAACAATGTTTCAATTATGGAGGAAGAGCGCCGAAGACTACGCAAAGATCTTAGTAGAACATTGTAGAAAATGTAATTGATAGTTGGTTTGATAATAAACAAAATGTTAATCCTGGGTATGATAACCAATGGGATAAATGATGATGATGTTATCCTGCAACTGTTATAGTTCAGGAAAGTAATGTAAATAGCAGTGATGCTATTCTTTTGATGTTTTTATGATGAATGAATAAAAGTTATTATTTTATTCAAAGTGTTAAGTGTTACGTGATAAACTGTTATGATGTACGACTTAAGTATATAATACTTAAGAGATTAAATAGAATCTGATGGATGTATTTTAATAGAAAAAGGCTTCAAGACGTCAACCACCACGACAAAGAACCGTTAAAGAAAACAACAACAACAATGTGGAAGGAAACCCGGTTCAGCAGCTAGTTACATTACTGACGGGTGCTTTGCAGAATCAACCTCAGAACTAAGGTACTACGTTTAAGGACTTCAAGGCGGTCGGACCACCTGAATTCCGTGGGTCCATGAATCATGTTAAAGCACAGACCTGGATCACGGAAATCGAGAAGGTTTTTGATGTTGCTAGGGTTCAGGATAATCAGAAGACTGCTTTTGCAACATTCATGTTGAAAGCGGAGGCTAGCTATTGGTGGCAGGCCAACAAAACTCGAGAAGGGCCAGGAGTGATGACCTGGGATAGGTTTAAGGAGCTATTTTTTGAGACTTATTTCCCAGAGAGTTCGAAGAGTTAGCTAGAGGTTCAGTTTTTGGAATTGAAGCAGGGAACAATGTCGGTGTCTGAGTATGCCACAAGGTTCAACGAGTTGGCGAGGTTTACGCCATATCAAGTCAGCAGAGACGAGCGCAAGGCGAAGAGGTTCGAGCAGGGATCAAACCTGTCAGACAAAGAGGGTTTCCTATTCCAATTGAAGACATTTAAGCAGTTGATGGAGAAGGCGATTCTCACCGAAAGTGCAAAAAGAAAAGAATAAAACATAATCAAGAGCAGAGGAAGAAGAAAATTGAAGGTGAAACTAAGAATGGTCGTGGTGGTAATGGCGGAAATGGCAACAATTTGAAGAGGAAGTGGAATGGGAATGGGGGAGCTGGAAATCAGCAAAGAAACCAACAAAATAAGAAGTTTGAAGCATGCGCTACGTGTGGAAAGTTTCACAAGGGTGTGTGCTTAATGGGGAAGCGAGTATGCTTCAATTGTGGCCAGGAGGGTCACATCGCCCCAAATTGCACTCAAGCTAAGAATAATGTGTGCTTCACGTGCGGATCCAAGGATCACTTTTCCCGTGAATGCCCTAAAAAGAGATCTGGTGAGACAAATGGGAGCAAAGGAAATGCTAGTGGAAGAGCATTGGCTATTGCTGGGCCAACATCAACAAATAAGCCCACAGCAAGAACCTTCAACATGACGGTGCAGGACGCAGTGCAATCAAAAGTTGTAGTGTCAGGTATTATCCCAATCAATGATATAGATGCATATGTATTATTTAATTCGGGTGCTACTTGCTTGCTCGCTTATATCTCGATTAATTTGCTAAGAAGTTAGAAATACCTTGTGAAGAGTTGAAATTTCCTTTAAATATAGAAATTGCGTAATAGGAAGTGATTTCTGTTAGGTTCAGATACAAGAACCGTAGGGTGAACATTAAGGGGAATGTTATGAAAGTAGATTTAATTTCGATAAAAGTCGGAGAGTTCAATGTTATTTTGGGAATGGATTGGCTATTCAATTATGGAGCGATAATTGACTGCCAAAAGAAGTGTGTAAACCTTTTGACTCCATCAAAAGTAGTTTTTCATGGTAGCAAATCTCCTAGACAAATGAAATGTCTGACGATGATGCAAGCCAAGAAGTTGTTAAGTAAAGGCTGTGTAGGTTACTTAGCCTACATAGTTGATACTCAAAAAGAGAAGGGTATGAAATTGGAGGACATACCAGTGGTTATGGAGTTCGTGGACGAGCCGGAAGATTTGTCGACTTCCACCGATGTAGAAATCGAGTTCGTGATCGACTTTAGCGCTGTGAACCGCCTCCTATATCGAAGGCCCCTGCATGTAATGGCTCCTAGAGAGATGAAGGAATTAATGGTGCAACCGCAAGAATCGTTAGACAAGAAGTATATTCAACCGAAAGTGTGTCACCATGGGGAGCACCGTGTTATTTTGTGAAGAAGAAGGATGGGTCGACGCGCCTTTGCATCGACTATAGGAATTGAACAAAGTCACTATTAAGAACAAAAATCCATTGCCGAGAATAGATGGCTTATTTGATCAATCAAGGGTGCTAGATATTTCTAAAATAGATTTGAGAAGTGGGTATCATCAATTGAAAGTGAGGAAGGAGGATGTACCAAGATGGCATTCGAACTAGGTATGGACATTACGAAATTTTAGTGATGTCATTTGGTTTGACAAACGCCTCGCAGCAGCTCTCATGGATTTGATGAATGTGGTGTTTAAACCATTTTGGACAAATTTGTGGTGGTGTTCATCGATTTATATTTCGTGTACTCTAAAACTTAAGAAGAACACGTGGAACACTTACGCCCCGACGTACCGGAGACTCTAAGAAAGGAAAAGTTGTATGCGAAATTCTCTAAATGTGAATTTTTATAAACGTGTACAATTTCTTGGGCACGTAATTGATAAGAATGGGATTTCCATAGATCCATTAAAAGTCAAGTCGTGATAATTGGGAACAACCAAGAACACCTTCGGAGGTAAGGAGTTTCTTTGGGTTCAAGGTGATACTATGTATTTCGCGGTTTATTCAAGATTTTTCTAAGATCACTATTCGCTTACAAATTTTGACAAGAAAATCAGTAAAATTTGTTTCGATGGAAAAGTGTGAGGAAAGTTTTCAAGAATCAAGAAAAATTTAAGTGTGGCGCTGTGTGTTGTCAAGCATCGGATAATACAGCAACTTTGTGGGTATAGTGATGCTTCACACAAAGGATTGGTTATGTCCTTACGCAACACGGCAAGGTTATTTGTATGCATCAAGGCAATCGAAAAGACTACGAAAAAAGGGTATCCGACTCATGATTTAGAGTCAGGCGGTTGTGTTCGCAGATGAAGATATGGAGACACTATCTCTATGGAGAGAAAAATGAGATCTACATGCACCATAAAAGTCTGAAGTATATATTCACACAGAAAGACCTGAACATGCGTCAAAGGAGATGGATGGAACTGATAAAATATTATGATTGTGAGATCTTTTATCATCCGGGTAAAGCTAATGTGGCTACAGATGCCTTGAGTAGGAAAGGCGGAGAAAAGTTATTGATATTAACTGATAAGAAGGAGCTCATTTCAGCAATGGCAAGACTGGAGTTGGAAATCAAATTTCCAGAAAAATTCGATGAAAAATTGTTCCAGATAGAAGTTACTCCAACTTTGGTGGACAAAGTGAAGAATGCTCAGCTACAGAATGAGGAATGTAAGAAAATAAAAGAAAATGTGGTCGAGGGTAAAGAAGTAAAGTACTGTGTCGACATCAATGAATACTAAGATTCGAGGGACTAATTTGGGTTCCAAAGAATTCAAGATATTAAAGAAGAAATCTTGATGTAGCATATAGCTCAAGATATTTAGTTCATCCGGAAGTAAAAAATATATCAAGATTTAAGGCATCATTTTGGTGGCCGAACATGAAAAGAGATGTTGCGCAGAACGCGTTGAAAGTGCTTCGACATGTCGAAAGTGAAGGCCGAGCATCAACGAACAATGCTTGGATTACTTCAACCGTTGGAAATACCGGAATGGAAGTGGGAGCATATCACAATGGATTTTGTGGTAGGTCTTCCAACGACTCAAAAAGGATATAACGCGATATGGGTGATAAGTGATGATTAACAAAATCAGACACTTTTTTGCCAATAAAGATTAGATTTAATCTTGATCACCGCTAAATTATACGCTAAGGAGATCGTTTCAAGACATGGAGTTCCAAAGATCAATCAGACGTATGTAGATCCGAGGTTCACATCAAATTTTGGAGGAGACTACAAGAATGCATAGGAACGCAATTGAAGATGAGCACAGCGTATCATCCGCAAACCGATGGGCAAAGAGAAAGAACGATCCAGACGCTTGAAGATATGCTCAGAGCGTGCATCATAGATTTCAAAGGAAATTGGGATGATCATCTACCGCTGTGGAATTTGCATACAACAACAAAGATTACCACGTTAGCATGGTATGTCATTACACGAGGCATTATACTACAGAAAGTGCGTAACCCCATTATGCTGGGATGAAGTTAGAGAACGCCAACCGTTAGGGCCCAGAATCGGTTCAAAAGCAGATCATCAAGTAGTCAAACTCATCGAGTAAGTTTGGTAGCCGCCAAGATCGATGTAAAAGTATGTCGATCAACATGCATAAAGTCGTGAATTTGAAGCATTAAGTTTCGTGTTCCTGAAAGTCTCTCCTTGGAAGGGGAAGATTCATTTTGGCAAGAAAGGCAAGCTCACCGAGGTTTATTGGACCTTTTGAATTTCTACGCAGAGTGGGAGAAGTGGCTTATGAGGTAGCTTTACCTCCGCAATTAGAGCATGTGCATAATGTTTTTCATGTTTTGTTGTGACCAGATAAACCCAATTACAAGCATGTGATCGAATATGAACCGCTGCGCTTTAGTAAAGATTTGTCTTACTTAAGAGATTCCTATCCAGAGATAGTCGATGTGAAAGAACAAGTGCTCAGAATAAAGTGATACCTTCGTGAAGGTGATATGGAGGAACCACAACGTTTAAAAGGCTACGTGGGAACTCAAAGTCGATATGATAAAAAATTACCCCGAGTTATTTGTTTAGTTCAGGTCTTCGATTCGGGGATGTAATCTTTGTAAGTAGGGGAGAATGTGACGATTTGATTGTTTGAATTATGATTCTCGGGGATGTAATCCTTGTAAGGAGGGAAGGATGTAACGATCCGAAATTTCAAAGTGTAATTTAAATATTAATTGAAAGTTATATAAATATTATTTGAGGTGTTTATTGTGAAATAAATATTTTATTGATGTGATGGTTGATGAATCTAAATGATTAGAGAATTTTCTAAATTAAATTAATTTATAATTTAGAGGTTTGTATTATAAAGCATTGAGGTGTTATGTGGTTGTGTTGATTTAATAATTTAGATGGTGTTAAATTATTAAATAAAGTTATAATGAAAATTATAAATTGGTGATATTTGATTTTATGTGGATATAGATGGAGAAAATTGTAATGTGACAATTGTTGAAAATTAAAATTTTATCTTTTTCTAATAAAATAATTCATTTAAATATATTATTATATTTTAATAATATAATAATGGTGATATTTTTACAAACTAATGTGGGATATATGAGTATACGAGGAGGAAGAGTATTTTGTTGCAATAAATGTTTAAAACATGTTAAACATGCTCATGGACCCCATTTATCGATCGAAATTTGATTATACCGTAAAATCGCCTGCTTGTGGATTTCGGGCCAATTTCTATTTGGAATTTGGAAAAACTTTCTTCCGCAAAGTTGTAGAGAATTGAATTTCCTATAAAAACTTAAGTAGATTCGAATTTTTCTGATGAAAGGGCTATTTATTATGAATTATTGAAGTTTCAAGTCTCAAATAATTGATTTTTGGAAGTTTAAAATATTTAAAATTAGAAAAACATTTTTTCATTATGGTGTGTTACACATGTGGGTTGAATGAGCTGAATTCAGTTCTTGAAGGTTGGCGAGGGAAATTTATAATATATATTAATATTTTATTAAATTTTCTCTTTGGTGTTCTAAGCATTTTCCTATAAATAGGTGCTTAGGTTAGAATTGAAAATCACACCGTAAATCAAGTTTTCTCTCTATATTATCGAGCGTATTCTTGTGAGTATTTTGAGTATACTTTGAGTATTGTTAGACGGCAAGTTCCCTTCAAAGACTATACCCTAGATTCCACTAGAAGTACTAATCTTTCGAGGTAAGGATGTTATTTTCTTCTCAAATGATATTATTTCTTCAATATCATTATGTCAAATATTGGTTGAAACTTTTTATCAAATTTGAACTTTTCCATGCTCGGGGTTACTATTCATGAGTTACTATTCATGAGTTACTATTCACGAGTTACTATTCATGAAGTTACTATTCACGAAAGTTACTATTCATTTAGTACTATTCATGAAGCGTGAAGATGTTTTTTTGGGAAATTTCTATCTTTTGGTGTCGAGTTACTATTCACGATACTCAAGACTATTCACGATATCAAGACTATTCACCTAAAAATAAAATTTCTTCTTTTTGTCCAAAATATCTATTCGGATACTAGCTTTGATTGTATCCATGTTTTGATCATTCTTGAATTTTACACCACTATGATTATTTTGAGGTATTTTTGAACATGGATAAAACAAAGTACTAATCCTTAATCCTTAATCCTTGTCATTTTGTTTCATTGGATTCGCTTTCTTTAAAAATATTTTCATCATCCTCTTACCTTAAATGATGATATTATTGAATATCTTTCGCTTCAGTAGTGCAAAGATGAATGATTTCAAGAATATCTTCGTCAGAAAGTGTAAAGATGAACAGTGTTTAGATGAACATGACTAATCGATGAATATCTTTGGCTCAGAGTGCAAAGATGAATATTTGATTCCGGATGTATATTGATTGATGTTACGTAGATAAAAGATAGACGATGAACTTTTAAATTCATACATAGAAGATAGTAGTTTGCATTCTCTACTTAACTCTTCTAATGAATTATTATTTCATCATGTAATATTGATTTAAAATTTGTTGTCTATTGTATTCTATTAGATTTTTCCCCGTGAAGACTAACGGTAATTTGTTGTATATTATCTTAGTCATAATATTCTTTATCGGGCTAGTTGAGCTCACCCTTTTTTTTTTGTTCCATTTTTCTTCTCGTGAGGCTAGAATATAGCGAAAGTACGTAGCCTGGGGTATGGAATGAAGGTTTTAGAGAGAGTTGTTTAGTAGTCCTCACCATTTTTGTAAATTAATGTATCAATAAATGTGATGAGGATTTATTTGAGTATAGATATTATCTAGAAGATAATATTTGTATTCAAACTTACGAGCCATTGTTGTAATAATAAAGTTGTAGTTGTTTTCGCATGCCATGTATCGACAACTCGTGAATGGGTGATGTATACCTATTTTGGGGGCGCCACAATAATGACTCAAAATTCTTATGCCTATATTGGTAAAACCCATTTAAATTAAAGACTTAACATACATTAATCCTTATTTGGCAAAATCAATTAAACTCTTTTAATTTATTTTAATAACTTATTAATAATATAGTTTATTGTTCCCTACTTTATTTAAATAAATTCTCATATTAAAGCTAATAACAACTTATTAAATCAATTTTCCACATAATCACATTGCCATAAAATTATAATTTTCATTATAATTTTATTTAATAAATTAACACATTACTTTCATTACTAAATTAAATTAAAACCACATTATAAAAATTGACTTAATCCTTATCAATTCTTGAATTTAATTATTAAATTAAATTAGAATATTACCACATAATAATTAATTCATCATTCTTTTATTATAATTAACTTCAAAATTACCAAATTACCAATTATCAACATAATTAACATATTACCTTAATTGAAAGTTAATTCCCATAACTCATGAATTATTTATTTAACTAATAAATAATTAAATTAAACAAATATTTATTTAATAATAAACACATCAACTAAAATATTTATTTAATTCAATAAATATTTGAAGTTACAATTAAAATTACGGATTGTTACGAAGAAGTGCATAATTTAATCCTTCCACCATACAATGTCCTAATTAAATATAAGACATTGAATTACTTGTCAAGTCTTATTTTATTTAATTATATGTATTTTAATTCCCAAATGCACAACTCGAATAAATGCATATTAGAAACTAATTTCTAATTTTATTTCACCTGGCCAAGGATTCCCGGGTTGTCATTTATCGAATCACATAGGACATTCTCTTCTTTACTAGAAGTGGTAGATTTTTTATTGATCACTCATTATCTCCATATATAACTTATTACTCCGAAGCATACCCTTTGATATACCCAAAGAGTCTTAAGTAATAAGTCAAAGTGTAATTCATTATATATAAGATACGATCATGATCTCAAGTCTAAGGATCATTTGTACTACTATCACTACAAGAATTCCTATTGACAGACAAGTAAAACTCCATTAGGTATTCATTAGCGAGTCATGTTCAGTGAACTTATTCTCCAATAATCTGACAAGGAAGAGAGCGACTTGATCGAGGTGAATACACACATGTTAAACACAGGGATTGTAGAGAGGTTGGTGGTCTAAAGGCGCTCATTGAGGATATGAAGTCAACTTCACTCCCAAAAATGCAGTTGAACGGGAGTGTAATAAAGCATTGTTGGTTATATAAGGTAAACAATCAGCATTCTAAAAATATCCCAACCGATCCAGACTAGAAACAGGGAGTAGTCAGGCTGAAAGACTTAAAAACAAGCGCTCATTGGGAGGCAACCCAATTTTCTTGTATTTACAGTATTTAGTTTCATCTTACATAATTTAGTAGCTTAGTTAATAATGTTAGTATAAAATAGTTCAAATTTTTGCAATTTATAGGTTAGTAGTTAATTAGCTTGTTATTGAGTGGTTACTTAATACATTCTTGCTCAATTTATCTGCGATTAACTTAAATCATGGGTTTTAACGGTTTTCAGGAACAAAGGAGGAAGTTATACGTGCGTGCGGGTCAAAATAGCGAAAGATCGATAAATCAAAGTTTCAGACAAGACTCAGACGCCCACTTGATTGGTGGACTCTCTGGACATGCCCGCCTCATTGGTGTTTGTAGGCAAAAAAGGACCTCCGCCAATGGGGTACGAGATTTTAGATTTTAAAAACTCTTCTGCAGATCGTGCTCATACCACTCATATCTCTCAAAACTAAAACCAAAGCTATATAAGACCCACGACAAAACCCCAATCCCTCCCATTACACACCAAATTCGTCCACTACTGAAATCTTATATAAACCAAACCCCAATCTTTCCTATCCTCAACCAAATACACATTAAATTCTCAGATTTTTAAACAAAAAACCTATGGTTTCTCATTAGTTTTGATTTTCAAGAAAAGAAGGAAAGGAAAGCTTTGCAATTGGTAGTCCACCACTTTAATATCATCATAGAGTCAAGCAATCAGTGTATGTATGTAACAACCCGAGAATTTATAGAATTTATAAAATCTTAAATGACTGAATAAAGGTTAGATAATAAGACCTAGACAGGAAATAAGGTATGGATTTCAAATTTTTTTTGAAGGATTTGTATAAATTACAAACTGTAAGTAATTATCTGATAATGAGGTATATATGGTTTTGTGCATTGTGATTATATGTGTGTACGGTATGTGGTTAAGGGTTAAGTATGAATCAGATAAGTTATAACATTGACAAACCTTAATGTTATGATAAGAACATCAATGTTCAGATAGTAAACCCTAACGATTGGTTAGAAATCCTAATTCTAGCTTTGGAAACCCTAATTTCATTTCTAGAAACCCTAAACCCTAATTGGGAATTTCTAAACCCTAATTTAGGAACCCTAATGTAAGACCCCAACTTTTATGAATAAATAATAGTTTTCTTGAAATATATTTTTGAATATTATGGTGTGGATTTGATATAATGTTATAGTTGTAATATTAATATTAATGATGAAATTGATAGTTCCATTGTGTTGGAATTATTAGTGTTAGTGGAAATCGACATTTATTTCGATATTAATTGATGTCTGGAAGTTATACTGACTAGTCGGGTAATTAATCGGATAAATGAGCAATTAATTGCTATTAATTCACATGCTTATAACTATTTGTTCACATGTGTGTAGTATTGATTCACATTCTTGTACTATTAGGGGAGTTGGTGCAAGATTGATAATACTTGCATGACTAAGTTAAAAATGGAGGTATAGATGGAGGTACTATATTGTAATTCGTATTTTCACATGATTATAACTATTTATTCACATGATTGAACTATTGATTCACATGATTGACTATTAGGGGAGGTGGTGCAAGTTTGATAATACTTGCAGGACTAAATTAAAAATGAAGAAAAAGAGGAAGGTATTATACTGTAATATTTCGAGCCCCAAAATGTGCAATTATTGAAACTATAATTTCCTATAAATAGATGCTCATTCTTCCTTCATTTCTCACCAATTCACAAAAGCTATAGAACAATTATTATAGAGAGAAAGAAGAAGAGAAGTCTGCTACCTCACTATTCCAGTATCCAATTTTTTCTAAGGTAAGGGGTATTATTCTTTCGAATTCATGAAGAGAGTTATTTTCTTTCAATACTCGTGAGGGTTGTTATTCCAGTCTTTATTATTATGTTGGAATAACTTTTGCCTGGCGAAGTACCGCATACATGGTGAAATTTTTCTATTATTCCATCCTTTATTATTCTGTTGGAATAACCTGCGTATGTGGTGTATCGCATGCCCAGTGAATTACATTTGAATATCCTATCTCGCATGTGTTACGTTACGATGTGACCGGTTCCATTCTTTATTATTACGTTGGAATAACCTGCATGCATTCGGATTATGCACGCCGTGTGAATTCTTCGTTATTCCATTCTTTATTATTCTATTGGAATAACTCACATATGGATTACCGCATGCATGGTGAATGATCCTTCATATTCATTCCTTATTAAATTGTGGAAATGATCTGTCTACGTGGATTACCGCATGGCGGGCAAAAATTCTTATGACCCCCATCTCGACGGGGTTTTCCTATGGAATTTATCGGCCCCGGCGAAGGGGTCTATTGTTTTTGGCTTAAGACCCCCGCCCCAGCGAGGGTTTCCTTAATAAAATTTCCAGCAGCGGCGGGGGGGTACACTGCAGCTGAACTTGGATTTTCTAATTCTTTGCATCCAACACCTATCCATGCACTTCCTAAGTACCTGAAACACCATAACATTATACGTTTAAGATAACGACATAAACATTGTACATTGAAAGTTTAATTTACTAGAAAGCATAACTCGACTGACTACCTAATAAATCAAACTAAATTTATACTTTAAACTAAATTCACACTAAACTTATACTCTGAACTACAAATTAGTTAAAATGCTTAAAAATAAAAAGAAAATTCTGAGAATAAAAGTAAAATTTGGTTGCCTCCCAATTAGTGCTTAATTTTAAGTCTTCCAAATTTGACTACTCCTCCCTGCTCACGGCAAGATCTAGCAGAAGTGTGATCAGTAGTGGCTCCATTGTCGATGTCGCCACCCCAAGAATGCTTCAACCTCCGATCGTTGACTTTAAATGTCTCCAATGGATTTCTCTTCAGATAACTCAATAGCGCCATATGGGAAAACCCTTTTGATTATGAATGGCCCCGACCATCTCGATTTTAGCTTTTCTGGGAACAACCGCAGTCGTCAAATGAATAATAAAACTGAATGTCCCAATTCAAACTTTCTTTGTATGATCTTTTAGTCGTGCCACTTCTTAACCTTTTCCTTATACAACTTCAAATTCTCATAGGCTTGTAGTCTGGATTCATCAAATTCGTTCAATTGAAGTAGCCTCTTTTCACCTGCTGTTGTTTGATCAAAGTTGAGCTTTTGAATTGCCCGAAGAAGCTTTATGTTGTAACTCCATAGGTAGGTGACACACTTTCCCATAAACCAACTGATATGGTGACATCCCAATTTGTGTCTTGTATGATGTCATGTAAGCCCATAATGCGTCTTCTAATTTTAGAGACTAGTCTTTTCTATTCGGGTTTACTACTTTCTCTAAAATTTTCTTCACCTCCCTGTTAGAGACCTCAGCTCTCCCACTTGTCTCTGGGTGATATGTCATACAACCTTGTGATTGACTCGCATTTTGCCAAGAAAGTCGTGAATGATTTATTGCGTAAGTGACTTCCTTCATCACTTATGATCGCTCTTGGTGTGCCAAATCGTAAGGAGTGCACTGACTTCCACCCATTTTGTTACATAATCCACATCAAGTAAAATGTATAAGTTATTGAATGAGGGAGGAAAAGGTCCCATAAAGTCCATTCCCCACACATCAAAAAAACATCTACTACCATGATTATGTTGAGTGGCATTTCGTTCCTCTTTGAGATGTTACCCACCCTTTGACATACATCACGACTTTTCAAACCGGTGGGCATCTTTAAACACTATAGGCCAATAGAAACATGGTTGAAGTACTTTTGGTCGTTGTTCTCTCACTTTTATAATGTCCCCATATGCAGATGAGTGATACTCATGAAAAATATTCTTTACTTCGTTAGTAAGGCACGATCGCATGAATCATTTATCTACGCATTGTTTGAATAACAATACGGCCATCCCCATGTACCACTTGGACGTCATGTAGGAACTTCATCTTTTGTTGACATGTAAGATCGGGGAAGGATGTTTGCTCACCAAATAGTTTGCAAAATCTGCATACCATGGAAATTTTGCGTTGACTCCAAACAGTTGCTCATCCAGAAATGACTCATTAATTAAACACTTGTCTGCCCCGTCTTTGTCTGAATTTTCTAATATCGAAAGATGGTATGCAACTTGATTCTCTGTCCCCTTTCTATCCTCTATTTCCAAATCAAATTCCTGTAGGAGGAGGATCCATCTGATAAGTCGAGGCTTAGCATCCTTCTTCGAAATTAAATATCGAATTTTTGAGTGATCAGTATAAACCACCACCTTTGTTGTAAGACCCCAAATTTTATTAATAAAGATTAATTTTTCTCAAAATATTTTTTTGAATATTATTGTGTGGATTTGATATAATGTTATAGTTGTGGGTTATATTTATAATTTTTCCAAAATAAGCAAGTTGTTATAAAATATTCGATGGTCGGGGAATATTCATTTTAACAGGGAATATTCGTACGACGGTACAAACATTTTTGGACCTCACAACAGAATTATTGTCGGAATGAGAAAACGACAAAAATATCTTTTTATAAAAATAACGACGAAAGTTTTATCGTTAAACTGTTGAAATACCCGGTGGTAAAAGTACAATAATACGCGTGGTTGCATAGTAGCACACAAAGATTGATTATTGATGCTTATGTGAGAAGAAACTCGCTTATACTCAATTATTGTTTGCATAAAGAATTACGATAAGTATCTCACGATTATTTGATTCAATTATTGTCAATATTTTATATTATTAAATCAATAAGTGAGATGACAAATTATTCTTATAATTATTTGAATAATTAACAATGCCTGGAAAGTTATGTCGGGGAAAGGGGTTTGGTCACCTAATTGAGCGTCAATAGGGAGAAATCCTTAACGGAAAGCCCCTCTTTCCTGGGAACGATCTGGTTATTAATATTGCGAGTTATAATAATGATGAATAAATGTTGTTAAAAATATTGAGGGGATTTTTTATATTTGTTGTAAATTTGGTGTATTATTTGAACCCCCTACTTACCCATTTTTCAAAATAATAGGAGAAAGTTATCTCAGTTTTATTTTACTACTTATATATATATATATACTTCTTCCACCATATGAAATGTGTGTGTTGTGTTTTCCATATGGTGGAAGAAGTATATATATATATATACATATATATATATATATATTATACAAAATTTTGTTTTATTTGATTATAAATAGAATATATTATATTTTATTTAAAGTTTTTGTTTTATTAGAATATTTTATTGCATAGTAATGCACAATAAAATCAAATTTCAGAAAATTTTCTGCCGGTTGCGCCCATGAATAAAAATTATTGTGCGTCCGTGATTTCTAAATTCAAATAGTATCTTTTCCATTCTCTTATAAATAGGATGCTTAGTTAGAATTAAAAATCACACCAGAATCAGAGAATTCTTCTTCTATAATATTGAGCATATTTCTTTTGATTTTTAAGAAGCTTTGAGTGTAGAAAACAGTGAAAGTTATATTCCAGAATATCCCCGCTATACCAGTTGCAATATTCTTCTTTTTGAGGTAAGGGGTATTATTTATTTCATATTTGCTTACGATATTATTTTTCGTATTCGTAAGAAATTTTATTTTCGTTCAATATTCGTAATGAAAATTATTTTCGTTCAATATTCGTAGGGTTATTGTCTTATTTTAATATTCATAAGGAATATTATTTTCGTTCAACAGTCGTAAGGGATATTATTTTTGTTCAATATTCATATGAAATAATATTTTCTTCCATACTCTGTAGTATGTAAGTAATATTATTTCGTTTCAGATTTCGAATTCTACACTCGTTTTGTTAAGTTTTGGCTTCTATACTCCATTAAATTAGTAGAATATCCTTGATATTTGCGCTTCATCCAGTATCTTTTCATGAAAATATTATTCTGAGCATTCTTGATAAGTTTTAACCTTTTCATGTCGGTGTACTATTCACAGGGTATTATTCCTGAAGTAATATTCACCTGGGGTACTATTCATGACAAAAATTGATTATTTTCGGTCCAAATCATTTTTGTTACAATATTATTCTTGAATTTTACTCCATAAAGCAATATCATGTTGACACTTTGGATATTTTTAAACTCTAGATAAATTTAAAGTCTTTAATATTTATCCTTGATTTCATTTAATTGAATTCTTATATCATTGTCATCATCCTCATTCTTATATTGTTATGAAAGTCATCTTCGGCCAAGGGTGCAAAGATGAACTATTGATTGGTATGATTATGACCAGGGATTATTCGGTGTAATCATGACCTGTAATGTTACAAATGATGTGGTAAAAGTCCCCATTGGCCTGTAGTGCATTGTTGGACAATTATTGGTATGATCATGACCATGCGTTCTCTTCGGCCAAGGGTGCAAAGATGAATTGTTGTTTGGCATGTTCATGACCATTGGTGAAAACACGAATATCCTTGGCCCGTAGTGCATGGATAATTCGTGGTCGTGATACTAATGAATATCCTTGGCCTGTAATGCATGGATAATTTTGTGATGTGGATTATTTATTAAAGCTGAGTCTCAGTGATAAAAATGATGATAAACTTTTTAAATCATAGAAGATAGTAGATATCATGCTCTACTTGACTCTTCTGATGGATTGCTTGCTCCGCTGCAGTTAAACTTGATGTTTATTATATTTTATCGGTTTAACACTATTGAAGGCTAATGATAATTTATTCTGCATTTAGTTGAGCTCACCCTTTGGCTTTCATTGTGATCTTTAGGAAATTAGATCGTAGTCGGGACTAGTTGGGGAACGGGGTGATGGTCCGAGATGGTTGTTTTAGTAGTACTCATTATTTATTGTGATAATAAATGTAATGAGGATTGAATTTGAGTTTGGATATTGTCTAGAAGATAATATTCGTGTTAAAACTCACAGCTTCTATTTTGTCGTACTTTACACTATAGTTGTATAATCAAGTTGTATTTGAATTTTGTATCATGTATTTGGCGACTTAGAATGGGTGATGTATACCTATTTTGGGGGTGTCACATTTGTCCCAATCAAATATGTCCAGAATTTGTCAAAGGCATATACTACTACAAGTAACTCCTTCTCTATAGTTGTATAGTTCAATTGGTCATCCGTAAGCGTCTTATTTGCATAGTATATGGCGTGGAATATTTTCTCTCTGCGTTGACCCAAAACTGCCCCTACCACATAATCGCTCGCATCGCACATTAACTCAAAGGGCATAGTCCAATTCGGTGCGATGATAACTGGAGTTGTAGTCAACTTATTCTTCAATTGCTCAAATGCTAACTTACAATCATCACCAAACTTAAAACAAAATCTTTTCTAAGAGATGCGATAGTGGTTTTGCAATCTTAGAGAAATCTTTAATAAACCTTTAGTAGAATCCAAAGATGTCCCGTAAAAGCTGCGGATTCCCTCGATCTATAGTGGTGGTGAAAGATTTTCTATTGTTTCAACTTTACTCTATCAACCTCTAGTCCCTTCGACGAGACCTTGTGCCCCAATATTATTCCTTCTTCGACCATAAAGTGGCACTTCTCCCAATTTAGTACCAAATTTTTCTCCACGCATCGCTTTAAGACTTCCATAGATAGAGAATTCATCTATGAAGACTTCCACATTCTTCTCCACCATGTTCGAGAAGATGGCCATCATACATCGTTGGTAGGTTGCATGTGTATTGCATAAGCCAAAAGACATTCTCCTGAATGCAAAGGTGTCGTATGGGCACGTGAAAGTGGTCTTCTCTTGATCTTCGGGAAAAATAACTATTTGATTATACCCCAAATATCCATCCAATAAATAGTAAAATTCATGCCCTGCCAACCTATCTAACATCTGATCGATGAAAGGTAGAGGAAAGTGGACCTTGCGGGTTGCCTTATGCAGCTTCATGTAGTCCATGAAAACCCTCCAACCGGTCACTGTCCTCATTGAAATTAATTCATTATCATCATTCTTCACTACGTGTTGACTTGTTAATATTCTAAACCTTGTTATTTTGATGATAACTTGATATGATGAACTAATTTGTTTATTGTCAAAAGACTTTGAAGATTTGAGTCTTAAGAAAATTATGTAAGGTCATTGCAAATACTTAATTTTTCAATACAAGGCTCTAGGACATTTTGTGTGTGCATTTAACATGTTTATTTATGCATGCTTTGAATTAAGATAAAATAATAATTATCTTATTATCCGGTCTAAATTCTTTGCCATGTGTTAATAGATTCGATTATATAAAATATTGTTATATATGCAAGTTGTTGTGGGAAACTTAAAAGTTGTTTAAATAATCAAGATTCATAATTGCTAAAGCCTCGGTACTTTCATGTTTGTATATTCTGATTTATTGGCTTTATATAGACTTTGAATAAGTTACACTCCTACATTAATGCCATGATATCTTTTGCTCCAAAATTGATTTAACAACATGATAAGTGGCGGCTGACTTTGTTAAGTCTATAGTGTTACGTATCTGACTTAGTTTCTTTATAGATTACTGTTGAAAGAGTCATATATATATATATATATATATATATATTTGTAACAATTGTAGTTCATTAGATTTGTTTTGTTACTTCCCAACGGACTTAAAATTTAGAACGATACTTATCTATTTGGCTGCTTGTAACGTAAATATTTTTACAACGGAATTGTGTTGTAGAACAACGGTAATATATTTTCTGGGCTATAAAAGAAGAACTGAAGTCAGTGATTAAAACACAACACTTGAATTAATTATTGTACTCATATACTTGTAAAGCTACTTCATTATTCTTGGTGCAAAATTTCCAGCTGTTGTGCAATTATATTCAGATTAATTATCAGCTACTTTCGTGGGCATAATATTGGTGATATCTCTCACTTTTTCTACTGGATCATTGCATTCATTAGTTGGGCCTTGCATTGTTAAATTATTTATTTGCTTTGATCATTAGACCTCTATATTTGTAATCTTAAATTTTTAGACTAAGTGTTGTCTAAGGAAATTTAATCCAGGTGGATTAAGATTTGTTTACAAACAGGTTCAAGGAAGCATAGGTGCTTAAGGGGTGCATCGATGCACAAGGAGCAAGTGTGCTCAAGAGAATTATTGTAATTCAATTATTGATAGAATCTGTTTTGCAACAAGGGTCTTTTTAAAGAAATAAAAGTGAGTCTCCAATACTAGTTAGTATTGGACGTGGACTAGGCTATTATTATAGAGGGTAATAGCTGAACCACGTAAAAAATCTTGTGTTGTTTTTTATTGCTTGTTTTACTTTAAGATAGTTAAATTTCTTAATAATTAAAATTTAAATATTTGATTCATCTTATGATATTTTTTTAAAACCAAGTATTCACTTTGACTTATAAATTCATCAAAATATTTTCTTAAACTAAAAGTCAATTCGGTAGGCCATATTCATTCAACAAGCTGCATTCATCAATATAGTAGGCTATATTCGATAGTTTAGTTTAAGGTTTAAAAATTGGTCATAGTTTGTTCCCACACTTATTCAACCCCCCTTCTAAGTGTGCATTATCTGAATTTCATTTGGTATCAAAGCTTGGCTCTACTTACTTGGTCTTAAAAGTGACTTGTTGGGAAAGATTCTGACATGGCACGGTTCGAGAACAACAATCAAGAAGGTCAATCAAACAATAGACCTCCTTTTCTGTATGGAACAGAAAACTATAATTTTTGGAAATTCTGAATGAAGATCTACCGTAAAAGAGATCCTTGGGGATGGTGGGTTGTGGAGAATGGACTAGTTATTCCAAGAAAAGATGATGGTACTCCAAAGACTTTGCTAGAGATGGACTCAACTAAAACTTTCATGGTTTCCTATGATTCAAGGGCTATGAACACACTACTTAGTGGCATGGTACAATCTGAGATTGACAAAGTTTCCTCATGCAACACAGCTAAGGAAATTTGAGACACTCTAATAGTAAGCCATGAAGGAACTTCCAAGGTTCGAGAAGTGAAACTAAGCATGCTCATGCACGATTATGAAATGTTCAAACTCGAGAAAGATGAAACTATAAAGATAGCTCAAGAAAGGTTCCTAATTCTTCTGAACTCCTTAAAGCTACTGGACAAATCCATTCCACAAAGTGAGATTAACCGTAAGTTACTTCAGGCTATGCCCATGCGGTTGCTTTCTAAAATCACTACTCTTCAAGATTCCTCTACTATATCTACTATGGATACACTAACTCTTTTTGGTGAACTTGAGGAATTTGAACATCAGTTAAAAAGGTAAGATGATGAGGAGGAAACTCCTCAAAGAAAGGTTTTAGCTCTTAATACAGGAAATGGAGAAAAGCTTGATGATGATTCGAATGAAGAGATAGCCATGATGTCAAGGAGACTCAAAGGACTTCTACAAAGAAGAATAAACGAAAGAATACCTTCAACTCGAATAAAGCCAAAGGAAAGCAAACCGTGGAGACGTGTTTTGAATGTGGACGTCAAGGGCACTTCAAGAAAGACTGTTTTCAACTAAAGAACAAAGGAAAAATAAGGTTCAAGGATAATAAGAGAAATAAGGCACTTGTCACTTGGAGTGATGAAGAAAAATCTGAAGTAGAGGTCGATGTCAAGGATAAAATAGCTCAAGTATGCTTCATGGGAATAGAAGGTGAATCAAACGAGGTATCTAATTTTGAGGTTATTTCTTTCAAACAAGAAAATGATAAATTCAAAGAAAATAATGCATATTTGAAAGACTTGGTAAATACATTAATGAGTGGGGTAGACTCTTTGATAAATGAAAAGAAAGATATTGAAAAAGAATCTACATGTAAAGAAGAAGAAGTTTTAATTGCTAAAATTGATTATTTAGATAATTATAACAAAATACTTTTCAACAAGGTAAATTTTTTGAATAGTGAGGTCCAAAAATTGACAAAGTAACTAAAAATAAGAGATATGTGTATTGATGCATTTAGTGATAACTCACTTGATAAAACTCTTCCTAAAAATGAACTTCAAAAAGAAATAGATTCACTAAAATTATCTCTTGCTAAATTTGGAACGTGTTATGTTTAGTCAGTCGAGAACGTGTTATGTTGCAAGTTAGTTGGACAATGAACGTTAGTTAAGTGTTGTGAAGTAGAATACTTAGAGTTTCTGAAATATAAATGGTAATGATCATGTTATGATATGTTAGCATATCTAATAGGTATTGTGGTTCTAAAATTATGTGTAGGTGATCGTGAGTTTAAATTTATAGCTTATGCTCAAGGCAAGTTTTCTAACTCTATATTTACATTAAGCAAGTTTCTAAACTTCTCTTTTTACATTGAGCAAGCCTTTTATCCTTATATTCATGTTGAACTTGTTTTACTTTAAAGTTTTGTTAAACGAACTATTGTATTCTTAATCATGATTTGAACAATCTAGCTATGACATTATTTTATTCAAACAAGTTTGAAGTCCAATACTTATTGATGCATTCTAACTTGTTTATTGTTAGACAAGTTTCATTATTGTTATTCGGATATTATGAATGCAGCTTTCTTGAATTCTAATTTCAAATGTTGAATTATTATAGTTCATTTACTTGACACAAGTCATTTTCATAATAATTAAGCTTTATTTTCAGCTTGTTATTACTTAATGTTTATTCAATAATTCATAGTCCTAGCTTAATTTTATTCAAGCAAGGTTTATTATTGTCATTCAATACTTATGCTTTGTAGTTGTTTCTAAGCATGAGATCAAGTATAGTCAGTTCGCTTACACTTATTCATTGTTTCATATTATGTTATTATTGATTAACTGTTGTATTATCAAACACTATTGATTCAACTAGTCCACTAATTGATGTTCGTTGAACTTCAAATTACCCTTGATAGCTTATCCAAACCAAACCTTCTTTGGTGCGGACTTGTATTCTAAATACTGAGATGAACAACCCTATTATTATTAGGGGATAACTTATGCATAGCGTTAAATGTTTGTGCACAATACATGGTAATACGAAGGGTTGATCCCCTAAGTACGAGGAGTCCTTATAGTCTTATATTTGTTAAAGTTGGGGTTGAAAGATTACTCTAGAATCGTGGACATGGTCCATGGTCTTATGACCCTCGTTATGTTTATTTCATATTTTGGATTCCGTTTTCGATTATCATTGTTAGAGTACTATTCGGTTTTGATGAGCCTTCGTTGGCGATTATTATTGTTATTCTCATGTTGATTCATTGTTATATCCAGTGAGCAATTGTTTTGCTCACTCTTGCATATTTATAAACTCATTGCAGCTAAAGACGAGAAGGTAGATGAACCTTCGACTAGCAAAGGAAAGGGAAAATGTACAAGTGATGAAGACTTGTAATTTTGATTATGATTATGATGTTAGACTTTTATTATGATGATCTTAGATTTTATTATAAATGATGTAATGTTATAATTTTAATTCCACATTTGAATGACGTTTAAAGGTTAGATAACCTGGGATGTTTTTGAACTTAATGATGTAACCCTATTTAAGGGGAGGTTTTATGATTCAAATATTGTTTTATTTGGGTAGAGAGTATGAATGTTTGAATAGTGAGCACCAAATCTTGTGGGAATGAAGTACCTAGATTTGGGGGTGTCACAGTTTTGGAGCTGGTAAAACCAATTCGATGTATACTGATAACAGCTCTTTTTTGCCCCTCAAGATGTTTTCCATCTTTTGCTCCTCAAGATGTTTTCCACTCCTTAACATAATCGCTTGACACTACTCATGATTCCCTTTTGGATTTTTCTCTGTGTCACTTGGTAGAGTTCCTTGAGGCCTATTATTCAGTGCAAAAGCCAGCTGTCCCATCTGATTTTCTTAATTCTTGATGGCTACAGCTTGTGATTTCATGACTGCCTCGTTGCTCGTTATATATTTCGACAACAACTCTTCTAAATCTATCTTTTTCTCTTGATGCTGAGTTGATTATTGATGTTGATTCTGAAATCCTGGGGGATAAGATGGTCATGGAGCTTGTTGATTCTGGTTGTTACTCCATGAAAAATTAGGGTGATTCCTATTCCCCGGATTGTATGCATTCTGATACATGTTCTGTGGAATCCTGTTGTAGCTACCCACAAATTGTATTGAAGCAGGGTTAATAGCACATTATTCCATAGGATGTTCCCCCGCACATAATTCACATATAACCACAATCTACTGAGTTTGAACACCTGACAAAGCATCCACTGTGAGATCCCAAATTTTATGAAATAAAAGTATTCAATTTTTCTATTTTGGTAAATAGTTAAATTGATAAAAGTTTAAAGTTAAGGGTGATATGTGAAAAATTTTCAAAGTAAGCAAGTTGTCATAAAATAACCGGTAGTAAAAGTAAAGTAATACGCGTGATTGCATAGTAACACACGGTATTGATTATTGATTCTTACGTGAGAAGTCACTCAGTTATACTCAATTATTGCTACAGTAATTACTGCATCATATCTCTCATATTATTGATTCAATTATTATCACAGTATCATCTGCATAATATGTTATATTATTAAATCAATAATTGAGATGGCAAAGTTATTCATATTATTATTTGCAATATTGACAATGTCTAGAAGTTACATCGAGAGGTTTGGTCACCTAATTGCGCGCCAATAAGGAGAAATCCTTATCGGAAAGCCCCCTCTTTCCTGGGAACGACCTGTTTGTTAAATATTGTGAGTTATAATATTAATGATGAATGTTATTAAAAATTGAATTTGAGTTCGGAGTTGAATTTGGAGACGCATACGTGATATTTGAGTCCGGAACGATGAAATTAGTAGAAATAGACTATAAACACAAAATTTGTCGGGTAAATGAGCAATTAATTGTTATTAATTAACATGATTATAATTATTTGTTCACATGTGTGTACTATTGATTCACATTCTTGTACTATTAGGGGAGTTGGTGCAAGATTGATAATACTTGCATGACTAAGTTAAAAATGGAGGTATAGATGGATGTACTATACTGTAATTTATATTTTCACATGATTATAACTATTGATTCACATGATTTACTATTAGTGGAGGTGGTGCAAGTTTGATAATACTTGCAGGACTAAATTAAAAAGGAAGAAAAAGAGGAAGGTATTATACTGTAATATTTCAAACCCTTAAATGTACAATTATTGAAACTATATTTTCCTATAAATAAAAGCTGATTCTTCCTTCATTTCTCACCAATTCACTAAAGCTATAGAGCAATTATTATAGAGAGAAATAAGAAGAGAAGTCTGCTACCACTCTACTCCAGTATCCAGTTTCTTTCTAAGGTAAGGGATATTATTATTATAGTAAGGGGTATTATTTCTTTCGTATTCATGAAGAGAGCTATTGTTATTGTAACGCCCCGAAATTCGGTCTATCTTCACACCCGGATTCCATGCGTCACGATCCCATCTTCTTCCAAACATATATTATTATATACTGAAATATAACAACATACACTCTCAAATCGCAGGTTCTAAAAACCATATAACCTTTTTCATTACAAATAATTATAAATACATTATTCATTTCATCTTACAAGAGTGACTTTTATCCGCCACCAAGGATACATAACAGTTCTTCAAACTAATCTAAAGTTCAATTAACTTATTTTATATTACAAGTTTTCACTTGATCTTCTCGCTCATCCACATTCTGAATGGCTCTTCATCTGGATACCGTCAGCTTGATCTTTACGGGATCCTTAAATTCTTCTAACATCGTACGCTGAAAATGTTTTCCATTTAAAGCAAGTGTGAGCATTCAATTGCCCAGCAAGTCACAACAGTTGAACAAACATCTTCAAGAGTTTAAACGTTCCTTTAAAACTTCGATAACCGAACAAATGTTATGAAGCAGCTTGAATAATAGGAGTAATCTCGATTCCTATCATTTTAAAACATTATTCACAGGCACTTTAAAATACTTCCATTCTTCTACCTTTTCCATACACATTTTGTCTGGCTAGAATCATTAGCACAAACTTAACAATAACAGATCATGTATAAACAAAACATTCTCTTATTAAACAATTAAATCACAGAACAGTTCATCTCCTAGAAATACCAAAGTGTTCACATTGTGGCACAAGGCCTCATACGTTCTACCACCTTGTATAAATATTGCACATTAGCACATAGACGGAACTTCTCAAGTTCAACATCTGAGAAGTTTAAGAAACTAGCATTCATTTGAAATATGAATGAAGTTAGAAAACTTGCCTTATACATTCCAGTTCCTATGTAGCACATAAGAAAAACAACACATACACTAATTAGTCATGTATATTTGACTTATACATTAGTTTGATTAACTTTACTTCTTAGGGTTTGCGTTCTTGCAACTTAAGTTTACGCGACCACTTTCATTACCGTTCTATGGCTTCATGACATACGGAGATGTCTTACTTTTACGTTCATCGTCTTTGATGTTTTACATCTTATCTTCTTCTTATAACTTCTCTAGGACTCAGCACACATCGTTTCTCTGCTAGTAGTCCATATGGTACTCTGAGTGATTTCTCACAAACAACCAACCAACAAGTTCCCGTCTCGTCTACACTGCCCATAACAGTGAGTTAGATCAGTTGCTAGTTTTGTATATACCTTCACTCTCTGAAGGAATTGTTTAGCCCAACTCCCATATATCAACCATCAAAGATTACGATTGTACTACAACTTAACTTATCTTAACTTATCCGAACTATTAAACTATAATCTTTGTTAAGTTAATTTCTTATTCCTTACGACTTTCTGGCAACTAAATGTCATACCTCGGGATTCA
The DNA here is from genome assembly GCA_020205615.1 of Panax quinquefolius. Lineage (NCBI taxonomy): Eukaryota > Viridiplantae > Streptophyta > Magnoliopsida > Apiales > Araliaceae > Panax > Panax quinquefolius. Next base: position 123,837,398 of record CM035154.1, on the reverse strand, counting down.
TTCTTATACGACTCACCTTCAGCTTTCATTAATCTTATTACCGTTCATTACGGCTTTCTTAATACCATTCGTATCTTACTTAATACTTTCGTTATCCCTTACTTGAACCCCATGTTCATTAGTCATTCTTATTGTCCAAGCCATAACGTTCGTTGTATGCTAAGACCGTTCATTTATCGCAACAGTGTTGCGTACACAGCATCTATACGCTTCACACTTATCTCTCACTATCATGACATAACATCGAAATGTTATTCATTACCCTCGTCACTCAATATCTAAGGAATCACGACCATAGAAATCCCTCACGTTCGTTCATTGCGACTACGGTCCCTAGACATCGGTTATGTAACTCGCGTTTAAAATTCTTTGTCTTTTAATCTCGTTTAATCTTTCCGTTCAACCTTCATTTAAGGTTTAAATTACTTTCTTAAGTGTTACATTAGTTGAACATTATGTTCTTTATCTTCCCATACGTTTCCCCACCAAGAGTTGAGCAGTTAAAAGTTCTTCTCTGTCTTTTTCCTACACTGGCGCTGCGGTGCCACTCTCCCTTCTATCTCTCGCACCGTGGGGCGAGTTTGCAGTACCCGGCTCCCTGGTCTGGCACTGCAGTGCCACCTTACAAGGCATGGTTGGCACCGCGGCGCCAAGCCTTAACCCTAGAAAATTTCTCTAAGTGTTTGATCCAATTTGAGACACTTACTTCCCGCTTTCAAAATTTATTCGTTATAACTCGGAATGAGGTTATTCCAAAGCCATTCTCTTCCTTATCTTACGTACTTCAATACCCTCAGACAAAACTTCATTCTGAATCCATTAACGTGCCATTTGATTGGCTTAATCTTCACCCTTCGTTTATTTTACATTTTTAACGCTCTTTGTTTTTTTGTCCGTAATTCGGTCATACGAACTCAGAATTCGTTCGTTCTTGAGTCCACGACTCACGTTTTCTATCTTCGCTTACATTCTTATGAAACCCTACACGTTTGGGTTCATTTACTAACTTTATAATTCTCGTTTGTCTTTTATGAAATTTTTTGCCATAACTTCGTTATAGCTAAGTTTTAATCTGTTCTTCATGAACGTTTCTACCATTCCTAACCAAGCAATATGCATTTAACTTATACGCAATGGTTTTAAACTTGTCCATCAACAACAAATATCCTACGATGGTTTTAAATTTGTCCATCAACAACGTTCTTAGTGTTCTTCGCATGTTCTTCGTGTTCTTCGTTCGTTCTTCATTTTAATCGATATTTTGGATTACGATTTCACTTTTTATTGGAATTTGATGTTATAGAACATCATTCCTTACTTATTTCACCTACTTATTAATATAATCCACTCGGATCGTTCTAATTCATTACGAATCTTATACTTCCTTAAGAAATTTATTTACTAAACTTCAAATTCTTATTTTCTTTATTTCTCATGACTTCAACTATATGAAATCATCCCTAACATCATATAATTCTTATTCTCATTAAGTTATGTTTTAAACATATAAAATTTAAAGAAAATCTAACATAGAAGTTAGGTTTTAATACCTTTCCTCTTTATTTTTCTTCCGCTAGACAAAACCGACGATTTGCTAGCCTTTCTATTTCACGAACATTTTTGATCCGATCAATCATGCTCATGCTCTTCCTTCTCCCTCTCCATCTGAATTCTCTCTCTCTCTCTAGTGTAGGATTTTTAAAATCACATTTAAATGAAATAAGCTTCCTATTTATAGATTTTCCAAAGCTAGGGCAAAATAGTTATTTCACCCCTAACCTCCTTACTATTCACACCTCCTTACTATTCATTACTTACGTGTTAAGTTAACTTAGCCCTTAAGTCTACTTAGCCTTTAAGTTACATGGTTTCGTCTTTCGGGTTTTCGTCTTACAGTTTTAAAAACTGCGATTCTCGGAATCCAAATATTTTTGGATATTTCGTCTTTCCTTTATCGATTAACTTTTACGTATTCTTCGGATCTCCGAAAAACTAAAAAAAATTCTTTTGGCGTTAAGCGTTTTCCTTCACGTTTTACCCTAACGTAGCTAAATGAATGAAAAGTATATAACAGTACTTTTTGTCATTTTTATTTCATCCGATTTCTGCACGTTTTTCGAGAAAAACTTTTATCGGCTTACTTAACTTCTCAAGATATTGTATCGTCAAATCTTTCGACGAAATGTCATTTCGACATACCAAACTCTCGAAAAGTCTTACGTTATTCAAACCCTAACCCTTAGGTTTAGTCGGGTGAATAGGGCCTATTTCGTCTTTTTCCCCAGAAATATTTTTGTTCCCGGAAAATTTTCATTTTCGTCTTGAAAATTCTTAATCGCTTAGTCTAGCTCGTAGCCAAAATCCTCCCGACTTATAATCATTCTAGGTTCTAGAACGATTAATAAACACATAGCACATAATATTATTAATAAAAATTCATTTTATTAAAAACTAATTCATTAAATTTAAATTCTAGAAAAAATTTGAATTTTCGGGGCGTTACAGTTATTCCGTTCCTTATTATTCTGTTGGAATAAACTGTATATGCGAAGTACCGCATACATGGTGAAATTCTTTTGTTATTCCATTCTTTATTATAATGTTGGAATAACCTGTCTATGCGAAGTACTGCATACATGGAGAAATTCTTCTGTTATTCCATTCTTTATTATTCTACTGGAATATCCTGTCTGTGTGGATGACGCATGACCTGGTTCCGTTATTTATTATTCTGTTGGAATAACATGTTTGTGCGGTCTATCGCATGCATGATGAATTCTTCTTTTATTCCATTCTTTATTATTCTGTTGGAATATCCTGTCTGTGCGGATGACGCATGACCTGGTTCCATTATTTATTATTCTATTGGAATAACCTGTCTGTGCGGTTTATAGCATGCATGGTGAATTCTTCTATTATTCCATTCTGTATTATTCTGTTGGAATATCCTGTCTGTGCGGATGAAGCATGACCTGGTTCCATTATTTATTATTCTGTTTGAATAACCTGTCTGTGCGGTCTATCGCATGCATGGTGAATTCTTCTGTTATTCCATTCTTTATTATTCGTTGGAATAACCCGGCTATGTGGATTACCACATGCATGGTGAATGATCCTTTGTATTCATTCTTTATTAAATTGTGGAAATGATCTTGTCTACGTGGATTACCGCATGGCGGTGAAAATCCATTTGCGCTTTCGTTTTTTTAACCCTCAAAAAATTCGGAAAAATTTGAAATGATAATTTGATGAGTTTTCTATATTGTGTCCAAAGATGGCGATTTTTGGATGTATAGATTAAGAGTTATGGATTTTATGGGAAAAGATTATTTTAAAAGTAAACCCTTATAACTCCTTGTGGTTAACTCCAAAATTGGTGAAATTTTTATTGGGAGTACATGTATATATCAGGAGTATACCCTGTAAATTTTGGAATTTTTGGACAAAAGTACAATTTATGATAAATGTCTAAATATTCAGCAGTTTTGGCCATATGAAAAATAGTAAATGAATTTTAAAAATTTCGAGAAAAATATATGTTCAATATGGGACTATATTCTCGTTAAATCCCAGTAAAAGAAAATATTTTGGGGATGATTTGGTATTTTTCATGAAAATGAACTAGTTATCGTAAATGAATTAAATATGTTATGTGAAGTAACAAAATTAGAAAATAGGATTTTATGGCTTAGGAATCCTATATAGGGTATATCCAGATTTTTGATGAGGGATTTGATCATTGGTGATGAAATCTTATGAGTAAGGCATTTTTGAATGATTAAATGCATTATTTGGTAAAGTGTAAACAATTGAAATAAATTGTTTATAAGTTTAAGAATTGATTAAAATATTGTTATAATATTAATAATATTAGATTATGAGTTTATTAAGTGATTGATAATATTTGGATAAATTTAAAGTCTTTAATATTTATCCTTGTTTTCGTTTGATTAATGCTTATATCATTGTGATCATCCTCATGCTTATATTATGATGAAAGTCATTTTTGGCTTACGTGCAAAGATGGACTGTTGATTATTGGTTTTACAGTTGTATATCTTTGGCTTACATGCAAAGATGGACTGTTGATTATTGGTTTTACAGTTGTATATCTTTGGCTTACGTGCAAAGAAGAACTATTGATTGATGAGTATCTTTGGCTTATGTGCATAGATGAACTGTTTATTGGTATGATTATGACCAGGGATAATTCTGTATAATTATGACCCGTAATGTTATAGATGATGTGGTAAAAGTCCTCATTGGCCCGTAGTGCATTGATGGACAGTTTTGGTATGATTATAACCAGGGATTATTCGGTATAATCATGACCATTGATAATTACATGAATATCCTTGGTCGTAGTGCAGGGATGATTCGAAGATGTGGATTATTTATTAAGCTGAGTCTCAACGATAAATATTGATTATACACTTTTAATTCATAAAAGATAGTAGATATCATGCTCTACTTGACTCTTCTAAAATACAGTTGTATGTCTTTGGCCTGTAGTGCAAAGATGAATTGTTAATGAATATCTTTGGTCGTAGTGCAAAGATGAATTTATTAATATAATTGTGAGCAGGAATTGTGATTTAGTATAACCATGATTTTTGATGTTTCATGTGAAGATAGGTGATGAAAATTATCTTCATCCTGGGTGCGAAGAGGAATTTAGAATCACAATTATGATTATGAGTTATTCATATGATTGTGGGATGAGGAATTGTTGATTGATGTTACGAGGATAAAACATTATTTGTGGACTTTTAAACATGAGAAGATAATAGAATCGATGGTCTTTTGACTCTTCTAATGGATTGCTCGTTCCCGCTGCAACTATGGTTGAAAAGTTTTATCATCTACCATATGTTCTAAATCTCTTATTTATTATTGACGAAGGCTATTGATAATTTAATTATCTTTAGTCATGATATTCTTTACTGGGCTATTTGTGCTCACCCTTTGCTTCACAATTCCTTTCAGGTAATAAGAGTGTAGCTGGGTCGAGAATGGGATAATGAGGAAATAGTGTGATGGTCCAAGACTGTCAAAGATTCTCAATACATTATAAAACGGCATGATATGCAACAGATAATTGTATTGAGGACCTAAGATGTGTGTGTCGTATTTTATACGTCACTTAATAATTGATTTTGGCGAACAACAATAGGGTGATGAGAACCCGACTTTGAAAGCGTCAAAAGTGCACCTCATTAGAATGAATATGATAGTAATCTTCTTCGTTCTTCTTTGGGGTCTTAAAATATTTGTTGTTGTATTTTATATGGCATTGTAATAATTTGAGTTTGGATACTATCTACGAGACAATATTGTATTAAAACTCACGACTTATCTGTTGTGTCAGTACTCGCATCTGACGAGTTCAATGACATATAAATGAAGTTTGTATTTGATTTTTATAGTATGATATCTGGTGACTCAGAATGGGTCGTGTGGACCTATTTTGGGGGTGTAACATCCACCTTCTTTGATAGTACTGAAATCTATGTTGCTAACGTCGTCACTCCATCTACCTCTAACACCCCAGCCACCTTAGGTTATGTCATTCTTGCCGTGGTCCACTGGTAGTTGTTAGCCGCCATTGTCTCTATCAACTCATATGCCTCCTCGTAACTCTTGGCCATAAACGCTCCACCCGATTTTGCATCTATACTCGTCCTGAGATTCCCACTCAACCAATTATAGAATGTATTCAACTGCAGCCAGTTAGGTAAACCGTGATGTGGGCACTTCCTAAGAAATTCCTTGTACCTCTCCCATGCCTCATACAATGATTCCCCATGTTGTTGTTCAAACATGGTAATCTCGTTTCTCATTTTTGTAGTTTTCGCGGTGGGAAAAATTTTGCTAAGAATTTTTTAGCGAGGTCTTCCAATGTAGTTATTGATCCCGGCGGTAGAGAATGTAACCAACTCTTTGCCTTATCTCGCAGTGTGAATGGGAATAAGTGAAGTCTGACTGCGTCATCCGACACCCCATTATATCTGAAAGTGTCACATATCTCCAAAAAGCAGACAAACTGTTCATTTGGATCGTCATTTATTAGTCCCCCAAACTGTACTGAGTTCTGAATCATTTGTATTGTACCGGGCTTTATCTCGAAAGTGTTTGCAGCAATCGTTGGCCTAGTGATACTCGACTATAACTCAGTCACCTTGGGAGTCACAAAATCCCTCAACGCTTTCTGGTCTTCGGCAGCCATGCTTTCTTCCTTATCAGAGTTCTCAAAGTTTTCCCTTGTGTCTTTAATCCACTTACTTAGCCTTTGAAACCGTTTCTAGATATCATCCTCAAAAGGAAGCAAGTCTGGGTTTTTAGACCGAGTTTGCATAAATCAACTTCAAAAACCTGAAATAGGAATGAACAAAACAAAAGAAAAAAATATTTAAGTAAAACTGGACTAATTAATCTGATATTGCAAAATATTAAAATCTATACTAGTCCCCGGCAACGGCACCAAAAACTTGTTGGTCGAAATCTAATTACTCTCACAAGCAAGTGCACGTGGTCAACAAGTAATATAATGATAAGTCGAGTATCGTTCCCACAGAGATTTAGTAAGATAATAATCCTAAGAATTATCAGCTTTATATTAATCCAAATTTTATTAAACTATCAAATTCAATTATTATATCTATTAGAACTAAAAATATTAAAACTACCAAGCAATCAACAAACTTAAAAACTGTAACTTAAAACAAATATTGGAGAATTAGGCTTATAACTTCACTTTAAGTATCACTCTGATTATTACACCTTATTTCAGTTTAATTCACTATCCCAGTTTATTAATCAAGAACACTCAAGTAGAACTAGCCATCTCTCGATGCACTAATACCATATTAACTTAAATCCACAATTAGATAAAATTAAGTTAAACACCTTAATCAACTAATTCACTATATCTCTATGTGAATTACAATCAAACAAGGTTTAAATTCAAGTTCTCTATCCAATTACATGCGATGCTAGGCATATCTTTACCCTAACATTCATCAAGATTCCATTTAATCACAGAATTCAAGAACACATGCTATAATGACTAGGTCAAAATTTATACATCATCTCTCGAATCCATACAAATCCACATAGAATTGGTGATCAAGCAATTCATAGATTAAAGCACAAATCACTATAGATAAACTGAAAGATAGATTATTAAACTAAAATTCAAGGCTACATAATCATCGTTCAACCATAAGATCCGTCATAAGCCTAATAAGTAAATTAGTTCATCATAATTGAATTCATCAAAATAATCATCATCCCAATTATAATTACTAAATTAAAGAAAAAAATGAATCTAGAACCACCCTTCTCCTTTACTTTAATCTGCAATTATCGTGAATTTCACATTCAAATCCTTCCTCCAATGCTCTTTCTTAAAGAAGGTCTTCAAAATTGCTAAATTGATTGTTCGTTGTTTGCCTTGTTGTTTTCCTTGTTAATAACCAGCCTAGGACATGTATTCTGACTATAATTTGACGCCCCCTGGAGTTCCACACCATGTCAACCACTATCCTTCACACATCTGCAACAATACAGTTCAGATAGGAAACTTGTTTTTCCCATACACCGGCCCTGGCGAGGGTTTTCCTTCATTAATAGCCCACCCCAGCGGGCATTGCTTCTATTCTAGACTAAGTACCCCCACACCGGCGGGGGTTTTGCCTCTATAAAGTCCTCCCCGACGGGGTGTCTTCTGCAGAAGTCCAATTCTTGCTCATTATCTTGCCCACTTTAGCCATGAAACCAACTTTTAAGCCCATATATTATGCCACCACACATAAACATAAAACAACACTAAACAAGTAAAACAACTCACAAAAATGATGAGTTAACACAGTTTAAACTTGAATTAGAAGCCGATTCGTAGGTATAAAACCCATTCATCATAAATGAAAAATTACTTAGTGTTGGATGTGATCGAAAGATCGTCAGCCCACTATAGTATGATTTGTTATTACAAAGTCACACAATAACGGAATCCTCAAACGGGCTATAAATACAGTACGGTATCATGACGTCATAAAAATATTTTTAGAATTTCAAAGATAATCTATTGCCAACGGGGTTTGGCCATACATGTTTCAATTGAAATTGAATTATTGGTATGAGTCTAAGCTATTTGATTCAGCTAGACAAATTTTTGGAAATTCAAAGTATTCTTTGAAATTTTCCCGAACCAAATTTTTTGGTGCGGAATCCTATGATAAGACTGAGGTGAACTATGTCAATTGGATAAAATTATAATTCAATTTATTTTAGCGAGAATATTCGCGAGACATGATTTAAGTACGTACTAGCATCTGTATTTTACTTTCTTTGTGATTGTAAACATACTTATTAAATTTATGTTTTGCGGAATAAATACCGTTAAACGATGTGTTCATGATTTATATGACCCCTCAGCATGATTTGAAAATTTTTACACTTTGGAGTGATGTTTTGGGTAGTATATTATGATGGGTATGAAATAGTATGAACTCGTTACGTATGGGTAGAATCTGATATGATTGAATAAAGGTTATTATGAAAACCTAGTTGTGGTGAATGAAAGGAGTAGAGTATAGTAGGCTGTAATTTTGGGGACGAAATTCATAGAAGACGGGGTGAATGTGCCAACCCAAGAATTTATAGGATTTATAAAATCTTAAATGACTGAATAAAGGTTAGATAATAAAACCTAGACGGGAAATAAGGTATGGATTTCAAATTTTTTGAAGGATTTGTATAAATTACAAACTGGAAGTGAATATTTGATAGCGAGGTATAGGGTTTTGTGTATTGTGATTATATGTGTCTACGGTATGTGGTTAAGGGTTAAGTATGAATCAGATAAGTTAAAACATTAACAAAACCTAATGTTATGATAAGAGAATTAATGTTTAGATAGTAAACCTTAACGATTGGTTAGAAACCTTAATTCCAGCTTTGGAAACCCTAATTTAATTTTTGGAAACCCTAAACCCTAATCAAGAATTTCTAAACCCTAATTTAGGAACCCTAATGTTAAGTATTAAGACTTAAGGGTTAAAATTTATGGGATATATGTGAAATGACCAAATTACCCTTCGAATTGTAGGGGAAATGATCAAAATACCCTTAGTAGGTGAAAAATTACAAAAATGCCCTTTTACTTAACTTTTAAGTAAAAGATTTCACCAAATCTTGGTGAGTTATCAATCTAGATATGACATGTGCTTCAAATCAATTTGTATCAGCCACAAGATGACACCTAGCAACAACTGCAAACATTGAATCAAAAGATTAGGAATTAAAGTAAGAAAATATCTCACTTTAGTTCATAACCTAGCCAACACTTTCTCTCTCTCCAATTCTCGAAATTTTTAGAGGAAATCAGTGAAAAGTTAAGCCCATATCATCCCATACACTAGCCAAGATCAGATCATGAGGGCAGAATCAAAGATTGAAGCATTAAAGTTATTAACCCTAATCCATGCTAGATCCTTATGATTTATGTGAACTATGTGTTTTGTGGTTTAGATTAGTGTTTTAAGATATTATTTAGTGATCTACAATGTTACATCATGGATCCATAACATCTAAGTGCAAGAAAATAAGAATTTTTTAAAACAGTCAAGAACCTAATTTGAGGTCTGACATCCATATGTCAGAGCCTCTAGATCTCAATCTGTTAGATGTTAGGATGGCTAAGTGTATCATTGATATTCTATGCCATGAGGAGAGTAGACTGGAAGTGGAATCAACTCCATACCATGTCTAGGTCTCATGTTATTCATGGTCAAACTTGGTTAACCAGTCACAGAAACTGGGTTCTGGAAAAACCAGAAAACCCAGAATCTGTCTGACAAGATTTTTCAAGCCTCTAATCTACAGTTGTTAAGGTTTTAGGCTATAAGAGTGCATCATTGATATACCCTGACATATGGACTACCAAACCATGACACTAGAACATCTAGATAATGACCAGAATCAAAGATATTGTTGGTCAAATATAGGTTGACCAACTGCCTGGGAAAGATTTCTGGAAATCCCAGAATCTTCAAGAACAAGTTTCTGACACCATTTTGAATGACCTAGATCTTTCAGTTGTGATGTTGTTAAGCTACAAAAGTGTATTACTTTTGTACCTTGACATACATACTACATAAGTGTTACACTTTAACACTAGAGTAAGCCCAGAATCCAAGTTATAAAGGCTAGAAAATGGACCCTTGACACTGTTCTTATTTTCTGGGTAACCCAGAAAATGAGGAACGGCTCTGACAGTCATTTTGAAGGCGTATATCTTCAAGATGTGATGTAGTTTGACCTTAACTTTGTTTGTGCTTGTAGTATTACATCAATACTACATAGTTAGTATACCTAAATGCCCAGAAACATCAAGATCAAAGATCTATAAGTGGTCAAACTAGGCGACTAAGACACTGACTTTGAATGTTCTTGAGGGCTCAAGAACACCTATAGCGACATATTTGTCGCAATAGGCCCCTTTAGCGACAGTTTTATTAAAAATGAATTATTTAATTTTAAAAATTAGAATAAAATGGAAAATAATTATGAAAAATTCATAATTAATTTGTCAAAATTATTTTAAGGTATGAAAATTAACTTTTAATAATTTGGGATATATTTCATTAATATTTTAATTTATTTAAATATTAATGATATTTAATTTATTTAATAATTATATTAAATAAATTACTTAAAAATTATTTTAATATTTTAAAAATCATTTAAAATATATTAAAGTGTTATAAAATATTTTAAGTTATTTTGAATAACTTTTAATATTTTAGTATGAATTTCATTAATATTTAATATTAATGATAATAAATATTTTTAATAATTATATTTAAATAAATTAAGGAAAAATAGTTTTAATGTTTTAAAATCATTTAAAAATGATTTAAAGGTTTTAAAAATGTTCTAGGTTATAAAACATAACTTTTAATATTTTGTCATTAAATACACTAATATTTTAATATTAATGGCGATTAATTAATTATGGTTTTAAATATTATAAAATCATTTAAAGGTGATATTAAGGTATTAAAAATACTTTGAGTTATAATAAATAACTTTTAAATATTGTGACATGGATTTCATTAATATTTGATATTTATTAAATATTAATGATAATGGAATTATGTGGTATTTAAATCATTTAAAAATGATATTAATGATTAAAAAATCATTATAAATGGTAATAATTATTTAAAAATTATTTTGAGCTATTGAAAAATGTTTTGACTAATAATTAATTTATCTAAGATAATATTAAAGCGTTTAAGTAAAGTCTTATTGAAAATAAGCTCGATAATTATCCGATTAGGCAAACGGGATGTCGAAATACTATTGAACTCAACTCAGACTGAAATAGTTTAACTTGATATCGGGTCTTATGTGTTTTAGTGACTATTAGGGATATGTGCTTATGTGTATAGGATATATTATAACTGTATTTAATAGTAAGATATGTGATGATATTATTCTAATTGGGAGATCGATATTATCAATATTAGGTCTTTCAAATGAAGCTAAAATAGATTACGTAGCAGTAGTCGACGGTACAGGCAAGTTTTCTGACTCGAACTCGAGTTGTTATTGTAAAGTATGTTTGTGGTTAATCATTGTTGATTATATCACCTCTTTGATAATTGATTCGCACGTTGTGCATGTTGTATATGTTAATCAGGTATGAAAGGCTGATCACCTTCATTACCATTTAGTTCAGTTAATTTGTTCATGGTTATTATTGGCCATTCATTATTATTGACTCGGTCATGCAGTTATGAAAAATTGATTCATGCTATTTCATAATTATATTATATTGTTGAAAGTTTGTTAGCCACCTTATTATTCTTTCAATCATGATATATCTTTCTTTGAACTTAAACTTACTGGGCAAACTTTTTGCTCACCCTTGCTATATCATGATAAATATTTTAGATTAAGACGAATACTTCGGACACAGGAAAAGGCAAAGACAAGTTACAGGAATGGATTATTATACAAGTTAAAATTATAATAGTATTGAAGGCAAATAACATTATAAGTCCTTTAGGATTTGAATGTGTGTATTAATTAAGGTAATCGACCTTGGGGATTATGTGTAAAGGTATATGTATAAACAATTTATCTTTATATCTTCTGTAATAGTTATAGAATTGGTGTACCAGGTTCTTGGTGATTAGTACCCAGATTTGAGAAAACTACAAGGTAAGCATCTTCAGTCATTATTCATTGTACTTGGTAATTATTCTTCAATTTGTTATACATTGTTGTCTATGTGGCATACGCAAGCAAAGTGTTTAAAGAAGTGTACAAGTGAAAATTTTGGGAGAGTTGTGAATTACATTGCACATAATGGCACCAAAAACACCAGTTAAATGTCAACGGGGCCAAGGGTCATCACTGCCAACCCGCAGCTTTGACAAAAGAAAATTTTTCAGTGCTTTAGCAGCTGACAAATATGAGTACTTTATGTAAGACCCCAACTTTTATGAATAAAGATGATTTTTCTATAAATATCATTTTTTAAATATTATGGAATGAATTTGATATAATATTATAGTTGTGGGTTTTATTTATAAATTTTGCAAAGTACGCAAGTTGTTATATAATATTCGATTGGTCGGGGAATATTCGTTTTAACAGGGAATATTCGTAAGACGGCACAATCATTGGTGGACCCTATAACGGAATTATTGTCAGATTGAGAAAATGACAAAAATATTTTATGAAAATAACGGCGAAAGTTTTACCGTTAACTGTTGAAACACCCGGTGTTAAAGGTACAGTGATCGTGTGGTTGCATAGTAGCACACGGTATTGATTATTGATGCTTACATGAGAAGTCACTCAGTTTTGTTCAATTATTGCTACAGTAATTGTTGCATAGTATCTCACGTTATTTGATTCAATTATTGTCAATATTTTTTATATTATTAAATCAATAATTGAGATGACAGAGTTATTCATATTATTATTTGCAATATTGACAATGTCTAGAAGTTCTGTCAAGGAGAGGTTTGGTCACCTAATTGCGCGCCAATAGGGATAAATCCTTATTAGAAAGCCCCCTCTTTCCTGGGAACAACCTGGTTGTTAAATATTGCGAATTATAATAATGATGATAAATATTGTTAAAAATATTGAGGTGTTTTTTTATGAAGTATTTATTTTATTTTTCGACCCCCATTTACCCATTTTTCAAAATAATCGGAAGGAAGTTATAAAGTATATATATATATATACATATATATATAAGCATGTGGGTGAATGGTGGTGGTCTTGGTGGATTTTGGTAGGATGCATTATTTTTTTTCAAAGACTTGGACTTAGTGGCCAAACTTTTCAAACAAAGCATTATGTTGATAACCTGTGAATTAGGATACTTCCTAATTGGCTAAAGCTACAAATGGGCATGTGTTAGTTTTTCTCATTGGCCAGCACTTTGAAAAGAAAATATTGATATGTTGAAACCGTGAACTTCATCCGAATAATTACTGTTCCATCCGTGATTTTTGCAAATAGTATCCTTTCCATTCTCCTATAAATAGAAGCTCATTCCTTCATTATTTCTTACGAATTCACTGAAACTCTAGAGAGAGAAAATTATAGAGAGAAAGAAGAAGAGAAGTCTGCTACCTCTCTTTTCATATATCCAGTTTCTTCTAAGGTGAGGGGTATTATTTCTTTCGTATTCATGAAGAGAACTTATGTTATTCCATTCTTTATTATTACATTGGAATAACTTTATATCTGTGATCTCACCCTATACTTGGTAAAATTCTTACATTATTCCATTCTTTATTATTATGTTGGAATAACTCCGCTCATTCAAGTATCGCATACATGGTGAAATTCTTACGTTATTCCATTCTTTATTATTACGTTGGAACATCCCTATCGCATACAAATTACGCATGACACGGTTACATTATTTATTATTCATTAGAACATCGCTTCGGTGCGAATTTTGCATGACCTGGTTCCGTTATTTATTATTCTGTTGGAATATCATATCTGTGCGTTTACGCATGACCTGGTTCCATTATTTATTATTCTATTGGAATAACCTGTCTTTGCGTTCTATCGCATGCCTGGTGATTTCTTTTGTTATTCCATTCTTTAATATACTCAGTTGGTTAAAGTTTTGGCTTTTATACTCCATGAAATTAGTGGAAATCCTTGATATTTGCGCTTCTTCCAGTATCTTTTCATGGAAATATTCTTCTGAGCATTCTTGAATTTTACTCTACAAAGCAGTATCATGTTGACAATTTGGTCGTTATTAGTTCCTGGATAAATTAATTCTTGAACTTGTTTTATTAAATTCTTATATCATTGTCATCATCCTCATGTTTATATTTTGTTGAAAGTCATTTTGTGGCTTTTGTAGTGCATAGATGGACTTGGTATGATTATGACCGAGGATTATTGATTGTAATCATGGCCGTAATGTTACAAATGATATGGTAAAAGTCCTCATTGGCTTGTAGTGCATTGATGGATAGTTGTTGGCATGATCATAACCATTGATGAAAACACGAATATCCTTGGCCCGTAGTGCATGGATAATTTGTGGTCGTGATACTAACGAATATCCTTGGTCGTAGTGCAGGGATGATGTGGATTATTTATTGTTGAGTCTCAAATGATAAAAGTGATGAAAAACTTTTTAAATCATAAAAGATAGTAGATTTTATTCTCTACTTAACTCTTTTAATGGATTGCTTGTTCCGCTGCAGTTAAACTTCATGTTTGTTATATTTTATCAGTTTAACATTGTTGAAGGCTAACGATAATTTGTTCTACATTATCTTAGTCATAATATTTCTTACTGGGCTAGTTGAGCTCACCCTTTCTTTCACTGTTCTCTTCAGGAAATGAGCGTGGCGGGACTGACTAGTCGGGGAACGGAGTGGCGGTCTAGATGATAGTATTAGTAGTCCTCACTATTCTGTTAAATAGTGTGACAATAAATGTAATGAGGACTCCATTGAGTGTGGATATTGTCTGGATGACAATATTCTTATTAAAACTCTTAGATTATGTTTTGTCGTATTTTACACGACGGTTGTATAATTAAGTTTGTATTTGTATTCTGTACCATGTATTTGGCGACTCAAGATGGGTGATGTATACCTATTTTGGGGGCGTCACACTTTACACCGAAGGCATTGACACTAGAGAGAGGGTTATGGTCTGATTCTTTCGATGGGCAAATGAGGCGATAAATAAATGAACAGGGTTGGGACACGTTCATAGATCAACCAGCCCATGCCGTATTAATATCGGTGAAGGAGTTCTACACAAATGCAGACGATAAAGCACCATTTGTTGCATTTGATCGTGGCAAACAAGTACGATTTGGTCCCGAGGCGACTAATGAATTCTATAATATGTGAGCCCCAACTGTCAGCCAGTGTATGCTTAGCTTCGAGATAGCAACCCCAATTATGATCAGATACTTACTGAGATATCAAAGTCGGGCACAACATGGATGAAAGGAAAGAAAGGTGGGACCCTTTTCTTGAGTAAGGATTTGAGTCTGTATGGCAAGATTTTGTATGCCTTTCTTTGCGTAAAACTATTTCCATCCACACACACAAGTGAAGTGACTAAAGAAAAGGTGTTACTACTATATGTAATTGTGTAGGACTTTGATATTGACATTGGTGCCATTATTAGTTTCTCTATCAGACGCTGCTTGTGCGGGCCATTCTCTAGGGGGTTGCCACACCCCTCCCTTATATGTGGACTGTGTCGATAGTCAGGAGTTTGATGGTCAGTAGATTAGCCTATGCAGTAGCCATTCTAGTTACTAGACTCCCATTTGATTGCTCGATACTTAGTCTGGCCTGGAGGAGAGTCACATCCTAGAGGGTTAGGATTTATATTTCCTGATGCTCCTGAGGAGGAGGAGGCCGAAGATAGCTCCGAGGATGATGAATTTAAAGCTGATGAGATGTCTGAGGGAGCTGAGGAGGCTGAAAGGGGTCATCGGTCCACAAAATATATGTTCAACACTCAATTTAGAAGCATGCAGAGACATATTGATGAGAGAGACAGACATGAAGATAGGAAGTTTAAGATAATAGCAGCACGATAAGATCATGCCTTTGCCACATAAAATGCTTTCAATGCTTCTATGGCAGAGGCATTTGCAAGAATGAATCCCAACACTGCTGACCAATTCCAGTTCCCAGTTCCACAACCACTTCAAGCCTATCCGCTATCAGATTCTGACGTTGAGGAGATGCCACCACCTCCAGCTTAGCCGATACAAGGAAGTGATCATGTGCTTTATTGCTATATTTTAACAACGAGAGCATTGTTTATGTTAAGTTTGGGGGAGTTTTAGTTTTCTTTAATGTTTAGTTTTGTTTATGTTGAATATATCTTATGTTAATTTGCATGTGTTGGTTAGTTTGTATTTGTTAGTTTTTGTTAGTTCATGTTTGCATTTATGCATCTGTAGTATATTGTAGTTATGTTTTTATAGTTAGTTATGTTTTGTTTATAGTGCTATATTGTAAATACTGGTTTTTGTTTTTTTGTTGAGTTATAAAAAAAATCAAAAATCAAAAATCTCAAAAATATTAGTTAGTTTACTGTTTTGTGTTGCATTTAGTTCATATTTTCATGATTCCAGATTTTAGATGGTTAAAGTTTGTTTAAGACAATGATGAGATTAAAATTGCGCAGACAAGAATAGTATTAACTGTCAAGGCTTTGATATAGTTTTCTTATCATGACCTAAATCTTTGTCTATTTGAAACTGGTATAATCAGGATAACACTAGAAAATAACTATGTTGACTGATTGGGTTGAAATTTACACATAATTAATTTCTTAAGGATAATATTTGTTTGAATGAAAGAAAATCATGAATAAGTGGTGATGGTTAAGTATAGACAGAAACCTAAGTTAGGGGGAAGATTTGGGATATATTTTTGAAAATAAAAAGAAAAAAATATGAATAAACACCATGGCTAGTCTAGTTCTGTGGCCTTAGTTACTTGAGTAAGTAAGCCCGATGGGATGTCTCTTCACCCAGCGCCCTAAAGCCATCTGGTTTGGGAGTTGTTGGTCAAAAACTCGATAATGGGTAGCACCAAAAAGCTTAAGAGGACTAGATATTGCACAACCATGAGTAAAATTAAAGGTGAAAATGGTTACAAAAGCGAAAAGCCCCCATAAGTGAGTAAGAAAGCAAAAGTATCCTATTTTAACTTCTAAATTTGGTAACTGTTTGGTTTTAGTCAGATCTTGCTTGTTTTTGGATTTCCTGACTTGACGCTGTTTGACTCCTTTAAAGAGGCGTATTGTGTGTTCTATTTAACTTTTTGTCAGTTAACATGGTTGTTGAGCACACACACACTATATCAGTCATAACAGGGAAAGATTTGGTGATTGATGTGGTGTTATTTATTTATCTTGGAAAGATGTACTGTTTTATCTATTGTAGTTTCTCTGAGGCAAATTTGAATAGATGTTGTTCTGTCTAATAGCTGGATTCGTAGGCATGTAGTTAGTTGCATTGCATTGCATTTTGTTGTGCTTGAGGATAAGCACGGTTTAAGTTTGGGGGAATTTAATGAGTGGGTTTCATACCTACTCATCGGATGCCTATTCGGACTTAAATGGTTGCTAATCTATTTATATTAGTATGGTTTTATGTGTTTTGTATATGTTTGTATGTAAGGTTAGTATATGTTAGCTAAAGCAAGGATGGTGGGAATGTGGTAGGAATCAGCATGCAAAGCAAGAAAATTAGCAGAGATACATAGCATAGCCCGCCGGGGCGGGCCCTTTAACAAAGCAAACACCCCGCCGGAGCAGGGTGCACATTCTCTACAGACTTAATACCCCGCTGGGGTGGGGGTTTCCAAGCATAAATAGCTCGCTGGTGCGGGGGTACGCGACCAAGAGGGAAGAGTTCTGATGCAATTCCAATACTGAAAAGATGACGATTTTAGATACAAAAGCAAAGACTTAACTAACTTGGATCGTTCATTCATCAATCAATCAATCAACCACAACTTTCAAGCCCTAATTTGTGAAGATTGTGGAGGAACAGAGAAAAGGAGCAAGGAACACGAAGATTACAGATTGGAGTGAAGAGAAGGGTGGTTCTATTACTATTCTTGTTCTTTAATTTCAGTTTCTATAATTGAAATGTTGATTTCTTTAATCTATTTAGTGTTTATTTCATTAGTTAGAACAAATTCAACTTATTAATCTTACAATGGATCTTTAAGTGTAACGAGGATTATCATGTTTTGATTTCAATTCAATGAAGCTATTTTTCAGTTCATCTAATATGATTTGTTCATAATCTATGAATTGCTTGATCACCAATTCTATGTGGACTTGTATGAATTCGAGAGATTATATATGAGTTTAGACTTAGTTATAATAGCATGTGTTTATGATTTCTGCGTTTTGATGGAATTCATGATTTATGTTTAGGATAAAGATATACCTATGCATCACATGTAATCATTAGAGAACTTGGAATTTAAACTTTCTTAAATTGTAATTCACATAGAGATATAGTGAATTAGTTAATTAGGGTGTTAGGCTTAATTCTTTCATCTGTGGATTTAAGTTGATATGGGTTTAGTGCATCGAGAGATGGCTAATTCTACTTTCGTGTTCTTGATTAATGACCTGAATTAGTTGAATTGGATTAAAAAGAGGTATGATAATCTGAGTAAAGCATAAAGTAAAGTTGTAGGCTTAATTCTCCATCATCTTAGTAAAATTTGTGGTTTTTAGTTGATGTTTATTTTTTATTAGTTTTTTTTTATTTTTCTTATCACTTAAATTAGTTAGTTTAATAAAATTGAAATAATACAAAGCTCGTAATTGTTAGATTAAAATTGAATCGTGTCTCTGTGGGAACGATACTCAACTTATCATTATATTACTTGTTGATCACGTATACTTGCGTGTCGTGCTTAATTAAATTACACCCAACAATGGTACATCAGCACCAAGTCCCTCGACAACTAATCAGTCAAGGGAAAACAAATCTCCTCTCCATTGTAACAGGGGATCAACAACGATTCAAAGAGAATGAAACTTGGGAAGAAAAACTTTCAAGGAAAGCTAGATCCCGGCTCGTCGAGAGTATGCGGATAAAAGAAAGTTCACTCATTTGGGTTAACCGATGGAGGAGATCCTACTGATGTTGATCAATGAAAGGAAGATCACATAATTGTTACCTCCAATCAATCCCCGTTCAAAGAAATTCAATTCTTCCCATATATGTTAATATCATTCCAACACTCCTAGGCACGATATAGAAGATTGTTGGGGACTTCGTCATCTAATTCAGAATCTGATTGAAAGTGGTGAACTGTTAAAAGCTAGTCAAGATAGTGGCTTTCCTGATGAAGAAGATGTATTTCTTCCTCTGGCATGGAGTCTAAAGGAAGTGGTAGCAGTCATTTCCTGTGAAAAGGACACAACTATCATACCCCTGAAAATTCAAGGAAAAGGGGATCAAAGAGGAAAGAAACCTATGAAAGTTGCTGCACCAGAACCATTAATGCTACCATTTAGGCCGTAATATCCTTTAATCAGCTTGAAAAGAATCCCATGGAATTTTGGGGTAAACGAGGGATCAACATCAAATGACACTGCGGCGATATCAAGGAAAACACGTTGTATCTACCTCAGCGAGTGATAAAGTTAGTTACTAAAACCAAGGGGAAAGTGCCTGGGGATAAAGTTGAAGAATTTCTCAGCAAAATGGGGCAAGGTAGTGCAGAGATTAAGGGAGGCACCTCAACAGATATACATCCTGGACTTGGTATTGTCTTATGAAGATCATCACAAAATCTTAATACAAGTGCTGGAAGAAGCGTATTTACCGAAGGCAGTAGATATAGAAAAATTTTGTCACTTGATAGGTCACATTTTCAAAAGCAATGTGATATCTTTCACTGATGATGATATACCAGTGGAAGGAACTGGTCATTGTAAGTTATTGCATATAGCAGTGATATCCTCTGGGTATGTGATGGGAGGAGTATTGATATATAGAGGATCTTCCTTGAACGTCTGTCCTTACGAAACCTTAGAAAGAATGAAGATCAGTCCAAATCGAATCTGAAGCAGCCACATAGTCATAAGAGCCTTTGACCGGTCTCGATGAAATGTTGTAGAAGAAATCCAACTTCCAGTGAAGATCGGTCCACATACCTTCTACATAACCTTCCAAGTGTTGAAACTAACCACAGGATATAATTTATTGTTGGGAAGACCGTGGATTCATATGGCATGAACAATCCCATCCACTCTTCATCAACAAGTCAAATACATCATCAATGGCAATCTGGTTAGAGTTAATACCGAACCAGAATACCCAGTCAATGTACAAGGTGACATGTCTTTGATCAACCTCAATGAAAGTATTCAATTTTCTTATAATTATTATTTTATTTAGTAAATGGTTAAATTGATAAAAGGTTAAAGTTATGGGTGATATTTGAAAATTTTGCAAAGAAAGTAAGTTGATATAAAATATTGGTTGTGTCGGGGAATATTTGTTTTAACAGGGAATATTCGTATGACGGCACAATCATTGGTGAACCCCACAACGGAAGTATTGTCGTAGTTAGAAAACGACAAAATTATCTTTTTATAAAAATAACGACGAAAGTTGTACCGTTAAACTGTTGAACTATCCGGTAATAAAAGTATAGTAATACGCGTGGTTGCATAGTAGCACACGGTATTGATTATTGATGCTTACATAAGAAGTCACTCAGTTATACTCAATTATTACTACAGTAATTGCTGCATTATATCTCTCATATTATTGATTCAATTATTATCACAATATCATTTATATAATATTTTATATTATTAAATCAATAATTGAGACGACAAAGTTATTCATATTATTATTTGCAATATTGACAATGTTCAGAAGTTACATCAAAGAGAGGTTTGGTCACCTAATTACGCATGATAAGGAGAAATCCTTATCGAAAAGCCCCCTCTTTCCTGGGAACGACCTGGTTGTTAAATATTGTGAGTTATAATATTAATGATGAATAATTTCGTGTTGATTAAAGATGAAATTGATAATTTCATTGTGTTGGGATTATTAGTGTTAGTGGAAATCGACATTTATTTCGATAATAATTGATGTCTGGAAGTTATACTGACCAATCGGGTAATTAATCAGATAAATTAGCAATTAATTGCTATTAATTCACATGCTTATAACTATTTGTTCACATGTGTGTACTATTGATTCACATTCATGTACTATTAGGGGAGGTGGTGCAAGATTGATAATACTTGCATGACTAAATTAAAACTGGAGGTATAGATGAAGGTACTATACTGTAATTATTTTTTTCACATGTATAGAACTATTGAGTCACATGATTGAACTATTGATTCACATTATGTACTATTAGGGGAGGTGGTGCAAGTTTGATAATACTTGCAGGACTAAATTAAAAATGAAGGAAAAGATGAAGGTATTATACTGTAATATTTTGAGCCCCAAAACGTGCAATTATCGAAACTATATTTTCCTATAAATAGAAGTTCATTCTTCCTTCATTCTCACCAATTCACTAAGACTCACGAGAGCAATTATAGAGAGAGAAGCTATAGAGAAAGAAGCTATAGGGAGAAAGAAAAAGAGAAGTTTGCTACTTCACTATTCCAAAGATATCGGTCTTCTTACGAGGTAAGGTGTGGCGCCCCAAAATAGGTATACATCACCCATTACGAGTTGTCAATACATGATGCATGTAAACAACTACAACTTTATTATTACAACGAGAAAAGCGTGAGTTTAAATACAAATATTATCTTCTAGACAATATCTATACTCAAATAAATCCTCATCACATTTATTGATACATTATTTTACAAAATGGTGAGGACTACTAAACAACTCTCTCTAGAACCTTCATTCCATACCCAGACTGTACTCGCTTATATTCTCGCCTCACGAGAAAAATGGAACAAAAAGGAAAAGGGTGAGTTCAACTAGCTTAGTAAAGAATATTATGACTAAGATATATATACAACAAATTATCGTTAGTCTTCAACAGGAAAAATCTAATAGAATACTGATAGACAACAAATTTTAAATCAATATTCACGTGAAATAATAATTCATTAGAAGAGTTAAGTAGAGAATGCAAACTACTATCTTCATGTATGAATTTAAAAGTTCATCGTCTATCTTTTATCCCCGTAACATCAATCAATATACATCCGGAATCAAATATTCATCTTTGCACTTCTGAGCCAAAGATATTCATCGATTGGTCATGTTCATTTAAACACTGTTCATCTTTGCACCACTGGGCCAAAGATATTAATCGATCGGTCGTGTTCATCTCAACACTGTTCATCTTTTACTCTGGGCCAAAGATATTCTTGAAATCATTCATCTTTGCACTACTGAGGCCAAAGATATTCAATAATATCATCATTTAAGGCGAGGATGATGAAAAATATTTTTAAAGAAAGCGAATCCGGTGAAACAAAATGACAAGGATTAAGGATTAAGGATTTCGTACTTTGTTTTATCCATGTTCAAAAATACCTCAAAAATAATCATAGTGGTGTAAAATTCAAGAATGATCAAAACATGGATACAATCAAAACTAGTATCCGAATAGATATTTTGGACAAAAGAAGAAATTTTATTTTTCGATTGAATAGTGCAGAGTATCGTGAATAGTGCCGTATACGTGAATAGTAACTCCGACACCAAAAGATAGAAATTCCACAAAAACATCTTCACGCTTCATGAATAGTACTCGTGAATAGTAACTCGTGAATAGTAACTCATGAATAGTAACTCGTGAATAGTAACTCATGAATAGTAACTCGTGAATAGTAACTCATGAATAGTAACCCGAACATGAAAAAGTTCCAAATTTGATAAAAAGTTCCAACCAATATTTCAGCATAATGATATTGAAGAAATAATATCATTTGAGAAGAAAATAACATCCCTTACCTCGAAAGATCAGTACTTCTAGCTAAAACACCGGATATAGGCTATGACTTGGACTTGCACCGTATAGCAATACTCAAAGTATACTCAAAATACTCACAAGAATACGCTCGATAATATAGAGAGAGAAAACCTCAGTTTCTGGTGTGATTTTCAATTCTAACCTAAGCATCCTATTTATAGGAAATTGCTTAGAACACCAAAGCAGAAAATTTAATAAAATATTAATATATATATTATAATTTCCTACGCACACTTTCTAATATTCAAATTATCAGCCAAACAAATGGTCCCCCCCTCACCAAAATCAATAAAAACGTTTTTCTTAATAAAATTAATAAAAACTCCCAAAAATCAATTATTCAGGAATTTCAGAACATAAATAATTCATAATAAATAGCCCTTTTATTAGAAAATTCGAATCTCGTGAGTTTTTATAGGAAATTCAATTCTCTACAACTTTGCAGAAGAAAGTTTTTCCAAATTCCAAACAGAAATTGCCCGAAATCCACAAGCAGGCGATTTTACGTTTATAATCAAATTCGATCAATAAATGGGGTCCACCGAGCATGTTTAACATGTTTTAAACATTTATTGCAACAAAAATACTCTTCCTCCTCGTATACTCATATATCCCACATTCGTTGTAAAAATATCACCATTATTATATTATTAAAATATAATAATACATTATCTTATCGGAAAAAGATAAAATTTCAATTTTCAACAATTGTCACATTAAAATTTTCTCCATCTATATCCACATAAAATCAATATTTTCCTCATCATATGAACCAATAATTAATTATTCACAAATAATATTCTGAATGACAATATTGACAAACTGCGGTTCACTAGGAAAGAGGGGCTTTCAATAAGAATTTCTTCTTCTTGGCCGCAATTAGGTGACCAAACCTCTCCTTAGAGCGAACTTTCTAGACATTGCCAATAATGTTATCTAATAATATTATTAGGATAATATGAATTATTGCTTCGATAATGAAAAATCTTGTGTAATGACAATTATTGAAACAACAAACAATATAAAATATCAACGCAAAGACAATTATTAACTCGATAAAATAAAATATCGACACGTAATTCATCGTAACCATTATTGAGTAGTGCCTTCAATAATTGGTGCAATCTGGTGTGCTCTTGCACAACAACAGCGTATTCTTGTGTTTTAACTAAAGGGTATTCCAATAGTGTTAACGATAACAACTACTGTAGTTATTTTTAAATAACTTATATTTTGTGCTTTTCTTCATCAATCGTTTTTTCAAGTTATGGGCCCACACACGGGTCGCTATGGCGTCGCACGAATATTCCCTGACGATCTAATATTCCACGACCAAACGAATATTCCCGACAACAATGAATATTTTATAACCACTTGCTTATTTTGAAATATTTGCGTATTTTACCCATAACTATCCACATTAATCAAATCCACCCTTACTATTTCAAAATAATAAATAAAGGAAATTCCTTTTATTTAAAAAAAATTTGAGGTCTTACAACCTCCCTCCTTATGAAATTTCGTCCTCGAAATTGGACGTGCGATACACAGTGTTTCAAAAGGTGAGGATACCTCACTTTCATTTCGCTTTCAATTCGGTGTCATTTCCTCTATAAGCATGATTCCTCCACAAAACTTTAACTTGTGGTATGACCTTTCTTGGCGTAGGGACATGCTCCTTCCTATCCAAAATCTTGACAGTACCTCCTCATCGTTAAGTCTTGGCTATCTCATCCGGTTCTAACTCTATAACGTGGTTCGGGTCTTTTCACATATTCTGAAATACGGATATATGAAACACATTATGAACACGAGACATACTTGGAGGTAACGCAAGTCTATAGGCTACATTTCCTACTCGGTCAAGAATTTGAAATGGACCAATAAATCGTGGATTGAGCTTTCCTCTCTTCCCAAATCTTGTAACTCCCTTCCATAGAGCAACTCGCAAATATACATGATCCCCTACACTAAATTCCACGTCCTTTCGATGAAGATCCGCATAACTCTTTTGTCGATCTTGTGCCGTTTGTATACGTTGTCGAATCATTTGGATCTTTTCGGTAGTCATACGTACTAACTCGGGTCCCAACAATGTTGCTTCACCCACCTCATCCCAACATATTGGAGAACGACATTTTCGTCAATATAATGCTTCAAATGGAGCCACACCTATACTTGCTCGATAAGCTTTGTTGTTGTAGGAGAATTCCACCGATGGTAAATACTTATCCCAACCGCCCTTGAGTTCTAGGACACAGAGTCTTAATAAATCTTCAAGAGTTTGAATAGTCCTCTCTGATTGTCCGTCCGTTTGGGGATGGTATGCCGAACTAAATCGCAAATTCGTGCCCATAGCTTTTTGCAAGCTAACCCAAAATCTTGAAGTGAATCTTGGGTCACGATCCAAACTATGGATACTGGGTATGCCATGCAACCTCACAATCTCATTCACGTATATACTAGCAAGGCGTTCAAGGAATAAGTCTCCGTGATCGGCAAGAAATGAGCGGACTTGGTTAATCTATCAACAATAACCCAAATAGCATTGATGCCTTGAGAAACCGTAGGAAGACCCATAACGAAATCTATGGTAATGTGTTCCCACTTCCATTTCGGAATCTCAAGTGGTTGCAACGGACCCTTAGGTACTAGATGCTCCGCCTTTACACGTTGACAAGTTAAACACATTGAGATAAACTTTGCAATCTCTCTCTTCATATTGTTCCACCAAAATGTATGTCGAAGATCACGATACATTTTAGTACTTCCAGGATGGATTGCAAATGGTGTATTGTGTGCCTCCATCATAATCTTGTACTTCAAATCAGAGTCGTTAGGAACACAAAGTCTAGAGTGGACTCGAAGTATTCCTTCTTCATCAATTCTCGCTTCTGGAATAGCTCCTTCTTGTACTTTCTTCTTCATACGCATCAGCTCCGAGTCGGTGGCTTGAGCAACCTTAACTTTTTCTATTAAAGTTGGCTCTATGCGTATACTTGACATCATCGCTTTTCGTTCTCGCGATATGATCTTCTACTCAACGCATCGCCTACCACGTTCGTTTTACCGAGGATGGTATTGAATAGTGTGGTCGTAGTCTTTCAATAGCTCGAGCCAACGTCATTTGCCGCATGTTGAGTTCTTTTGAGTGAAGAAATATTTAAGGCTTTTTATGGTCCTGAATATATCTCCACTTTCTCCCCCATATAGATAGTGCCTCCATATCTTTAGTGCGAAAACATTCACGCCAACTCTAGATCATGAGTAGGATAATTCCTCCGATACTCTTTAAGTTGTCATGAGGCATAGGCTATGACTTTCCACGTTGCATGAGAACACATCCTAACCCTTTGCACGAAGCATCATTTGTAGATAACAAATCCATCCGAACCAGATGGTATTGTTAGAAACAGTGCCGAAATAAGTCTCCTCTTAAGCTCTTGGAAACTTTTCTCGCATTCTTCGCTCCAAACGAATTTTGTATCCTTCCGAGTTAGCTGAGTTAATGGAGTAGCGATTCGAGAAAACCCTTCCACGAATCTCCGATAATAACCAGCTAAGCCCAAAAAGCTACGTACTTCGGTCACCGACTTCGGTTGCTCCCAACTTTGTATTGCTTCAATCTTTGTCGGGTCCACGAATACTCCATGTTTCGACACCACGTGCCCAAGGAATGCTACTTCCTCAAGCCAGAACTCGCATTTCTTCAATTTGGCATATAGTTTGTTTTCTTCAACAGGAATATTATTCAAATTTGACGTGTCTTTATTCAAATCCATAACATGGGCTAAGAAAGCTTGACATCCGTTTTTCAATAAGCGAATAGCTTTATGATTAGATATGATAGTGATTGATTTTAATGGTTTAGTTGCTTGAATTGCATACAACAGGTTGGTTAGGAATATGAAAACTAACAACCTTACGAAAACAATCAATTTTGGCATGATGAGTAGTTAACCAATCAATCCCTAAAATCACATCAAAAGCAAGTATCTTTAAAGAGATAAGGTCAGCGGTAGGGTAATGGTGCCAACTTGAATCAAACAAGATTTATAAGCGATTGGATGTGATGAAAGTTTCTCTAACGGAGTTTCCACGAGATAGGTCAAAGTCTAATTTCTCCGAGTCAAGTTTAAGCGTTGAGCACATGCGGGGAGAGATAAATGAATGGGTAGCACCGGTATCAAGTAAGGTATAAACTTCGCAAGAATTTATAAATAGCTTACCCGTGATAACCTCGTTTGGGTTCTCGCATTATGACCCGATCACAACAAACGCTCTCCCGGAATCATTGACTTTGACTTTTACGGGGACGATCTTTTGAGTCACCGCCTCATTGAACTAGGTTTCGCATCTGCATACAATCTCGAGCGATATGTCCTTCCTTTCCACAATTATAGCATACCTTGATCGTTGTTGTGGACAGTTTGGTGATATATCCCTCTTTCCGCATTTATAGCATATGGCCGGTGGTCGTTCTCCTCCCTTAGAACCCGATTCTTCACGCAAGACTTTGTCGTCTTCACATGGTCGTTGTTAAATCTCCTCTTTTAAAATCTCCTCTGACTCGCTTCTTCTATTTTCATGGCCATGATTACCACGGAGTGGTTACCATTTTTGTCCGTCTGTTTCTTTCTCATTTGGTTATCATTATTACATTGATCGCTATCTCTGCATGCGATCTGGTTGTGGTCCTCGGTTGACCGTACTCGTTATCTCGCTCTAATAATTGAGCCACATTTTACAACATCCGAATAAAGAGAAAATTTATGAGAAATGAGATCTTGACGAATCTAGGGTTTCAAACCTCTAAGAAACATCCGCGTCATACGTTCCTCATTCTCCACCAAATGAGGTGCAAACACGGATAACTCGCAAACTTTGCCTCGTCTTTGAGACACCGTCATGTTGTTTCGCTCGGCCTAATAAACTCCACTTCCTTCATATGACGAACACTTTCGAGGAAAGTATTTGTCATTAAATAGTTTCAAGCGTCTCCCAAGACACGCTGTTGAGTGCGGCTAGATGGATACGCTTCACGAGACTCCCACCGATGAGTCCGCTTCGCCGCGCCACGGAACATAAAGGTGGTGAATGGAACCTTACGTTCTCCGTGCATCCCAAGACATCGAATATCTTGGTAATTTGCTTGACCCATGTTTCCGCCATGATCGGATCTCGGCTTTCCCTTAAATTCTGGTGGTCCCAACTCTTTGAAGCGCTGGGCATTTGTGACAACCCTTGAATTGCTATCATTTCCTCCTGTATTTTGAACACGAGTCTCCTTCGTCTGCGATTTTGCATGAACCGCAAAAAACTTCTAAACATCCCTCGTTCATCATCTCGCTTTCAATGGTGTTGTTCACGGGAGGAACATTGCCCGACTGTTGCACGTTCTCCTCGTTGGTGAGTACTGATCGTCTCCACGGTCTCATTTCCATTGTTAATATTCTCGATTCGACATTCTCAAATCTTGTCATAAAACAAGGGTTAATTAAGGAAATCAATATATCACATAATATCCCTATATCTTGACCAACTAACAAATAAGCTTAGGTAGGACACACTAGCGAAGGATTTACTCGCCTCTCCCTCCTAGTTCTATTCCCGATCTCCGCCAGAGATCATATCCTAAGCTCGATACCAGTTGTGGACGCCCCAAAATAGGTATACATCACCCATTACGAGTTGTCAATACATAGTACGTAAACAACTACAACTTTATTATTACAATGAAGAAAGCTGTGAGTTTAAATACAAATATTATCTTCAGACAATATCTATACTCAAATAAATCCTCATCACATTTATTGATACATTATTTTACAAAAATGGTGAGGACTACTAAACAACTCTCTCTAGAACCTTCATTCCATACCCCGAGCTACTGTACTCGCTTATATTCTCGCCTCCGAGAAAAATGGAACAAAAGGAAAAGGGTGAGCTCAACTAGCTCGATAAAGAATATTATGACTAAGATAATATACAACAAATTATCGTTAGTCTTCAACAAGGAAAAATCTAATAGAATACAATAGACAACAAATTTTAAATCAATATTCGCAATGAAATAATAATTCATTAGAAGAGTTAAGTAGAGAATGCAAACTACTATCTTCTATGTATGAATTTAAAAGTTCATCGTCTATCTTTTATCCCTGTAACATCAATCAATATACATACGGAATCAAATATTCATCTTTGCACTACTGGCCAAAGATATTCATCGATTGGTCAGTGTTCATTTAAACACTGTTCATCTTTGCACTACGGGCCAAAGATATTAATCGATCGGTCGTGTTCATCTCAACACTGTTCATCTTTGCACTACTGGGCCAAAGATATTCTTGAGAAATCATTCATCTTTGCACTCTGGGCCAAAGATATTCAATAATATCATCATTTAAGACCGAGGATGATGAAAAATATTTTTAAAAAGCGAATCCGGTGAAACAAAATGACAAGGATTAAGGATTAAGGATTAGTACTTTGTTTTATCCATGTTCAAAAATACCTCAAAAATAATCATAGTGGTGTAAAATTCAAGAATGATCAAAACATGGATACAATCAAAGCTAGTATCCGAATAGATATATTTGGACGAAAAAAGAAGAAATTTTATTTTTAAGGTGAATAGTCAGATATCGTGAATAGTGCCAAGTATACGTGAATAGTAACTCACACCAAAAGATAGAAATTCCACAAAAAATATCTTCACGCTTCATGAATAGTACTCATGAATAGTAACTTCGTGAATAAGTAACTCATGAATAGTAACTCGTGAATAGTAACTCATGAATAGTAACTCGTGAATAGTAACTCATGAATAGTAACCCAGACATGAAAAAGTTCTAAATTTGATAAAAAGTTCCAACCAATATTTCAAAGATAATGATATTGAAGAAATAATATCATTTGAGAAGAAAATAACATCCCTTACCTCGAAAGATCAAGACTTACAAATTTGAAACACAGGATATAGGCTATGACTTGGACTTGCATAGTATAGCAATACTCAAAGTATACTCAAAATACTCACAAGAATACGCCGATAATATATAGAGAGAAAACTTCAGTTTCTGGTGTGATTTTCAATTCTAACCTAAGCACCCTATTTATAGGAAATTGCTTAGAACACCAAAGCAGAAAATTTAATAAAATATTAATATATATATATTATAATTTCCTACGCACACTTTCTAAGATTCAAATTATCAGCCAAACAAATGGTCCCCCCTCACCAAAATCAATAAAAACGTTTTTCTTAATAAAATTAATAAAAACTCCCAAAAATCAATTATTAGAATTTGAACATCAATAATTCATAATAAATAGCCCTTTTATTAGAAAATTCGAATCTCGCGAGTTTTTATAGGAAATTCAATTCTCTACAACTTTGCAGAAGAAAGTTTTTCCAAATTCCAAACAAAAATTGACCGAAATCCACAAACCAGGCGATTTTACTGTTTATAATCAAATTTCGATCAATAAATGGGGTCCAATTGAGCATGTTTAACATGTTTTAAACATTTATTGCAACAAAAAATACTCTTCCTCCTCATATACTCATATATCCCACATTCGTTGTAAAAATATCACCATTATTATATTATTAAAATATAATAATACATTATCTTATCGAGAAAAAGATAAAATTTCAATTTTCAACAATTGTCACATTAAAAAATTTTCTCCATCTATATCCACATAAAATCAATATTTTCCTCATCATATGAACCAATAATTAATTATTCACAAATAATATTACAGAATCACAATATTGATAACCGTGCGAGTTCCAAGAAAGAGGGCTTTCCAATAAGAATTTCTTCTTCTTTGGCGGCATGATTAGGTGACCAAACCTCTCCTTGAGCGAGAACTTTCTAGACATTGCCAATAATGTTATCTAATAATATTATTAGGATAATATGAATTATTGCTTCGATAATGAAAAATAATTGTGTAATGACAATTATTGAAACAATGAAGAATATAAAATATCAACGCAAACAATTATTAACTCAATAAAATAAAATATCGAGCGGTAATTATCGTAACCATTATTGAGTAGTGCCTTCAATAATTGGTGCAATACTGGCAGTAACTCTTGTGCAACAACGCCAGACATCTTGTGTTTTAACCAAAGGGTATTCCATTTTAAAATTTTATTTTTGATGATGAATATTGTGGATTAAATGAATTTAATTAATTATTCAATATATGGGAGTATTAGCGTTAAAATTGGATTAGGTCATTCTATGAAGGGATATATTTGATCGATTCATAGGAAATAGTATTTTAGAAAATTTGGATTTTTAGAATTAAAAGTGTTTGAATTTCCAATTATTTATGTGAAAATAAAAAGGTTTATGAATTTTTTGTGAAAAAAAACTATTAAAAGCACACATTTACGCTTTCGGGAATTATTTTTGAATTTCCGAGAAATACGTAATGATAGAATATCGAGGTGAGATAGAATATCCAATAATATTTCGATTATGGCAAAAACACAATTTTTTTTCATGGAACTTAAAACCTAACGGTTAGGAAAATGAGTTCGAGAAGGAATTTAAATGCGTATAATGAATTAAAGCAATGATTGTATAATACGTAAGTATTGTACGAGGTAATGAATACAAGTATAATATGAGGTATTATACGAGTATGTATGAATGATGGAATATCGTATATTAAATAAGTATACGAGTTAGAATATGAGATTAATACGTAAATTATACGTTATAAGGCTTTAAGCCAAATATAATGGACTTGTAGGATTGAGTAAGAAATTGTAAAGTCCAATGAGATATTGATAAGGCCCAAGTGTAGAGATGTGTAAGCCCAATGCAAGATAATGATAAAGCCCAAAGAATTGTTAATACAAGCCCAATGTATAAGTTAGGATTAATTAAACCTTAAACCCAAAGTAAGAATCCAATGGATTAGGAGGATCCATGGGGCAACCCATGATCATATGGGTGAATTGGTGATCAAGAACTTTGTGTGATGAGCAAGTAGACTTAAGGGTTAAGCAAAGTATAAGTTAGGTAGACTTAATGGCTAAGCAAGAGATAAGTTATGTAATGACCAAGCAAACTTAAAAGCTAAGTAAAGTGCTTATGTGATGAGCAAGCAAATAAGGTGGTGGCCAAGTTAACTTAATGGCTAAGTCTTGTGGTGGCCAAGTAATTCATGTGAGGAGCAAGTTAACTTAATGTCTAGGTAATGAATAGTAAAGAGGTGATTAAGGAGGTGGGATTGGATTAATGACCCTTATATCCTAATCTAGCAACTCCTATAAGTAGCAAGCTTGGTTTTCATTTTGTTGGTTGTTCATTTCATCTAATAAGTTGAGAGCTTATTGGTTAGAGAGAATAAGTGAGAATAAGCTACAAAAGCTAGAACAATTTAGCCTTTGAGAATTCAAGAAGCAAGAAGGAGAGTAAGGATTTAAGCAAGTGATCTTCATAGGTAAGAACTTAAACCATAATTTCTTTCTCTTAAATTGTTAGAGAAGGGGGTAGTGGTAGAACATGTATGTTAAGGAATGATAAGAATGATTAATCAATGGACTTAAGTCGTATAAGTCATGAATAAGTAATTCAAACTTAATTAAGTTATGAATTTATAAAGAGTTTATATGAACTACTCATATGTGTACTTTAATAAGATGGTATGATAATAAGAAGTAAGAATGGTGGTTAAAAGACTTAATCTATAATAAGTCATGAGAAAGGAAGTCATAAGTAGTTTATACTTTTATAAGTTATAAACTCACAAAGAATAAGTAATAACTTATCATGTTTATAAGTTAATGAGTTATGTATGTTAAGATGTTAATATGATGGATTGAATCCATTTAAAGTGATGAACAAATCTTAAGAAATGAAGTTAAAGGCAGAATTCACGAGTTTGGACGATAATCGTCGAATTCGTGAAAATCTCGGAATGGAAGTTGAATTTTGATATTGAGCTTGGAAACATTGGTTTTCAATGGAGACAAGTCTTATTTGGCATTATAGAGTTGCGGACTCGAGAATGACCGAATTTCGACTTAGAACGAAGAAACGAGCGTTGAACGTTCACGAACGTTTACCGTTTTCGTTAAAAATGGACTAATAGGTGAATTTTGAGCAAACAAAGTCAAATAGATAAAATTCTTGCATGAACGCATAGAGTATGTAATTTGTGAACCATAGGCTTTTTTTGAACAAGCCAATTCGGACTTATAACGAAGAAGTTATGCATCCGGGAGTTTCGCCAAATTTGCAAAAGATGTAAATTTTCTAAGGCACGGAGTTGGTGTCGCGGTGCCAACCCAAGGCCAAATGGTGGCGCTGCTGCTGTACGCACACGATGTCATTACCTACTCGCAGAACTTCGTCTTTGCACGCGTGAGAGAAGAGAGCTATATGTGGGCGCTGCTACGCCTGATCCTAGGGTTTTCGGACAGACAAGAATGTTTACAAGTATAGAATGAAAGATAACTCATTAGTAATGAACTAAGGTATAATTATAACATTGTTAAGGCATTGTTAAACACTTAATGTATGATGATTAAAGGTTAATAATCAATTGAAGATGAACGTAATGAGAACGACATAATGAAAAGCCGGAACCAATAATAATAAATCTAAATTATAATTAGATTGAGAAGAAAGGTAAGATATATTAGGTATATGTATGTTCATTCATGACCTAATGTGTTATATGATATTGTCATCACACTTGTAGAGACTTAGAGACTTAAAGTATACGTGTTATAAATAGTAGTGGCTTAAAGGAAAAGTATTCTAACCCTTGTTCCGATTCGATTTGGACAAGCTTTGTAATTCATGTATCCTTTCGCATGAAGTTTTGTATAAGGAAGTCAAAACCAATTCTTTTTGGCTAGACTTATGTTATGATTCTATCAAGCATGTTTAATAATGTTTATCAAGTTATATTGGTGTGGTTTTCAATCGAAGTGAGTATGCTAAAAATGTTTTTTGTCGTTTAACGGCGAGCACGTGAGGTTGCCACAACTTAAAGCGTATACACGTTTAATGAATGTAGTGTTGATCAACATAGAGTACTATGGGTTGATCACCCAAGAAGTGCTCGTAAGATATGTTGGACTTACGGACTTAGTCTTCGGGTTGTCCTTTTCAAAGAAATTATGAAACGCTCATGGTCTTGAGCGTAATTGATGTTTTATTGAATATTGTCATTTGTAAAATGTTTTGAAGGAAAAGAAGTGCTATTTTGAATTATCGATAGTACTTCATAACTATTATTCGATTATTGAAGATATATGATTCTATGTTTCAAGCATGTTGGTTAAAAGAAATTGTTGTACTTACTTTGAGCTTGTTATGCTCACTCTTGCTTGAACCATATGAATGCGACTAGGACCGAAATGAACCGAGGGATCGAAAGCAAGGTTAAAGGCAAGAGCGAAGAGAACCGATTAGTTTACCTTGTAATAAACTAGTAAATTGTATATATTATAGTATGATGAACAAAGAATGTTATGGTTTTAGAACCTGGGAACGGGATGTAATATTATTAATGTAATAAGAATGTCGTTGATACACACATTTTGATGTCGTTTCAATAGAATGAATGTGATGATTATGAGAGTGTAGTAGCACCATCATCGGGTTGGAAGATACCCGGATTTGGGGGCATCACAAGTTGGTATCAAAGCATTAGGTTATAAAACTTAAGGGGGGAAGAACCTTAGGCTAATAACCTCGTTAAGGAAGAAAAGTCCGAAGGAAGTAAACTCAAGCTTTACTTCAGTTGAATGAGTTAATAAGGTATTGAGGAAACTCGGTACCGAAAGATTTAAAAGATGGAAAGTAACCCTAAATAAATTAAATGTGATTTGTGTTTATACTATTGTGTGTTATGTACTAATCAACATATGTGTTATTGTAGGATGTCGATCGATAGCTTGATGTATAGAGATATATACGCGGTGAGCGAAGAAACTGTGAACAGAATAGAGCCTGTACTTATGCCGGTGGCAGAGGTACCATTAGTGATTCTAGAAGAGATGGAAGCAGTGGAGTACTTTTCTGAGGAAGACTACTCCGAGGGAGATATGGATATAACATTATATCTTAATATGATGAGAAATGAAGAGGAAGTAATGGAGATAACATCGATTGGTACGGTGGTACCTACCTCAGAGTCATCGCCTCCAGATGCAATGAGAGCATTGTATCTGGCAGTGCTTGACAGGAATGTGCAATTGAGTACAGTTGTGCAGAATCAGAATGAAGAGATTAGTGCTCTTTATGTAGCGAAGGAGTCTGCAGAAGCAGATTTTGAGTCAGAGCATGATGAGAAGGTGCTCATGATAAATAAGGCTAGGGATTATATGAACGAGGTGGTAGAGCTTCGTAGGAAACTGGAGAAGAAGGACCGGAAGATAGCACGGATGTCTTACATCCATAAGAGTGCTCATAAGGATTTCAAGCTTAAAGTTGCTTGTTATTATATAGAGTCAGGGCAGACTCGACATACTATTAGTCGGGATACTATAGAAATGATTGCGAATGAGAAACACGAGGACGCTGTTATGCATTATTAGAAGTTTAGAGTTATAAATATCTGTGTAGTGACGTAAAACCCTCTTTTGTATAAAAGGGTAGTCTTTTTGTAAATCCCAACTTTTGTGAAGTTCAATTGTGGGATAGAAATGTAATAGCTTTTGGCTATGTAAAACAAATTGTAAATAGTTTCAAACTATGAAGAAGCATATTAATATAATGAAGTTTTTATTTAATATGCTTTTTATGGTATGAGGTATTAGTATGGAAGGATAAATAAGTAAGTAAATAGATAATAATGAAATTTTATTTATTTAATCGGAAAATGCCGCCAAGGAGAAGACAATGTAATCGAGAAGCGGAATCACGTAATGAAAATCAAGGGGTCAAAACAACCCTATGCAAGAGTTCGTTAATTTATTAATTATTTGCATTTAACTAAACAGGGGTAGAGTACTGCATGAACCTAGGTTAGCGAATGACTACCTTTAAAGAATTTAAAAGCGTGAGGTCCACATGGGAGTTCAAAGGAACGACGGACCCATTAGAAGCCCGGACATGGGTAATAGAAATAGAGAAGGCATTTGTTATTACAAAAGCGTGGGTGAGGCGCGAAAAGACTTCTTTTGCAACTTACATGATGAAAGGGAAGCTAACTTTTGGTGGGAGGCTCACTAGGGTGGGACTAGAATAGATGCGATAACATGGGAACAATTCAAGAAGGTTTTCTTCGAGAATTATTTCCCTACAAGTATCTTGATGGAGGAGAGGAAGGCTTGCAAGGTTTAAGCGAGAAAGGGGCTGAAACCCTGGCTCTATAGTGGAATTTTGTGTTCAGAGTGCATCCTATGGGACCATTCTAGAGAAAGCGATTATAGTGGAGGGTGGTAGGAGGCGTTAACCCAATACCACACAAAGAGAGAAAAGATAAGAGCAAGGAGAAAGAGGAACCAAGGGAGAGAATGCTAGTGGTAGTGGCGTATGTCAAAAAGAAAGAGTTTTTAACTCAGGAATCTTGGAGGGGGAACAAAGGGAAATCTAAGCGTAATATCGAGGTATGTAAGGCATGTGGAAAGACTCATCTAGAAGTGCATCGAAAAGGAAATCGTTTTGTTATAACTATGGACGGAGGGTCATATATTACCCAATTGTCCTAAATCTAAGAAAAAACCATGGTTGCTTTGTATATGTGGGTCGTTAGACCACATGGCAAGAAATTGTCCAAAGAAGGGGTCGGAGGAAAGTAAAGGTGTTAGTAGTGGTAAGTTAGCCATGATGCGGTTGCATCGGTGATTTAATAGTGAGATATCATTCCTGGTCAATACAATGAATGCTTATGTGTTGTTTGATTGGAGTGCTACTTTTCTTTTATAGCATGAGAGTTTGCTAAGTGATTAAGTTCATTCTCGGAAGGGATTATAAATACCTTTATACGTTATGGTAGAGAATGGGGAAATAACATTCGTTAATTATATTCGTTGAAAAAGTTTCATGAATAAGGAATGTAAGCAAGTATCGGTAGATAAGTATCGATAAAGTTGAGAGAATTTGAAGTAATTCTCGGTATGAATGAGTTGATTAACCATAGAACTTTAATAAATTATTAGAATAAAAGTATGAATCTTCAGTTTTCTAAAGTAACCCAAGGTAGTATTTTACGGTAATCAAATACCGCGACGCTCTTGTTGTCTAACGATGACACAAGTTAGGAGGATGTTAAGGAAGAGGATGAGTCATTACGGTTATGTATCGACTATCATAATAGGAGTAAGTTAGAAGTTGAGAGTGAATACCCATGGCCCAGGATCGATGATCTATTTGATCAGTTGAAGAGGGCAAAGAATTTTTCTAAGATAGATTTGTGTACGGGGTATAGTCGGTTGAAAGTAAGGAAGAATGAGGAGGAACCTAAGATGACATTCAGACCTCGTTATAGTTATGACAAGTTTCTGGTTATATCGTTTGGGTTAACTAATGTGCGGAAGTTAGACTTTCCGTAATGGGTGCCGAGCAAGTCGGTGGCAAATTGATAGGTACTCTTGTGAGGTGCTATGGTTGAAAGTACCATTAGCGTCACAGGGTGTTCAAATAATATTTGGATGAGGGTGTCGTAATGATCATTGGTGATATTCTAGTCTAATTTAAGACGTCAGAAGATCACGCTGAACATTTGGAGATAGTGTGAGAAACACTACGGAGGGAGAAGTTGGATACGGAATTCACTACGCGTAAATTGTAGCTTAAAGAGATAGACAAATTTGTTATTAAGAAGTATGTTGGGAATGAGAAGTGAGAAAATAGTTTTTAGGAGCTAAAAGGAAGATTAAGTGAGGCATTTGTATTGTCTTTATCAAATGATACGGGGAATTTTGTAGTGTATCTCGATGTTTCGCAGAAATGATGAGATTGCGTGCTCATGTAGCATGGCAAAGTCATTGTGTATGCATCACGCCAGTTAAGGGATTATAAGGAGGTTTACCCTACTTATGATCTAAAATTGGCAGTTGTAGTCTTAGAATTAAAAATCGGAAGATAGTATTTATACGGGGAGAAGTGTGAGATATACACGGACTCTAAGAGTTTGATATATATCTCCACACAGAAGAAGTTGAATATGAAGTAGAGAAGGTGATTAGAATGGTTAAGAGGTTACGATTGTGATATATTATATCATACATGGAAGGTAAAAGTAGTAAACGACGCGTTAAGTAGGAAGGGTAGGGAAAAGCTATTGATGTTAACAACTCAGAATGAGTTAATGACGAAAATGTCAAAAACGAAGCTAGAAGTTAAATTGCGGAATGAAGAGGTAGAAATGTTATTCACAACGTAGACTCAATCCACAATAATGGAACGAGTTAATTAAGTACAACTAGGTAACGAGAAGTGTAAGCAAATGAAGAAGAGGATGCAGGATCTTATATCATCTCATTTTGAAGGAGGAATTTGAGTTTCATATAATTTGGTATTAAAAGAAGGACTAATAAAAGGAAGATAGCGTAATGTGTGAGTAAAGGTTTAGCTTCCAACTCAGAGTATTGATAGGAAGTGACAAGTCATGTGAATTAAGATAATACCGTCGGTGAAGGTGAAATGAAAGAACCTCAATGTTGTAGAAGCATTGTGGGAACTCAAGATTAAAATAAAAGAAAATTTTTCCTCAATGGTGGATGTAGTGTTAGCAAGATTCTGGGGACAGAATCCTTATAAGGGGGGAAGAGTGTAATAAAGGAAAATTTAGATTTTGAGAATTAAAATTTTATTTGATTATGTGGATTAAATGAATTTAATTAATTATTTATGGGAGTAAGCTAATTGAAGGTCGATTACATGACCTAGACATATCGAGAATGTCATAGTATTTTGGCTACACGTGGTAGAATTAAAGTGTTTGAATTTTCAAGACGAAAATAAAAGCTTTCAAGAAATTTTACGAAAAACACTATTCACGCATTTCTTTCGGAATTATTTTTGAATTTCCGAGAAATACGTAATGATAGAATATCGAGGTGAGATAGAATATCCAATAATATTTGATTATGGCAAACGCAGTTTTTTCGCCTATGGACTTAAAACCTAACGATTAGGGAAAATGAGTTTTAGAAGGAATTTAAATGCGTATAATGAATTAAAGCAATGATTGTATAATACGTAAGTATTATGCGAGGTAATGAATATAAGTATAATACGAGGTATTATACGTAGTATGTATGAATGATGGAATATCGTATATTAAATAAGTATACGAAGTTAGAATACGAGATTAATAACGTAAATTATCGTTATAAGGCTTTAAGCCAAATATAAATGGACTTGTAGGATTGAGTAAGAAATTGTAAAGTCCAATGAGATATTGATAAGTCCCAAGTTTAGAGATGTGTAAGCCCAATGCAAGATAATGATAAAGCCCAAAGAATTGTTAATACAAGCCCAATGTATAAGTTAGGATTAATTAAACCTTAAACCCAAAGTAAGAATCCAATGGATTAGGAGGATCCATGGGGCAACCCATGATCATATGGGTGAATTGGTGATCAAGAACTTTGTGTGATGAGCAAGTAGACTTAAGGGTTAAGCAAAGTATAAGTTAGGTAGACTTAATGGCTAAACAAGAGATAAGTTATGTAATGACCAAGCAAACTTAAAAGCTAAGTAAAGTGCTTATGTGATGAGCAAGAAAATAAGGTGGTGGCCAAGTTAACTTAATGGCTAAGTGTTGTGGTGGCCAAGTAATTCATGTGAGGAGCAAGTTAACTTAATGTCTAGGTAATGAATAGTAAGGAGGTGATTAAGGAGGTGGGATTGGATTAATGACCCTTATGCCCTAATCTAGCAACTCCTATAAATAGCAAGCTTGGTTTTCATTTTGTTGGTTGTTCATTTCATCTAATAAGTTGAGAGCTTATTGGTTAGAGAGAATAAGTGAGAATAAGCTACAAAAGCTAGAACAATTTAGCCTTTGAGAATTCAAGAAGCAAGAAGGAGAGTAAGGATTTAAGCAAGTGATCTTCATAGGTAAGAACTTAAACCATAATTTCTTTCTCTTCAATTGTTAGAGAAGGGGTAGTGGTAGAACATTTATATTAAGGAATGATAAGAATGATTAATCAATGGACTTAAGCCGTATAAGTCATGAATAAGTAATTCAAACTTAATTAAGTTATGAATTTATAAAGAGTTTATATGAACTACTCATATGTGTACTTTAATAAGATGGTATGATAATAAGAAGTAAGAATGGTGGTTAAAAGACTTAATCTATAATAAGTCATGAGAAAGGAAGTCATAAGTAGTTTATACTTTTATAAGTTATAAACTCACAAAGAAGAAAGTAATAACTTATCATGTTTATAAGTTAAT
The DNA here is from genome assembly GCA_020205615.1 of Panax quinquefolius. NCBI lineage: Eukaryota > Viridiplantae > Streptophyta > Magnoliopsida > Apiales > Araliaceae > Panax > Panax quinquefolius. The sequence continues at coordinate 123,796,948 of CM035154.1, read as the reverse complement.
GAGTATATGTATGTCAAGATGTTAATATGATGGATTGAATCCATTTAAAGCGATGAACAAATCATAAGAAATGAAGTTAAGGCAAAATTTACGAGTTTGGACGATAATCGTCGAATTCGTGAAAATCTCGGAATGGAAGTCGAATTTTGATATTGAGCTTGGAAACATTGGTTTTCAATGGAGACAAGTCTTATTTGGCATTATAGAGTTGCAAACTTGAGAATGACCGAATTCCGACTTAGAACGAAGAAACGAGCGTTGAACGTTCACGAACGTTTACCGTTTTCGTTAAAAATGGACTAATAGGTGAATTTTGAGCAAACGAAGTCAAATAGATAAAATTCTTGCATGAACGCATAGAGTATGTAATTTGTGAACCGTAGGCTTTTGAACGAGCCAATTCGGACTTATAACGAAGAAGTTATGCGTCCAAGGAGTTTAAAAAATTTCAAAAAGTCATGTAAATTTTCTAAGGCATAGAGTTGGCGCCAGTGCAGTGCCAACCCAAAAGGCCAAATGGTGGTGGCTGCTGTTAGAGGCATGATGTCATTGCCCTATGCAAACTCGCTGGTGCAGCGAGAAGGAGAAGTTATGTTATGTGGCACCGCATGGCGCGATCCTAAGGTTTCGACATACAAGAATGTTTACAAGTATAAAATGAAAGATAACTCATTAGTAATGAACTAAGGTATAATTATAACATTGTTAAGGCATTGTTAAACACTTAATGTATGATGATTAAAGGTTAATAATCAATTGAAGATGAACGTAATGAGAGAACAACGTAATGAAAAGCCAAAACAATAATAATAATAAATCTAAATTATAATTAGATTGAAGAAGAAGGTAAGATATATAGTGGTATATATATGTTCATTCATGACCTAATGTGTGTTATGTGATATCGATCATGTATTGTAGAGACATAGAGACTTAAAGTATACGTGTTATAAGTAGAGGCGCTAAAGGCAAGTATTCTAACCCTTGTTCCGATTCGATCTGGACAAGCTTTGTAATTCATGTATCCTTCCGCATGAAGTTTTGTATGAGGAAGTCAAAGCCAATTCTTTCAGCTAGACTTATGTTATGATTCTATCAAGCATGTTTAATGTTTACCAAGTTATATTGGTGTGGTTTTTCAATGAAGACCGAGTATATGCTAAAAATGTTTTTGTCGTTTAACGACAGGCACGTGAGGTTGCCACAACTTAAACGTATACATGTTTAATGAATGTAGTGTTGATCAACATAGAGTACTATGGGCTGATCACCCAGAAGTGCTCGTAAGATATGTTGGACTTACGGACTTAGTGCCGGTTTGTCCTTTTTAAAGAAATTATGAAACGGTCATAGTCTTGAGCCAGAATTGATGTTTTATTGAATATTGTCATTATAAAATGTTTTGAAGGAAAAGAAGTGCTATTTTGAATTATCGATAGTACTTCATAACTACTGTCCAGTTATTAAAGATATACGATTCCTATGTTTTAAGCATGTTGGTTAAAAGAAATTGTTGTACTTGCTGAGCTTGTTATGCTAACTCTTGCTTGAACCATATGAATGCAGTTAGGACCGAACGAACCGAAGGATCCGACAAGGTTAAAGGCAAGATGAAGAGGAACGATTAGTTTACCTTGTAATAAACTAGTAAATTGTATATATTATAGTATGATGAACAAAAGAATGTTATGGTTTTAGAACACAGGAGCGGATGTAATATTATTAATGTAATAAGAATGTATTTTGATGTCGTTTCATAGAATGAATGTATTACTATTCCCCCTATTACTATTCACTCGAATATTATTCACTCGAGTATTTTGGGTACTTTTCATGTCGGGGTACTATTCACGATGTACTATTCCTGAAGTATTATTCATAGGGTACTATTCACAGGGTACTATTCACCCGAAAAATATATTTCTTTTCTGTCCAAATTATTTTTGATACATGAATATCATTCTTGAATTTTACTCCACAAAGCAGTATCATGTTGATAATTTGGATATTTTTAAACTCTAAAGAAATTTAAAGTCTTTAATATTTATCCTTGATTTCGTTTGATTAATGCTTATATCATTGTCATCATCCTCATGCTTATATTGTGATGAAAGTCATCTTTGGCTTACGTGCATAGATGGACTGTTGATTGGTATGATTATGACTAGGGATCATTCGGTATAATCATGACCCGTAATGTTACAAATGATGTGGTAAAAGTCCTCATTGGCCCGTAGTGCATTGATGGACAGTTGTTGGTATGATTATGACCAGGGATTATTCGGTATAATCATGACTATTGGTGATTACATGAATATCCTTGGCCAGTAGTGCAAGGATGATTCGATGATGTGGTTTATTTATTAAGTTGAGTCTCAGTGATAAATTTGATGAAAAACTTTTTAAATAATAGAAGATAGTAGATATCATGCTCTACTTGACTCTTCTAATGGATTGTTTGTTCTGCTGCAGTTGTTGATCCAAAACTTGTTGTCTATTATATTCTATCAGTTGTTATACTGTTGAAGGCTAAGGATAATTTATTCTGCATTATCTTAGTCATAATATTTCTTCCTGGGCTAGTCAAGCTCACCCTTTTCTTTCATTGTTCTCTTCAGGAAATGAGAATATAGTTGGGACAAGTTGCGGAATGGAGTGATGGTCCAAGATAAGTGGCTTTAGTAGTCCTCACTATTCTATGAAATAGTGTGATAATGATTGTAATGAGGACATCATTGAGAGTGGTTATTGTTTAGAAGGCAATATTCTTGTTTAAAAACTCAGCTATGTTTTGTCGTATTTTTACACGTCAGTTATATTAAAGAAGTTTGTATTTAATTTTTGTTCCATGTATTTGGCGACTCAAGATGGATGATATATATCTATTTTGGGGGCGTCACAGTTGGTATCAAAGCTTAGGGATATGATCTCTGGCTGAGATGTAAGACTAGAACTAGGAGGGGAGAGACGGGTTAATCCTTCGCTAGTATGACCTACCTAAGTTTATATGTTATTTAATTAGTCGGTCAGAATATAGGGATAATATGTTGCATATCAATTAACCCTTGTTTTGTGACAGTGTTTGAAAATGGCATCTAAAAATGTTGAGATCAGCAATGAAGCACATGAGACCGTTGAGTCACCAACGATCAATACCCAGGATAATATGCATCGGGAAGACAATAATCCTCAGGTAAACAACAACACCGATCAGATGATGAATGATGGGATGTTCAGAGGCTTTATGCAATTCATGCAACATCAGGCGAGAGAGACTCATGTTCAAAATGCAGGTGGAAACACTGGTAACTCTTGGATGGTCACTACTAAGCTGTTCAAGGAGCTGGGACCGCCGGAGTTTTTAGGAAAGCCAGAACCACTTAAGGCGGAGACGTGGATAAAGCAAATCACCAAGATATTTGATGTCTTGAAATGCTCAGAGGAGCAAAAGATTCCCTTTGCCACCTTTATATTGCGTGAAGAGGCAGATTATTTGTGGGAATCTGTAAAGCGTACCCAGCCTGATGCACTCAAGATGTCTTGGGAGAAGTTTCAAGAACTATTCAACGACAAGTACTTTCCTGAAAGTATTCGTCACATGAAAGAGGTGGAGTTTATCAAGTTGGAGCAAAACAATATGATCGTGCCACAGTACGAGGCTAAATTTGCGGAGTTATCCCGGTTTGCGTCCCATTTGGTCGATAATGAGGAGTGAATGACGTGAATGTTTCTAAGAGGTTTGAAACCCTAAATATGTTAATACCTCATTTCTCATAAACTTTGTTTATATTCAGATGTTGTGAATAGGGCTCAGTTATTGGAGCGCGATAATGAGTTAGTGCAACCAAAAGATAACGAGTAACAACACGATAATAATTGTACCAGTGGCAATGGCCATCGGAACAATGATAACCATCGTGGGGGAAATTATCATGCCAAAAATGGTAACCACTTCGGTGGTAATCATGGCCAAGATAATAGAAGTGGAAAATTCAAGAAGAGAAGATTTAACAATGATGAGAAGACGTAGACAGCAGCACCAACACCAGCAACAAATTCTAGGGGAGGAGAACGACCACCAGTTAGATGCTACAAATGTGGAGAGGAGGGATACATAAGTCCAAACTGTTCACCGCCTTCCAAGGTATGTTTTAGTTGTGTAAAAGACGGTCACATAGCTCGATTTTGTCCTGAAGCAAAATCAAGTCAAGCTGGGACGATGGCACCAAAGGCGGATACGGAAAAAACAAAGTCGGTGGTTTCAGGAAGAGCATTTTTCGTGACTTCTCAAAAAGCGAGTAACCCGAACGAAGTTAGCACAGGTTAGTTAATTATAAATTGTTGCGAAGTCTATGCCTTATTAGATATCGGTTCTACCCATTCTTTTATTTCTCCTACTTGCGCTCAATGTTTGAACTTGACCCCTAAGAAATTAGACTTTGACTTATCTATTGAAACTTCATTATGAGAAACCTTCGTTACCTCCACTGTTTATAAATCTTGTTTGATTCAAATCGACACTTTCACGTTACCTGTCGATCTTATCTCTTTGAAAATACTTGCATTTGATGTGATTTTAGAAATCGATTAGTTAACTACTCATCATGCTTTTCATAAGGTTGTTAGCTTTCATATTCCTAACCAACCTGTTATGTGAATTCAAGCAACCAAACCCCTAAAGTTAATCACTGTCATATCAAGCCATAAGTAAAAAGTCCCAATCCTTTCGTTGTTGACTTCCTTGTGTGGAATGCACCAAAGCCATACTTTCTGTAGGGGAAGCCGTGAATAATGGTGGCAAGTTGATAGGTATCAATGTGACGTGTTATCCAAGTCTTGGGATGAGAGTCACAGTTTTGAATGATATTTCTATTGTTAATAAATTTCCTGACGTATTCCTAAAGACTTCCTAGCCTACCCCTAGAGCGTGAAATCGAATTTTGTATTGACCCCAGTACAAAACCCATTTCTAAAACCCCTAAATATTTCTTCAACCAAAACGAACGTATAATGCGTCAAAGACGTTGGCTCGAGCTGTTGAAGATTACAACCATACCATTCAATATCATCGTGGAAGAGCGAACGTGGTAGCTGATGCGTTGAGTAGAAGATCGTATGCATTTACGAGTGCGATGTTGTTAACACAAAAAACAATTTCATATAACTTAAAATGATGAAGATAGAGTTAAAGACTCTAAGGGCCCACGTGGTGATATCAAATATATGAGTAGAATCAACTTTAATCGATAAAGTTAAAGCCGCTCAAGCTATACACCCGAAGCTGATGAATGTGAAGAAGAAGGTTCAAGAAGGCGTTATCTCAACCCACGATTTTATAGGCCCATTTTTAATCCTCGATCGAGTAGGAACTATAGCCTATAGACTCGCCTTACCGCCAAGTATGTTGCGTGTTCATAACATTTTTCATGTATCGATGTTACGTAAATATGTGGATGACCCGAACACATTATTGAATTAGAACTAGACGAGATAGCCGAAGATTTAACGTATGAGGAGATACGTGTTAAAATCTTGGATAAGAAGGATCATATTCTACACTCAAAGGTTATACCTCAAGAGTTAGAATCTGAAATGAAGTCAAGGTATCCTCATCTCTTCAACAAACCAGGTACGTACATAAATTTCGAGGGCAAAATTTCATAAGGAGGGGAGATTGTAAGACCCCGAATTTTATGAAATGAAAGTATTCAATTTTCTTATAATTATTATTTTATTTAGTAAATGGTTAAATTGATAAAAGGTTAAAGTTATGGGTGATATTTGAAAATTTTGCAAAGAAAGCAAGTTGATATAAAATATTGGTTGTGTCGGGGAATATTCGTTTTAACAGGGAATATTCGTACGATGTCACAATCATTGGTGGACCCCACAATGGAAGTATTGTCGTAGTTAGAAAACGACAAAATTATCTTTTTATAAAAATAACGGCGAAAGTTGTACTGTTAAACTATTGAACTACCCGGTAGTAAAAAAATAAAGAATGTCTGTGGTCGCATAGTAGTAGCATACCAGTATTGATTATTGATGCTTACGTAAGAAGCCACTCAATTATACTCAATTATTGCTACAGTAATTGCTGCATCATATCTCTCATACTATTGATTCAATTATTATCACAGTATCATCTGTATAATATTTTATATTATTAAATCAATAATTGAGACGACAAAGTTATTCATATTATTATTTGAAATATTGACAATGTCTAGAAGTTCTGTCAAGGAAAGGTTTGGTCACCTAATTGTGGGCCAATAAGGAGAAATCCTTATCGAAAAGCCCCCTCTTTCCTGCGAACGACCTAGTTGTTAAATATTATGAGTTATAATATTAATGATGAATAATTTCATGTTGATTAAAGATGAAATTGATAGTTCCATTGTGTTGGGATTATTAGTGTTAGTGGAAATCGACATTTATTTCGATAATAATTGATGTCTGGAAGTTATACTGACCAATCGGGTAATTAATCGAATAAATTAGCAATTAATTGCTATTAATTCACTTGCTTATAACTATTTGTTCACATGAGTGTACTATTGATTCACATTCATGTACTATTAGGGGAGGTGGTGCAAAATTGATAATACTTGCATGACTAAATTAAAAATGGAGATATAGATGAAGGTACTATACTGTAATTATTTTTTTACATGTATAGAACTATTGAGTCACGTGATTGAACTATTGATTCACATGATGTACTATTAGGGGAGGTGGTGCAAGTTTGATAATACTTACAGGACTAAATTAAAAATGAAGGAAAATATGAAGGTATTATACTGTAATATTTTGAGCCCCAAAACGTGCAATTATCGAAACTATATTTTCCTATAAATAGAAGCTCATTCTTCCTTCATTCACACCAATTCACTAAGACTCACAAGAGCAATTATAGAGAGAGAAGCTATAGAGAGAGAAGCTATAGGGAGAAAGAAGAAGGGAAGTCTGTTACTTCACTATTCCAGTATCCAGTCTTCTTCTGAGGTAAGGGGTATTATTTATTTCATATTCTGAAGAGATATTACTTTTCGTATTTGTATGAATATTATTTTCGTTCAATATTCGTAAGGAATATTATCTTCATTCAAATTCGTAGGAATATTATCTTCGTTAAATATTCGTTGGAATATTATTTTCGTTCAACGGTTGTAAGGGATATTATTTTTGTTCAGTATTCATAAGGAATAATATTTCATCCATACTCTGTAGTATATGAGTAATATTATTTCATCTCATATTCCTGATCATACCCTCATTCTGTTAAAGTATTGCTTCTATACTCCATGAAATTAGTAGAATATCAATGATATTTGTGCTTCATCCAGTATCTTTTCATGAAAATATTATTCTGAGCTTTCTTGATAATTATTGATCTTTTCATGCCGAAATAATATTCATGAGTTACTATTTACAGGTTACTATTCACCCAATTACTATTTACTCGAATATTATTCACTCAGGTATTTTGGGCACTTTTCATGCCGGGGTACTATTCACGATATACTATTCCCGAAGTATTATTCATAGGGCACTATTCACGGGATACTATTCATCCAAAAAATATATTTCTTTTCTGTCCAAATTATTTTTGATACATGAATATCATTCTTGAATTTTACTCCACAAAGCAGTATCATGTTGATAATTTGGATATTTTTAAACTCTGGATAAATTTAAAGTCTTTAATATTTATCCTTGATTTTGTTTGATTAATGCTTATATCATTGTCATCATCCTCATGCTTATATTGTGATGAAAGTCATCTTTGGCTTATATGCATATATGGACTGTTGATTGGTATGATTATGACCAGGGATCATTCGGTATAATCATGACCCGTAATGTTACAAATGATGTGGTAAAAGTCCTCATTGGCCCGTAGTGCATTCTATGGACGCTTGATTTGGTATGATTATGACTGTGGATTATTCGATATAATCATGACTATTGGTGATTATATGAATATCCTGGCCCGTAGTGCAAGGATGATTCGATGATGTGGTTTATTTATTAAGTCGAGTCTCGCCGATAAATTTGATGAAAAACTGTTTAAATCATAGAAGATAGTAGATATCATGCTCTACTTGACTCTTCTAATGGATTGTTTGTTCCGCTGCAGTTGTTGATCTAAAACTTGTTGTCTATTATATTCTATTAGTTGTTATACAGTTGAAGGCTAAGGATAATTTATTCTGCATTATCTTAGTCATAATATTTCTTACTGGGCTAGTCGAGCTCACCCTTTTCTTTCATTGTTCTCTTTAGGAAATGAGAATATAGCTGGAACAAGCTGGGGAATGGAGTGATGGTCCAGGATAAGTGGCTTTAGTAGTCCTCACTATTCTTTAAAATAGTGTGATAATAATTGTAATGAGGACTTCATTGAGAGTGGATATTGTTTAGAAGGTAATATTCTTGTCTAAAAACTCAGCTATGTTTTGTCGTATTTTTACACGACAGTTGTATTAAAGAAGTTTGTATTTGATTTATGTACCACGTATTTGGTGACTCAGGATGGGTGATGTATACCTATTTTGGGGGCGTCACACTAGCCTTGAAGCCAAAGATTTCTTCTGAAGTGATGTTCGTCGATAAAGAAATGATGTCTTTGGATTTCCATCCTAGCAAAGGGTTAGGGAAAAAACATCAAGGGATTAAAAATCTAATCCAAATATCTAGCCAGACAGGAAAGGCTGGATTAGGCTATTGATCTCATCACAAGAACCCGCACAAACATCAGTTAGTTCAGGCATCCACCAATTTACTACCAGATCTCACGGATGCATGATTCGTGAAGCCAACAAGGAAAATCCTTGTGGTTGTATCAGGAATACTGATTCCTGAGGTTAATCCAGACAATGAAAATAAAATCAAGTTTTTTGTTAAGGAAAATAAGGAAAGGAATGAAAGGTTCCAGCAAGAAGTGCAAGATTGGTTGGGTAAAGATGCATTTTCTAACACATATTGAGGGTCTGAACGAGGATATCCCAGATGATGACTATTCAGATGATCAAATCTTGATCCCTCGCATAAATAGGGCCAAGGAGAACCGTTCAAAGAAAAGTACTAATCCTGATGTGAGTTCAGTCATGGTTATTATCAAAGAGGAGGAGGATGTCAACCACTCCTTCATCACAGCTGTCAACAAAGACCTCACCCTGGGCAACTGGAGCAGCACTCCTTGCATCTGTCGCAAAGGGTAAAATGGCAGGAAGTCTATCTTCCTTGAAGTGTAGATATTATATATTGCGTACTTTTGTTGTATATTTCTAGCAGTTACTTTTGTCATTAATGCTTTATATTATCAAGCAGTTTCATATAATAAGTGAAAGCATTTTGTTTTTAGGACTCCAAACTTGAATTTGTTTAACCTTGCTGATGAATTGCCAAGTCTCAACAGTGACTACGACTTTGATGCAGAACTGGTCTTTAACTTGATAGAGATTGATCAAGAGGAGATAGATGACTATGAGGTACCTGAGGAAATCAAAGAATGGGTCTAAGACAAACCCAAACCAAACCTCGATCAAACCACCACAATTAATATTGGAACCTCAGAAAATTCTAAAGAAATCCAAATAGGAAATGACCTTATACCAAACCAAATAACAAAATTGATTAAACTCTTAACTTAGTTCCAGGATGTGTTTGCATGGTCACATGACATGGTCGGCATGTCTACTGACATTATCATTTATTGACTGCCCGTTAAAGAGGGATTCAGGCCTGTCAAACAGAAACTCGAGAGACTGAAACCTTAATGGAGTTTGAAGGTCAAAGAAGAAGTTGTCAAGCAATTCAAAGTAGGCATTATCATTGTGTCAACTTATCCTGAATGGTTGTCCAATATAGTTCCCGTAGTTAAGCTCGACGGGAAGGTACGAGTATGCATAGATTACCGCAATTTGAACAAGGCAAGTCTCAAAGACGATTTCCCAGTACCTTTCATCCATATACTGATAGATAATAAGGCGTAATACGGTATGTACTCATTTGTTGATTGTTTCACCGGGTAATAGCAAATCATGGTTGCTGAAGAAGATAGAGAGAAAACAACCTTTATCACCCCCTAGGGAACCTTCTGCTATAGGCGATTGTCTTTCAGCCTTATCAATTCTGGTGCTACGTATCAACGAGCCATAATGGCCTTCTTTCATGACATGATGCATAAAGAGATAGAGGTTTATGTGGATGATATCATCGTCAAGTCCAAAAAGGAAGATGACCATGCCGACCATCTCAAAAAGATATTCAACCGGGTTTGCAAATACAAATTGAAGTTGAATCCAGCCAAGTGTGCCTTTGGTGTTAAATCCGACAAGTTATTGGGATTTCTGGTAAGCAACAGAGGCATTGAGTTGGATCCCGCTAAGATTAAAGCCATCACTGAGATGCCTGTACCCTAAACAGAAAAAGAGATACGGGGATTCCTTGGGAGAATCAATTTCATAAGTAGATTCATCTCTCAACTCACTGCAACTTTTAAGCCCATCATCAAGCTGTTGACGAAAAATTCCTCCGAAAAGTGGAATGAGGACGGTCAAAAGTCCTTCCTCGCCATCAAGAAGCAGTTAATTGAAGCCCCTTGTTTTGGTGCCTCCAAGAGACAAGAGTCCTCTGTTCATGTACATATCAGTCAATCCTAATGCTATGGGGTGTATGCTGAGACAGAAAGATGATAAAGGTAAAGAGAGAGCCATCTATTACCTCAATAAGAGATTCGGCATCCATGAGCAGTAGTATACGTTGGTTGAAAAAACTTGATGTGCTTTAGCGTGGGCAAACATGAGGTTACAACATTACCTTTTGTGATAACCCGAAAATTTATAAGATCTTGAATGATTAAAATAAAGGTTAAAGAATAAAACCTAGATGGGAATTAGAAGATTAATTAGAATTTTAAAGAGCCTATATGATTTGATTAGAATTTTTAAGCAATGTAAAGAAATTAAATGAGAATGATAGAAATTTTGAAAAGAAAGAAAGAGATTATGTATGTGGAAAATTTTATTTAGGAAATAAATTTCAAGTGAAGAAATGCTATAAGGATAAAGAAAATGTGTATATGTATAGGTACACATATAGTAATGCGCTATATATATATTTTAGCAAGAAAAATGATAATATAAATACCTTATGACTTATGTGGGACATGTGTTAGATTAAGTGTGACAACCCAAATTTTCAAAAATTATTAAAATAAGAATTTAATAAATGAAATTCTTATTATGAGATGTTTTGAGTTTGGATATTTGGATATTTGTATATATGTGTTATATGTTGTGAAATATATGATTTGGTGTGAATATAGAAGATATATATATATATATATATATATATATATATATATAGGCCGGATCCTGTCCGGGAGCTCGGACAGGTTTAAAATCCGGATCTTTTTTTTTTGCTTTTTTTTTTAAAACAACAAAAACAAAATTATGGAACTTGAATTTTTACATAATACAGTGTTTTGGGTGTGATTTGGATACATATAACAAAATATGTCTGTACAGATAATTTTTTATTATTTTTTTTAGTTGCTTTAAAAAAAAGCAAAAAAAAAAGGTCCGAATTTTGGTCAGGTCCGGGAGTCCGGACCTGATCCGGCCTGTATATATATATATATATACATTTTTGTTCGGCCTGGAGTTTACTTCGTGGCCTTTTATTTCTTTCTTTACATTTAGTCCCGCCTGAAGTTTACTTTGTGGCGGTTGATCGCTTTTACTGCTTTATTTATATTTTATCCCGTTTGGAGTTTACTTCGTGGTGGTTGATCGTCTATATATATATATATTTACAGCTTTTATATATTTACATTTCAAATCCCCCATGGAGTTGATTCATGTTGGTTGATCGTTCGTATATATATATTTACAGCTTTTATATATAATTAATGCTTACATCTTTCATACAAACTGCTGCATCATGTGAGCCTAGGAATCATGTGATCACAAATTTAGTCTCCTGAATCTAGATTCGGTTCCCGTGATGGACATTTTCGGCTGTAATCAGCTTGGACATTATTCATGGTGTTTGAATTTCCTTAGATGACTCTCATGCCCACAAGGAGTTCGGCACTGCTATATACCTTATTTTCCCGAAGATGCCTCACATCTCGAAAATAAAAGCAATCAAGCAGAACGTATAATAAAATGGAAGTATCAAAGGCCTCAATTACTATTGAGCATAAGGGTTTGAAAAATCTCTTTTACAAAACATCACTGCTATATCTTGTTAAAACTGAACTTTTATACAAAATTTAAACCCTTTGTATATAGGTGCAAATGGGGCATAGCACTACTTCCAGATAATTGCACATTGACCCACATACACACACACATATTCATATAACAGTTTAATTGAAAAGTGGTGGTGATGTCGGGGGGTGCTTAACACCTTCCCTCCGCATAATCAATCCCCCGGACCCTAACAAATCTCAGTTTCACAGACCCGTTAAGCAGTGTCACATCACTGGGTCAATGTGCAAACCTTTTCTCTATTGAGTTGGTGCAACCATTTAAAAATACCAACTGGCGACTCTTACAGTTCAATGGTCGACATATACATGTTGGACCTTTTCACAACTTGTTTTTTCAAACAAATATCACCTAACATGAGAACACCAAAAGACAAGAACAGAAAAGGGACAATAAAAATCCTGACATCGACAGGTGGCAACTCCGTTGGGGACATCCAGTAAGAGGGCTTAAGCCGCTACTATAAACTTTTCAAAACTGTTATATGCTTGTGTGTGGATGTTGCATTTACTTTTGAATGAATGTGTACGAATTCATTTACTTACTGCACTTAGTGTTTCGCACTATATCTACTTGTGATATTAAAGTGCTTCTCACATGTCATCATTTCCATAACGGTGAGACACATTGTATGTGAATATATGTTATGTGGTTCCTCCACCAGGAGGCTATCCTGTCGGTGTTTGATTACTGGACTCGTAGGGAGACTAATTCCAACGAGGCTCAGGAAAGGCACCACCCAGATTCGCTCCAGTTGAAAGACCGGATTAACTTTTCGTCGAGTAAATTGCGATGATCTGGGAACCTTCATGCCAAAAAACCACAAGAGTAACCTAAGATAGGTCAGCCTCTGATAAACCAAACGCGGAGGGAAGTCTCTTCACACTTTCCCACTTCCATTACTTGTAAATTCAATTACTTGTAATTACATTCCATGTCAATCTCTATGTAATGGAAAATATGAAGGAATATGTGTACATGCATTCCCTTTTATATCAAAATCTGGCGTGCTATCTTACAAATAGCTAACATCCATTTTGCAAGATAATACTCCTAAAACGGATACATCATATAGCATGCTACATTTATACATTCCCTAAGACTAAACTACATAAGTTTTTTGTAGGGAAACAATTGGGCCTGTTACCCATTCAAAGTCCAAAAAGGCAACAAGCCTACAGCCAATTATATCTTCATCTGACCAGTCTAATCCTACTCCTATCTCTCGTGGGGAGTTTGACGGATTAAGCAAACAAATTATAGATTTGGCTATTCTGCTTAAAGAACTACACCAGTCTACTCAGGGTCCACGAATACCCATACGTACAGAATCCTCTGCACAGGGAAGAACCCAGGGTCCGGACAAAGAAGTTCCCATACCTAAGTCTCAGTTGGATAAAACCAACAAAACCTCTGAAATCACCTATCTCAAAGAAGATCCAAACACCGGTGATATCAGGAAGAAAGTCCTTCAAATGGAAGAGACCAATAGGTCTATCGAAGGGATTGGAGCACACGGGAGTGTTTCATATGCTGACCTTTGTATATTCCCTTGTGTTCATTATCCAAAGAATATCAAGACACTTGAATTTGAAAAGTATGATGGGTTGGGAGATCCTTACACACATTTAAAGGTATTCATTGGAGAACTTAGATCTTATACCAAGGATGAGAAGCTCAGAATGCAGCTGTTCCAGAAAAGTCTGACTGGAGAAGCCCGATCGTGGTATACCAGATTAGACAACTCCAACATTCATAGTTGGAAAGTGTTAGCTCATGCTTTCCTCAGCCAGTACAATTTCTAGTCTCAGATGCAAGCCAATTAGTCTTTTAGAGAGTATGCTCAAAGGTGGAGGCACCTTGCTGCTCAAGTTATTCCCTCTATAACTGAGTCGGAAATGGTGATGACCTTCATAGACATACAAGAAGCTCCCTTCTATGAGTGAGTTTTAGCCGGCATTGGCAAACCATTTTCTGAAATGATCAAACACAGAGAAATGGCTGAGATGGGATTAAAGTCAGGGAAGATTCAAGACCTAGCCGCTTTGAAAGCTATTGCTGAACACATCCAGTCTGGAAGTTATGGAAACAACCCCAGGAGGGTCCATAAAAAGAAAGAGGAGGATGTTTCCTTGATACTACAAGGCCAGAAAGGCAATTAGAACATCCCTATCCAAAGGAGAAACTACTCCCCTTTTCAAGCACAATCTTCAAACCCTCCATTGCCAAAGAGTGGAGAAATCTGACACACGGGACTCACTCAAGAATATTCTCAATATTCTGACTACTCAGAAGAAAATTACACATCTTCTTCCACCAGCCAACCCGAACGGGAAGGGTTTCAATGCTACCCGGAAGTGTGCCTATCATGCTAGAGCTCCATGACATGATACTCAGGATTGCTGGGCCTTTAAACATAACATCCAGGATTTAATTGATAATGATGAGATTGTGGTATCCAAACCCGACCAACCTCATGTGCAAGACAACCCTCTTCCTCAACACAAAGAAGAAGAGGTTAATATGATTAATTGGAGTAGTGGACAGAGTTCCAATTACGGTGTTGAATCCTACCAAACCAGCAAGGATGGTGCTGATAAATAGGATTATGCACAGTTCCAGTTTAGGATGGAACAAAAAATGAAGGCTCTGTGTGAGCAAGTTAATCAATTGGCAGAACTGGTGATCCATCAGCATCAAGTCACACGCCAATTAGTTAGCCAGGAGCATGCTAGTCTCCTTCCTCTGGTTATGAATACTCCATCATTAACTCCAAAAAGTGAAACACTGGAGGATAAAGTTGCAAAAAGAACAAGTGCCAAAGCCCGTCGAAATTTTGCCAATAAGAGGGAATTTACCTATCTGAGCCAACCAATGGAGGAGATATTTCAGATGATGATCAATGAAGGAAGAATCACAGCTCTGCTACCTCCAATCAATCCCCGTTCAAGACGGTTCAATTCTAATGGAGTATATCAGTATAACTCCCATTCTCGTGGACACAGCACTAAAGAATGTTAGGCACTCCACCATCTATTAAGAACTTAATTGACAACAGTGTCCTGCAGTTGACAGATAATGACACTGTGTTACTCGAGAGTGGGGACATATTTCCTACAAAACAGAAGGAAATCGTAGCAGTTATATCCGTTGAGGATGCGTTGGCTGCTAGACCACCCATAATACAAGAAATTTAACTCAAAGGTGTTAACAATCCTTTGAAAGTAGCTGAAATAAAGTCAATTCTCTTGCCATATAGACCACAGTATCCTGTTATCAGCCTGCAAAAAGTGCCATGGAATTATGGAGAGACTGAAGGATCCACATCCCACATAACTTCTACAGTGTTGAAGGAGAATCCATTATATCTTCCCCACTGGGTGATGAAGCCTACCATCATATCAAAGGGGAAAGTTCCCATGGAGAAGATTGAAGAGTTCCTCCGTACTATGGGCCATAATAAAGCCAAGGTGGTTTTAAGCTTGAGAGAAGCTCCACAACAAATTTCCATATTGGACTTGGTTTTCCTTTTCGAAGATCACAAGAAAGTCTTGCTAAAGGTTTTGGAAGAAGCCCATTTGCCGAAATTAGTGGATGTTGAAAAATTCCAGCATCTGGTTAATCACATTTTTAATAACAATGTGATATCTTCCACTGATGACGACATACCTCCCGAAGGGGCTGGTCATTGCAAACCGTTACACATAACGGTTCTATCCTCCGGATATATGGTGGGAGGAGTTTTGATAGATGGAGGGTTATCTTTAAACATCTGTCCTTATGCCACTTTGGAGAAGCTGAATATCAATCTCAAGAGGATCAAAAGCAGCCATACAGTTATCAAAGCTTTTGATGGATCCCGACGTAATGTTATCGGAGAGATTGAACTGCCTGTGGAGATTTGTCCACATACTTTCTGCGTATCCTTTCACGTGCTTAAAATAGCCACAGGATACAACCTGCTCTTGGGATGACCGTGGATTCACATGGCTGAAGCCGTCCCTTCTACCCTTTATCAGCAACTTAAATACATCATTAACAACAACCTAGTCACTGTTAATGCTGAGCCGGAATGTCCTGAACAAGGTGACATACCACTCATCAGCTTCAATGCAAAAGTTGAACCGGTTAGTTTTCATGCCCTTGAGGTGAGCAACACTCACTATCATCCTATTGGGGCGCCACCTCTAATACCGAAGATTTCTGCCGAGGTAATGTCGACAACTCAAGAGATGATGTCATTGGGTCATCAGCCTGGACATGGGTTGGGCACAAATCATCAGGGCATTAAGCACCCAATTCAAGTTCCCAGTCAAATCAGGACAGCTGGACTAGGCTATTATGCTAGTTCCAGTCATAGGAATCCTCATAAGCACAAACAGATTCCTTCAGTTTTAGCCACACGATGATTATCTCAACCTATAGATCCTGAGCCTGTACGGTCTCCGGTAAAGGTGCCTGCCCATATAATGGCTATGTTATTTCCCAAACCGATACCGGTCAAAGCAAAAGAGGTCTTGCTTCCAGATCCCAAAGTGGAAAAAAGGGAACGGAGACGTAAACAAGACATCGCCAAACGGTTGTCAAACATACGCATCATTGTCCATTACTGAGGGCATGAATAGAGACATCCCAGACGATGATTGTTCAGATATCATGGTCATCATTCGGGAGAAAGTGGAAGATGACAGCCCCTTCATCACTACTGTCCAACCGAACTTCACCCTTGGCAATTGGAGCAGTATTCCATGCATTTTCTGACAAGGGTAAAAATGGCAGAAAATCCCTCTACCCTATAGATAGCAATAACTGCTTACTTTTCTATACAGTATTAGCGGTTGTTTTGTCATTACATGCTAACACTTTGTATGATTGAACAGTTTCATATGTTAAGTGAAAGCATTTTTTGTTTGAGGACTCTAAATTTGGATGTGCCTAAACTTGCTGATGAAGTGCCTATTCTCCATAAGGACTGTAACTTTGATGTAAAGTTGGACTCAGACTTGATGGAAGTATAAGAGGACTATGAGATACCTCAGGAGATCAAAGAATGGGTTGAAGAAAAACCCAAACCAAATCTTAATTAAACCTCCTCTTTTAACCTCGGAACCTTAGAAAACCCTAAGCTAATCCAGATTGGTACTGACCTCACTCAAAACCAAAGGAATGACATGGTTACGCTATTAACCCAATTCTAGGATGTGTTTGCATGGTCTCATAAAGACATGGTGGGTTTGTCCACTAACATTGTCATTCATCACCTCCCCATCAAAGAGGGATTTAAGCAAGTCAGGTAAAAGCTCAGGCGATTAAAACCTGAGTGGAGTTTAAAAGTCAAAGAAGAAATTATGAAACAATTTCAAGATGGCATCATCATGGTGTCCACATACCCTAAATGGCTATCCAACATAGTCCCCGTGCCTAAACCAGGAGGAAAGGTGCGAGTTTGCGTAAATTACCAGGATTTGAATAAAGCTTGCCTTAAAGATAGCTTTCATGTGCCATTTATCCACATTCTCATTGACAATACTGCTCAATACAACATGTACTCCTTCGCTGATTATTTGGTGGGGTACCATCAAATCATGGTTGCTGAAGAGGATCGTGAGAAAATTGCATTCATCACGCCTTGGGAAACCTTTTGCTATAGACGGTTGTCATTCGGCCTCATCAATGTCGGAGCTACCTACCAGCAGCCAGGATGGCTCTTTTTCATGATTTAATGCATTAAGAGATAGAGATCTATGTGGATGACATTATTGTCAAGTCCCGAAGGGAAGAAGACCACATAGACCTTCTTAGAAATCTCTTCAATAGGTTGCGTAAGTACAACTTAAAGTTGAATCCAGCCAAGTGCGCCTTTGGCGTTAAATCAGACAAGTTACTAAGTTTTCTAGTCAGCCACAAAGGGTTTGAGCTGAATCCCACCAAAATCTAGGCCATCACGGAAATGCCCATTCCTCAGACAGAGAAGGAAATACGGGGATTTTTGGAAAGGATCAACTTCATTAGCTGATTCATATCCCAACTCATAGCAATATGTGAGCCTATCTTCAAGCTGTTAAGGAAGAACTCCTCCATGAAATGGATTGATGAGTGTCAGAAAGCCTTCCTTATAATCAAAGAACAGCTAGTTAAAGCTCCTATTTTGGTACCGCCAAGGGATAGTGTTCCCTTATTTATGTACCTGTCCATTAATGATAATGTCATAGGCTGCATGTTGGGACAGAAAGACGATAAAGGCCAAGAGTGAGCTATCTACTACCTTAGCAAAAGATTCAGCAGCAGTGAACACAAGTACACTCTGATTGAGAAGACTTTTTCACACAACCCATCTCATATCCCGTGTGGATCCTCTCAAGTATATGTTCAGTAAACCCATGTTAAATTGTCGACTGTCTAGATGGCAGTTGATACTACAATAATTTGACATCGTCTACGTGATGCAAAAGTCTGTCAAAGGTCAAGGAATTGCTGATTAACTAGCCGCCGCACCTTCAGTGGATTTCAAACCCTTGGAAACATACTTCCCCGATGAAGGGGTAGTGGCAGTTCAGCAACACCATCAGTACGATACACACCAGTCATGGAAGATGTATTTTGATGGAGCTATAAATATGGAAGGTTCTAGGGCTGGAGCAGTTCTAGTAGCCATTACGGGGGAGCAGTATCCCGTCGTCGTTAAATTGCAGTTTGTTAGCACCAACAACACAGATGAGTATGAAGGTTGTATCATGGGGCTAAAACTTGCCCAATCAATGGGCATCAGATGGTTAACTGTCTTTGGAGATTTTGAATTAGTAATCAGACAAACCACGGGGATCTATCACACCAAAGGACTACATTTGCTGCCTTACCATCGGTAGGTTATCCAGATGGCTTCAAAGTTTGAAAAAATAAACTTCCTGCACATTCCTCGGAATACGAATGACTTTGCGGATGCGCTAGCAACTTTGGCCTCCTTAATCAACATACCTGACAAGGAAAACATATCAAGCATCACATTTTCCCTACAAAAGGCTCCAGCCTATGGGAATTACATTGAAAAAGTATCGGATGAGCTACCTCTCATCCAGCACCCTTGGTATCAGCACATCAAGGAGTATCTACGAGATGGATCTACACCCGCTAAAGCGAGTTCTGCTAAGAAAAAGTGGATCCATCTAATGGCTATGAAATTTTACCTGAATAGAGATGCACTCTACAAACGAGATGCAGGACTAGGTCTCCTCAGATGTCTAGACAAGGACCAAGCTCAGAGGCTCATGGATAAAATCCATGGTGGAGTATGTGGCCCACACATGAGCGACCCTATACTTGTCAAAAAGATCCTCAGAATAGGGCATTACTGGCTCTTTCTCAAAGATGACTGTGATGATCACGTCAAGAGATGTTATCAATGCTAAATTCATGGGAATGCTATCCATGCCCCTCCAAGGGAGCTCCACAATATGAGTTTACCCTGTCCCTTCTCAATGTGGGGAATGGACGTGATCGGGCCCATCGAGCCCAAAGCTAGTAATGGGCATCGGTTTATCTTCACCATGATTGATTACTTCACCAAGTGGCTAGAAGCAGCCTCCTTACCCCAGGTTACCAAAGAAGTCATCATTGGTTTCATCAGAAACAATGTCATTTGTCGATATGGACAACCAGAGGTAATTGTTTCAGACAATGCTAAGAACCTCAACAATAAAATGATGGAGGAGTTATGCAGTCAATTTCACATCAAACACCTCAACTCTGTCATCTACCATCCAAAGATGAATAGTGTTGTTGAAGCGGCTAATAAGAACATCAAGAAGATCATGCAAAAGATGTCCGCCAATCACAAAGGATGGCCTGACCTCTTGCCTCTGACTCTATTAACCTACTGAACTTCAATGCGTATTTCTACTGGGGCAACCCCCTACTCATTAACCTATGGGATGGAAGCAGTGCTCCCTATAGAGGTGGAAATGGAATCCCTCAGAGTGTTGATAAACACTCAGCTGGATGAAGACAAATGGTTACAAGATAGGTATCACCAACTGTCTCTAATAAACGAAAGGCGAACTAGTGTTATCTTCCATGGTCAGTTCTACCAACAAAGGATCGTTAGATCCTACAACAAGAAAGTCCGGCTACGGTAGTTTAAACAACATGACTTAGTTTTGAAGAAGATCATTGACAACCAAGATCAATCTAAAGGAAAATTCACCCCAAACTGGGAAGGCTCATTTGTTGTCAAGGAGGTATTGACAGGAGGTGCTTTCAGATTACAGGAAATGGACGGCGATGAATTTCCACAGCTCACCAACTCGGACACTGTGAAACAGTACTATGTTTGAGGTTACCATCAAGCAAACATCTTGGTTTTGGATCACCAGTCACTTCAGGTTTTCTAACCCTTCACTACGTACAACCCTTATTCAAACCCATCTGCCCCATTAGGGACAAGCACACTTTTCAAACCAACAGCCACTACAAAAAAATGGGTCTTTAGCAACGATATTTCGGGCAACGACTTTATAAGTCGTTGCTAAAAGTATATGTTTAGCAACGAAATTTGTCCTTCGTTGCAGATTGTGTCAGGCTTTCACTTTTTGTAACGAAATTCATAAGTCTTTGCAAAATTTCATTGCTAATTCATTGGCGGGAAAAAATTTCGTTAGAAATTCATTGCAAAATTTTTGGCCACTTGATTTTTCGTCATCGTGGGCAACAAATGTTTTTTTGTTGCTAAAAATGGGGCTTTAGCAATGCTTTTTCAGGCAACGACTTTATAAGTCGTTGCTAAAAGTGTATGTTTAGCAACGAAACTTATCCTTCATTGCAGATTGTGTCAAGCTTTCACTTTTTGCAACGAAATTTTTAAGTAGTTGCAAAATTTGGAAATAAAATTCGTTGCAAAATTTTTAACCACTTGATTTCTCCTCATCGTAGGCAACGAAAGTTTTTTTGTTGCTATATTTCGTTGCCTAATATGGACCATATTCATTGGTAACAATTTTTATTTTCGTTGCATATTTTATACAACTTTTTGCAACGACTATTAACATATTGCCTTAAATTAAGATGATAATAATAATAATAATAATAATAATAATAATAATAATAATAATGTTTTTTTTTAGAATTGAACTCTTAACCTCCCCCACTCTTTAAACAAATGCTCAAACCAACTAAGCTACAAGTATTTTTACTTTAAAGTCATTATATACCTTACTATATCTTTTTTTAATATTTCTTGTTTTAAAATAAAGGGTGGAGCTGGTACTAATAAACTATATATACATATTTATTTTATTATATTATATATATATATATATACACACACACACACATACATATTCTTTTCAAAATTTCTTGTCAAACTAAATAAAATACTAAACAAATCTTAACATTAAACTAAATATATATAAAGTAACTATGAATATTTATATATATATATATATGTAAACAAATATTCATATAAATATTTATAAATTTATCTCTAAATATTCATATAAATATTTATATAAAATATTCATATCTAAATTTATAAATTTTAGATGACATATTTATAAATAAATATTTATTTAGTTTTTTATAAATTTGCTATTTATATTTGTTTATATAAATACTTATATGAATATTTGTTTATAAATATATATAAACAAATATTCATATAATTTTATCTCTAAATATTTCTATGAATATTTGTTTATAAATTTATAAATAAATATTCATATAAATTTCTCTAAATATTTATATCAATATTTGTTTTAAATTTTAAAATAAATTTATATGAATATTTGTTTATGAATATATATATATATATATATATATATATATATATATATTAAAATATTCATAGTTACGTTATATAAATATTCATAGTTACTTTATATAAATTTAGCTAGGTTTCAAACTTAACACCTATGGGTTATTAGGCCATTAAGCTACCACTGAGCCACTCTAATTTATTAGTTAGCTAAACTATCGCTAGAACTTGTAGCGGCAGACAATGTTGCACATGAGTAAATGAGGGGTAAATGAATAATTTGTTGTGTCGCTACAGCTTGTAGCGGCATGGGAAATCCATTTCAATCCATGTCATGCAATGTTGCGATCAACGGTATAAAATATGGTTGTTGGAATAGTACCCGTGGCAACCGATTGCCAAGATTGGGGGCCCATGTATATATATATATATATATATATATATATATATATATATATATAGTCGTGTATGTTTTATTTGTGCGCTGTCTTTCAAAACTGCGTCGTTTTGATATATTTGTTTTTGATTTCTGATTTGGGAGGAGAGAAGCTATTTTTTTAATAAATAAAAAAAATCATCCAAATCGACATAATTTTGGCAAACTGTGCACAAAGAAAATATACGCAGCTGTGTATGGCTATATTGCCCTATATATTAACTTACAAAACTATAATTATTAACTTGTTACAATTTTTTTACTTTAAAAACTTAATTACCATGTCGAGAGGTGGGAGAAATAGACAATATAATTTTGAAAAAAAGAATTAAATATTCAATATAAACTTTTGAATCTAATTATAGATTATAAATATTGAAAATTTTAAAGTGTATATACATAGGGGTCCAATTCATGGCAACCGGTTGTTAGGAGTACTATTCCAGCAACCATCATATCTATCGTTGATCAATATAATTAATGGCTAAGATTGAAAAAAATAAAAGTCTTGCCATTAAAATTGTAATGCACTGCAAGAAATTAGGGATGTAGCGAAGGAAATTTTATGAAGGAATTTATTCCTTCACATGATGAGTTTTCTAGCGAAGGAACAATGAAGGAACACTACAAAAAAAATGGGCCTTTAGCAACGATTTTTCGGGCAACGACTTTATAAGTCGTTGCTAAAAGTATATGTTTAGCAACGAAAGTTGTCCTTCGTTGCAGATTGTGTCAGGCTTTCACTTTTTACAACGAAATTCATAAGTTGTTGCAAAATTTCATTGCTAATTCATTGGCGGAAAAAAGGTTTGTTAGAAATTCGTTGCAAAATTTTCGGCCACTTGATTTCTCGTCATCGTGGGCAACGAAAGTTTTTTTGTTGCTAAAAATGGGGTTTTAGCAACGATTTTTCAAGAAACGACTTTATAAGTCGTTGCTAAAAGTGTATGTTTAGCAACGAAACTTGTCCTTCGTTGCAGATTGTGTCAAGCTTTCACTCTTGCAACGAAACTCATAAGTCGTTGCAAAATTTGGAAACAAAATTCGTTAGAAACTCATTGCAAAATTTCTAACCACTTGATTTCTCCTCATCGTAGGCAACGAAAATTTTTTTGTTACTATATTTCGTTGCCTAATATAGACCACATTCATTGGCATCAATTTTTATTTTCGTTGCATATTTTATACAACTTTTTGCAACAATTATTAAAATGTTGTCTTAAATTAAGATAATGCCAATAAGCATATTTTTGTATGACCATATTCGGTATTCGGAGAATTGTCAAAAAATATTCATATTTAATATTTAAAAATTATGTCCAAATGTGAAACATGTTAGAACATGTGACCTATCATTTGGAACTTTGGTCATTTGACCACTAGAGTAACACAAGTTATCTGTTAATATCTTGCAAGGATTAATATTTATACCAAAACATGAGATTTTCCCCATATATTCCTTTTTTCTCCTTCACTACATACCATTAATATAATCTCTTGAAGTTATATACCACAATAATAATAATAATAATAATAATAGTACTAATAACAATAACAATAACAATAACAACAACAACAACAACAATAATAATAATAATAATAATAATAATAAATAAATAAAAATAGTAACACTATAATTTCGCTTATATATGTCAAATACTTACAAAATTGTGATATTTATCTTACATTCTTTAATTTATTTATTTTCCTTGGAATGTAGTATACGTTATTCTTTTCAAATATCTTCTTCTTTTGCAACAAATAATTAATGGGCGATCGAACACTGTTTTGATTGAAATTGGTAATGAAATAATTAAATAACATATCGATGATCATACATAATCAATATATAGAAGATTATAACGTAAATTAATAGCCAAGTTAATTAATTAGTTTTTAATATTGGACATTTTAAAATAAGGAATAATTAATGCTATTGTTTCTAGAAAAATCTCTTGCTTTTTTATTTTGTTAAAAAAAGAAGAATTGATATAATAATTAGTGCTTGAGGAAAAAAGGGAAAAGAAGAAGTCAAACATGTCTTTCCATACTAACGATCTTATATATCACATAATAAAAGCGACAAATTAGTGTGTTATTATTATAAGATAATATATTTGTATTTCATGCATAAATATTTATATTAATATTTATTTATAAATATTTATATGAATATTTAGAGATAAATTTATATATATATATATATATATATATATATTAAAATACTCATAGTTACGTTATATAAATATTCATAGTTACTTTATATATATTTAGTTTAATGTGGAGATTTAAGATGGGTATATATATAGATGGTAATAGAATTTATCTAATACACAAAAAATATACCATTATATAAATATTCATAATTACTTTATATATATTTAGTTTAATGTGGAGATTTAAGATGGGTATATATATAGATGGTAATAGAATTTATCTAATACACAAAAATATACCATAAGAAGCAAAAATATCACAAATAAGTTTTGAACCTAAGACATATAGGTTATTGGGCCATTATGCTACCATTGAGCCATTCTAATTTATTAGTTAACTAAACTAACGCCATAACTTATAGTCTCTAATATTTTTAAATTTATTCTACTAATATATATATATATATATATATATATATATTATTTTCAAAATTTCTTGTTTAACTAAATAAAATACTAAACAAATCTCAACATTAAACTAAATATATATAAAATAACTATGAATAGTTTTATATATAAATATACATATAGGGTAAAGGTTCAAAAATACTCCTGATGTTTACACGGATGTCCCACTTCCACCTTAAATTAATTTTTTCCCAAAAGTACCCTTAACGTTTCAAAAAATAGGTCACCCGGGCCCCTACCGTTAACATAAAACAAACGTGATTAAAATGTGATGACGTGGCAGACTTAAATATAAAACATATTCTAAATAAAACAATATATATCATACAAATATTCAGGGGACATATATGAATATTTGTTTACATATATATATATATATATATATATAGGGTCTCCATCCACAGCAACCGGTTGCTATGGTCTTTGTCTGCAACAACCCTTTTTTTGAATGACAGAAGTGCGACATAATGTTTGCATAAAAAAAAAAAAAAAAATTCCAACCGTAAAGAGCCTCTTGAAACACAAAAAAAAAAAAAAAAAAAAAAAAATCCCAACAGTAAGAGCCTCTACAAGAAACAAAAAAAAAAAAAAAAAATGTCAATAGTAAGAGCCTCTTTACGACTACAAGAAAAAAAAAAATAAAAAAATCCATAGCAAATGTTTGTTTTTATAAAACAAATGTTTTTTATTTTTGTTATAAAATATAGCAAATGTTTGTTTATTTTATAAAAAATGTTTTTATTTTTGTTATAAAATATATTATAAAAACATTTGTTATAAAATATTTGTTTTATAAAACATTTTTTTTTATTTTCTAGTAGCATTTGTTATAAAATATTTGTTTTATAAAACATTTTTTTTTATTTTTAAGCCAAAAAACAAATATTTTATAACAAAAATAAAACATTTGTTATAAAATATTTGTTTTATAAAATATTTTTTTTTATTTTGGTTAGTAGAAAATAAAAAAATGTTTTATAAAAACAAATATTTTATAACAAATGTTTTATAAAACAAATATTTTATAACAAAAATAAAACATTTGTTATAAAATATTTGTTTTTATAAACATTTTTTTTTATTTTTAGTAGTAGAAAATAAAAAAAATTTTTTATAAAACAAATATTTTATAACAAATGTTTTTATTTTGTTATAAAATATATTATAAAACATTTGTTATTATAAAATATTTTATAATAAAATATTTGTTATTATAACAAATATTTGTTAGTGATTTTTTTTTGTGTAGTAAAATTTATTCTAGGTTTGTATTTTTTTTTTTTTTTTTTGTAGTTAGGAAGAGGCTCTTACTATTGTATATATATTTTTTTATTTTTTTTTATATGTTTTGCATGTCGCATGCAAATTGGTCGTCCAAAAAAGGGGTGTCAGACAAGACTACAAAGCAACCGGTCATTTGTGGATGGAATATATATATATATATATATATATATATATAGGCAAAAGGTTCAAAAATGCCCCACTGATGTTTATACGGATGTCCCACTTTCACCCTAAACTAATTACACACACACACACACACACACACACACACACACATATATATATATATATATATGTAAACAAATATTCATATAAATATTTATAAAAAATATTCATATCTAAAGTTTAGATGAAATATTTATAAATGATGATGGATTTTATGTGAATTTTAAAAAATATCAAATGATAACATTTTGCATATTTAAATTCTCATCTAATTGCTTATTTTTCTATACATGACTAGTGATATTATATAAATATTTATAAAAATAAAAATATGACATTTAATACTAAGGATATTACATAAAAATTATTGTAAAATAAATAAATTATTTAATATAAGTAAATATTTAACTTGAGATTACATAAAATAATAAGAACTTTTTATTCTTGAGGCGGAGGAGTAACTTAAATCATGAACATATTTTTAAGTCCAAAAATAAAACATAAAATGAAGAATAGTAATGGTATACCCCTAGCTATTCCTAGTTCTCCTTTTACTTTTTTCCCAAATATATTATAAAATTAAATTATAATACTATTAGTTATAAGAGAAAATATAAAAATAAATAAAAATTATTATGTTTTATGAACTCAAGCGAGAATAAAGTTATTTAAAATGACTTATAAGTCATTTCTAATAAGTTAGTTTGACCCATATTAATGTAATATCAATTTTGTCCCTATTTTATTTAAAAAAAATAAAAAAATAAATTTGTAAAAAAGAAGAGTAAGATGCAACGTCACTTTAATTGCGTTAGAATTTTTATTTTAATTTTTTTTATAGTTGAAGTCTTATATACTCCTTCATTTCCAACGTCGATGACGGAGAATAAACATAAAAAAATATTGATATTTGTAAACAAGTACAAGAGATAAAAGAAATTAAAAAAAAGAAGATTCCAACATCTTACTCTCCTTTTTTACAAATTTGCTTTATAAAAAAATTTAAAATAAGTTACAATGCCGGCTAGTTTGGCATTGGATCATATTTTTATTTTTTTTCAAATTTCTTTAAAAAAATAAAATCGTTTTAAAAAGTTAAGATAATTTTTTTTAAAATTCGTTTTTTTAAAAAATATTTTTTAAAGTGGCGTTGGTTGTCTTTCTGATTTTTAGCTAAAAAAAATATTAAAAAATTCAATGCGTCTTTCAATAATTTTTTTCAAATTAAATGTGAGAGACTTTATTCCCAACGACGGTCGTTGAAGTTTTTATCTTTTAAAAAATATTCATTTAAAAATAAAATCTTTTTAAAAAAAATTAAAACTTTTTTTTTTTTAAAAAAAGCCTTCCAAACTGGAAAGTTGCACACAGTCAGCAGTTAAGTTAAAATAATAATCTGAGTCATGACTACTTGTCTATTTACTATATTACTAGTGGCATTTAGCATTACTCAATTCGCTTCCTACTCTCAATTCCCAAATTCGGATCTCCAACTCTCGATCTCTCATCCCTCAAACCCGGTCTCGGAACTCTGGAACTCTCAAGTCTCGATCTCTCATCTACCGTCATGCCGACGATCATCGCCTTCTCTGACCCTTCATCTCGAACTTTCGATCTCTCAAGTCTCATCGTGTAAGAATTTGGTAGATAATATACTATATCGTTCAAAAGTTCTAACTTTTGTTGCATGAGTACATTCTGAATCTCTGAATTTGTTTACATTTTATGTTATAGTAACAAGGTTTGTGAACCTATTTACATATTATGTTATAGTAACAAGGTTTATCACAAGATATGATAATCTGACTCGGTGTTATTTTATTGTTTCGTGCTTTGATATGACTCTAATTCTTTGTCATTTGATTGTTACGGGCTCTTTGTCAGATTGCAGAGAGATTGATCTGATCTCGATCGACAAGTTATTCACATGTAGCTAGTATTATGTGGGTCTTTATAACTTTACATAATCGGATTACATGCAAAGAAAGAAGCAAGTTTCACTTGTGCAAAAGATCTAACGTGGCAAGGATTTTGGGATTTTAGGAAAAGATTTTGTTTCCTAAAATATTAGGCATATTCTATTGGCCTAATTTTTTAGGGATTTATTTTCGAGATACTTATCAAATTCTATTATAATTAGGATTTCTTTCCGGTTTAGATTTACATTCTAAATAAGGTTTCTATTGTTTTATAGAAATAGGAATTTCTTTTCCAAATTGATTTCTACTTAGAAATTAGGATTATGGTTTGTAATTCCTATTAGGATTAGAATAATTTGTTCCTATTGTTATTAGGATTTGGATTGTTTTGAGTAGTATAAATAGAGGTCTAAGTTAATGTAATCAAATACAATTATCATTATTCATTATTCAATATATTTGTGAGGTTATTCTCTACTTTTGGTTCTTTGAAGAATTCTAAGTATTTTTCTTAGTTATTTCTTTGAGATTGATTTGACTTATCATACAACAATTCATAGTTGTATGTGGCGTCTTCTACCGCATCAATCGTCGATTGTGCGAGATTACCGCTTCAATATAAGCGAGGGTCGAGGTGTCGTTGGTGTCCATTCAACCTTGAAATTCGAACGCGAGCAATTGTACCAAGATTACCGTCTACACATATAGGCGAGGGTTAAGGTGTTGCAAGCAATTCACCCAACAATTTGTCTTTAGAAAGCGATCGGGCGACGACCACCTCACGCAAGCGTCGTTAGTGGAGTCTATCATTTGGTATCAAAGCTAAGCCTTTCTAGCAAGTTACTTATCTTTAATTTTACGTCGAAATATATATTGTAAAAAAAACAAAAAAAGAAACAAAAAAAAAAAAAAGAAAAAAAAAAAAAAAAAGGAAAAGAAAAGAAAAAAATTCATATTCTATTGTGCTTAACCCAATTTGTAGCACACCATCAAATCATCAAATTCCAAACCAAGAGTTCATACTGGTTCCATCATCATCAATTAAAGCAGAGCTATAATTTACAAATCGGCGCATATAAAGAGAGTACAAGACAATCGATCGGTGATTTTGTGATATTCTAATAGTTACACCATCTATAATTTTGTTTCGTGATAAGTAATTTTGAATTGATTAGTAAAACCAAGAATTTTGCTAGGGAATTCAATAAGAACCTATTAGAGAGAATATTTGAGGTAAAAGGCAAGAGTGTAAGATTATTAGAGGGTAAAAGCCAAATTTGAAGCGATATACGAGTGATTCATCATTATTTGAAGCGAAACACGTAAGGGAGTGTGTGAGAAAAATTTTTATCTACTAACCTTTGTTTCTGACAAACATGTATAGCTACAATTATGAAAGTTCTTATGGGTCTCAAAGGAATACTTTCCAAGGCAATATTGATCTGAGGCATATCTCGAGATGGGAGAGAAAAATGGGCGAGAATTTGACTATCATGATTACTCGAGAGGAGGAAGGTCGACAGGCAATTCAAGAGTTCTCCGATCATACAATTATATGGTGGCAACTTATCAAACAAAAACATGGGGAAGCGTCAGATTCGAGACATGGGCGAGAATTAAAAAGCAAGCGATCTGGCGGTTTGCACCGATCTGACATAGCGGGGAGGAGGAGTATACATCTCAAAGACAATTAGAGCAACCTTCAAGGCGATTTCTGATGAACAATAATAGGAGGGTTCGCACACAAGTAAACAAGGAAGATTATTGGATGCGATTACAATATACTTCTAAGTATAAAAGAAACAAGATCAGCGGGGGAGGTGGAAGAAATTATAGAATATGCGATTCAAGGAGAGTTATTGGGTTCTAGTGTTCAAGATGAAATCCATGATCTAAAGCAAGATGGTGAACATCAGAAAGAAAGTAATCAAGAAGATGAGTTTGTAAAAGGAAATACATGTGGAAAAGATCGACAAAAAAGAAATTGTTCAAAAAGATTGATAATGTAAAAGAAAAAATTAAAAAGAGTGAGAATGAAAAGAAAAAAGAGATTGAGAAAAAGAGAATGAAAAGAGTGACCTTGATAAGCGAGAGAAAAACAAATGAGAGGGTGAGCATAAAGAAGAGAGAGAAGAAATATGTGACCATGAAAAGATAGTGAGTTGAAAAGTGAGTTATATTTTGAAAAGCCAATGACTGTACATTCGTACAAGACGGTGCTTTTGAATACTAACACTAATGATTCTTCTTTGTCTAGTTTTGTTTTGTCTCTTGTGCAGGTTGTTGATGAAAAACCCGTACTATCATTCCGCATCGATCGGTGATAGTATTCCCAGGAGACAGCGAAGTTACCAAAGGCGGGTTGGAGAGTTGGTGAAAGTGGGTATCGTGAGAGAAGACATGAGTTCATGTGTTGATTATGAGATCATAGTATCTAAGGAGGATGGGACAACGAGTTTGTTCGTCGATTTTGAATTGGTAAACAAGTATCGTTATTCTTTTCTTGTTTGGATAATATGCTTGATAAATTGCATAGTACTTGTGTTTTATCTACATGTGATAATGATCTGATGCCTAATCAATTTAGCACGAGAGATTGTGATAAATGGAAAATTGTTTTAGCATGTGAGTTATATAGGTGGTTAGTTATTTACATTAGATTAACTAATGCATCTAGTGTTTTCATGAGTTATTTAAAACATGTTTTGCATGCTTCTATTGGAAAATTTGTTGTTAGCTATTTTGATGGTAGAATCATTTTATCATAAACTATGGAGGATATTTGATTTATGTTGAGTTAGTTTATGATTATGATATATATTCTCGTTTTCGATGTGTTTACTTGCATGAAATTAATTCTAGGTTTTGTTATCCAAATATTGACTTAGGGTTTCATGCTAGTCAATCTTTACATGAATTGTCGTTAGTTAACAATGGTAGTAATCATGTTGTTTCGTTGGAGCAATCTTCATTGCATGATTTGTTATCATATGGTTCTGATTCAAGAAATGTTTATCATCAAGATGGTTTGAGAGATGAGTTATTTGCATGTGTAGTTAGTTCACTTGGATTAGCTAAGGCATTGCATACTTCCATGGAATTGTTGAATTATATTTTGCATTTTTTCATGGGAAAATTTGTTATTCTCTCTTTTGATGATATTAGATTTTTGTCAACATTTTGGGAAATTCTTTAGCATGTGTAGAGAGTTTGTTTGTGATCATCGTCGATATCTTTATTGAATTTTCAACTTATGATTGTGACCTTTTACTCCATTGATAACATTATTTGTTCTTTATTGTATTAATGTCGATGGAATGAGGGAGGTTGGTTGTGTTTTTGATTCGTGATAGGATCATATTCATCGAGGGAAGCATGGATCCTGTAGTTCATCCCGTTCAATGCATAAGACATCTACAGGGAAGTGTTTTGAATATTGTTTTAGTAGACTATGCATATGATTTTGGTTTATTTAATTTCTTTGTGATTAAACAAAAGGAACTTATTGATTTGTTACATTTTGTGTTTAATCCGAGAATTAAAGAGAGTTTCGCGTGAGAAATATGACAAATTTCAAGTATTGATATTTGATCCGGGTGCGTTAACGAATGTGTTTTCTGCGAAGGATTGAGATCATTATATTGAATTTTGATCCGAGGAATTAAATCATTTGGGAGAATCTACCACATGAAGAGTTTTGCGTGGCGATTTTTGATCCGAGGAGGATATAAGACTTTTCATATTCTTTCTTACTTTGCATTCATGATTATTTTAGTAGATAGTAGATTAGTTTATATATATAATTAGTGTTGCGGGATTAAGCTGGTCTACAAATTGTCAATTCGGGAGAGAAAGTCGGGCATTGTTATGTTCTTAGCGGGAGTTGGAGTTTTTTGTTGCTTATATATGTCATTTTTGCGAGTTGAGTTTTGGCATTATGATTGGTTTGATGCTACTAACTTAGTTTGTTTTTTATGTAGGAACAATTTTGTGGTTGAATCATTTTTGAGAAGGCGATGGGCGGTTGAGGACAAATCCTTTTGAAGAGGAGGAATGATACAATCGATCGACAAGTTATTCACATGTAGCTAGTATTATGTGGGTATTTATAACTTTACATAATCGATTACATGCAAAAGAAAAAAGCAAGTTTCACGCGGCAAAAGATCCTAACGTGGCAAGGATTTTGGGATTTTAGGAAAAAGATTTTGTTTCCTAAAATATTAGGCATATTCTATTGGCCTAATTTTTGGGATTTATTTTCCAGGATACTTATCAAATTCTATTATAATTAGGATTTCTTTCGGTTTAGATTTACATTCTAAATAAGGTTTCTATTGTTTTATAGAAATAGGAATTTCTTTTCCAAATTGATTTCTACTTAGAAATTAGGATTATGGTTTGTAATTCCTATTAGGATTAGAATAATTTGTTCTATTGTTATTAGGATTTGGATTGTTTTGAGTAGTATAAATAGAGGTCTAAGTTAATGTAATCAAATACAATTATCATTATTCATTATTCAATATATTTGTGAGGTTATTCTCTACTTTTGGTTCTTTGAAGAATTCTAAGTATTTTTCTTAGTTATTTCTTTGAGATTGATTTGACTTATCATACAACAATTCATAGTTGTATGTGGCGTCTCTCTACCGCATCAATCGTCGATTGACTGAGATTACCGCTTCAATATAAGCGAGGGTCAAGGTGTCGTTGGTGTCCATTCAACTTGAAATTCGAACGCGACAATTGTACCAAGATTACCGTCTACATATAGGCGAGGGGTTAAGGTGTTGCAAAGCAATTCACCCAACAAATTTGTCTTTTTAAAGCGATCGAGGCGACGACCACCTCTCGCATAAGCGTCTTAGTGGAGTCTATCAGAGATCTACCCATGTTAAACTCGTGTCATTCATCTTGATGTATGTTGTTAATATTTCAATATTTGGGTCCTGATGATCAATTGAATGTATTGGTGAAAGCTTTAATTGATATTAAGCTATGTTATGTTGGTTGATTTTTGTGTTTTTCCTGACAAAATTGAACCAGCCATTAAGATTGCTTTGTATTTTCAGCAACTTTAGTGAGCAAATAGACGAATTGATGTATTTTATTAGTCTTTGCTGAATAATTGTTTTATTTTCCCCAATGAGTGAAAATTGTTGAATCGGATATGTTGCCTATTTTAATTATTGTTGTATCAGTTTATGTTTTTAAATTCTGCATTGTGATAAACAATTAACAATTTCTTGGTTTTGCAGGTTTTGGAGGAATCTAGTGGATTTGTTATAACATTTATGTTGAACAGGCCTAAGCAACTGAATGCCCTTTCCTTTGAAATGGTATGATGGTGATTATTGGATGCATTACCTTGTCTTGAGTTTTCTATTCCACATAAGGGTATTCCCTATGAAAACTATCTAATGAATTTGTATATGAAACTATGCCCAACTCTTCAAGGGATTTCTTATGCAGCTTTTTATGCCCTTTTTTATTTATTTTGTTTTGCTTTTGTATATGTATAAAATTTTCAATGTGCTCTCTTTTATGTACTTGTGTCTCACCTTTAGTTGGACACTCTAGTTGATCTTGAAATATAAATTTTATTGGACACTCCGTAGATGTTTCAATGTCTTTGCATGCAGTCAATTTGCAATGCTTCTAACGTGATCCAAAATGGGAAAAATTTGAATTAGTGGCGCTAGATTATTGACATCACATTGCAGACATTAAAACTTTACATTTCTATGTTTCTGATAAGCTTGTTACTACTCTATGCATCTAGATCGTAAATCTTCATTCCCATACTTCTTATGTTATGCATCTATTCTACGTGTTTTATAGATTGATAAATTTGTTACGATCTTGTTTAGTGACCAATGAATCAAGTAGTGGGAACAATATACGTGGCTTTTCTAAAGCTGACTTCATTATTTGTTATTATACAGAAAAAAAAGAAAGAAACAGAAATAGGAAAGATCAAAAATATATCATAAGAATACATAAGTTAGATAAGAAGTCAAGAAAATGTTCATACTGGGAAATAGTCCAGAGGATAATGCTTACCAAGTAAATCTGGTAGAAGTAATGAAGCTGAAGCAAATTCTAGTATGCGGACTAGTGGATGCCTTGTAAGTTGACGCAAACCATCTCTTCTACGCATTTGGCCTTCTTTTTTATCTTCACACTCTATGCTCCATCACATGGGTTTCAGGATATTAAATTTTAAAAGGCAACATATTACACTAGAAACATGTTACATATCCATGCTACATTGTGTTTTACCTCAGGACCTACCCTTGAACAAATTTCAGGGTTTAGTTTGATTGCTAGTTATATAACAGGGTTGACAGCTGCTATATGTGAGTGATGGAACACACTAATTACGTTGTGCAAGGAATACGTGGCAGAGGCTAGGGAACATGAGTCCGGAGGTGGCTATAGAGCAGTATGCCAGCCTTCTTTCAGATAAGGATCCTGAATGAATGCAGGGCCATTTTGCTGTAAGTGTCCTGCTTTGCAATATAACAGAGTTGTTCTGATTCCTTCATCAACTCATGTCACATAGAATGTGGGTCATGCTATTTGCATATGTTTTTTCGGCAGGTTGATGGTAAACTAGATTCTTCAGAATTTACAAGTCCTTGTGTTCCAGAAACCAATACAAGCACATTTCTTGACAAACAAACAAATTCTATGGAAATGTAAGTCATGATTTTTCATTATAATGGTCATCTTTATCTAGTTTAAGCTGCAGTGCTTAATGTTGATTCTCATTAATTTCCTTTTTAGTGGGTTGTCTAAATATTCCACTTATTACCATTTCTTCTCCAGGAATCTTGAACTGAAGTTCGATAAAGATGGAAGTGATCTGACTGGCAGCTCAAACTTTTTAGACGCGGTATGATTTGCATAACTGATTTTATTGTGTTTTTCTGTTTATTTGTGTTTGTCAACTTATTTTTGACAGATGTTATTAATTTTTTTTGTGTGGTTAGTTTACCAATATTCATGCTATATTGTTGAACACAAATATACCATCACGTCCTAAAAGTTTGGAGGCAGCTACATGAATTCAGTTTTCCCAACAATTTATCCATATTGAAAGAGTGTATGCTGGCTGCTTGTTGACAAATCATTGCTCAAGTTAGAACGAGTCAAATTTTTTAACTGAAATACAATAAAGCAAAGGGTCCTGTGAGTGTTTTCCATACAAATTAGATCTTCTGCTCCCTATACCTTTACAGACTAGTTGATTTTCTTGAATTGATCTTTAAGATTGTGACTCTGCTTCCATGATTTTAACCCATATCATCACATAGAAGCTCGAGACAGTTTCAGGTTTGGTAGCAACTCAAATTTTTAGTAAGCAAAGTATTTTATGCCACTAGGAATAAATTATATGGAAATGGCATTTTCAATAGAAACAAAACAAAAAGAACTATAGCTAACAAATAGAACAGTTAGGCGTTTGGATCCAATTATAAGAGTTACATCTACTTTATTTTTATATCTTATTTGCTTTATATTTTTTTGTGTTGTGAAAGTTCAAATTTAGACGTGTCTAGTAATGCTTCGTAAATTATGTGCCTTGCAGCTCTCTTTTCAAGATGACAATCAAAATGGGACTGAGGGGTAACTGACCTTTATTTTGATGCATAACTTTGAATTTGGAGGTGTTTGGTTAGGCTTAATTTGGGGTTTCAGTTTGATCTCTTTGTTACTCAATTGTAGCACTATACTTCCAACTCCCCATTTATTTTCTTGTTCTTTTCCTATTCTGTCTCAAAATTTGGAAAATGTGCATACATAAAATTTTTTAATTATAAGTGGCCTAGGATTTTAGCCTATGTATGTTGTAAAAGGGCAAGCACCAGTGGAAGCATGATGTAGATGATTTTTATAGGAATGAATTGTTACTGGCCAACCAATATTGATTATGAAATTGATGCTTTTATACTGTGGTGCAGCATGTACCAGAAAACTAGTTTTTGTGATGGGTGATAATCGCAACAACGGCTATGATTCGCATGTATGGTATGTAGTCTCAATCTTCAGCTCATAAATGTTTTTCACAAGATATCATTTTTCAAGTATTTTTGCATGCGTTTTGAAGATAACCCATCCCCTTATTAAATTGAATGCAATGATGAAAAATATTTTTGGCAATGGAAAGTGGAATACTTGTTCTAACTTGTGCTATAACTAGGTTTGAGAGTGATTATGCATTGATGTGCCAACCATATTTATTGTTTAGTCACTCAAATTGAACAAGAAATTGGTGGTATTCTAAAGTATTATGAAATAGGAGCCAAGCCTTGACATTGTACCACGTAGCAACTCTATTGTCTTTGTGTATTGATTTTGGCACTAAGTGCCTCTAGTGACCTATTTGCTTCATTTTTCTGACTTGCTATTATTTTTAAATGTGCAAGGAAGACTGCTTCTATGATCTTCCTTACAATACTGGGTATCAAATTTTTGTGCTACGTTTACGAAAGACAAGGGACAAAATTATGAAGTGTACTTTCTATATATATGTAGATATATACTTTGATTGAAAAACTGTGGTAGCTTTAGTTAATTGTAAAGATAATGAATGATTATGTAGTGGGTGATTTTATTAAGTTAATAATATTTTAGTTTTTTATATTTTTGCCATTATTTGCTATGGGGACATTAAGCCAGTCAGGTACATAAAAAGAATGTCAAATTTTGATTTGGCAACAATATAATTCGTTACCAAAGCATTGAACAAGTTTTAATATAGCAACAATTTTTTATATATTTAGCAACAAATTTTTGTTGCTAATGGCATTAAAAATATAATATTTGGCAACGAAAAATTAACCTAATAACAACGGAGAGGATATTGTTGCTAATACTAAAATAAAAGACAACATTTTTTATCATTGCAAATCATATTAACTTTCGTTGCACATATAAAGAAACAACATATAATGTCGTTAATCGACGACTTTCGTTATTAAAAATAACCAGCAACAAATATTTTCGTTGCTGATTCAGCATAATGTCGTTGCCAAATAATATAATTAGCAACGAAAATCGTTGCTAAAAAGTTTACATTCCGCAACGAAAGCAAGCTTAGGCAACAATTTTCATAATTTACTGCAACGAAAAATGTCGTTGCAAAATGGTGTCAATTGCAACGAAAATGCATGGTCGTTGCAAAAAAAAGAGTTCATTTTGTTGCCAATCAGTAGGCTTTTACAATGAAATGGGGTTTTTAGCAACGACATTTTAATTATTCTGCAACAATACATTTTGTTGCTAAAGGATCGATGTCTCTGTACGAAAGTCAAATTTTGTTACAAAATGTATTACTTTTGACAATAAAAAAATACGTTCGTTGCGGAACAATTAGCAACGCTCATTCTTGTGACGAACGAAAAGACTTAACGAAAGAAAGTCGTTGCCAAAACCTTTTAGCAACGAAATTTGGCACCTTTAGCAACGAAAATTGGTTGTTGCTGAAGCCCCATTTTTTTTATAGTAGAAAAAAAATATAGCGACTATACTTATTAGCGAAAGAAACATCTTTCACAATTTATATTTTTTTTCTCACAAAATTGAGGTGATAGAAAGATTTGTGACTCCAATTTATGATAAAAATTTGCGAGGAAAAAATCTATTAATGAATGAACTATTAATCACTATATATTATTGTTCAGAAATGTTTTGCGAGATATAAAATTGGTCGTTGTTTTGTTCTAAATAATTTTTTTAGAATTAATTGTGGTGAATATATATAAATTGTACTATGAATACATTAAATTTTTTATAGTAGTAAATTTATTTTTAATAACACTTTTTAAAACGTACAATATCAACTATTTCTTTTAATAAACTATCTGAGTAAATAACTTTACACTACATTAAAATTTAAAATTTCATACATTGATCATGACAAAGAAAAATTAAAAAACAAGAAGATATATAGTGGCGCTCTTTAATTTGTGGAATATATAGAGCACTTGTACCAAAATAAGCTCATATGTTATATAGAAAGAGTTAATTTTGAGTTTTTTCTGTAATTTATAATATATACTACAATTTTAATTGTAATGTAATTAATATTTTAATAAAAATTTATTATTAATAATAACTTTTTAATAATTTACAGTATTAATTAAAATATTAAGTTACAATAATTTAAATTTTTAAATATTATAAATTGATAATAAATAAAATTATAATAATTATGATTTTTTTATGAATTAGATTATAAATGTTATGTTTTTGAAATAATAATTTTACATATAATGAATATTACTTGTAAAAGAGTTGTTTTTTTTAAAATGGTATCAACTGTTTGTTTTTTTTGGAGTATATCAGTATTCCCTGGAATAGAGTCGTGTACTGTTCAGTGTGTGCGTGCGCGCTCTGGAAAGTAAAGCAAGAGATCAATTGAATTTCAACTCTCTTCTCCTTAGCCAATATTAGATGTTTCAACCAGCTAGCTAGGTTTCTTCTCTATCAATTTGGGTTTTCCCTCTTCCTTAGTCATAGTTTAGGCGGGAGAAAGAAAAACTTAATGCCAAATTTTGCCACAATTAGCGAGATTGACAATTGATTGTGTGAATAATGTTTCATACGTCTAAAGAGATTATCATTAATCCTAAAAATTTTCATCCAACTTCATCTTCGCATCTTCAAATCTACTTTTTTTGTCTTAATCGCAGAAGCCCTAACTGCGAAGACCCAAAAACTCGTCAATTTGTTCGAAGGTATTTTTTCCAACAACTTTGTTCCTCCGTATTCCATTAGTTGCTAAAATGATTCATGTATCCAGACACATGTATGTATGTGTGTATTTGTTTGTTATAAGAGACGTTATTCTTATACTTTTTGATGTCTTATTTTGTCACTCTACATATACTCATAAATGGAAAATCTAATTTTCTGGCAATTTATTGATACCTATTATGTAGTTGTTCACAAACAATTTTGTTTTATCTGTTATTAGGCATGAAGTTGCCAATGTTTCTATGAATCATGTACCCTTGAGTTTTAGTATGGTAGTATTATGATTCATGTACCCTTGAGTTTTTGTATCTATCATTTTCTTCATTGATTAAACATAGTTACGTCTAATAATATAAATTATATTGAGACCCTTGAACAGATGCAAACACAAATTAAACTCTCTGTTTAATATATCAAATTAAATTGCTGAGGGGTAACTAAAAGAATATGGCACACTCTTCTTAACTATGTTATATATCTATATTTGTAGTCTCATAGTTATATACTTTTTATGTTGTCTTGCATTATCAATTATTTTGTTTTAGAAGTTACTAATTTCATGTTGCAGCAATAGACTATAAGGACCATCTGGTCATGGTCAAAAATCTTTTAATGGGCTTGTAGTGTTATCAATGATGATAACAAGATATGAATGTGGTGGTTATAAATTTGATATTAGACCCCCTCAAAAAAAATTAAAAAATTGTGTTTGAGCTATTCACATTCTGCAGGGTGTGGAAGAAGTAGAATGTCACAAAGCGTATGATTTAGCTGCTAAAGTTTACATGTCTACTTTTGACCGTACAAAGCCTCCTGGGGAAGTAAGTTCTTGATTATTCTCTAGTTATTTTTATTTTCAACTGGTGGTTGTACTCTATTGTTTTCTGACTTCTGAAGAGTTCTAGGCTGCACTAAGAGAAGCACATGAAGCAGCAGTCCAAAAATAAATGGCTGCATTTGTTGCAACTGCTGTAGGAGTAACTAGGTTCTACCAGGCAGAAACATGAAATGTGACTTAAACACTTCTTAAAAAAGGCATTTGAGGTAATCTTTGTTTTATTCAATTGATTGTATTGTAAAGATTCGTTTTAATTTTATTTTATGCGTAAATGAGCTTTTTAACTTTGTTCCTCCCACCCTACCTCCTGGGTAAAATAGCAAGATATGAATGTATGGAATTTTTTCCATGACATCTATGCTTGGTAATGAAATTTTTACCGCCATGGAAGGAAGTTAGGATGCAGACTGCAGAGGAGTAGTACGGTGGTAGCAAAAAGTGCATTGATTTAAATAAGAATTGTAACCTTGTGAGCCTTGGACCTGCTTAAATTGGAGGTGGAAGATTTTTTGTTGACTTGTGGGGTCCTATTTTGTTGAATTTTTGGAGTTTGGGACTACTTAAGTTTCTATGTGAGAGATCCTGAATTAGAGTAGAGCACTTGGGATTTTGCTAAATTTTGGGATTTAGTATCATGCAAATGATAGTCATTTTCCATCATCAAGTGGAGTGGTGGAACTGTTGGTTAAAGATGGGAAAGAAAGGTTGCGGAGAAAGAATGGAGAAAAAGAAGAAGAATGTTATAATAGTCCTTCCACACTTTAGTTAACAGAGTTATAATGGAATACATTTGTGAACTTGGCCTCAAACGTCAGAATGTTAGGTGGTTATGTGCAAGTTTTTATATTTTAGGTGGTTATAAGATGTTTCGTGTACACCTATGGTGTTTATATGAATTTTACTTGTGGCAGTATTAATCTGATATTGCTAATGATGCAGGATTACAAAAAGGATGCTTTCATAGAGGCATACTTACAATGTTCAAATGCCATACAGAGTATGAAAATGGAGCTTAAAACAGCTTTTAATGCTCCCCCCCTACAAAAGTAGATAATGTTCTTAAGGTATCACTTATTTTTAGATCTTCCTCTTTTGGATTTCAAGTGAAAAGTTGTTAATCATGTGCTTTTTTTTTTATTTAACTTAAGAATAAATCTTTATTGTCTCTTTATCTCGTACTGATTAATATTATAAATATATACACTGTGACGCCCCCAAAACAGGTATACAACACCCATCTTAAGTCGCCAAATACATGGTACAAAATATAAATAAAAACTTAATTATACAAATGTCGTGTAAAATACGACAAAACATAACTAAGAGTTTAAACAGGAATATTGTCTTCTAGATAATATCTACTTTCAAATAGAGTCCTCATTACATTTATTATCATACTATTTTACAGAATAGTGAGGACTACTAATACACCATCTCGGACCATCACTCCGTTCCCCGATTAGTCCCAGCTACGTTCTTATTTCCTGAAGAGAACAGTGAAAGAAAGGGTGAGCTCAACTAGCCCAGTAAGAAATATTATGACTAAGATAATGCAAAATAAATTATCATTAGTCTTCAACAATGTTAAACTGATAAAATATAAAAGACATCAAGTTTAACTGCAGCGGAACAAGCAATCCATTAGAAAAGTCAAGTAGAGCATTATATCTACTATCTTCTATAATTTAAAATGTTTTTATCAATTTTTATCGCTGAGACTCGGCTTAATAAATAAACCACATCATCGAATCATCCCTGCACTATGGGCCAAGGATATTCATTAAATCATCAATGGTCATGACTATACCGAATAATCCCTGGTACTAATCATACCAAGTCCATCTCTGCACGTAAGCCAAAGATATACAATAATAAAACCAATAATCAACAATCCATCTTTGTACATAAGCCAAAGATATACAATTCAATAATCAACGGTCCATCTTCGCACGTAAGCCAAAGATAACTTTCATCACCATATAAGCATGCGGATGATGATAATGATATAAGCATTAATCAAACTAAAACAAGGATAAATATTAAAGACTTTAAATTTATCCAAATATTATCATTCACTTAATAAACTCATAATCTAATATTATTAATATTATAACAATATTTTAATCACCTCTAAACTTATAAACAATTTATTTCAATTGTTTACACTTTACCAAATAATGCATTTAATCATTTAAAGGATGCCATAATCATAAGATTTCATCACCAATAATCAAATCCCTCATCAAAAATCTGCATATACCTTATATAGGATTTTCAAGCCATAAAATCCTATTTTTCAACTTTGTTACTTCACATAACATATTTAACTCATATATTCGGTAACTAAACTATTTTCATGAAAATACCAAATCGGTTCAAAAAATATTTATTTTACGGTATTTAGCGTAATATAGTCCCATAATGAACATATATTTTTCTCGGAATTTTTAAAATTCATTTACTATTTTTCAAAAATTAATTTCTAATTAATTCCTTAAGAAATTAGCTACCTCAAGTTTAACTCCAGAAATTCCCAAATCTTGGCAGGATCTTACACATGTTAACGTGAGCTTCCAGTTTAAATTTCATGGTTATCAGAGTTATAGAACTCCAGTTATGACGTTTTTCGTTGGAAAAACCTAAATATTGAAATGGTCATAACTTGCTCATTTTAAGTCGGAATGAGCTCATTTTTGGACAGGAGGTACCTTATACCGTATACTTTCATGTACCAAAAGGCCAGAATTTTTCTCACAAATTAAGTGGCTGAAACAACCCTTACAAAATTATGGGCAGTAGTTTTTTGCTATTTTTCAGCTTTTGACTCTTTTGCTAAAAATAGTCCACACGAAAATCTATAACACCTTTTCTAGTGATTCCACTTGGATAAGTTAATAAACTCATAGATCTAACTCTAGGACTTAACCACACTCAAAAATTTGAAATATAATAGGAGATATGGTCAATTGAATTTTATGTTCTATTTTCACCAAAATCTGGTTTTCAACTCTTTGTGATTTCTAAGAAACTTTCATGTTTTCTCATAATAACCAACATAACTCATCATAACACTTACTAATACTTCATATACCCATGATTTTCATCTGTCCAATGCTTTTATTACGACTCTCATCATAATCAATGTAAACAAATCATTTCAACAATTTAATAAGGAATGAATATAAATGATCATTCACCATGCATGTGGTAATCCACATAGGCAGGTTATTCCAACAGAATACTAAAGAATGGAATAACAGAAGGATTCACCATGCGTATGCGATAGATTGCTGCAGACGACAGGTTATTCCCAACTGAATAATAAATAATGGAACCAGGTCCGGCGTAAACTCACAGACAGGATATTCCGACAGAATAATAAAGAATTGAATAACAACATAAATCACCATGCATGCGATAGACCACACAGACAAGTTATTCCAACAGAATAATAAATAATGGAACCGAATTAAAGCGTAAATGCATGTAGGCATGATATTCGATGGAATAATAAAGAATAGAATAATAACAGAAATCACCATGCATGCGATAGACCGCACAGATAGGTTATTCCAACAGAATAATAAATAATGGAACCAGGTCCTGCATAAACGCACAGACATGATATTTCGACAGAATAATAAAGAATGAAATAATAGAAGAATTTCACCATGTATATAAAGATTAGCATAAACAAAGTTATTCCAGCGAGAATAACAAAGAATGGAATAATAGAAGAATTTCACCATGTATGCGGTGCCAGCAAAAGCAGTTATTCAACATAATAATAAAGAATGGAATAACAACTCTTATGAGTATTGAAAGAAATAATTCTCTTCATGACTACGAAAGAATAATACACCTTACCTCAAAAGAAGACTAGATACTGGAATAGTGACGTAGTAGGCTTCTCTTCTTCTTTCTCTCTATAGATTTTCTTTCTATAATAATGGCTCTAAAGCTTTAGTGAATTGATGAGAAATGAAGGAAGAATGAGCTTCTATTTATAGAAAAATATAGTTTCGATAATTGCACGTTTTGGGGCTCGAAAAATTACAGTACAATACCTCCAACTTTTCTTTTATTTTTAATTTAGTCCTGCAAGTATTATCAAACTTGCACCACCTCTCCTAATAGTAAATCATGTGAATCAATAGTTATAATCATGTGAAAATACGAAATACATTATAGTACCTCCATCTATACCTCCCTTTTTAACTTAGTCATGCAAGTATTATTAATCTTGCACCAACTCCCCTAATAGTAAGTGAATGTGACTCAATAGTAACTCGTGAATAGTAACTCATGAATAGTAACTCGTGAATAGTAACTCATGAATAGTACTCCGACACGAAAAGTGTGACGACCCCAAAATAGGTCCATTCCATCCAACCCATTCTGAGTCGCCAAATACATGGTACAGAAATAACTACAACTTTATTATCACAACAATAAAACTGTGAGTTTAAATATAAATATTATCTTCTAGACAATATTTATACTCAAATAAATCCTCATCACATTTATTGATACATTATTTTACAATAATGATGAGGACTACTAAACAACTCTCTCTAGAACCTTCATTCCATACCCGACTAGTATTTGCTCGCTACATTCTCGCCTCCCGAGAAGAAAAATGGAACAACAAGGAAAAGGGTGAGCTCAACTAGCCCGGTAAAGAATGTTATGACTAAGATAATATA
Organism: Panax quinquefolius; assembly: GCA_020205615.1. Classification (NCBI taxonomy): domain Eukaryota; kingdom Viridiplantae; phylum Streptophyta; class Magnoliopsida; order Apiales; family Araliaceae; genus Panax; species Panax quinquefolius. The sequence goes on along the minus strand of CM035154.1, from coordinate 123,752,183 downwards.
CAACAAATTATCGTTAGTCTCCAATGAGGAAAAATCGATAGAATCTGATAGACAACAAGTTTCGGATCAATATTCGCAATGAAATAATAATTCATAGAAGAGTTACGTAGAGAATGAAATCTACTATAATCTATGAATTTAACGAGTCCATCATCAATATTTTATCCCTGTAACATCAATCGATATTCATCTCAAATCAAATATTCATCTTTGCACTACTGTGCCAAAGATATTCATCGATCGATCATGTTCATCTCAACACTGTTCATCTTTGCACTAAAGGCCAAAGATATTTATCGATCGGTCGTATGTTCATTTAAACACTGTTCATCTTTGCAGCTGCAGCCAAAGATATTCATCGATCGGTCGTATTCATTTAAACACTGTTCATCTTTACCGCAGCCAAAGATATTCATCGATCGGTCGTATTCATTTAAAACACTTTCATCTTTTTCATGGCCAAAGATATTCTTCAGAAATCATTCATCTTTGCACTACTGAAGCCAAAGATATTCAATAATATCATCATTTAAGGCGAGGATGATGAAAATATTTTAAAGAACGAATCCGATTGAAACAAAATGACAAATATTATGGATTCAGTACTTTAAACAATCCGAAAGTTCAAAAATACTTCATAAATAATCATAGTGAAGTAAAATTCAAGAATGATCAAAACATGGATACAATCAAAGCTAGTATCCGAATAGATATTTTGAGCGAAAAGAAAAATTTTCATTTTTTGATTGAATAGTCAGATGATTCGTGAATAGTCAGAGTATCGTGAATAGTCTGAGTATCGTGAATAGTAATTCGACACCAAAGATAGAAATTCCACAAAATAACATTTTTCACGCAATGAATAGTACTCGTGAATAGTAACTCGTGAATAGTAACTCATGAATAGTAACTCGTGAATAAGTAACTCATGAATAGTAACCCGAGCATGAAAAAGTTCCAAATTTGATAAAAAGTTCCAAACCAATATTTCAAAGATAATGATATTGAAGAAATAATATCATCTCGAGAAGAAAATAACATCCCTTACCTCAAAGAATCGATTACTTGGAAGGAAAGGTCGGAAGTGATCTTTGAATGAAACTCAGATCTTTGAACAACAACTCTCAAAGTATCTAAATACTCACAAAATACGCTCAATAATATAAAGAGAAAAAGAGAAAACTTTGTTTACGGTGTGATTTTCAATTCTAACTTAGCCTCTATTTATAGGAAAATGTTAGCCCAAGCGAGACTTGATTTTCGCTACCGATGGCTTTTTACGCTACTATTGCCATCCACCACATTTGAAATAAAATTCAAAGACATTTCTTCACCAACCACAAGTGGGGCCCACTCAATTCTAGAATTTTCCACCAAAATCAATTATAAACCTAATTTAGAATCAATCACCTCTTAAAATTCATAACAAATCATTCGTTTCTTTTTAACGGTTCAAAATTTGTGGACATATACTCAACTTATGTATGTATAACATATCCAAAAATTACAACGATCCAAGCGGTCGGATTAAATATTATAACTCACACAATAAAGCTATAATAACACCGATTTGATCTTTTAATACCTCAATCCGACAAAATACAAATAAAACATCTCAAAGATTAATTCCTTCATTAATAACCACATAAATAAATCCATCATTTATATCCACATAAAATAAATATTTCTTTATCATATGAATCGATAATTAATTATTCACAAATAATATTACTGAGAATCACAATTGATTACAACCAGTAGTTCCAGAGAAGAGGGGCTTTCAATAAGGATCTCTCCTTCTTGGCCGCAATGATTAGGTGACCAAACTCTCCTTGATGCAGAACTTTCTAGACATTGCCAATAATGTTATCTAATAATATTATTCAAATAATATGAATTATTGATCCGATAATGGGAAATATTGTGCGTTGACAATTATTGAACAACAATAATATAAAATATCAACGCAACAATTATTGAATCGATAAAATATTGAAGCGGTAACTACTGTGAAAATTATTGAGTAGTGCCGTCTTACGTAAGGATCGATAATTCAACAAATCATGCAATCAGGTGTCTTCTTTGTGCAACCACGCGTATTCGTATTTTAACCAACCGGTATTCCAACGATCTTAATTGAATAACTACTGTAGTTATTTTAACTTGACTTATATTTGTCGTTTTCCTCATCCAATCGCTTTCCATTATGGGGCCCACACACATTCGCGGCCGTCATCACGAATATTCCCGACAAAGATCTGAATATTCCACGACCAAACGAATATTCCCTAACAAAATGAATATTTTATAACCACTTGCTTATTTTGAAATATTTGCGTATTTAAGCCTTAACTATCCACATTAATCAAATCAACCCTTACTATTTCAAGATAATAAATAAAGGAAATTCCTTTTTATTTAAAAAATTTCGGGGTCTTACAAAAAGTGCTCTGAATACCCGATTGAACAATATAATCTCCAGACATCAATTATTATCGAAATAAATGTTGATTTCTACAAACACAAATAATCCCAACACAATGGAACTATCAAATTCATCTTTAATCAACACGAACTTATTCATCATTAATATTATAACTCACAATATTTAACAACCGGTCGTTTCCGGAAAGAGGGGCTTTCGATAAGGATTTCTCCTATTGGTAGTATGATTAGGTGACCAAACCTCTTCTTGGCGTAACTTCTAGACATTTAATAATATGAATAACTTTGTCGTCTCAATTATTAATTTAATAATATATCATATTGTGTAGATGATATTGTGACAATAATCGAATCAATAATACGAGAGATATGATGCGTGAATTATTGAAGCAATAATTGAGTATAAGCGGGTGACTTATCACGTAAGCATCGATAATAATCAATGGTGTACTCTACTACGCAATAATGCGTATTCATTGTACTTTTACTACCAAGTAGTTCAACAGTTTTAACAAGTAAAACTTCGTAGTTATTTTTATTAAAATAATTACATTGCTTTATTATTACTACGACAATACTTCCGTTGTGTGTTCACCAATGATTGTGCCATCGTACGGATATTTCTGACAAAAAGAATATTCACCGACCAAATGAATATTTTATAACAACTTGCATACTTTACAAAATTTATAAATACTACCCACAACTATAACATTATAACAAATCCACACCATAATATTAAAAAAAAAAATTTCGAGAAATTTAAATCTTTATTCATAAAATCTGGGGTCTCACATACACAAATTATGTAAAGCGCCCATACTCAATTGTTGTAGTAAGCTATTAATAATTTCTCTGTATGTTCAAAAGAAATCTATGTACTCTTTCTCTCTCTCTCTCTCTCTCTCTCTATATATATATATATATATATATATATATTTATGCGTTTGTGTATTCTTTTTTATTATCATTGTTTTTATTTATCTCTAAGCCTCTTTTTTCTACCTTGTTTTGTATCACCACCCTTTGCAGTTGCCTCCAAGTCCTATCCCAACGATTTGAATGTCCTCTCTCCTATTTTCTCTCTATTTTCTGACTAACAGAAGCCACCATCAACGTCAAAGATGGCCACCACATCAACTACCAGAAGCCACTTCCTCCCCTTTCTTCGACCATATATGTACATCAATATGTTAATTATTTATAGAATATCTCTAGGACCACCACCATCATATATTGCCTCATCATATCAAACCATAACCATCAAAACTACATACTATAATTTCAAATATCTGTGGAAAATATTAATTTAACCCTTATACAAGTCTGAAAAGTAAAACTATTGATTTGAGACCACTACCATACATCAATGTTGATCTGCATATATTATTGTAGTTTCTTGGGACTAATTTGGTAGTATATATGAAAAGAAAGTCCGTATATTATTTAGAGAAAGAGATTAAAAGTCGGATTCTTTGTGGGCAAAATGGCATATTATCATAAAGCGTAACAGATATACTTTGATCTGTTTAATAAAATTTCCTCAATTTTCTTTGAGCTGGAGAACAAATAGTAAAAGGCATGAGGGTATATACATTACCATGATATAGTGTCAATTTCAGGTTTTATATTATGTTTTGACTTTGTTTTGGTTTTGACAAACTAAATTTTTTTTCCAAGTGCTATTCTCTTGCTTCTAAAGTATTATAAAATAGGAGCCAAGCCTTGACATTGTAGACTGTTTTACATGTGAATCTTTTGGTTATGCTATTTTTGGTGACCTGAATTTGTTAGAGAAATTGGCCATGAAGACAGATGCTTGATATATTTTCGTGGTGGAGTAGGTATGCTTGTTCATTTTTGTTTGTGATGGCTTTGCTACTGATGCTTCAATATAATTTTAGACAATTGTCTCTTGTAGCATGCAATATTCCAGTGCCTGACTGAAGATCACGTATTTATCACAGCAAAAGGATACTCTGATATTGTCACAAGGTAGCATAAAAGTTTAAACAGTTCAGGTGAACAATAAAGCTGGTATTGGTTTGTTTCTAGATCTTGTCCTGAAAGTCTATTATTTATTAATTTCTAATTAAGTTAATAGACCTATTCATGGATTATAAATAATATAATAGCAATCAATACGAATTCATGTGTAATTAAATGTATGATGTCTGTGATTTTAGCTAGCATCTTTGGGACATATACTGTATGGAAATTTGTCGTCTCAAGAAAAGTTTTTCCACATTGACTAATAGCCTCAACTTTTCTATAGTTGTTGTCCTTTCTATATAGAAATCTAAACATTGTTATTTAAGATTGTGTGATGGTATTTAAGATTGTGTGATGCTTGTGGTTGTTGAATGTGACTGAATTCTGATCACAGCCTCCGCCAAACAACGAGAATGTCTGACTAAACGAGGTCGAGGCACATCAAAAGCCCTCTTCTGCACACCTAAAGTGGTCCTACGGGAACTACTTGGCTGATCCGGATCCATACATATCTGGACACAAGCCTCCAAATTACCTCAGAAAGGGTGTGGTAAACTCTAACCTAGAGCTTTTTCAAAATGCATTTTATGACTATATGCATGCATTACTTTAACATACGCTTACAGTAGAGTTGAAAATGCATGACTACCCAATGCCTACATTTTGAATTTTTTTTCCCAGAGTCTCCTTTGTAAATAGGACTATATACATGCACATAGGCATGACTATGTGGCCATTTAGTAGCACACCTGCCCACAGTCATAAACATCATATATGCATTACACTATCAAAGACATAATCCGTAAGGGTAGCCTAATTACCAGGATTAATTTTCTTTACCACCTTTGCTCATTTGTCCTCAAATAGGATAAGAAATAGCAGAAAAAAGGTGCCAATTTTGACTGTGTTAAAAGTTAAATTTTTTTAGATCATTATGTTCAGCATGGTTAAATACTAACATTTACTGTGTTGAATATTTTTTATCAAGTCATATGAGCATACATATTCACTACTATGTGTTTAGAAGCATTTCATGTGATAACTCATTTTCCAACGAATAAAAACTGGAAAAGAAGACATGCATACGGTCCCAGGGCAGTGTAGAACACTTGTACGGTGATAGATTTTGCAGAAAGCCGCCCGACCTCAGTAGATCTGAAGAAAAGCTCTCCAATTTCCTGTGTGGCGCAATATGAAAATGACTTATGTAAAGCACTTAGTGCCTTAAAGCCACCCACGGCTGGCCGCAGGTGTACCTGCAGCTTCCCTGGGTGGGGTCAACCCCTCCTCGGTCCAATATGAGTTGCAAAGGAGGTCTCACAAGTTGAAAAAGTCAAATCAGGAAAAAAGATGCTACGCGATTAAGAGGAAAAGCCTGAAATCCTAGTTTTCAGAGACCAAACTGCGGGTTTACATATCGTTCACTAGTATTCACCCAGACACAAGGTTTACTATATCGATGATCACAACTATTGCAAACTACACTCGACAATACCTCACGAAGGTCCGATGCCATAAGTTCGAGGTTGTAACTCCATAACATTTCCCTTAATGGAAACTTCATATAAGTTCATCCATTGTTGCACACGTCAACGAAGGTCAAGCAGCCTTGACGAGATTCAGCCGCTGGCAAGTAAATCCAGCTAAGCATTGGAAACCATCTGATGATCTCATCCAAAGGTCAAGCAGCCTTGACATCATCCACAGTAAGGATCTCATCCATTGATGTACATTTCGGTGAGGGTCGGCGATCCCCGACAACACAGATCGTATTAGCGATAACTCGACACGAGCATTAGAAGGACCTGGCGGCACAAACCGAGAAGGACCATCCTCATCGGGGAGGATCGATGATGGAATATGTTATACAAGGTCTCCTCAGACAAAACACATCCCCACAGAGTCTCTCGTACATGAGAAATACATTGTCAATGGGAAATCTGCACCAAGGATTAAGGACTTTGGTGATAACCCCAATGTCAACATCCTAGAAGTTTTCGATCACACATCCAAGTAGTCCATCAAATTCATCAGTGATAACTCCAATCCCCATCAGAAGCCATGGGAACAGTCATCACATCCCATTGAAAAAACAATCCAACAAACCACATACATCATGCATATACATCATGCTGCAGTACATTGCATCATGATTATCTTGTCATATTTCAAGTGTCTAGTATTCTTTATCCTATCCATGCCATTACATTGCATGAATATGATAAAGAGGGGCATCTGTAGACACTCAAAATTTTGCATTCCTGTTACTAACATTGCAGGAGGGCAGAATTATCTTTCAAAGATAACCTTGGAGGACAAAGTAGCTCCAATTCCAGAGATAACCCCAGAATTATCAGTCTTACCATCTCGAAGACAACCCCGAGATACTTAGTTCAAGTCCTGGAGATAACCCCAGGAATTTCAATTTTAACCTCGGAGACAACCCCGAGGAATGTGGTTCCAGTTCTGGAGATAACCTCATAATCTTCTGTCTTCCATCTCGAAAACAACCCCGAGATACTCAGTCCGAGAGATAACCCCGGGAGTTTTAGTTTTAACCTCGGAGACAACCCCTAGGAGTGCAGTTGCAGTTCCGGAGATAACCCCGAAAAAGTTCATTTCAACCGTTGCAGTCAGCTTCAACCTCGGAGATAACCCCAAGGAACTCAGTTCCAACCCCAGAGATATCCCCGGGAGGTCAGGCACACCTCAGAGACAACCCTAAGGACATTCTGTATTCACAGTAGCCCAATCTCAGAGATAACCCTGAGCAACGACTGCTACATCAGTCCAAACCGGAGATAACCCCGGTGAGGGGCAAAATCATCATTTTACCACCTCGATTTCATATTGCGCCATCTCAACAACATTTCAACATACATTCTACACAGAAATGTCCTACAAGAACCAGAGCTCCAATCTCGAGTGAGTATTACACAAGATAGCACACCGGATAAAATTTGAAGCCTGAAGACCTGGGCATGGTCCCATCTTCCTGACTTCATACAACCTCTAATCCCATGTCATTTGTGTAACTCTCGACAACAACATTCCAAAAAAGGTCTTATACACCTCAATCGGATGTTCGGATTGAAGTTCTGAAAGTTCGAGCAGACGTCACGTTGCATGCGTACAGATACTTTAAGACGGCGGGACTCGCAGAGCCTGGGGCACCACGGGTAGCCGCAGGTGCACCTGCGGCTCCCCCTCTATAAATAGAGGGCTTGGGGTGGCCATTTTGTAAGAAGAAAAGGTGAGGAAGCCCTGTCTAATTTGCTCTATACACACTATAAATTGAGTGCTTTCTCATTTTAAACACTTGTGAGCTTATATTTTGCTATATTTTACCGGTGGGAACCGAGTGTTCATCCATTTAAAGCTATTAAAGTCTTCTTTGGTAGTCCACTGTAAGCCTTCTTACATTTCTTAAAACCTTTTCTCCATAATTTGCACACACAATTATTCACGTTGAGAGTCGTGTTGTGTGCGTATGCCCGGACTTCGGTCCGTGGCTTTTTATTTCTTTTGTATATATATATATTTGTACTAACATTATCGAGTTATGCCTCGATTGAGCCTGGACTCATGTCCAGAACGTTTATTTCTTTTGTATATATATATTTATATATAAAATATTGTCGAACTCTGTTCGATGAGTCTGGACTCACGTCTGGAGTGTTTATTGCTTATATATATATATTTACATTTATGTCCGGCCTGAAGTTTACTTCATGGCCTTTTATTGCTTTCTTTATATTTAGTCCCACCTGGTGTTTACTTCGTGGCGGTTGATCACTTTTACTGCTTTATTTACATTTCGTCCCGCCTGGAGTTTACTTCGTGGCGGTTGATCGTCTCTATATATATATTTTCAACTTTTATATATTTACATTTCAAATCCCCCATTGAGTTTCTTCATGGTGGTTGATCGTTTGTATATATATATTTATAGCTTTTATATATAATTGCTTACAGCTTTCATACAATTGCTACATCATGTGAGCCTAGGAATCATGTGCTCACAGATTCAGTTTCCTGAATTTAGATATGGTTCCCGTGATGGACATTTTTGGCTGTAATCAGCTTGTACATTATTCACGGTGTTTCAATTTCCTTAGATGGATCTTATGCCCACAAGGAGTTCGGCACTGCTATATACCTTATTTTCCTGAAGATGCCTCGTATCTCGAAAATAAAAGCAATCAAGTCGAACGTATAATAAAATGGAAGTATCAAAGGCCTCAATTACTATTGAACATAAGGGTTTGAAAAATCTCTTTTACAAAATATCCCTGCTATATCTTGTTAAAACTGAACTTTTATACAAAATTCAAACCCTTTGTATATAGGTGCAAACAAGGCATAGCACTACTTCCAGATAATTGCACATTGACCCACACACACACACACACACACACATTCATATAACAGTTTAATTGAAAAGTTGTGGTCACCGTGGTAACACGGATGTCGGGGGGTGCCTAACACCTTTCCTCCGCATAATCAAGCCCCTGGACCCTAATGAATCTCGGTTTCACAAACCCGTTAAGCAGTGTCACATCACTGAATAAATGTGCAAACCTTTTCTCAATTGAGTTGGTGCAACCATTTAAAAATACCAATTGGCAACTCTTACAGTCTAATCGTCGACATATACATGTCGGACCTTTTCACAACTTTTTTTCAAACAAATCTCACCTAGCATAATAACACCAAAAGATAATAACAGAAAAGGGACAATAAAAATCCCGACGTTGATAGCCTCCTCTCCCACAACTCAAACCTCTATTCTTGCGCCTCATTCAGACATTCCTTCTTCATTAAACAAAAAAAATTTCGATCTTGCTATTGCTCTCTCAAATCTGCAAGACCAAAATACAAGAGCCTCTCCTACGGACACTCAGAAAATTCTTGAGCTTCTTTCAGTTCTTCCCACCAAATTTGAGTTGTCTCACGCATCACAGAAAGTAACCACAAAAATTTAAGAAGATCTGGAAACTCACTCTCTGCTCATTCATCAACGGTTAACCAAAATATAAGAGCCTCTCCTACGGACACTCAGAAAATTCTTGAGCTTCTCTCAGTTCTTCCCACCAAATTTGAGTTGTCTCACGCATCACAGAAAGTAACCACAAAAATTTAAGAAGATCTGGAAACTCACTCTCTGCTCATTCATCAACGGTTAAACCACATGATCGATGCTACCAACACTCTTCCTAGCAACCTAAGTTCTGAGCTCACAAAGAAGCTCTGGGAGATCATAAAGGAAATGATCAACAACATAAATAAAAGGGATCAAATTCACTTCCAATCTACCCACAAGCATAAGGAAGCAGTTATCCTTCTTCAGCAGAATCAGGAGGCTCAAAACAAAATCCTTATGGAAAGCCTCTCTAGCCTACGATCTTCTATAACTGAATTCCAAGCGTATTTTATGAATTAGATGAAACAAACAAGTAATGTCTTGGCCATTCTGTAAAATCACACATCACAAACTGATTCTCTAGTTCAAGAAAATTGTGAAGACATTGCTCAGTCAAGGAATCCGCTCCACGAACTTGTTCAAGGCATGAATCGTCTGTCAGAAGACATTTGAACCCTGGATGCTGACATAAAGGTGGAGATTAAAACGAAAGGAGAGAAAGGCAAAGGAAAACAAATTGCTCAATCTTGAGAGTCCTCCTCAAGACAAATTTCACCATCGACTCAGAACCGAATGAACCAGATGATATGGCCAACCAATTCTCATGGCGCAACCGTTAAGGAGTCAAGGCCATCTCCTAGCACACAAGGAGTAACTACTACTGTCTTAACATGCCAATTAGAGATCCTACCTTTATGAACAGACATGATCATGGAGAAAGTTAAAGTGAGCTGGAAGATATTGCATGAAGAGATGAAGCCAGCAGGAGAAGGAGAGTTGCAGAGCATGAAAATCCTCCAAGGAGCAAAAGGCAGAGGAGATAGAGATAAGTTAAAATTTGTTTCTTATTGATGTAACTATGCTAAATTGTAATATCTGCTTCACAAACATCAATAAATTCATGCTTATTCTCTAGAGATTTTAGCTGCTCACTAAAACATTAAGTCATATTTACTTTCTAGCATCCTGCATTTAGAAATTGATATTTTGATGTAAATCTCCTTAGTTATGTCAACATTAAATAGGGGGAGATTGTTGAGAATTACATATTAAAATTTGATGTTGAAAGTAAATAAATATGTTTATGTGTAAAGTCCTTCAAAGAACATATGTACAGGTGTAAGACCCCGAATTTTATGAAATAAAAGTATTCAATTTTTCTTATAATTACTATTCAGTAAATGGTTAAATTGATAAAAGTTAAAGTTAAGGGTGATATATGATTTTTTTTCAAAATACACAAGTGGTTATAAAATATTCATTGTTGTCGGGGAATATTCGCTTAGTCGTGGAATATTCTTTCCGTCGGGGAATATTAAATACTGACAGTACTTGATCATTTGTGGGCCCCATAATGTAATAAGCGCCGGATGGAGAAAGCGACAAATTTGAGTTTTTATAAATAATTAGCGTAATCGTTCTGAATTAACCTTTGTTGGAATACGGTTGGTAAAGTAAAATGTCTACGCGTTGTTGTTGCACGTGATAGCACGGTATTATTGCAGATATTTTTTCAATTATTGATTCTTACATGAGAAGGCACTACTCAATAATTATTCTGATAATTCTTATTCAATATTTTATTTTATTGATTCAATAATTCTTTGCGTTGATATTTTATATTATTGTTGTTTGATAATTGTCACCGCACTGATATTTCCCATTATCGGATCAATAATTCATATTATTTGAATAATATTATTAGATAGCATTATTGGCAATGTCTAGAAAGTTACATCGAGGAGAGGTTTGGTCACCTAATTGCGGCGCCCGATGAAGGAGAAATTCTTATTGGAAGCCCCCTCTTTCCTGAGGAACCGCTGGTTGTCATTATTGTGATTACGTAATATTATTTGTGAATAATTAGTTATTGATTTATATGATAAGAAAATATTTATTTGATGTGGATATAAATGATGGATTTATTTATGTATTTATAAGTGAAGGAATTAATGATGAGGTGTTTTATTTATTTCGAAATGAAGAACAAAATATGGGATTTTCGGAAAAATTAGTTTATTACTTGATTTTGTAAAATCCATAACTCTTTTATGTATATTGAGTTAAGAGATGAGCCATATATCAAAAGAAAGCCCTAGAAGTAAGCTAAGCTGTAGAAATTTGAATCACCCAAAAATTCTTTGTAGATATTTCGTGGTGAAATTTTGAATGAAAGCTGGTCCAGAAAGACTAATAGTCAGAAAAATCAATGTTCTTCAACTATATTGCGTGAGTTATAAATTTTGATCCAAACCGTTGGATCGTTGTAATTTTGGATATGTTATACATATATAAGTTGAGTATATGTCCACAAATTTTGAGCGAATTAAAATGAACGTATGATTTGTTATGAATTTTAAGAGGTGGCGATTCGGAAATTAGGTTTTGGTGGAAAATTCTAGAATTGAGTGGGCCCCACTCTTGGTTGTTAGTGAAGATGGATTTTGATTTTTGGTGGGTGGAATAGTAGCGAGGTAAAGCCATCGGAGTTGCGAGTCGAAAGTGCTGCTTGCGCGGCTAACACTTTCCTATAAATAGAGGGCTAAGTTAGAATTGAAAATCACACGAAACAAAGTTTTTTCTCTTTTTCTCTCTAGATTATTGAGGGTAATTTGTGAGTATTTAGATACTTGGTGAGTTGATATTCATCGGTCTGCAAGTTTTCTTCAAATGATCGTCATATCAGATATCCCCGTCGAAATCTTTGCTCTTTTGAGGTAAGGGATAGTAAGGGATATTATTTTTTCGTAATGATATTATTTCTTGATATCATTATCTTTGAAATATTGGTTAGAACTTTTTATCAAATTTGGAACTTTTTTTCATGTCGGGGTACTATTCATGAGTTACTATTCACGAGTTACTATTCATGAGTTCTTATTCACGAGTTCTATTCACGAGTACAATTATGAAGCGTGAAGATGTTTTTGTGGAATTTCTATCTTTTTGAGTCGGGGTTACTATTCATGTATACAAGACTTTATTCATGTATATCGATAATTATTCATGTATATAATACTATTTACGTATATGACATTATTTACGATATATCACGATTATATATACGAATACTTGAGTCTTATTCACGAGTTCTTATTCATGAGTTACTATTCACGAGTTACTATTCATGAGTTACTATTCACGAGTTACTATTCATGAGTTACTATTTAAGTTACTATTCATGGGTTACTATTCATGAGTTACTATTCATGAAGTTACTATTCATGGATTACTATTCACGAGTTACTATTTATTGATAAAAATTGGTTTCTTTTTCTAACTAAATTATCGTTGATTTATGAATCTTACTCTTGAAATTAAAACCATGTTTTGATTATATTATTTTTATATAACATTCTTATAACCCTAATGATGATATTTCTCTTTGATTTGAGTGTAAAGATGGGTAGATTATTGGTATGATCGTGACCATAGGTTCTCTTTGGGCGATGGTGCAAAAGTTGAATCGTTGATGGTGGTATGATCATGACCATTGAATTTACAATTGAATATTTTTAGCTTAAGTGCAAAGGTGAATTGATCAACATGGTTATAATTATTGTTATATAACCACGAAATGATTATGTATTTATTTGAGATATGAATATCTTTGGCCCGTAGGCAAAGATGACTTGTTGATGAATATCTTTGCTTTGTAGTCAAAAGATGAATTATTGATGAATATCTTTGGCTCGTAATGCAAAGATGACTGTTGTTGAATATCTTTGCTTTGTAGTGCAAAGATGAATTATTGATGAATATCTTTGGCTCGTGTAATGCAAAGATGACTGTTGTTGAATATCTTTGCTTTGTAGTGCAAAGATGAATTATTGATGAATATTTTGGCTCGTAATGCAAAGATGATTGTTGTTGAATATCTTTGCTTTGTAATATCTTTGTTGATGAATATCTTTGGCCCGTGGTGCAAAGATGAATTTATTAGTATGATTATGAGCAGGAGGCGTGATTTGGTATAACCATGATATTTGATGTTTGAGGTAAAAAGCGGTGATGAAAATTATCTTCGTCCGGATGAGAAGAGAATTTAGAATCACAATTATGATTATGAGTTATTCATATGATTGTGGAAAGGCTGTTGATTGATGTTACTGAGGATAAAATATTGTTGGTGGACTTTTAACGTGGAGAAGACAATAGACTTTATAGTCTATTTGACTCTTTTAATGGATTGCTTTCGTTCATTTGCAACTATGGTTGAAAAGTTTTATCATCTACCATATGTTCTAAATCTACGATTCATTCTTGATGATGACTATTGATAATTTATTTATCTTTAGTCATAATATTCTTTCTTGAGCTAGTTGTGCTCACCCTTTTGTTTCACAATTCCTTTCGGGTAATAAAAGTGTATTTGGGTTGGAAAGGGATAACAAGGAATAGAGCGGTGGTCTATAGTTGTTGAGGTTCTCCTAAAGAGTATGAAAATAATTTTATTGAGGGCTTTAGTGTGTTGTATTTTATACATCATTTAATAGTTATTTTTGGTGAATTAAATAGGGTGAAAGAACCTGACTTTGGAAGGGTGTTTTGTCACTATCATACAAGATGTCTAATGACATCTGAAACTCGTGTTATCATAAGACATGGTTGTGCTCATCCACTTCACGAGTATATTTACAAGCAAGCACTACTATATAATCTTGGTGTTTGTTTGGAGTATAATACCCAATTAGAGAGGCAGTGGAGATAATGATATGTCAAGAGAAGACTCACCATTGGGAAGAATACGATAGTAATCTTCTCGTTTTTTCTTTGGGGTCTATTAGATTCAACCGAGGATAATTACGTGGCCATATGATATCTACCATAACCTAAAAGCATGGCCTCCCCCGTATACGAAGGTTTCTTGAGCACTTCCCAAAGATTCTAATTTCTAAAAGCAGTTTTGACTATTTCTTTATGTAAGGTGTCATTGTGACGTACTCTGAGTTGGTATATATTTGTATCCAAACTCACAGCATATGTGTTGTTGTATTTTGCACGACAATTGTTGTAATAAAGTTGTAGTTATTTTTCGTACCATATATTTGGCGACTCAGAATGGGTTGGATGGAATGGACCTATTTTGGGGTTGTTACATTTGGTATCAGAGCTATAAGTAAAGAGCCCCGAGCCTCTCGCTGGTGACTTCCTGTTGATGGGGGATGCACCGAAGCCAGACTCTCCGTAGGGACGCTTGATTCATGATGGCAAGCAAATGATAGTATCGATGTGAGTCTTGACACTGAGTTGGTGTCGAGTTACATTTGGTATCAGAGCTTAGGGATATGATCTCTGGCGGAGATCGGGATTAGAACTAGGAGGGGAGAGATGAGTAAATCCTTCGCTAGTGTGTCCTACCTAAGCTTATTTGTTGGTCAGTCATAATATCGGGATATTAGGTGATATGTTAATTTGTTAAATTAACCCTTGTTTTGAAGTTGTATTCTAGAATGATATCTGAAATACAGGAGATGAGCAATGGAGAAATCATGATGACAGGAAAGATGAAATCTGAAATGAAAGCAAGGTATTCTCAACTCTTTGAAATACCAGGTACGTAAATTTCGAGGACGAAATTTCATAAGGAGGGGAGATTGTAAGACCCCGAATTTTATGAAATAAAAGTATTCAATTTTTCTTATAATTACTATTCAGTAAATGGTTAAATTGATAAAAGTTAAAGTTAAGGGTGATATATGATTTTTTTTTCAAAATACACAAGTGGTTATAAAATATTCATTGTTGTTGGGGAATATTAAGTTTAGTCGTGGAATATTCTTTTTGTTTGGGAATATTAAATGCGAGCAGTAGCGATCATTTATGGGCCCCATAATGAGAATAAGCATCGGATGGAGAAAAGCGACAAATTTGAGTTTTTATAAATAACGGCGTAATCGTTACAATGCTAATTGTTGGAATACCCGGTTGGTAAAGTAAAGTAATACTGGCGTTGTTGCGCGAAGAGTATTGCAGTATTGCACGAGTATTTTTTCAATTATTGATTCTTACGTGAGAAGGCACTACTCGATAATTATTACGATAATTCTTGTTCGATATTTTATTTTATTGATTCAATAATTTTTGCGTTGATATTTTATATTATTGTTGTTTTGATAATTGTCACCGCATGATATTTCCCATTATCGGATCAATAATTCATATTATTTGAATAATATTATTAGATAGCATTATTGGCAATGTCTAGAAAGTTACATCGAGGAGAGGTTTGGTCACCTAATCAAGCGCATGAGAAAGAGAAATTCTTATTGGAAAGCCCCTCTTTCCAGGAAGCGCCTGGTTGTCATTATTGTGATTACGTAATATTATTTGTGAATAATTAGTTATTGATTTATATGATAAGAAAATATTTATTTGACGTGGATATAAATGATGGATTTATTTATGTATTTATAAGTGAAGGAATTAATGATGAGGTGTTTTGTTGTGAAATGAAGAACAAAATATGGGATTTTCGAAAAATTAGTTTATTACTTGATTTTGTAAAATCCATAACTTTTGTGTATAATGAGTTAAGAGATGAGCCATATATCAAAAGAAAGCCCTAGAAGTAAGCTAATGTAGAAATTTGGATCACCCAAAAATTCTTTGTAGATATTTCGTGGTGAAATTTTGAATGAAATCGGTCAGAAGGACTAGTAGTCCGAAAAAATCGGTGTTCTTGACTATATTCGTGAGTTATAAATTTTGATCCAAATAGTTGGATCGTTGTAATTTTGGATATGTTATACATTTATAAGTTGAGTATATGTCCACAAATTTTGAACGATTTAAAATGAACGTATGATTTGTTATGAATTTTAAGAGGTGGCGATTAGGAAATTAGGTTTTGGTGGAAAATTCTAGAATTGAGTGGGCCCCACTCTTGGTTGTTGGGAAGATGGCTGATTTTTGGTGGGTGGAATAGTAGCGAGTAAATTCATCGTGTAGCGGTCAAGTCTGCTTCGGGCTAACATTTTCCTATAAATAGAGGGCTAAGTTAGAATTGAAAATCACACGAGAAACAAAGTTTTCTCTTTCTCTCTAGATTATTGAGGGTAATTTGTGAGTATTTAGATACTTGGTGAGTTGATATTCATCGGTCTGCAAGTTTCCTTGATGTCATATCAGATATATCCGTCGGAAGTCTTTGCTTCTTTTGAGGTAAGGGATAGTAAGGGATATTATTTTTTTTAATAATGATATTATTTCTTCAATATATCATTATCTTTGAAATATTGGTTGGAACTTTTTATCAAATTTGGAACTTTTTCATGTCGGGGTTACTATTCATGAGTTACTATTCACGAGTTACTATTCATGAGTTCTTATTCACGAGTTACTTATTCATTCACAGTACTATTCATGAAGCGTGAAGATGTTTTTGTGGAATTTCTATCTTTTGAGTGGGGTCTTATTCACGTATCTGGCCTTTATTCATGTATAACGACATTATTCATGTATATAATACTATTTACGTATATGACATTATTTACGTATACGGTACTATGTACGAATACGGAGTACTATTCACGAGTTACTATTCATGAGTTACTATTCACGAGTTACTATTCATGAGTTACTATTCACGAGTTACTATTCATGAGTTACTATTTAAGTTACTTATTCATGGGTTCTTATTCATGGGTTACTATTCACGAGTTACTATTCATTTACAAAATTGGTTTCTTTTTCTAACTAAATTATCGTTGATTTATGAATCTTACTCTTGAAATTAAAACCATGTTTTGATTATATTATTTTTATATAACATTCTTATAACCCTAATGATGATATTTCTCTTTGATTTGAGTGTAAAGATGGGTAGATTATTGGTATGATCGTGACCATAGGTTCTCTTTGGCCAGTAGTGCAAAAGTTGAATTGTTGACTGGTATGATCATGACCATTGAATTTACAATTGAATATTTTTAGCTTAAGTGCAAAGGTGAATTGATCAACATGGTTATAATTATTGTTATATAACTCACGAAATGATTATGTATTTATTTGAGATATGAATATCTTTTGGCCCGTAGTGTAAAGATGATGGGTTTGTTGATGAATATCTTTGCTTTGTAGTGCAAAGATGAATTATTGATGAATATCTTTGGCTCGTAATGCAAAGATGACATTGTTGAATATCTTTTGCTTTGTAGTGCAAAGATGAATTATTGATGAATATTTTTGGCTCGTAATGCAAAGATGACTGTTGTTGAATATCTTTAGCTTTGTAAGATTGTTGATGAATATCTTTGGCCGTGGTGCAAAGATGAATTTATTAGTATGATTATGAGCAGAGGCGTGATTTGGTATAACCATGATATTTGATGTTTCGAGGTGTAAGGCGGTGATGAAAATTATCTTCATCTGGATGAGAAGAGGAATTTAGAATCACAATTATGATTATGAGTTATTCATATGATTGTGGAAAGGAGGCTGTTGATTGATGTTACTGAGGATAAAATATTGTTGGTGGACTTTTAACGTGAGAAGACAATAATAGACTTTATAGTCTATTTGACTCTTTTAATGGATTGCTTCGTTCATTTGCAACTATGGTTGAAAAGTTTTATCATCTACCATATGTTCTAAATCTACGATTCATTCTTGATGATGACTATTGATAATTTATTTATCTTTAGTCATAATATTCTTTCTTGAGCTAGTTGTGCTCACCCTTTTGTTTCACAATTCCTTTCGGGTAATAAAAGTGTATTTGGGTTGGCGGGGATAACAAGGAATAAGCGGTGGTCTATAGTTGTTGAGGTTCTCCCTAAAGAGTATGAAAATAATTTTATTGAGGGCTTTAGTGTGTTGTATTTTATACATCATTTAATAGTTATTTTGGTGAATTAAATAGGGTGAAGGCGAACCTAACTTTGGAAGGGTGTTTTGTCACTATCATACAAGATGTCTAATGACATACAAACTCGTGTTATCATAAGACATGGTTGTGCTCATCCACTTCTTTGAGTATATTTACAAGCACTACCTATATAATCTTGGTGTTTGTTTGGAGTATAATACCCAATTAGAGACAGTGGAGATAATGATATGTCAGAGAGAAGACTCACCATTGGGAAGAATACGATAGTAATCTTCTCGTTTTTCTTTGGGGTCTATTGGGTCAACCGAGGATAATTACGTGGC
Source organism: Panax quinquefolius (assembly GCA_020205615.1). NCBI lineage: Eukaryota > Viridiplantae > Streptophyta > Magnoliopsida > Apiales > Araliaceae > Panax > Panax quinquefolius. The sequence continues at coordinate 123,733,450 of CM035154.1, read as the reverse complement.
CATATGATATCTACCATAACCTAAAAGCATGGCCTCCCACGTATACGAAGGTTTCTTGAGCACTTCCCAAAGATTCTAATTTCTAAAAGCAGGTTTTTGACTATTCCTTTATGTAAGGTGTCATTGTGGACGTACTTCTACAGTTGGTATATATTTGTATCCAAACTCACAAAGATATGTGTTGTTGTATTTTGCACGACAAATGTTGTAATAAAGTTGTAGTTATTTTTCGTACCATATATTTGGCGACTCAGAATGGGTTGGATGGAATGGACCTATTTTGGGGTTGTTACAACAGGGACATAGATGGTAGATCAAAATTGTTAGGTTGATCTATGCTTAATATTTATCATTATGTAAATGAATGTATAGAAGAAAGATCAAAGCTGTTAAGATGATCTATTTTGAAGTGTAATAGATAGGTCTCAACAGAATCGTAGTCTATCAAGCTGCCGAGAGATTGCAGAAGCCAAGGTAGAATCGTGGAGTATCGAGCAAGTTTCTTTAGAATCATAGTCTGCTTTGGAAGCCACACTCAGAATCATGAAGATAGTCTGAGCGCCTACTGAGTCAAGTCAAGAGTCTTAGTCAACTCTCGAAATCGTGGAATTTGCAAAACAAGCAAGTAGAGATCGTAGTCTATCAGAGCTTAAGAGAAATCGTAGTGTTCTCTTCGATCAAGTTTGAATCAAGCACGAGAATGTCAAGACACAATGATCGTGGTGTCTCTCCTGTCAGCATCAAAAGCACCGAGCCTCGTCCATTTGTTGAAGGATGAAGTACAACAAATGAAGAATGACTTATACACGTTGAGATCTCGGGAATCCCAATTATCCAACACTCATCCTTAATATGTATCAAAAATGTGTATAGAAGAAGCTAAGGAAAGGACTCCATGCCAACTGAAAACATATTTTTTCAGGTGTTAGGTAGGATAGTAATCTCTGCGTGTCATGGGTCGATTTTTGAACAATGATTTTAGGAAGTCAACATCGATTGCTTTCGTAAATGTCTGATGCATTTAATACTACAACGGATTCCTTCAACATACACATTTCAAAGGCTCCTTTATAAGAAAATCAGACATAGATGCAACAGATAAGCAAGTACATAACAAAAGCTCAAGAACACTTAACGTTCAAACTCTACGATCTAGAAAGAAAAGCTTGCTTTGCTACTCAGTTCTTTCGAACGTGTGCTTAACTGCAACTAAGTAGCACAACCCAAGAACTCAACTCTCATCAAGTGTATTCCAAGTCTGCTGGACTTGAAGAGTTCTAAGTGAACTAAAGAAGTTTCAAGACTACTGGTCTTGAAGGGATCTAAGTGATTCAAAGATTGTAAAGATATCCTTAGTGGATTTCCTACTCGTGGAGTAGAAGAGTGGAGTAGGAGCTTTGAGTGCTTTGAACCACTTAAAATCACTGTGTCTTCTATATATATACCTATTATAACTGCTTATCACCTACAAACTTGGTTTATCTTAAAGGGGAACAAACAAATCATATATTTTGTTGTGGTTAATTTAGTAACAAATCTGACAAGTATTTTGAAAAAGAAAATTTTAAAATATCTATTCAACCCCCCTTCTAGATAACTATTGCGTCTCTGGGAACTAACAAATGCATATACACATTTAGCAATATTATCTACTCATAAAATATTACTAATCAATATATATATATGTGACGCCCCCAAAATAGGTATACATCACAACACCCATTCTGAGTCGTCAAATACATGGTACAAGAAGCAAACTACAACTTCAATAATACAAATGTCGTGTGAAATACGACAATATATACTGTGAGTTTCAATACAATATTGTCTTCTAGACAATATCCACACGCAAATAAATCCCCATCATAATTATTGATACATTATTTTACAAAAATGGTGAGGACTACTAAACAACTCTCTCTAACCTTCATTCCATACCCCGACTAAGTACTCGCTACATTCTCGCCTCCCGAGAAGAAAAATGGAACAACAAGAAAAGGTGAGCTCAACTAGCCCAAAGAAGAATACTATGACTAAGATAATATACAACAAATTATCGTTAGTCTCCAACAGGAAAAATCGATAGAATACTGATAGACAACAAGTTTCGGATCAATATTCGCAGCGGTGAAATAATAATTCATAGAAGAGTTACGTAGAGAATGAAATCTACTATAATCTATGAATTTAACGATCCATCATCAATATTTTATCCTGTAACATCAATCAATATTCATCTCAAATCAAATATTCATCTTTTGCACTACAGCCAAAAAGATATTCATCAATCGGTTAAGTATGTTCATCTCAACACTGCTCATCTTTGCACTAAAGGCCAAAGATATTCATCGATCGGTCGTGTTCATTTAAACACACATTCATCTTTGCAGACTACAAGCCAAAGATATTCTTTCAAAATCATTCATCTTTGCACTCTGCCAAAGATATTCAATAATATCATCATTTAAGACCGAGGATGATGAAAAATATTTTAAAGAATGAATCCGGTGAAACAAAATGACAAGGATTAAGGATTAAGGATTCAGACTTTGTTTTATCCATGTCCAACTATACCTCAAAATAATCATAGTGGTGTAAAATTCAAGAATAATCAAAACATGGATACAATCAAAGCTAGTATCCGAATAGATATTTTGGACGAAAAGAAGAAATTTTATTTTTCTATTGAATAGTGCCAGATATCGTGAATAGTGTCAGATATCGTGAATAAGGTCGTATACGTGAATAGTAACTCAGACACCAAAAGATAGAAATTCCACAAAAACATCTTCACGCTTCATGAATAGTACTCGTGAGTAGTAACTCGTGAATAGTAACTTCATGAATAGTAACTCGTGAATAGTAACTCATGAATAGTAACCCGAGCATGAAAAAGTTCCAAATTTGATAAAAACTTGGATCAACATTTCAAAGATAATGATATTGAAGAAATAATATCATTACTGAAAAAAATAATATCCCTTACCTCAAAGAATCAAGATTGCCGGAAGGAAAGGTCGGAAGTGATCTTTGAATGAAACTCATCTTAATAAAGAACTCTCAAAGTATCTAAATACTCACAAAATACGCTCAATAATATAGAGAGAAAAAGAGAAAACTTTGTTTCCGGTGTGATTTTCAATTCTAACTTAGCCCTCTATTTATAGGAAAATGTTAGCTTGTACCAAGCAGACTTGACCAAGCTTTACGATGGCTTTTTACACCGCTACTATTACACCACCCACCACATTTGAAATAAAATTCAAAGACATTTTTTCACCAACCACAAGTGGGGCCCACCAATTCTAGAATTTTCCACCAAAATCATTTATAACCTAATTTACGAATCGGTCACCTCTTAAAATTCATAATAAATTATCGCTCATTTTTAACGGTTCAAAATTTGTGGACATATACTCAACTTATATATGTATAACATAACCAAAAAATTACAACGATCCATCGGTCGGATTAAATCTTATAACTCACACAATAAAGTCGTAATAACACCAATTTGATCTTTTAATACCTCCAAAATACAAATAAAACATCTCAAAGATTAATTCCTTCATTAATAACCACATAAATAAATCCATCATTTATATTCATATAAAATAAATATTTCCTTATCATATGAATCAATAATTAATTATTCACAAATAATATTACGTAATCACATTTATGACAACCAGTCGTTCCTCCCAGAAAGAGGGGCTTTCCAATAAGGATCTCTCCTTCATCGGGCGCCGCAATTAGGTGACCAAACCTCTCCTTGAAGCGAGTAACTTTCTAGACATCGCTAATAATGTTATCTAATAATATTATTCAAATAATATGAATTATTGATCCGATAATGGGAAATGTCACAAATGACAATTATTGAAACAAATAATAATATAAAATACCAACGCAAAGAATTATTGAATCAATAAAATAAACTATTGAAGCAAGAATTATCGTAACAATTATCGAGTAGTGCCTTCTCACGTAAGAATCAATAATTGATGCAATAGTGTCTTCATCGTTCAACAACGCGTATTAGTGTGTTTTAACCACGGGTATTCCAACAAGATTAATTAGCAGTAATAATTCTGTTGTTATTTTTAAACAACTTATATTTGTCGTTTTCCTCATCCAATCGCTTTAGTTATGGGGCCCACACATGGGGTGCTTGCATAGTGCATACGAATATTCCCCGACGAAGATTTAATATTCCACGACCAAACGAATATTCCCAAACAACAATGAATATTTTATAACCACTTACTTATTTTGAAATATTTGCGTATTTAACCCTTAACTATCCACATTAATCAAATCAACCCTTACTATTTCAAAATAATAAATAAAGGAAATTCCTTTTATTTAAAAAAAATTTGAGGTCTTCTATATATATATATATATATATATATATATATATATATATATATATGCACCGCTTAAAGTTTGTTCCACCATAAACAATCATCAAATTATCTCCAAATCAAATAAAAGTAATCTAATTAATTTATTATATAAGATCATAAGTAAAACAATATTCACATGCAAATATCATCTACATGATATATATATATATATATATATATATATATAGTACATCACGTATATAACATTCATGTATATATTCTTATAAAATGATAAACAAATATCATTCTCTAAAATAAAGAAAAAAAATCATGAAACACCTTTTTTGGATAAAATCCGAAGAACACCATAATCTTGTTTAGAAAATTTCTAGTCATCAACGTTTGGTGTTTTTCCATGATGACCCTTCATCTCCTCCACATCAATTTACAAACTTGTAAATTGCAAGTTTTTTCACTTTCATTTTTCTTCAAAATTCAACTTCTAATAGAAGTAGCAATAAAAATAATTAGTTTAATCACCTATTACTAATTATCATAAAACTCCATTGATAAAATAGATATATATAAGAAAAATGACACTTATTTTTGAAAATCGTGTTGTCTTCCATCTCACCAAAATCATGACTTCAATGAACATATAAAGACCTTAAGATTGATAGAACCGTAGTTTCGTTGAGTCAAAATTGTAGTAAAAAACAAGACACGTGTGATCCCTCTCCTTAAAGTCTTTATCGCCCCCACCACGATTGGTTTGTTAAGGGTTTGGGACGATATACCTCAAGATATATGTGAAGCCTTTGGTGAATTATTCGTGATAGCAATTCACAGAAAATTCTAATAGAACACTGCTTTGTAATAGTCATTTGTTTGTAAGAAGAATAGGAGAAGATAGAAAAAAAAGAAAAGAAAATTCATGTGCAAAATCTTATAGATAAACTTATATCTTATATCTAATTTTAATGTATATATATCAACATATATATATATATATATATATATATATATACACACACATACATACATACATACATACATACATACATAGATGTAAGTTACATAATATACTATTTAATTCTATATTTAACCATACTTATTAATACTAAATATGTAAGTTACATACTAGCTAGTTAGAATTTAAATAGCACTCAATATTTTTCTTTTGTTCCAAAATAAAACAGACTTCTATTAAATGGAACTAAGGAAAAATAATTTTTATCAAACAATTTTGCACCTTATTAAATGACTAACTATACTATAGGCACAAATCAAATGAAGTTCTCTTTTATTCTCCATAATTAGGGAAACGAATTACAACTTTATATTTATTTAAATTATGTCCACTAATGGGTTTTGTTCAAGCCCAAACTTACAATAATTAAGTCTCCAAAATATAGAATAAGGTACAATTTCTAGTAGAGGAGAAGGGCACGAATATCATAGAACAAGATATTCTCATCAAATACAAATGCAGAGCTCCAAACCCAGATAAGTACATAAGCCCTTCTCTTTCAATTTAGAATTAGGTAGGTGCAGGGGCTATACACGTATACATATACCTATTTATTGGCCGTTGACTTCTCAATCAAACAATGATCTAGATCTTCGATCACGATCATTGACTTGTTCGCCATTTGTAACATGAGCATTTTTAGATCCGAATCATCGGTGACTTTTTGTAAATCGACATCGTAAACATCGTAGTTGAGGAGCTTTCGGAAGAAGATAAGACGGATGGGGTTTGAGTTTAGACCATGGATGAGATTATGATGATGATAATGATGATCTTAGGAGATGCAGATCTATTTCTTTTGTTTTGATGAAGAAGATGAGACCGAGGGGTGTTTGGGTTTTAGCCCATAGATGAGATGATGATGATGATCTGAGGAGATGCAGGTCTATTTCTTTTGTTTTGATGAAGATCTGTTTTGGTTAGATTTGTTTTGATGAAAAATAAAAGGAACCAGATAAAGAAGATGGTTAGATCTGTTTTGGTTAAACCTGTTGCGAAAAAATGTTTTGATTTTTTTGTTTTGGTTTTTAAGTTTATTGTTATTATTTTTTGCCACATAAGCAATATTTTTTATTTTTGTATTTTTTTTGGAGCCACGTAGATAAAAATTAACATATGTTAAATTTTTTTAATAGAGTGACCAAATTTTAAAATAATAATTAGATTAGTGGGATAATTTAAAAAATTAAAAGTTTAATGGTACAATTAGTACAATGTGCCAACTATGTTGATTAATTCATTAGTTTTGTCTTTTTTTGTATGTTACATTGATAATTATTAATGAAATTTTTTTAATCATATTTTTATTCAAAAATTGTATTTCAAACATGTAGGATAGTGGAACAAAACAAAGGCTGCATGCATGTGGCGTTTGTGAACAAAAATTTGATCAACACTGATTCATATTCTAAAAAGCTAGGAGTAGTTCAAAGAACAATGATAATATTTACCGAAAGAAAATGATATATATTACGGAATAAAGTGAGATGTTCTTATAATTTTATTCATTTTATTTTCATATATTAATATATTTTACAATATACAAAATTAGACTTTACTCGGTCAACAGTTTTGCGTCCTTTTTTTTTTCTTTATATGATTGTTTTTTTTTCTTGATCGAAGTTTCCTCATTTTCAAGTCAACAACTTAACCTCAAAATTGAGGTAAATTGTGTTGAATATCTTAAAGGAAACTATATATATATATATATATATATATATATATATATTAACTTATCTTGTAGAAAAATATTTGTCAAGGCTAGTACTTGGTACTATGTACTTAAGACAATTATACCCTCCGTATGGTGCTCAGAGTTGATAGCACTTGTCTTCCAGGATACAATGACACTGTATACTTTAGCAACACTACAAAAAGTATACTCTATGAACCAAAAATAAATGTTTTAACTCTCTCTTTAAATAACTATGAAACTGATGGAAACTAATACTTAATTGTTTGTGAAATGAGTAAATGAGAAGGCTACCCCCTCCTATCTATTTATAGGAGGGGTTGGTGACCCTTCGGATGGGTACTTAGTCCTTGAAAAGGCATGGGATGCCACTGAAAAGACATATATGGTATTCTTTGTTCAAAACGACGTAGTTTCGATCATATGCAGTATGAGCGCGTTTATTCGGACCTATAAAATGACGTAGTTTTAGTATTAGCAGAACCAAAACTACGTAGTTTTAGCCTTAGTAGAAAAGACGCGACAAAACGACGTAGTTTTGGGCCGTCCGTTTAAACTGATACCCTTTTAGCAGATACCGCTTCTCAAAACTAAACAATTTTGATAATAATAAATACCGTTTATCAAAACGACACAGAAGTTAATAGAAATAAATAAATAAATTTTAATTAAAAAATTATATACAAGGACCTAGACCAAAATTTGGTTTATTTCATGCATGCATACGTGTGGTTCAAACCAAGCCTTGGCTAGGTCCTCTCCCTTCCACAAAAGTAGAGTTCCCCTTGGGGCCCAAACCCAAGAGCACTTTCCTTGTATATAAACATTTGAAAATTTTAATTCCTAAACGTTATGGGACTTGGTTTTTTCCACATGTATTTATTATCATTTATCATTTCCAAGTGTGATCTTTGGGAGTTAATATCTCATTCATTACTCCATGAATTTGAGCTTCCAAATACTTAATTTAATCTACTCATGGAGCAGAACACATTAATATACAGAATCATTAAAAATAATTAATAACATCCACAATTATTTAGGCTCAAATACTAACAAATTGATGATGCGTGACAATATAGGGAACTGACTTCATAAATGAGAAAAAGGATGTTGTAGACACTCAAAATTTTTGCATTCCTGTTACTAACCTTGCAGGAGGGCAGAATCATCTTCTAGAGATAACCCTGGAGGTCAAATCAGCTCAATCCCAGAGACAACCCCGGGATACTCAGTTTTCCATCTCGGAGACAACCCCGAGATACTCAGTTCCAGTCCTGGAGACAACCCCGGGAGTTTCAGTTCAAACCTCGGAGACAACCCCGAGGAATGCAGTCGTAGTTCCAGAGATAACCCCCAAAAAGTCCGTTTTAATCCCCAGAAGTCAGGTTCAACCTCAAAAATAACCTCGAGGCACTCAGTCCCAACACTGGAGATAACCCCGAGAGGTTAGGCACACCTCAGAGACAACCCTGAGGACATTCGATACTCACAGCAGCCCAATCTCAAAGATAACCATGAGCAACGACTGCTAAATCAGCCCAAAGCCAGAGATAACCCTGGTGAGGGGCAAAATCATCATTTTTCCATCTCGATCCCACATTCATGTTGTCTCAACAACAATTCAACTCGCATTCTACACAAAAGTGTTCTACAAGAACCATAGCTCAAATCCCGAGTGACTACTACACAAGACAGTACACCGGATAGAATTTGAAGACTTGAAGATCTGGTCATGGACCCATCTTCCCGGCTTCGTACAACCTCTTATCCCATGTCATTGTGTAGCTCTCGACAACAACATTCTGGAAAGGTATTATACGCCTCAATCGGATGCCCAGATTGAAAGTTGTGAAGGTTCGAGCAGACAACGCGTTACACAAGTGTACGTACTTCGAGACGGTGGGGCCCACGGAACTGAGGCACCCCGGGTAGCCGCAGTTGGACCTGCGACTGTTGCAAGTACACCTGCGGCTCCCCCCTCTATAAATAGTGGGCTTGGGGTGGCCATTTTAAGAAGAAAAAAGGCGAGCAAGCCCTGTCCATTTTGCTTTGTACACACTTTAAACTGAGTGCTTTCTCTTTCCAAACACATGTGAGCTTGTGTTTTGCTATATTTTACCGGTGAAAACCGAGAATTCATTCATTTAAAGCTATCTGAAGTCTTCTTGGCAGCCCACTGTAAGACATCTCACATTTCTTAAAGCCTTTCTCCACTTTCATTCACACACAGTTATTCACGTTGAGAGTCATGTTGTGTGCGTATGCCCGAGTCGTCGATCCGTGGCTTTTATTGCTTTTATATATATATATATATATATTATTCTTGAATTCGAACTCGATTTAGCCTAGATAGACACATTCGGTGCGTTTACTGCTTTTATCTATATATATATTATTCTCGAATTCGAACTCGATTGAGCCTGGATTGACACATCCAGTGCGTTTACTGATTATATATATATATATATATATATATATGTATATAACTGTTTACAGCTTTTGTACATTCTATATCTGTAATAACCCAATATTTTCGATAAGAAATTTTGCGTATAAATTTTTTTATATATAAAGGTGGGAATATGTGCAAAATAAAGTATATGTATATATGTGATAAATAAAATTATTTATTAGATGAATAATTGTAAATAATTTCTTTTTAAGAATTATTGATCATTATAGATTATATACTTATAATAAATTAATTTTGTAATAAAAATATTAATTATTTATTTTCTATGAAAATATGATTATTGTATATATGATATGATTATTAGGATTATTATGATATGTATTTTATTATATTAGTTAAGTTAATTATTTTAACTTAATTAATAATGGTATATATATATGAAGGATAGGTGGATATGAATTCAAAACCCTAAGTCTAGATTTTGAATAAGGAATGAGAATAATAATATAATATTATTTATATTTCAATGCTATAAACAAGCATGATATGTGTGTAATATAATTTGTGGAGCAGTTATAGTGAAACAGTACAAAACCCTAGCATTACTGATAAACTATAGTACAAAAGTTAATTATGACTGTAAAATTTGTTAAGTTGTGTGTTATGTAATTAATGATCATTATTATATTTAGTGTTAATTAGGTAAACCCTAATTAATATCTAAAAACCCTAATTACTAAAATAGGACCCTAATTACTAAGTTATAAACCCTATTTATTAATTTAGCAAGCTTAATGGTAATTAGTAATTTATAAAGCTTAATTTACAAGTCTTAAGTGATTAGGAAACTTAATTTAATTAGGGAGCCCTAATTCACATTTTTAGAAACTAAGATTTCCATTTTAGCCCTAATTATAAAATCCTAGAAAATGAACTTGTAAAATCTTAGGGTTAAACCCTAAGGGTCAAACCCTAAGGGTTGAAATGAATTGCCAAGTTTGTCACTAAAAGTAAAAGTTAATTGACCAAATTGCCCTTTGTGAATATTTTAATGAGATGGAGTGTAGATCTAGCACTAGTAAGTGGTTGGTGACCAACTCTAGCTAGCCATGTGGTATAGAAATAAACTTTAATCAGTCAAAATCTGATCACATGATCAGTCATAGGCATTGCACCATATTATATATAGATTGAGAGAGAGGAAAAAAGTTCATCATTTAGCCCCATTTGTTCACAAACACACCACAAAGCCTCTCTCTATAAACCCATGAAAATATTTAGCATTTCAGTCTCTTAGTGAGTCCCCAGAACATCAAGATCAGGTCAAGAGCAGAGGATCAAGATTTTGTTCATAGAAAGGTATAATCCTAAACCAAAACTTCAATCTTGTATGCTATGTTGGATTTGGTGTTTGAATGTTTAAAAATGTTATATAAGGTGTGAATCAGTGATTTGGGTTGCTAGATAATAGATCCATAACATTTATATGCTCAAATGTATTGTTCTTCAAAATCTGGGAAAAAAAAATTGTTGTCTGACAACGAATGTCAGGTCTCTTAGATTTCTTCCTGTTTATTGTTTTGGTGTTTTAAATGTTTAAAGTTGTTCTCTGTAATGTTGTTAGTATTTTGAAAGTGGAAGCAAGATCATTGAAGGTGTATATCAAAAGTTATTCACGGTCAAAGTCCATTGACCGAACACGAATTTAGTTTTCTGAGTAACCCAGAAAACTGAAGAACATGTTCTGTCAGTGACTTTGACCAGCTTTGATCTCGTTTCTAATAATCTTTTAGGATGTATAATGGTATCTAGATTATAGTATGACATGCAAACTACAAGTACAAAGCATTTTCAAACCTTAGAAAGCAACATATTGATCATAGTAATCGGTCAAAAGTAGTTGACCGTTATGTTTTACTTTCTGGGTAACCCAGAAAGTTAAGACAATAGTCTGACAAATTCTTTAGGAACACAGATCTTACAGCTTGATGATTTGTAAATCTTCTAAGTGCTTGATTCGTGTACCCTGCTAGTTACTCTACAAAGCCCGACGTCTAAACCACCTAATACATGAACAAATTGATAGATATAAGGTCAACAAAAGCGTTAACCGGCTATAACCTTATGATTCTGGGCAGCCCAAAAACATGATGAACAGCTCTGACAGCATGTTCTGATCCTTAGATCTTGCTCATGTGTTATATGTTGGTCCAGAAATTGTTATAAACTTGTACTGTTACATATTTGCTACAACATTTGATCATTAGCCAGCCTGAAACACATTACACATTCGATTTATTAAAGGTCAAACACGGTCACTAAATCGGCTGGCGTATGAATGTTCTTGAGCCTCAAGAACACCTAAGGCGACACTTACTGTCGCTAAAGGAAGAGCCACAGACTTTTTAGTTTTAATTAAATTAATTTTTAAAAATCATTTAAAAATAGAAATTAATTATTAAAAATTTCAAAATTAGTTTTAAAAATTATTTTAAGTTATAAAAAATTAACTTTTAATAATTTGGCATATTTTCCATAAATATTATTAATTATTGGAATATTATTGATATTTAATTTATTTAATAAATACATTAAATAAATTAACTAAAATGATTTTATTATATTAAAAATCATTTTAAATGATAATAAGGTATTTAAAAATATTTTAAAGTTATAAATGTAGCTTTTAATATTTTAAAGCAAAATTCATTAATTATTAAATATTAATGATATTAGATTTATTTAATAATTATATTAAATAAATTAGTTTAAAAATAATTTTAATATTATAAAAAATCATTTTAAATGAAAATAAAGAGTTTAAAGATATTCTAAGTTATAAAATATAACTTTTAATATTTTAAGGTAAATTTTATTAATTATTTAATATTGATGATATTAGATTTATTTAATAATTATATTAAATAAATAGTTTAAAAATGATTTTATTGATCTAAAATTATTTAAAAAGGATATAAATGGTTTAAAAATAATTTAACTTATTATAAATGACTTTTAATATTTTAGTGAATAATATAGTAATATTTAAATATTAATGGTAATTGTTTAAAATTGATTTTAAATGTTTTAAAAATCATTTAAAGGTAATATTAAGACTTTAAAAATATTTTGAGTTATTATAAATAACTTTAATATTTTTGCAATGGTTTCATTAATATTTTAATATTATTTAAATATTAATGATAATAAAATTATTTAATATTTAAATCATTTAATAATGATTCTAGAGTTTGAAAAATCATGATAAATTATAATAATTAATTAAATAATATTATAATTCATGGAAAAATAATATGATTGATATTTAAATTATCCAGAATAATATTTGAGATACAGATTAGAGTTTTATTTAACTATAAACTCGATAATTACCCGATAAAGCCGTCGGTACACCAAAATGCTGCCGAAATTGATTCAAACCTATATAGGTTGACCTGATAAGTGTATGTTTATGTCCTAATAACTGATAAACATATGTGATTAGGTTATGTGTTGACCATAAATAACAGTACGATGCGTTATGATATGTTATTTTAATCGATAGAACAATCTTATAAATGATAGGTCGCTGAATTAAAGATAGAACTAAGTTGTGTAAGTAGCAGATCAGGCAAGTATCTAAACTATCCTCTACATTGTGCAAGCATCCTAACCTTTGCATTTACTTTATGCAATGTGATACCAACTGTGACAGCCCCAAATCCGAGTCCCAAATCACCACGGATCTGATACAATCATTTTATAACTATTGCGGAAGATATAAACATAAATTTTTTATACATTAAACTTTATACACTATTCCCCAAAGTCGAGTAACCTTAACTTATACACAATTCATAACTTCTTTGACTTACAACAACATTAATATATAATACTTATACAAACTTAACTGCACACATAAACTTAAAGCTGGAACTGTCTTTAAACTTTTCCTGTATCCGACGTGTTCGTCTTAATCTGCAATGTTTATCATGATATAGCAAGGGTGAGCATGAAGGTTGCCCAGCAAGTTTAAATTTATTTAAGGATACACTACAAGAAGAAGGTCTATCAGCGACCAATAATATCAGCGACCGCATATGCGGTCGCTGATATTAGTAATAGCAACCGCCTTTCTACACGTAGTAATTATATCTAGTCATTATTGATATCATCAATGACGCGACGCGATCGCTAGCATAATTTTGCCTCCAAAAATTTGGCAGGAAATGTTGGCGCGATGATTTTGTGCGACTACTTGATATCAGCGACCGCATGCGGTGATAAGTCCATGTCATTAAAATGTAGCGACCGCATGCGGTCGCTAAAGGCGGTCGCTGATCAAACTTAATCTAACTAGTATCAGTCATTCGTGAAGACACAGACGGAAGAAAAAAAGAGAGGGAGCAGATAGAGAGAAGAGGGAGAAAGGGGGGAAGAGAAGAAGGAGAAGAATTAGCTGCCATTGTCACCGCCGCCCCACCATCGCCATTATCACCTGCACTTTACGAGGTAACCCTAAGCTGCAATAATTTTTATAGTTTTCTAAATTTGAAGATTAATGTTGAATGTGATATCTGATTTCGAATTGGGTGTTATGTAGATATCCCGAATTGGGTATTATATAGTTTTCAAAGATAATAACCCTAACATTGTAATAATTTTTATAGTTTTTAGTTTTGATGTCTTTGTGTAATGTTTAGTTAATTGAGCCTTTGTGTTGTGGAAAAAAGCGGAGATGGTTTTGGTTTCATTTGCACTTTGTGTAAGTTTTATGTATTGAAATAAAACTGGAGATTGTTTTTGGTTTCATTTGCACCCTAACATTGCAATAATTTTTATACTCTGTGTAAGTTTTATGTATTGAAGATATAGGGCATGCAATTATATTGTTATTGTATCCAATAAGTTCTTTCTAGTATCCGTTGAGGATCATTGTGTAGTTTCTAATTATAATAGTAAAATGTGTTACTATGTTGTCCTCCTTAATCCTAGAAATATAATTTAACTTTGTTGTAAATTCTAGTTATAATAATAAAACATGTGTTATTATGTTCTACTTCCTTGGTTTTCTCTACCAACTGGGCAGGGTGTCATAGAGAAAGTTACAAGGTCCAAATTAGTAACTACTTTTTTATTATTTTCTTTCACTTGTTCAAGTAAACTATTTCAGATAACATTTGAACACAGTAAAGTTTAGGCTTGTCAATGGGTCAAATAACTCGAATGAGCAAATTATACTCTGATTTGATATGGATCACCAAATGTGATAATAGATCAATAATTTGATTCATTATGTAGTATAGACCCCCCATGATCCACTTAATCCAAATCGATCCATTTAAAACTTATTTTTTCTTTTTATATTTATCAAATTATATTAATTTATATAATATATTCATAAACTGATATCAAGTCATGAAAGAATTTCACATCGTCTCTCTAAAATCTTTTTTATTATTCACAGACTTTCTTATTTTAGTAGAACAAATTACTATCGAGTATTACATATATGCATGCCGTCGTGAATGTGGCTAGTCTATATTGTAGGGGAGACTCTGGCGAATTTTTTTTTAAGTATTATTAGTATAAGTTTGAAAAATGTTCATAAGTATTATAACTTAGATGTAAATTGCTTTAATATATCTACTTATCGTTGATGTAAATTGTTATATATTATAGTGATTTTTCAGATAATAAGATCGTCAAGTGCATATCACAGCTGTGTTTACAGAATTGGCCTACACCTGTGATTATGTGGGCGAGCACACCTATCGCCCACAAGGATCTTTGTTTGAAATTTAATTTCGTGTATTTTTTAATTATGACGGATAATATAATATTCAAAGGATAATTGTTTAGTAATGTTATTATTGTTGTTTTATTTGCGTAAACCAGTATAGATGGGAGGACGCAGAGCTTCAAATGATCTGAGACATTATTCGCAGCGTAAGTGCGCGGTCCGCGCAAAAAGACAATTTGAACAAAGAAAGACAAAAAGCCCTTCACAATGCCGAGATCGACCATCCGTGCCGTGGAGAGGATTACATGCGTGAGCATAGTTCTCAGTGGACTCCGATCCATATAATTTGAGATGTGTATGCCCAATGGAGAATTTGAGAATTTGGGTGAAAAGACGAAAAGACCGCCGCCACCTAACAGATCCTGGAAAAATTCGATGGCGAAAAGGCTAAAGGGACATACTGGCGGCAGATTTTCTGATTCTGACATATCTTTGCTGTGGTGCGTATTTACAAGTTTTAATATGTTTACAATCATGAATCAGAGAAAATATAACACTTTTTACTTAGTAATATTGTGCTATTTTTGTATAGGAGTCTCAATCTCAAGGTCACCTATTCATTTGGTCGGATGTGTGTACGCCGCCACCGTGATGGTTCACACTGATGCTATCCGGATAGCGGTAATAAATTTTAACAACTTGATCTTGTTTATCAATGCTTACAGAATTAATTTATTTTTAACTATTTAATTGTTAACATGATGACAGGATACTTATAAGTGTTTATTGAATGAGCGCTATCCTGAAGGCACCCCACGTCCTCCTTTTGATCAAAAGTTGTGGGAGAGGGCGTCTGTTGTGAAGAAGAACTACATTAAAGGTCAAGGACGACGACGCCCATCCTTCAGTGGCTCAAGCTGTTCTTCTACCCAGTCTACACAGTCATTGAGCCATCCAGCTGTTCATACTCCGGCTGACTGTGTGAGAGCTATATGTCGAGATCGAGATCTTTTGAAGATACTGGGCGGGCATCTGGGGGCTCTGAGTCCTGAGGAGTTAGCTGAAGCAGTAGTGGCAGCAGCAACATCACAACATGGGGATGGCGACGAGGTATAAAATCAATTTATTGTATATATTATCGTAATATACCAATATTAACATAGTTAGTATATATTTGTAACTTGTTTTATTATTTTGTTAATTACAGGGTGATCAAGGAGAAGCTAATCAAGACGCTGATGCTTGACGATCGATACAGCTGTGTTTTGTAGCTCTTTGAGAATTTTGTACTTTTATATTCATTCATGTTACTTAAACATTAGATTTGTTTATATTTATTCAATTCATATTGGTCTAAAGGTTTATATAGTTTTATACTAGTTTGGTGTATGTGTCGGTGGACGATTGATGCTTACATTGTTGTGCAAGAGGTTTATATTGTTGTGTATGTGTGTTGGGATAAAGCAGGTACAAAATAGGTACAGTTTTTTGGGAATTCTGCTAAACAACAAAAATCTGGTTTTTTAGTTTTTCAAATCAGCGACCGCATCGCTGATATTCATTAGCGACCGTGAAACATCTAAGGGTATCAGCGATCGCGACGCGGTCGGTATGACTGCGATCAATGACATCGTGGACCACGTCGACCTTTGGTTCTCGAGCCATCGCCGACTAGAGATCAATGATCGAAATGAAGAATTTGGTCGCTACTAGCGGTCGCAGATATTTCGGTCGCTAATAATGGTTGCTGGTGTACACATCTGCGACCAGATTTTTTATATGACGACTATCGCCGATCGCAATCGATCACCGATAGTTATCTCATGCGACGACAAATGAGAGTGATTGACCATTTTCTTGTAGTGATATATCATGATTGAAAGAATTTGAATAATAAGCTGGCTATAATTTAACAATATAGTTGTGAATTAGCACGAACAAACTTTTGACTGAACAAGTATTAAACATGAACAAATATATCAAAACTGTGAGACCCCAGATTTTATAAATAAAGATTTAAATTTTGTCGAAATAATTTTTAATATTATGGTGTGAATTTGAGATAATATTATAGTTGTGGGTAGTATTTATAAATTTTGCAAAGTATGCAAGTGGTTATATTATATTCGATTGCTCTGGGGAATATTCGGTTTATAGAGGAATATTAAATGCATAACTACTCAATCATTGGTGGACCCTAATGTAATTATCATCGGATTGAGAAAAACGACAAAAATATTTTATTAAAATAACGGCGGAAGTTTTACTGGTTGAATCATTGAACTACTTTCGGTAGTAAAAGAAAAGCGATACGTGTGGTTGCATAGAAAGACACCTGTATTGATTATCGATGCCTATGTGAGAAGTCACTCGGTTTGATTCCATTATCACGATTAATAATATGAATTATTATAAGCGATAATGACGTTTTGTTTTATTCAGTATTATTAACGTAATAAAAGCGAAACATCTTTTATATAAAATAGAATACTTTATTAAAGTTATTCATAAATAGAATATATTATATTTTATTATGCATAGTGTTGCATATAGTATTTTGCATAGTGTTTTGCATAGTATTGCATAGTGTTTGCATAGTAAAATGTTTTTATATAAATAGAATATATTATATTTTATTTAAAAGATTTTTCTTTAAATATGGACCGTCCGATTAAAGTAAATCAATCTGGACCGTTCATGGATTAATTCTTATGCATTCCATTTTCCTATAAATAAGCTCATTCCTTCATTATTTTCTTACGAATTCATTGAAACTCTGAGAGAGAAATTATAGAGAGAAGCTATAGAGAGAAAATTATAGAAAGAAGAAGAGTATTCGCTACTTCACTACTTCTATATTCAGGTTCTTTTTACGGTAGAGGGTGTTATTCTTTCTTCTTGAAGAGAACTTACATTATTCCATTCATTATTATTACATTGGAATAACTTTTGTAAAAGTGGCATACCCTATACATAACTCAGTATCACGCCAGATACCCTATACTTGGTGAAATCCTTATGTTATTCCATTGCTTATTATTCATTGGAATAACTTTGTATCGCTTGATTTACCTATACTTGGTGACATTCTTCTATTATTCATTGGAACATCCTGTGTCGTGTGTTTTTTATCTGGGACTGGTTCCGCTTTTTATTATTCATTGGAACATCACATGCATGTGTTTTACAGGACTGGTTAAAATCTTTATCATTCTCATTGGAATATCCTATTCATGTGTTTTACACCGGATCGGTTCCATCTTTATTATTCTGTTGGAACATCCCGCTTGCGGTGTGAATTTCACCGACCTGGTTCCGTTATTATTATTCTGCTCGAATAACCTTGTCATACATCAAGCACCGCATGCATGGTGATTTCTTTTGTTATTCCATTCTTTATTATACCCGGTAAGTTAAAACTTTGACTTCTATACTCCATGAAATTAGTAGAATATCCTTGATATTTGCGTTTCATCCAAAGATCTCTTTCATGGAAATATTCTTACGATCATTCTTGAATTTTACTCTCACTTAAACAAGATCATGTTGACAATTTGGACGTTAATAATTCATGGATTAAATAATTCTTGAACTTGTTTTATTGAATTATTATGTCATCGTCATCATCCTCATGTTATATTATGTTATCTTTGGCTTTACGTGCATAGATGAACTTAGTATGATTATGACCGAGGATCATTCTTAAGTATAATCATGACTTGATATAAATGATGTGACAAAAGTCCTCGGTGGCTGTAATGCGATGATGGATAGTTTTGGTATGATTATGACCCGGGGGTGATTCGGTATATAGTCGTGACCATTGATAATTTGATGAAAATCCTTGACCGTGGTAGTGCGGGGATGATTAGATGTGGTGGTTTATTTATTAAGGTCGAGTCTCAATGATAAAAATTGATGAAAACCTTTTTAAAACCTAAAAGATAGTAGACTTTATTCTCTACTGACTCTTTTAATGGATTGCTAATTCAGCTGCAGATTAAAGCTGGTTGTCTATTGTATTTTATCGGTTTAACATTGTTGAAGGCTAATGATAATTTATTCTCGCATTATCTTAGTCATAATATTTCTTCGGGCTAGTTGAGCTCACCCTTTCTTTCATTTATTCTCTTGAAATGAGAACATAAATTTGGACGACAGTCGGGAACGAAGTAATGGTCCAGAGGATAGCATTAGTAGTCCTCACTATTCGTGAAATAGTGTGATAATAGTTGTAATGAGGACTCCTTTTGAGTTTATATAATATCTAGTGTAGACAATATTTGTATTCAAACTCACGTTTATGTCGTATTGTACCTGACAGTTATATTAGTAAGTTGTATTTGAATTTATGTACCATGTAAGTGGCGACCCAAGATGGGTGATGTATACCTAATTTTGGGGGCGTCACGGTTGGTATCGAGCCATAAGTGTGAAGAGCCCCAGCCTCTCTCATTGGTGACTTCTGTTGATGGGGATGCACCGAAGCCGGACTCTCCGTAGGGACGCCAGATCTTTTCGGTGGGCAAGTCGATAAAGTACCAATGTGAGGTCTTGACACAAGTTGGTGTCTAGAGTCATGATTGGTATCGAGCTTAGGATATGATCCCTGGCCGAGATGTGAGATAAGAACTAGGAGGGAGAGACGGGAATTCCTTCGCTAGTATGACCTACCTAAATTTATTTGGTATTTAATTGGTCGGTCGAGTATAGGGATAATATGTGATATGTTAATTAACCCTTGTTTTGTGACGGTGTTTGAGAATGATATCCGAAAATCTTTGAGATAAGCAATGAAGCACATGAGAGTGTTGATTCATTTCAAACAAAAGGTAACGACCAACAATACGATAATAATCATCTTTGGGGCAGCGCTATCGTAACAATGATAACCATCGTGGGGAAATTATCATGTTAAGAATGGTAACCACTTGATTGGTAATCATGGCAAAGATAATAGGAGTGGAAATTGCAAGAAGAGAAGGTAATTTAGCTCAATTTTGTTGTGCAATCAAGTCAAGTCCAATTGGGATAGTGGCACCAAAGGCGGATACTGACAAAACAAAGTCGGTGGTTTTTTCGGGAAGAGCGTTTTTCGTGACTTCTCAAAAGTGGGTAACCCGAACGAAGTTAGCAGCAGGTTAGTTAATTATAAATTCTTGAAGTCTATACCTTATTAGATATCTGGGTTCTACCCATTCTTTTATCTCTCTCTTGCTTGCGTTCAACGCGTTTAAATTTGACTCAGGAGAAATTAGACTTTGATTTATCTATTGAAACTTCGTTGGGAGAAACCTTCGTTACCTCCAACATTTATTAATCTTGTTGTTTCAAATAAACACTTTCACGTTACTGTCGATCTTATCTCTTTGAAAATACTTGCCTTTGAGGTAATTTTTAAAACGATTGATTAACTACTCATTATTCTTTTTGTAAGGTTGTTAGCTTTCATATTCCTAACCAACTGTTATCTAATTCAAAGTAACCAAATCCTAAAGTTAATCAACGTGATATCAAGCCATAAGTAAAGAGCCCGAACCTTTCGTTGTCAACTTCCTTGTGTGGAATGCAAGAAGCGGACTTCTGCAGCGACATCGTGAATGAAGATGGCAAGTTTATAGGTATCATTGTGAGGTGCTATCTAGGTTAAGGGATAGAAGTCACGGTTGGTATCAATGTGACGTACTATCCAAGTCTTGGATAAGAGTAGCAGTTTTGAACGATATTTCTATCATTAATAAATTTCTTGACGTATTCTTGAAGATTTCCTAGCCTACCCTAGAGCGTGAAATCGAATTTTGTATTGACCCCAGTACAAAAACTCATTTCTTAAACCCTCAAATATTTCTTCAACTAAATGAACAGTTTACGTGGTTTATGATGAAAGTCATAATAAAAGCATTGGAATAATGAAAATCATGGGTATTCGTGGTATTAGTAAGTTTTATGATGAGTTATGTTGGTTATTATGTGAAAACATGAAAGTTTCTTAGAAATCACAAAGAGTTGAAAATCGATTTTTGGTGAAAAGCGTAACATGAAATTCAATTGACCATATCTCTTATTATATTTTGAATTTTTGAATGTGGTCAAGTCCTAGAGTTAGATCTACGAGTTACCTAACTAATCCAAGGGGAATTCTTTGGAAAAGGTGTTGTGGATTTTGTGTGGACTGATTTTAGCAAAAGAGGCCAAAGCTGTAAATTTCGAAAATGCTACTGCCCAGAAACTTTAAGGGACTGTTTCGGCCACTTAAATTATGAGAAAAATTCTGGGTTTTGGGACATGAAAGTATATGGTATAAAGTACCTCCTGTCCAAAAATGAGCTCATTCTCGACTTAAAATGAGCAAGTTATGACTATTTCAATATTTAGGTTTTTTCGATTTAAAAACGCTTATAAGTTTGAGTTCTATAACTCCGATGACCATGAAATTTAAACTAGAAGCTCACGTTAACATGTGTAAGATCCTGCCAAGATTTGGGAATTTTGGAGTTAAACTTGAGGTAGCTAATTTCTTAAGGAATTAATTAGAAATTAATTTTTGAAAAATAGTAAATGAATTTTAAAATTCCGAGAAAAATATATTTTCATTATGGGACTATATTATGCTAAATCCCAGAAAAGAAATATTTTTGGGACTAATTTGGTATTTTTCATGAAAATAGTTTAATTACTTAACATATGAGTTAAATATGTTATGTGAAGTAACAAAGTTGAAAATAGGATTTTATGGCTAGAGAATCCTATATAGAGTATATGCATATTTTTTGATGAGGGATTTGATAATTGGTGATGATATTTTATGAGTATGGCATTTTGAATGATTAAATGCATTATATGGTAAAGCGTAAACAATTGAGATAAATTGTTTATAAATTTAAGAAGTGATTAAAATATTATTATAATATTAATGTTATTAGATTATGAGATTATTAAGTGATTGATAACATGGGGATATTCTTGAATCCTCGGATAAATTATATTATAAATGTTTAATATTTATCCTTTATCTCATTTGATTGATTCTTTATATCATTATCCTCATGTTTATATTATGTTGAAAGTCATACGTGGCACATGGTGCATAGATGGACTTGGTATGATTATGACCACGGATTATTCGGTATAATCATAACCGTAATTGAATACACAATTATCTTTGGTAGTAGTGCATGGATAATTTGTGGTCGTGATACTAATGAATACACAATTATCTTTGGTAGTAGTGCATGGATAATTTGTGGTCGTGATACTAATGAATACACAATTATCTTTCGTCAGTAGTGCATGGATAATTTGTGGTCGTGATACTTAATGAATACACAATTATCTTTGGTAGTAGTGCATGGATAATTTGTGGTCGTGATCTTAATGAATACACAATTATCTTTGGTCAGTAGTGCATGGATAATTTGTGGTCGTGATACTAATGAATACACAATTATCTTTGGCCGTAGTGCATGGATAATTTGTGGTCGTGATCTTAATGAATACACGATTATCTTTGGCCGTAGTGCATGGATAATTCGTGGTCGTGATACTAATGAATATCCTTGGCACGTAGAAAGGTGGATGATTCGATGATATGGATTAATTATTCGAATTTGAGTCTCTCAAAGAATGAAATATTAATTCATGGATGTGGTAAAAGTCATCTTTGGTAGTAGTGCATTGATAGACTTGGTATGATTATGACCACGGATTATTCTTAAGATAATCACGATCAGTAATTGAAAACACGAATATCCTTAGCCCGAGAAGTGCATGGATAATTCATGGTTGTGATACTATTATTGTCGAGTCTCGGTATTATTGGTTTCTACAGTTGTATATCTTTGGCTGTAGAAGCAAAGATGAATTGTTAATGAATATCTTCGGTAGGATTGCAAAAATAAATTTAATGTTTTCAACGATAAAGGTATTCAAGGTATCCTCATCTCTTTATAATACTGTGTATCGCACCCTAATTTCGAGGGCGAAATTCCATAAGGAGGGGAGATTGTGAGATCCCATTTTATAAATAAAGATTTAAATTTTGTCGAAATAATTTTTAATATTATGGTGTGAATTTGAGATAATATTATAGTTGTGGGTAGTATTTATAAATTTTGCAAAGTATGCAAGTGGTTATATTATATTCGATTGGTGGGGAAATATTAGGTTTAGCGAGGGAATATTCGTATAACTAGCTCAATCATTGTGGACCCCTAATGTAATTATTGCCGGATTGAGAAAGCGACAAAAATATTTTATTAAAATAACGGCGGAAGTTTTACCGTTGATCTTTGTTGAACTACTTTCGTAGTAAAAAAAATGAATACGTGTGGTTGCATAGTAGACACCAGTATTGATTATTGATGCCTATGTGAGAAGTCACCGGTTTGATTCCATTATTGTCGATTAATAATATGAATTATTATAAGCGATAATGACGTTTTGTTTTATTCAGTATTATTAACGTAATAAAAGCGAAACATCTTTTATATAAAATAGAATACTTTATTAAAGTTATTCTATAAATAGAATATATTATATTTTATTATGCATAGTGTTGCATAGTATTTTTTGCATAGTGTTTTGCATAGTATTGCATAGTGTTTGCATAGTAAAATGTTTTTATATAAATAGAATATATTATATTTTATTTAAAAGATTTTTCTTTAAATATGGATGAAATCCGATTAAAGTAAATCAACTGGACCGTTCATGGATTAGTTCTTATGCATTCCATTTTCCTATAAATAAGCTCATTCCTTCATTATTTTCTTATTTAATTCATTGAAACTCAGAGAGAGAAATTATAGAGAGAAGCTATAGAGAGAAAATTATAGAAAGAAGAAGAGTATTCTCGCTACTTCACTACTTCTATATTCAGGTTCTTTTACCAGAAGGGTGTTATTCTTTCTTCTTGAAGAGAACTTACATTATTCCATTCATTATTATTACGTTGGAATAACTTTTCGTAAAAGTGGCATACCCTATACATAACCTTTGTGATACGCCAGATACCCTATACTTGGTGAAATCCTTATGTTATTCCATTGCTTATTATTCTCGCTGAATAACTCCGTATACGCATGATTTACCCTATACTTGGTGACATTCTTCTATTATTCTCATTGGAACATCCATTCATGTGTTTTATCTGGGACCGGTTAAATTTTATTATTATTCATTGGAACATCCACATTCGTGTGTTTTACAATCGGACTGGTTAAAATCTTTATCATTCTCGTTGGAATATCCTATCTGTGTGTTTTACAGGATCCGGGTTCCATCTTTATTATTCTGTTGGAACATCCCGGCCGGTGTGAATTTCACCGACTGGTTCCGTTATTATTATTCTCGTCGAATAACTCCGTTGGCGCGGCACCGCATGCATGGTGATTTCTTTTGTTATTCCATTCTTTATTATACCCGGTTGGTTAAAACTTTGACTTCTATACTCCATGAAATTAGTAGAATATCCTTGATATTTGCGTTTCATCCAAAGATCTTTTCATGGAAATATTCTTCCGATCATTCTTGAATTTTACTCTACGTAAACAAAGATCGTGTCGACAATTTGGACGTTAATAATTCATGGATTAAATAATTCTTGAACTTGTTTTATTGAATTATTATGTCATTGTCATCATCCTCATGTTATATTATGTTATCTTTGGCTTACGATGCATAGATGAACTTAGTATGATTATGACCGAGGATCATTCGGTATAATCACGACTTGATATAAATGATGTGACAAAAGTCCTCGATGGCTGTAATGCGTTGATGGATAGTTTTGGTATGATTATGACTGGGGTGATTCAAAGATAGTCGTGACCATTGATAATTTGATGAAAATCCTCGACGTGGTACGATGGGGATGATTAGATGTTGTGGTTTATTTATTAAGCTGAGTCTCAGCGATAAAAATTGATGAAAACCTTTTTAAAACCTAAAAGATAGTAGACTTTATTCTCTACTTGACTCTTTTAATGGATTGCTAATTCCGCTGCAGTTAAACTGGTTGTCTATTGTATTTTATCAGTTTAACACTGTTGAAGGCTAATGATAATTTATTCTGCATTATCTTAGTCATAATATTTCTTCTTTGGGCTAGTTGAGCTCACCCTTTCTTTCTTTGTTCTCTTTGAAATGAGAACACGCCATTTGGAGACGAGTCGAGAGCAGAAGTAATGGTCGGAGGATAGCATTAATAGTCCTCACTATTCTGTGAAATAGTGTGATAATAGTTGTAATGAGGACTCCTTTTGAGTTTATATAATATCTAGTAGACAATATTTGTATTCAAACTCACAGTTTATGTCGTATTGTACACGACAGTTATATTAGTAAGTTGTATTTGAATTTATGTACCATGTAAGTGGCGACCCAAGATGGGTGACGTATACCTAATTTTGGGGGCGTCACAAAAACTGAATGGTAATGAAGGTGATCAGCTTTTCATACCTGACTTATACATGTAATATGAACAAAGTACAATTCTATAATTCTTATACATGGAAATCAACAATGATTAACCATAAGCATATATGAATGAAACAACTCTAAGTAGAGTTAAGAAAAACTTATCTGTTTCATTGATTATCGTTACGCATTTTAATAAGCTTTGTCTGAAGACCTAATATATAAATTGTGACGCCCCCAAAATTAGGTATACGACACCCATCTTGGGTCGCCACTTACATGGTACATAAATTCAAATACACTTACTAATATAAGCGTAAGTATACAATACGACATAAAGCATGTGAGTTTGAATACAAATATTGTCTACTAGATATTATACAAACTCAAAAGGAGTCCTCATTACAACTATTATCACACTATTTCACAGAATAGTGAGGACTACTAATGCTATCCTCTGGACCATTACTCATTTCCCCGACTCGTCCCAGCTATGTTCTCATTTCCGTAAAAGACACTGGATATCAAAGTAGTGAAGTACCGAATCACTTTCTTCTTCTTTCTCTCTATAGATTTTCTCTCTATACTTTCTCTCTATAATTCTCTCTCTGAGTTTCAAATTGAATTCGTAAGAAAATAATGAAGGAATGAGCTTCTATTTATAGAAAAATAGAATGCATAATAATTAATCCATGAACGGTCCAGATTGATTTACTTTAATCTGACGGTCCATATTTAAAGAAAAATCTTTTAAATAAAATATCATATATTCTATTTATATAAAAATATTTTACTATGCAAACACTATGCAACACTATGCAAAATACTATGCAAAACACTATGCAACACTATGCATAATAAAATATAATATATTCTATTTATAGTAATAACTTTAATAAAGTATTCATTTTATATAAAAAGATGTTTCGTTTTATTACGTTAATAATACTGAATAAAACAAAACGTCATTATCGCTATAATAATTCATATTATTAATCGACAATAATGGAATCAAACCTGAGTGACTTCTCACATAAGCATCGATAATCAATACTGTAAGCTTACTTATGCAACCACACGACATCGTACTTTTACTACCGAGTAGTTCAACAAAGATCAACCAGTAAAACTTCCGCCGTTATTTTCATAAAATATTTTGTTCGGGTGAATAGTAACTTATGAATAGTAATTCGTGAATAGTAACTCGTGAATAGTACTCGACACAAAAAGTGTCCCAAATACTGAAAGTGAACAATACTAGAGTGAATAGTAATTTTGGTGAATAGTAACCCGTGAATAGTAACTCGTGAATAGTAACTCAGACACAAAAAGTGTCCCAAATACTAGAGTGAACAATACTAGAGTGAATAATAATTTCGTAATTGAATAGTAATCCGTGAATAGTAACTCGTGAATAGTAACCTAGGTATTTTATGATAACTTGTCTACTTTGAAAAATTTTCAAATATGACCCTTAACTTTAAACTTTTATCAATTTAACTATTCACCAAAATAGAAAAATTGAACACTTTTATTTCATAAAATTTGAGGTCTCACAATCTCCTCTCCTTATGGAATTTCGCCCTCGAAATTAGGGTACGTACCTTGTATGATAAAGAGGTGAGTATACCTTGAATACCTTTATCGTTAAAAATATTAAATTCATCTTCGCAATCGCCAAAGATATTCATTAACAATTCATCTTTGCACTACAAGCCAAAGATATACAAATCAGAAACCAATAATCTTTGAGACGCGAACTTAATAGTATCACGACCACGAATTATCCATGCACTTAACGAACCAATGATATTCGTGTTTTCAATTACTACCATGATTATACCGAATAATCCTTGGTCATAATCATACCAAGTCTATCAATGCACTACTACGAAAGATGACTTTTACCACATCCATGAATTAATATTTCATCACGAGACTCATTTCAATAATTAATCCATATCATCGAATCATCCCCCGCACTACTGGTGCCAAGGATATTCATTAGTATCACGACCACTTAATTATCCATGCACTACTACCAAAGATAATCGTGTATTCATTAAGATATCACGACCAATAAATTATCCATGCACTACTACCAAAGATAATTGTGTATTCATTAGTATCACGACCACAAATTATCCATGCACTACTACCAAAGATAATCGTATTCATTAATTAGTATCGACCACAAATTATCCATGCACTACTACCAAAGATAATTGTGTATTCATTAGTATCACGACCACAAATTATCCATGCACTAACGCCAAAGATAATCGTGTATTCATTAGTATCATGACCACAAATTATCCACGCACTACTACCAAAGATAATTGTGTGTATTCATTAATATCACGACCACAAATTATCCATGCACTACGGTTAAAGATAATCGTGTTTTTCACTACGGTTATGATTATACCCGAACAATCCTGGTCATTATAATCATACCAAGTCCATCTATGCACCACAAGCCACAGATGACTTTCAATGTAATATAAACATGAGGATAATGATATAAAGAATCAATCAAATGAGATAAAGGATAAATATTAAACATTTATAATATAATTTATCCAAGATTCAAGAATATCCCTATGTTATCAATCACTTAATAATCTCATAATCTAATATCATTAATATTATAACAATATTTTAATCACTTCTTAAATTTATAAACAATTTATCTCAATTGTTTACGCTTTACCATATAATGCATTTAATCATTCAAAATGTCATACTCATAAGATATCATCATCAATTATCAAATCCTCATCAAAAAAAATATATGCATATACTTATATAGGATTTTCTAGCCATAAAATCCTATTTTCAACTTTGTTACTCACATAATATATTTAACTCATATGTTCAGAATTAAACTATTTTCATGAAAAAATACCAAATCAGTCCCAAAAAATATTTTTTTCTGGGATTTAGCATAATATAGTCCCATAATGAAAATATATTTTTCGGAATTTTTAAAATTCATTTACTATTTTTTAAAATCAATTTCTTATTAATTCCTTAAGAAATTAGCTACCTCAAGTTTAACTCCAAAATTCCCAAATCTTGGCAGGACCTTACACATGTAAACGTGAGCTTCCAGTTTAAATTTCATGGTCATCACCTGAGTTATAGAACTCGGTTATAGCATTTTAAATGGGAAAAAACCTAAATATTGAAATAGTCATAACTTGCTTGCTCATTTTAAGTCGAATGAGCTCATTTTTGGACAAGTAGGTACTTTATAACATATACCTTCATGTCACAAAAGGCCAGAATTTTTCTCATAATTTAAGTAGCCGAAACAGCCCTCTAAAATTATGGGCAGCTTTTTTTTTCGATTTTTGCTTTGCACTCCTTTGCTAAAATCAGTCCACACAAAAATCTACAACACCTTTTCCAAAGTAATTCCACTTTCGGATTAGTTAGGTAACTCATAGATCTAACTCTAGGACTTGACCACATTCAAAAATTCAAAATATAATAGGAGATATGGTCAATTGAATTTCATGTTACGCTTTTTCACCAAAACTGATTTTCAACTCTTTGTGATTTCTAAGAAACTTTCATGTTTTCACATAATAACCAACATAACTCATCATAACACTTACTAATACTCATATACCCATGATTTTCATTAGTCCAATGCTTTTATTATGACTTTTCATCATAATCCACGTAAATGCATCCTTTAGTTGAAGAAATATTTGAGGGTTTAAGAAATGGGTTTTTCAGACTGGGTCAATACAAAATTCGATTTCACGCCTAGGTAGGCTAGGAAATCTTCAAGAATACGCTAAGAAATTTATTAATGATAGAAATATCATTCAAAATCATTATTTCGCTCCAAGACTTGAATAAGACGTCACATTAATACTAACTCGTGACTTCTATCCCTTAACCTCGATAGCACCTCACAATGATACCTATCAACTTGCCATCTTCAGCCAATCAACGTCGCTTACGTAAAGTCCGCTTCTGGGTCGGCATTCCACACAAGGAAGTTAACAACGAAAGGATCGGGGCACTTTTACTTATGGTTTGATATAACGTGTTGATTAACTTTAGGGTTTGGTTACTTTAATCAGAGATAAAAGTTGGTTATGAATATAAAAGCTAACAACCTTATGAAAAGCATGACGAGTAGTTAACCAATTGATTCCTAAAATCACATCAAAGGCAAATATTTTCAAAAGATAAGATCGACATGAAAATGTTTATTTGAACCAAACAAGATTTAAAAATAAGAATGGAAACGTAAGGCCCTACTAACGAAGTTTCAACCAATAAGTCAAAGTCTAACTTCTCCTGAGTCAAATTTAAACGTTGAACGTAAGCAAGAGAGATAAAATAATGGGTAGAACCCAGATCTTATAAGGTATGTGACAATTCTAACATTTAATAATTAACTTACCCTGCATAACTTCGCTTTACTCGCTTTTTGAGAAGTCATGAAAAATGCACGCCCCTAAAACCAACGACTTTGTTTTGTCCATATCCACCTTTGGTGCCACCGTTGCCTAGACTCGACTTCTGTGCACATAACAAAATCGAGCTAAATGACCTTCTCTCTTGCAATTTCCACTTATTATCTTTACCATGATTACCACCAAGTGGTTACCATTCTTAGCATGATAATTTCCCCCACGATGGTTATCATTGTTCGATACCGCAGATTGCCACCAAAGATGATTATTATCTTGTTGTTGGTCGTTACCTTTTGTTTGAGCTAAATCAACACTCTCATGTGCTTCATCGCTTATCTCAACATTTTCGGATGTCATTCTCAAACACCGCTTTCACAAAACAAGGGTTAATTAACATATCACATATTATCCCTATACTCCTGATTCCACCAATTAAATACCTAAATAAACTTTAGTAGGTCATACTAGCTTAAGGAATTCCTATCTCTCCTCCTAGTTCTAGTCTCACGCCTTAGCTGTGGATCATATCCCTAAGCTTTCGATACCAACCGGTGACGCCTCCAAAATTAGGTATACGCCACCCATCTTGGGTCGCCACTTACATGGTACATAAATTCAAATACAACTTACTAATATAACTGCCGTGTATAATACGACATAAAGTGAGTTTGAATACAAATATTGTCTACTAGATATTATACAAACTCAAAAGGAGTCCTCATTACAACTATTATCACACTATTTCACGTAATAGTGAGGACTACTAATGCTATCCTCGGACCATTACTCCGCTCCCCAACTCGCCCTAGCTATATTCTCATTTCCGTAAAAGACAACGGATATCAAATCAAAGTAAGAACCGTAATACTCTTCTTCTTTCTCACTATAGATTTTCTCTATAGCTTCTCTCTATAATTTCTCTCTACAGAGTTTCAATGAATTCGTAAGAAAATAATGAAGAAATGAGCTTTCTATTTATAGGAAAATAGAATGCATAGTAATTAATCCATGAACGGTCCAGATTGATTTACTTTTAATCTGACTATCCATATTTAAAGCAAAATCTTTAAATAAAATATCATATATTCTATTTATATAAAAACATTTTACTATGCAAACATTATGCAACACTATGAAAACACTATGCGAAACACTTATGCAACACTATGCATAATAAAATATAATATATTCTATTTATGTAATAACTTTAATAAAGTATTCGCTTTTATATAAAAAGATGTTTCGCTTTTATTACATTAATAATAATGAATAAAACAAAACGTCATTATCGCTATAATAATTCATATTATTAATCGACAATAATGGAATCAAACCGGTGACTTCTCACATAAGATCAATAATCAATACCGTAAGTGCTACTATGCAACCACACGTGACATCGCATTTTTTTACTACCTAGTAGTTCAACAAAGATCAAGCAGAAAACTTCCGTAGTTATTTTCATAAAATATTTTGTTCGGGGTGAATAGTAACTTCATGAATAGTAATTAAGTGAATAGTAACTTTCGTGAATAGTGCTACGACACAAAAGTGTCCCAAATACTCGAGAGTGAACAATACTAGAGTGAATAGTAATTTTTTGAATAGTAACCCGTGAATAGTAATTTTCGTGAATAGTAACTCAATAAAAAAGTGTCCCAAATACTAGAGTGAACAATACTAGAGTGAATAGTAATTTCAGTGAATAGTAACCCGTGAATAGTAACTCGTGAATAGTAATCGAGTATTTTATGACAACTTGTCTACTTTGAAAATTTTTCAAATATGACCCTTAACTTTAAACTTTTATCAAGTTAACTATTCACCAACATAGAAAAATTGAACACTTTTATTTCATAAAATTTGAGGTCTCACATAAATAATATCGATATACAAATTAGAATAATATCATCACAATATAATACTATATATATATATATATATATATATATATATATATATATATATATACATAGAATAACCTAAACGATAACACATAACCCTATCACTATAACACACACAAGAGACTCGTAGATCAAGTCAAACTATCGTACCGGTTGAACCCGACACAATTCTAACACCCCGACGGTCTAGTCAGACAATTCACGAGTTTAAGTTCAATTAAACTCTGCCTTAACACTTAATAATTATCTTTGATAATTATATGATCAGTCAAAATATTTTTCATAAGCTCGTAATAATTTTTAGATAATTATTACCATTTAATAGTATTTTATCCATAATCTAATATTATTAATCATTTAATAATATTCAAATTATTTACTAATATTATTAATCATTTGATAATATTTTAATCATTATCTAATATTATTAATCATGTAATAATATTTTACTTGTTTCATAAATAATAAAGGTCTCACACATTTTAAGATATAAATATTTTACATCTTGAAGCTTAAATCCTTTATATTCCTCTTTAGAAATATCATTTACCTTTACTTGCAAATTTGAGGTTTAAGCAATACTAATACATAGCTTTTATAGTAAAACTCAATTTACTATAATATTTCTTTAATTTAAATAATTTTTACATATATATCTCCGTTATATAAATCTCAAATTTCAAAAACCACTTTTTGAGCACCGAAAACCTCAAAATATCATTTTTACGATTAATACAATTTTTAAAAGTTTCTCGTTCTTCGTTGCACCACAAAATAATTTTATAAGCAACTATAGATTTTATTTCGCTTAAATATGTAACTTATATTTATTACATATTTTTATTACTTTATTTATACCCGAAAGAAAGTTTCTCGGCATAAAATATTACTTATAGTCAAATCTCGCCCCGTAGGACTTTATTATATTTATTATGACTTATTATTTCGCCAAAACGCGATTTGGAACGTCGAACGTCAAAATCGCTCGACGCGTCGATGCTCGGCGTTCGCTCAAATTTTAGTTCTGACATGCATGTTCGCTCATTTTTAATTCTCAAATCATGAGTCATATAACAGAGAAATTTCAGGCATATTATAGACCTCATGACATAGTATTTTAGAAAAATTTCACACCGCAAAAATGGATCACGGAAGCTCATAAAAACAGTGCGCGAAAAGGACGTCAAGCAGCAGTCAGCACAGCCCAGCCCAGGCGCGCGGGGCGCTCGACAGGCGCTGCTGTTGCTCTGCCTGTTGCGCACCTTGAGGCAGCCACTTTCCGATTTTCTCACGCATTACTCATAACTACGATTAATTTGATTTTTGGATATGTTATACATGACATACCAAAGTATTTTTAGAAAATATCACCCAGTAATTTCGGACCTCTTAGGCAGCGTAAAACAGGCCCCAAAAATGTCCACTCGCAACAGTTTTCATCTTTTTCCCAGATTTACCCTCTTTCGCTAAAACAGTCATAACTTTTTCGTTTGAAAACATTTTTAGGAGATTCTTGAGCCCACGCGAAGCTAACTTCCGGGACTACAACTCTTCCCTACTGATATTTTTCCAAATTCTGAAAATATCAGCCCAGAAATGTACCGCACTTGTTTGACAGTTTTGATACTACTACTTTGAAATGTCATAACTCTCTCCTCTGAAGTCGGATTTAGTCCGTTCCGGAGTCTATGAAAAGCCTATTGAGTGTAATATAACATATCAAAAGCCCAGTATTTTTAGAGCACTCTAGCTAACTTTGAATTTTCTATTTAGGGGCAGCAGTCCACTAGTTTTTTTTTCTATGTTTTAAAAACTGTTTTCATTTTTCTTCTTTGATCAAACTTGTTAACATAAAAAAATGACTAGATCTACACATAACACACTCCAAAACATATAGATCTATGATTTTTAGAGTTCAAGATCATAACTAAAGATTTGATTTAAACAACTAAAAATAACTTTGATAAAAGGTGTTTATACCTCTGATTTGTGGCTATACTTCCTTTATCTTCCAAAGTGGATGATGATTTTGGGTAGAAGGAAGATCAAAACCTCCTCCCTTCCCTTCCTTGCTCCAGCCGAAATGGCCCTCCCCACTCTCTCTCTCTCTCTTTATTTTTCTTTCTTAGCTTTTATGGAAGAAAATGAGAAGAAAGCTTGTGTATTAATGTGATGAAGACTATATATTATTAGTAAAAGTATATACATACAATTATTACATGTATATATTATCTCCCAATAATTGTATATACATACAATTATAGATTTTATTTTATTTAGTCTAGGTGGGTTAGTAAAATAGCTTGCTAGGTGGCTTAAAAAATTAAATTCACATGTGCTTAATTTCTTTCACTTTGGCCGGACATCCCCCCTAGTTTTTTTTGGTCCATTTTGATTTTTATTATTTGGTTCATTTTCACATTTTTGCTTCTAGAAGTCTACACAAGTTTTGGGCTATCCATTAATTTATTTGGGCTCTTATTATATTTATCTTATACATGACCTCTTGGGCTAATTTAATAAACTAATTGCTCTTAAATTAATTTTTGGGTCCTTTACAATAATATACAACATTTAGAAAGTAATTACACTATTAATGCACTCATAAAATATTTACACAATTAATACACTTTCTATATTTATTTACAATATTAGTGCAATTAGGATTCCTTAATTTAGGGAATTAGTTTGCAATTAGGATTCAATTCATAATAATAAGGAAACCTAAAATCAAGGAGAAATAACTACCATAATTAATATTTCAAATTCAAATATCTTGGATCTAACAACAAATTCAAATTCAAATTCAAAAATAATAATTAAAATCCAAATATTCAAAGTTTGGCAACGTCATCTTCCTCCTCCCTTTCGCCGGTCATCTTCCTCCTCCCCTTCGCCGCCGCTTCAACACCATGGACGCCGATCTCCTCATCCATTACGACCACAGCTGCCATTATGACGAAGGTTGATTTAGTCCAGAAATTAAAAGGAGAAAAAGATAAATTTTAGTGCAATTGGTATCCAAATATTTATACAAAAGGTAACCATTTTAGTTTTTGTGGGTAACCAACAGAAATTTCAGTGCAGTTGGTAACCAAAACTTTCAAAGGTAACAATTTTAGTTTTTGCTAGTTACATTTGTATTAAGGTTTGACTACCAACTGCACTATGAAAAAAAATCTATAATAGATTTTTATAATTAATTGACAACCCAATAAAACTGAATTGGTTACCTTTGTATTAAGGTTTGGCTATCAACTGCATTATAAAAAAAAAATTACAATAGATTTTTTTTAATTAATTGGTAACCCAATAAAACTGAATTGGTTACATTTGTATAAAGTGTTAGCTACCAGCTACACTATTAAATAAAAAAAAATCTATAATAGATTTTTTAAAAATAAATTAGAAACCTAATAACACTGAATTGGTTACCTTGATATGAATGTTTGGCTACCAACTGTACTATAAAAAAATCGCAACAACTGTATTATGAAAAAATCGCAGGTGGAGGATGGCGTTAACAAGTTGGGACTGTCTAGGTTAATGGTGGAGGATGGCGTTAATGGTGGAGGAGGGCGGAGGATGGGGACTGTCTAGGTTAATGATGGAGGATGGCATTAATGGTGGAGGAGGGCGGAGGAGAAGGGCGTTAATGGTGGAGGAGGGCGGAGGATGGCGTTAACAAGTTGGGACTGTTAATGGTGGAGGAGGAAAAGACTGACAAGGGCGAAGGAAGCGTGATTTTTATTAAGGAAAGAGAAGGTGTGCTATATAATTTACATATTAATTACTTAATTTAATAAGTAAATCAATATTAATCCCCTAAATTAAGGAATCCTAATTGCATACTAATTTTCTAAATTAAGGAATCCTAATTGCACTAATATTGTAAATAAATATAAAAGTGTATTAATTATGTAAATATTTTATGAGTGAACTATTGTTGTAATTATTTTTAAAAATGTAATAGAATATGTAATTGTTCCTTAATTTTATCTACAAGTCACATACTAAAAATATAATTGGGCTTGTTTAATTACTTATTTTTCTTTCATTATTATCTCTTGAGCTTATGCTCATTATTATTAATATTCCCTATTATTATTCATTAATAATATTAATTCACTCACATAACCCAATTAGACTTGTCTTATTCAAGTTTATTCAAGATTTAATTAGGGTTTAACACCTTAAATCTATTTTCTAGATTATTAAAATACTTAGGTTAGTTCACTAACTTATTTAACTTATTAGTGAGACTTCCTTTAAATATTATAGCATATTATTCACATAATCACTTAATCATCCATAATATATTACAGATTATTTAATATATTTATTTACAATGTACCACAGAAATTCTTGGTTATTACACTTGAACATTAGGATTAAGGTTTCCTAATTTAGCAATTAGGGTTCCTAATTCCGAATTAGGGTTTCAAATTCCCGAAACTAAAATTAGGGTTTCCGATCTGATCGTTAGGGTTTCTTATCAATCGCTAGGGTTTTCTAACTGAACGTTGACGTTCTAAAATAATATTAGGGTCTGACACTGATATAATTTATCTGGTCAACGCTTGACCCTTAACCACATTTTGAACACATAAATGACCATATACACATATCATATTCACGTATACACTTAATCCTGAATAATTCACCAAAATCCTTCACAGAATTTTGAAATCCTCAAAATTCCTTCCCAAAAATATCAAATGCATAAACTTATTTTCTGTCTAGGTTCTAATATTGAACCTTAAATCAATTAATTATGGTTTTAAAAATTTTCTAAATTCTCGGGTTGTCACACAATAGACATGAGTAAGAAAGTTTTAGAATTATATTATCGTTGTGCCAGATTATTAACTCTATTGTTATTGATTATGTATCCAAATATTCGTATTCATGCAAGTTCTCGAACTTTTTTCGTTCATTGTTTATCAGTACAATATTACTGTAAGATTCAGATATATATATTCTGTTCGTTAAATTCTAAGTCTGGTTATACAAGTGTCCTCACTTGGACAATCATTGTACATGTTGATACATACTTGTTGATTTCCAGTATGTATACCTTAATTAAAAGTCGTCAAAGCTATTTGACTCGGCTAGACACAAATTTAAAAATATCGTTGAACATGATAGAACCCTATTGATATCCAACCAAATTGTTTTGGTTCGGATTCAGGCTAAGTATGAACATCCCGAATCTGGGAAACTTTTGTACGCCTAAGACGGATAAGATGAACGAGAATATTGTTCTGGTATATAGTATTGATCAATACAGGGCATAACATGCTAATCACCCCCCGTGCCTGTAAGTTATAACGGTTTACAGATGAAGTTCTGTTTAACCTTTTTGAAAACTAAAAACTATGTTCATAGTCTATCGACTGCTCTCTATTTATAGTCAGTACGTAGTTTCAAAAATTTGAAATAGAATTGATATGTTGATTAGAATTATTTCAGCTTACTTCACAACTGTTGATTCGTTGTAGAAGTGTCTTTCACAGAAAATATTTAATTCTTTCAACCAACTTTTATTGACTGCTATTACTTGCTGGGCAATCAAATGCTCATTCTTGCTTAATTTAAATGTTTTCAGTTAAGTATGATCAACCAGAGGGCTCTGCCAAGAACAAAGGGAAAGGAAAGCTGACAAAATAAGTTTGTGTTATTTTATATAATAGCTAAACTTAAATAAGATGATAATATTTATTATCTATCATGTAATGAAATGCTTTAAAGGTCGCGTACCTGGGATATAGACAACTCTGATATGTAAATTAAGTTTGATATTTATGACAATATTATTATTATTCCACTCAAAAAAATGGTATCGTGAAGCACTGAATTCGGGCTTCAAGTACCTGAATTTGGGGGCGTCACAGGTTGGTATCAGAGCTTTAGGGTTAGAAACCTTAGGTGGGGGTAGACCTTAGGCTATAACCTTAGAGCAGAGGGAAACATTAAAAGTATAAATAACTCATATAGAGTTTAAAAAGAGATGAATAGAATAAATTCGTCGTCAAACCAAATAAAATATAACTTATATAAAGTTTTTATTTGCTGTGTGTATATATTATATGCTAATCAGGATAATTTATGTGTAGATGTCAGGAGGAAAGGATTAAGATACCCTCAGATCGTAAAGAAGGAGCCAATCTCCATAACCAAGCCAATATCAAAGCCAATAGCCGAAATAGAGGCTCACGTTGAAGATAACCTTGATGAGGTGATCATGTTGGAAAATATAGTACCGGACCCAGAAATGGTGGAACTTACAGATAGTGATTCGGACACCGAAGTTGGAGCTGATCAAGCATCAACTGAAGTGCAGAATCTGAGGAACAAGGTTTCTTCTCTAGAAAATTTATGGGAAATAGAAAAGCTACTAAATAGTTAATTGCGAAAGGCATTAATCGAAACGATGGAAGAACAAGATAAGCTTAAAATCTAAATTGATCAGATGGGAGCCAAAAGTAACATATCGTGTGTAGCTCCAAGCAAGAAGGGGAAAAGAAAGATGAAAGACTGCGACTTAGGAAATTTCGATAATAACCAAGAGAATGCTAACAAAATGGAAAAGTGTACAAACTATGACAAGAAACATGACGGCATATGTAGGAAGGGGAAAAGATATGTTACATTTGCAGACATGAGGGACATATCTCTCATCATTGTCTCGACTTTAAGCTAGGTGCATGTTTTATTTTTGGATTGGAAGGTCATCGAGCGAAAGGTTGTCCAGGATCAGGAAAAGTTGTAGTGAATAAGTAGTATAAGTACTATAGGAATAAGTGTGTTCGGTGTGGTATATATGATAAGTATGCCCGTGTAATGTAGTATTTTCACTTTTGTATAAGTTGTAACAGTGAATCCCGAATTTTGTTGCCACGAAGGGATATCAGGTGTTTAAAACAATATGTGTTATGCTATATACTATGAATTAGTCAAATGAATATGAATCTATGTTTGATTAATGAAATAGGTTAAATATATTAAACTTATACGCTAAGGTTTAGAATGTAATTTAATAAAATATAGATTATATTTTATTTAACCAGATAATGCCGTCAAGATGTCAAACTCAAAAACAAAGGGCATAAGAATCTGTCAATAATGCTGGAGGACAACAACCAGACCTGATGAAGAATTTCGCGAACATGGTAGCTTAGGCCATGCAAAATGGAATGACAGCCGAGAGAAATCAGCCAAACAATCAATTTACGAACTTCAAGGATTTTAAGGTTGTAGGACCGCCAGAATTTAGAGGTACCACCGACCCGATAGAAGCCCAAACTTAGGTTAAGGAAATAGAAAAAGCATTTGTAGTCGCTAGTGTAGTTGAGGGGCAAAAGACAGCTTTTGCCACCTATATGATGAAAGGAGAGGAAAATTTTTGGTGGGAGGAAAATCAAGCTAGGGCATGAGAAGGAGTGATAGCATGGACTAGGTTTAAGACGTTGTTCTTTGAGAACAATTTCCCGTCTAGTGTGCAGGCTAGGATGGAGGTGAAGTTTTTGGAATTGAAGCAGGAGAACTTGACAGTTGCGGAGTATGCCGCAAAGTTCAATGAATTAGCTAGGTTCACTCCGCACCAAGTGGATACGGAGGCTAGAAAGGCAAGGAGGTTTGAGTTGGGCTTAAAACCCTGGCTCTACAATAAGGTGGCGGTGTTACAAATCAATACTTTTGCAAAGACTCTTAGAAAAGGCTATCATAAATTGAAGGGGAAGTGAGGCCATGAGCCTCTCAATAAGGAAAGAAAGAATAATTGAGGGGGGAGGGAAGGTAGAAGCAGGTAGTGGTAGTGGGAATGCAAAAAGAAAGGGGAACAATTTTGGAAATATCCAGGTCAAGCAGGAAGGTGTGAAGAAGCAGGTTGTGCAGTGTAAGAATTGTGGGAAGAATCATTCAAGTGAGTGTCTTAAGGGTAAGTTTGTGTGCTACAAACAAATGGGGGGGGGAGGACATATCTCTCTAAGCGCGCCCCAATCAAGGATGAGCAATGGGTGTTTTCTGTGTGGATTAATGGAACATAAGGTAAAGGACTGTCCGAAAAGGAGAATAGATATAGGAAGCGTTAATGCGGGGAAAGGCAGCGGAACACTGGCGATAACGGGATCAACTTTAACAAAATCAACCGTAAGAGTCTTCAACATGACGGTTCAGGATACCGTAGCAGCCGGGGATGGAACTCCAGGTATTATTCGTATGAATTTTATTTTCGTATATATGATTTTTGTTAAATATAGTAAATTATGCTATAAAGAAATTTTGAAGGAGAAATTTGAGTTTTGTTAGAAATTAGATTTTCGTATAATCAGATAGATAAGCTTTATGTTGAATAGTTAAAGATCAGTTCGATCAAATCTGATCGAGATCTACTTAAAATGACTGTGTATGCTATTTTCTCTAGTGTCTATAAGTTTTAAAGCGGTGATTCCGGGGACGAAATCCTTATAAGGGAGGGTGGATGTAATAACCCAATATTTTCAATAAGAAATTTTGCGTATAAATTTTTTTATATATAAAGGTGGGAATATGTGCAAAGTAAAGTATATATATATATATATATATATATATGTGATAAATAAAATTATTTATTAGATGAAAAATTGTAAATAATTTCTTTTTAAGAATTATTAATCATTATAGATTATATTCTTATAATAAATTAATTTTGTAATAAAATATATATTATTTATTTTCCATGAAAATATGATTATTGTATATATGATATGATTATTAGGATTATTATGATATGTATTTTATTATATTAGTTAAGTTAATTATTTTAACTTAATTAATAATGGTATATATGAAGGATAGGTCGGATATGAATTCAAAACCCTAAGTCTGGATTTTGAATAAGGAATGAGAATAATAATATAATATTATTTATATTTCAATGCTATAAACAAGCATGATATGTGTGCAATGTAATTTGTGAAACAGTTATAGTGAAATAGTACAAAACCCTAGCATAATTGATTAACTATAGTACAGAAGTCAATTATGACTGTAAGATTTGTTAAGTTGTGTGTTATGTAATTAGTGACCATTATTATATTTAGTGTTAATTAGGTAAACCCTAATTAATATCTAGAAACCCTAATTACTAAGTTATAAGCCCTATTTATTAATTTAGCAAGCTTAATGGTAATTAGTAATTTATAAAGCCTAATTTACAAGTCTTAAGTGATTAGGAAACCTAATTTAATTAGGTAGCCCTAATTCACATTTTTAGAAACTAAGATTTCCATTTTAGCTCTAATTATAAAATCCTAAAAAATGAACTTGTAAAATCTCAGGGTTAAACCCTAAGGGTTGAAATGAATTGCCAAGTTTGCCACTAAAAGTAAAAGTCAATTGACGAAATTGCCTTTTGTGAATATTTTAATGAGATGGAGTGTAGA
Source organism: Panax quinquefolius (assembly GCA_020205615.1). Lineage (NCBI taxonomy): Eukaryota > Viridiplantae > Streptophyta > Magnoliopsida > Apiales > Araliaceae > Panax > Panax quinquefolius. Next base: position 123,692,038 of record CM035154.1, on the reverse strand, counting down.
TCTAGCCCTAGTAAGTGGTTGGTGACCAACTCTAGCTAGCCATGTGGTCTAGAAATAAACTTTAATCAGTCAGAATCTGATCACATGATCAGCCATAGGCATTGCACCATATTATATATAAATTGAGAGAGGAAAGTTCATCATTTAGCCCCATTTGTTCACAAACACACCACCAAGCCTCTCTCTCTAAACCCACGAAAATATTTAGCATTTCAGTCTCTTAGTGAGTCCCCAGAACATCAAGATCAGGTCAGGAGCAGATGATCAAGATTTTGTTCATAGAAAGGTATAACCCTAAACCAAAACATCAATCTTGTATGTTATGTTAGATTTGGTGTTTGAATGTTTAAAAATGTTATATAAGGTGTGAATCAGTGATCTGGGTTGCTAGATAGTAGATCCATAACATTTATATGCTCGAATTTATTGTTCTTCAAAATCTGGAAAATATTTTTTTTGTCGTCTGACAACGAATGTCAGGTCTCTTAGATTTCTTCCTGTTTATTGTTTTGGTGTTTTAAAGGTTTAAAGTTGTTTTCTGTAATGTTGTTAGTATTTTGAAAGTGGAAGCAAGATCATTGAAGGTGTATATCAAAAGTTATTCACGGTCAAAGTCCATTGACCGAACACGAATTTAGTTTTCTGAGTAACCCAGAAAACTGAAGAACATGTTCTGTCAATGACTTTGACCAGCTTTGATCTCGTTTCTAACAATCTTTTAGGATGTATAATGGTATCTAGATTATTGTATGACATGCAAACTACAAGTACAAAGCATTTTCAAACCTTAGAAAGCAACATATTGATTATAGTAATAATCAAAAGTAGTTGATCAGTTATGTTTTACTTTTTACGGGTAACCTGAGAAAGTTAAGACAATAGTCTGACAAATTCTTTAGGAACACAGATCTTACAGCTTGATGATTTATAAATCTTCTAAGTGCTTGATTCGTGTACCCTGCTAGTTACTCTACAAAGCCCGACGTCTAAACCACCTAATACATGAACAGATTGATAGATAAATGGTCAACAAAAGCGTTGACCAGGCCCGACTATATATGATTCTAAAATTTTGAAACATGATGAATAGCTCTGACAGCATGTTCTGATCCTTAGATCTTGCTCATGTGTTATATGTTGGTCCAGAAATTGTTATAAACTTGTACTATTACATATTTGCTACAACATTTGATCATTAGCTAGCCTAGAAACACATTACACACTGATTTATTAAGGGTCAAACATGGTCACTCGAAACTGGCGTATGAATGTTCTTGAGCCTCAAGAACACCTAAGGCGACACTTACTGTCGCTAAAGGCTTTAGCGACAAACTTTTTAGTTTTAATTAAATTAATTTTTAAAAATCATTTAAAAATAGAAATTAATTATTAAAAATTCCAAAATTAGTTTTAAAAATTATTTTAAGTTATAAAAAATTAACTTTTAATAATTTGGCATATTTTCCATAAATATTAGTAATTATTTGAATATTATTGATATTTAATTTATTTAAAAATGCATTAAATAAATTAACTAAAAATGATTTTATTATATTAAAAATCATTTTAAATGATAATAAGGTATTTAAAAATATTTTAAAGTTATAAATGTAGCTTTTAATATTTTAAAGCAAAATTCATTAATTATTAAATATTAATGATATTAGATTTATTTAATAATAACATTAAATAAATTAGTTTAAAAATTATTTTAATATTATAAAAATCATTTTAAATGAAAATAAAGAGTTTAAAGATATTCTAAGTTATAAAATATAACTTTTAATATTTTAAGATAAATTTTATTAATTATTTAATATTAATGATATTAGATTTATTTAATAATTATATTAAATAAATAGTTTAAAAATGATTTTATTGATTTAAAATTATTTAAAAAGGATATAAATGGTTTAAAAATAATTTAACTTATTATAAATGACTTTTAATATTTTAGTGAATAATACCTTAATATTTAAATATTAATGGTAATTGTTTAAAAATAATTTTAAATATTTTAAAAATCATTTAAGGGTAATATTAAGACTTTAAAAATATTTTGAGTTATTATAAATAACTTTAATATTTTGGAAATGGTTTCATTAATATTTTAATATTATTTAAATATTAATGATAATAAAATTATTTAATATTTAAACCATTTAATAATGATTCCAAAGTTTGAAAAATCCTGATAAATTATAATAATTAATTAAATAATATTATAATTCATGGAAAAATAATATGATTGATATTTAAATTATCCAGAATAATATTTAAGATACAGATTAGAGTTTTATTTAACTATAAACTCAATAATTATCCGATAAAGCTGTCGGTACACCAAAATGCTGCCGAAATTGATTCAAACCTATATAGGTTTGTGACGCCCCCAAAATAGGTATACATCACCCATTCTGAGTTGTCAATACATGGTACAGAAACAACTACAACTTTATTATTACAATAGTAAAACTGTGAGTTTGAATACAAATATTATCTTCTAGACGATATCTATACTCAAATAAATCCTCATCACATTTATTGATACATTATTTTACAAAAATGGTGAGGACTACTAAACAACTCTCTCTAGAACCTTCATTCCATACCCCAGACTGCGTACTCGCTTATATTCTCGCCTCTCCGAGAAGAAAAATGGAACAAAAAAGAAAAAGGGTGAGCTCAACTAGCCCAAGAACAATATTATGACTAAGATAATATACAACAAATTATCGTTAGTCTTCAACAGGAAAAAAATCTAATAGAATACAATAGACAACAAATTTTAAATCAATATTTAGCGTGAAATAATAATTCATTAGAAGAGTTAAGTAGAGAATACAAACTACTATCTTCTATATATGAATTTAAAAGTTCATCGCTCATCTTTTATCCCCGTAACATCAATCAATATATATATCGGAATCAAATATTCATCTTTTGACTACAGCCAAAGATATTCATCGATTGGTCATGTTCATCTAAACACTGATCATCTTTGCACTACGGGCCAAAGATATTCTTCAGAAATCATTCATCTTTTACTACGTGCCAAAGATATTCCATAATATCATCATTTAAGATGAAGATGATGAAAATATTTTTAAAGAAAGCGAATCCGGTGAAACAAAATGACAAGGATTAAGGATTAAGGATTCAGTACTTTGTTTTATCCACCTCCAAAAATATCTCAAAAAATAATCATAGTGGTGTAAAATTTAAGAATGATCAAAACATGGATACAATCAAAGCTAGTATCCGAATAGATATTTTGGACGAAAAGAAAATTTTCATTTTTCGATGAATAGTGCCATACTCGTGAATAAGTGTCGATATCGTGAATAAGGCAGTATACGTGAATAGTAACTCAGACACCAAAAGTTCCAAATTTGATAAAAACTTCAGATCAATATTTCAACATAATGATATTGAAGAAATAATATCATTCTGAAAAAAAAAAATAATATCCCTTACCTCGAAAGATTAGTACTTAAATTTGGAATAGGGTATAGTCTTTGAAGGAACTTACCCGCCTAACAATACTCAAAGTATACTCAAAATACTCACAAGAATACTCGATAATATAGAGAGAAAACTTCAGTTTATGGTGTGATTTTCAATTCTAACCTAAGCACCCTATTTATAGGAAATTGCTTAGAACACCAAAGCAAAAAATTTAATAAATTAATAATATAATTATATAAATTTCCTATGCATGCCTAGAATCTGATTTCAGCCATCAAACACATGTTAAAGATGCCCCCAAACATTCCAAAAACGTTTTTCTTATTTAAAATAATTTAAACTTCCAAAAATCAATTATTTCGGAGCTTCGGAACTTCAATAATTCATAATAAATAGCCCTTTTATCAGAAAATTCGAATCTCACGACTTTTTATAGGAAATTCAATTCTCTACAACTTTGCAGAAGAAAGTTTTTTCAAATTCCAAACAGAAATTGACCGAAATCCACAAACGGGCTATTTTACAAGCTATAATCAAATTTCAGTCAATAAATGGGTTTCACCGACATGTTTAACATGTTTTAAACATTTATTGCAAAAAAAATACTCTTCCTCCTCGTATACTCATATATCCCACATTCGTTGTAAAAATATCACCATTATTATATTATTAAAATATAATAATATATTTAAATGAATTATTTTATCGTAAAAGATAAAATTTCAATTTTCAACAATTGTCACATTAAAAATTTTCTCCATCTATATCCACATAAAATCAATATTTTCCTCATCATATGAATCAATAATTAATTATTCACAAATAATATTACTGTAATCACAATATCGACAACGGTGTAGTTCAGTGAAAGAGGGGCTTTCAATAAGAATTTTCTCTCATCTTGCGCCGCAATTAGGTGACCAAACCTCTCCTTAGACAGTAACTTTCTAGACATTGCCAATAATGTTATCTAATAATATTATTCAGATAATATGAATTATTGCTTCGATAATGAAAAATACTTGTGTAATGACAATTATTGAAACAACAAAGTAATATAAAATATCAACGCAACAATTATTGAATCAATAAAATAAAATATTGAGCAAAGAATTATCGTAACCATTATTGAGTAGTGCCTTCTTACGTAAGAATCAATAATTGGTGCAATACTGGTATCTTCTCGTGTTTTAACCATAGAGTATTTTAACAAAGATTAACTGTGAATAACTACTTTTGTTGTTTTTAAACAACTTATATTTGTCGTTTTCTTCATCCAATCGCTTTCAGTTATGGGGCCCACACATGGTCTGCTACCAGTCGCACGAATATTCCCCGACAAAGATGAATATTCCACGACCAAACGAATATTCCCTAAACAACAATGAATATTTTATAACCACTTGCTTATTTTGAAATATTTGCGTATTTTACCCTAACTATCCACATTAATCACATCAACCCTTACTATTTCAAAATAATAAATAGAGAAAATTAAATTTCATTAATAATAAGTTGGGGTCTTACAACCTCCTCTCCTTATGAAATTTCGTCCTTGAAATTGGACGACGATGTCTGGTGTTTGAAAAGGTGAGGATACCTCGCTTTCATTTCGTTTCTAATTCCCGTGTCATTTCCTCTATAGCATGATTCCTCCACAAAACTTTTAACTTGTGGTATGACCTTTGTACGTAGGACATGCTCCTTCCTATCTAAAGATCTTGACAGTACCTCTTCATACGTTAAGTCTTCGCTATTTCGTAGGTTCTAACTCTATAACGTGGTTCGGGTCTTTCACATATTTACTTAAGTATGATATGTGAAACACATTATGAACACGAGACATACTTTGAGGTAACGCGAGTCTATAGGCTACATTTCCTACTCGGTCAAGAATTTGAAATGGACCAATAAATCGTGGATTGAGCTTTCCTCTCTTCCCAAATCTTGTAACTCCCTTCCATGGAGCAACTCGTAATAATACATGATCCCCTACACTAAATTCCACGTCCTTTCGATAAAGATCCGCATAACTTTTTTGTCTATCTTGTGCTGCTTTTTATATCGTTGTCGAATCATTTGGATCTTTTTCTCAGAGTCATACGTACTCAACTCGGGTCCCCAACAGTGTTGCTTCACCCACCTCGTCCCCAACTTGGAGAGCGACACTTTCGTCCATATAATGCTTCAAATGGAGCCACACCTATACTTGCACGATAATCTGTTGTTGTAGGAGAATTCCACCAATGGTAAATACTTATCCCAACCGCCCTTGAAGTTCAGGACACGAGTCTTAATAAATCTTCAAGAGTTTGAATAGTCCTTTTCGATTGTCCGTCCTGGTTTGAGGATGGTATGCCGAACTAAATCGTAAATCCATGCCCATAGCTTTTTGCAAGCTAACCCAAAATCTTGAAGTAAATCTTGGGTCACGATCCGAAACTATGGATACTGGCATGCCATGCAACCTCACAATCTCATTCACGTTCATACTAGCAAGACGTTCAAGGAATAAGTCTCCGTGTCGTTAAAGAAATGAGCAGACTTGGTTAATCTATCAACAATAACCCAAATAGCATTGATGCCTTGAGAAACCGTAGGAAGACCCGTGCTTGAAATCCATGGTAATGTGTTCCCACTTCCATTTGGAATCTCAAGTGGTTGCAACGGACCCTTAGGTACTAGATGCTCCGCCTTTACACGTTGACAAGTTAAACACATTGAGATAAACTTTGCAATCTCTCTCTTCATATTGTTTCTACCAAAATGTATGTCGAAGATCACGATACATTTTAGTACTTCGAGGATGGATTGCAAATGGTGTATTGTGTGCCTCCATCATAATCTTGTACTTCAAATCGAGTCGTTAGGGACACAAAGTCTAGAGTGGACTCAAGTATTCCTTCTTCATCAATTCTCGCTCCTAATAGCTCTTTCTTGTACTTTCTTCTTCATACGCATCATTTCAAGGCCGCCTGGTGGCTTCGAGCAACCTTAACTTTTCTATTAAAGTTGGCTCTGTACGCGTATACTTGACATCATCGCACTCATTCCGCAAGATATGATCTTCTATTCAATGCGTCGCCTACCACGTTCGTTTTACCGGGATGGTATTGAATAGTGTGGTCGTAGTCTTTTCAATAGCTCGAGCCAACGTCGCCGCCGCATGTTGAGTTCTTTTTAGTGAAGAAATATTTAAGGCTTTTATGGTCCGAATATATCTCCACTTTCTCCCCATATAGGTAGTGCCTCCATATCTTTAAGTAGCTAAACGATCGGGCCGCTAACTCTAGATCATGAGTAGGATAATTCCTCTCATACTCTTTAAGTTGTCGCGAGGCATAGGCTATGACTTTCCCACGTTGCATGAGAACACATCCTAACCCTTTGCTCGAAGCATCGGCATGAGATAACAAATCCATCCGAACCGGTTGGTATTGTTAGAACAGTGCGAAATAAGTCTCCTCTTAAGCTCTTGAAAACTCTTCTCGCATTCTTCGCTCCAAACGAATTTTGTATCCTTCCGAGTTAATTTGAGTTAATGGAGTAGCAATTCGAGAAAACCCTTCCACGAATCTCGATAATAACCAATTTAAGCCCAAAAAGCTACGTACTTGATCCACCGACTTTGGTTGCTCCCAACTTCAGTATTGCTTCAATCTTCACGGATCAACAGATACTCCATGTTTCGACACCATGTGCCCAAGGAATGCTACTTCCTCAAGCCGTAACTCGCATTTCTTCAATTTGGCATATAGTTTGTTTTCACGAAGCCTTTGGAGTACCCGACTTCAAATGGTGCTTATGATCTTCACGACTTTTGGAATATATAAGGATGTCATCAATAAAAACAACAACGAACCGATCCAAATATTCCTTGAATACTCGGTTCATCATATCCATGAAAGCCATTAGGAGCATTAGTCATCCAAAGACATGACTAAGAATTCATAATGCCCGCATCGAGTTCTAAAGGCGTCTTTGGAATATCCTCGATTCTAATCTTCATTGATGATATCCGTAAGCGAAGATCGATTTTTGAAAAGAATTGTGCCCTTGCAACTAGTCAAACAAGTCATCAATACGAGGTAGAGGATACCTATTCTTGATGGTGACATGGTTCAATTCACGATAGTCAATAAAAGTCGCATACTCCCGTCTTTCTTCTTTCTGAATAAAAAAACAGAGCACCCCAAGGAGATGTACTTGGGACGTATGAAACCGATGTCCAACAATTCTCGTAGTTGGACCTTTAACTCCGAAGTTCAATAGAGCCATTCGATATGGGGTTTTAGAAATGGGCTTGTACTGCAGTTCAAGATCAATAAAGAATTCAACTTCACGTTACGGGGCAGACAGGGAAGTTCTTGAAATACGTCAAGAAAGTCAATAACAACAGAATATTATTCAAATTTGACGTGTCTTTATTCAAATCCATAACATGGGCTAAGAAAGCTTGACATCCGTTTTTCAATAAACGAATAGCTTTATGATTAGATATGATAAATGATTGATTTTAATGGTTTAGTTGCTTGAATTAAATACAACAGTTGGTTAGGAATATGAAAACTAACAACCTTACGAAAACAATCAATTTTGGCATGATGAGTAGTTAACCAATCAATCCCTAAAATCACATCAAAAGCAAGTATCTTTAAAGAGATAAGGTCAACGGGTAAGGTGATGGTGCCAACTTGAATCAAACAAGATTTATAAACGGTGGATGTGATGAAAGTTTCTCTAACGGAGTTTCCACAGATAGGTCAAAATCTAATTTCTCCCGAGTCAAGTTTAAACGTTGAGCACATGCAGGAGAGATAAATGAATGGGTAGCACCCAGATCAAGTAAGGTATAAACTTCGCAAGAATTTATAAATAGTTTACCCGTGATCACCTCGTTTGGGTTCCTCGCATTATGACCGACCACAACAAACGCTCTTCCGGAATCGTTGACTTTGACTTTTTCGGGACGATCTTTTGAGTCACCATCCCCATTGAACTAGGTTTCGCTACCATACAATCTCGAGCGATATGTCCTTCCTTTCCACAATTATAGCATACTTTGAACTGTTGTGGGACGGTTTGGTGATATGTCCCTCTTTTTCGCATTTGTAGCATATGACCGGTGGTCGTTTCTCCTCCCTTAGAACCGATTCTTTGCTTAAGACTTTGTCGTCTTCACATGGTCGTTGTTAAATCTCCTCTTTTAAAATCTCCTCGACTCGCTTCTTCTATTTTCATGGCCATGATTACCACCAGAGTGGTTACCATTTTTGTCCGTCTGCTTTCTTTCTCCATTTGGTTATCATTATTACATTGACCGCTATCTCTCGGTACGATCCTCGGTTATGGTCCCTCAGTTGAACATACTCGTTATCTCGCTTCTAACAATTGAGCCATGTTAACAACATCCGAATAGAGAAAATTTATGAGAAATGAGATATTGTCGTATCGCGGGTTTCAAACCTCTCAAAAACATCCGCCATATCGTTCCTCATTCTCCACCAAATGAGGTGCTGAAACCGGATAACTCTGCAAACTTTTCTTCGATCGAGACACCGTCATGTTGTTTTGTTCTAATCTGATGAGCTCCACTTCCTTCATACGACGAACACTTTTCGGAAAGTATTTGTCATTAAATAGTTTTTAAACGTCTCCCAAGACATGCTTTGAGTCTTTTGGATGGGTACGCTTCATGAGACTCACCAAAGAGTCCGCTTCGCCACGGAACATAAGGTGGCGAATGGAACCTTCTGTTTCTCTGTGCATCCCAAGACATCGAATATCTTGGTAATTTGCTTGACCCATGTTTCCGCCATGATCGGATCTCGCTTTCCCTTAAATTCGTGGTCCCAACTCTTTAAACTGTTTGGGTTGTGACAACCCGTGAATTGCTATCATTTCCTCCTCAGTATTTTGAACACGAAGTTTCCTCGCCCGATTTTGCATGAACTGCAAAAATCTTCTAAACATCCCCGTTCATCATCGCTTTCGGTGGTGTTGTTCACGGGAGGAACATTGCCACGACTGTTGCACGTTCTCCTCGTTGGTGAGTACAAAGCGTCTCCACGGTCTCATTTCCATTGTTAATATTCTCATTCGACATTCTCAAATCATTGTCATAAAACAAGGGTTAATTAAGGAAATCAATATATCACATAATATCCCTATATATCTTGACCAACTAACAAATAAGCTTAGGTAGGTAGGACACACTAGCGAAGGATTTACTCGTCTCTCCCTCCTAGTTTTATTCCCGATCTCCGCTGGAGATCATATCCCTAAGCTCGATACCAACCGTGACGCCCCCAAAATAGGTATACATCACCCATTCGAAAGTTGTCAATACATGGTACGAAACAACTACAACTTTATTATTACAACAAGAAAAAGCGTGAGTTTGAATACAAATATTATCTTCAGACAATATCTATACTCAAATAAATCCTCATCACATTTATTGATACATTATTTTACAAAATGGTGAGGACTACTAAACAACTCTCTCTAGAACCTTCATTCCATACCCCACTGCGTACTCGCTTATATTCTCGCCTCCCGAGAAGAAAAATGGAACAAAAAGGAAAAGGGTGAGCTCAACTAGCCCAATAAACAATATATTATGACTAAGATAATATACAACAAATTATCGTTAGTCTTCAACAGAAAAAAATCTAATAGAATACAATAGACAACAAATTTTAAATCAATATTCAAGCGGAAATAATAATTCATTAGAAGAGTTAAGTAGAGAATGCAAACTACTATCTTCTATGTATGAATTTAAAAGTTCATCGCTCTATCTTTTATCCCCGTAACATCAATCAATATATATCTCGGAATCAAATATTCATCTTTGCACTACTCTAAAAGCCAAAGATATTCATCGATTGGTCATGTTCATCTAAACACCTGTTCATCTTTGCACTACGGGCCAAAGATATTCTTCAGAAATCATTCATCTTTGCACTACAGGCCAAAGATATTCCATAATATCATCATTTAAGACTGAAGATGATGAAAAATATTTTTAAAGAAAGGAATCCAGTGAAACAAAATGACAAGGATTAAGGATTAAGGACTCGTACTTTGTTTTATCCACCTCCAAAAATACCTCAAAAATAATCATAGTGGTGTAAAATTCAAGAATGATCAAAACATGGATACAATCAAAGCTAGTATCCAGAATAGATATTTTGGACTGAAAAGAAAATTTTTCATTTTTCGATGAATAGTGTCGTACTCGTGAATAGTGTCGTATACGTGAATAGTGCCGTATACGTGAATAGTAACTCCGACACCAAAAGTTTCAAATTTGATAAAAACTTCAGATCAATATTTCAACATAATGATATTGAAGAAATAATATCATTACGAAAAAAAATATCCCTTACCTCGAAAGATTAGTACTTTAAATTTAGAATACGGGTATAGTCTTTGAAGGAACTTGCACCGTCTAACAATACTCAAAGTATACTCAAAATACTCACAAGAATACGCTCGATAATATAGAGAGAGAAAACTTCAGTTTCTGGTGTGATTTTCAATTCTAACCTAAGCACCCTATTTATAGGAAATTGCTTAGAACACCAAAGCAGAAAATTTAATAAATTAATAATATAATTATATAAATTTCCTACGCATGCCTAGAATCTGATTTCAGCCATCAAACACATGTTAAAGATGCCCCCAAACATTCCAAAAATGTTTTTCTTATTTAAAATAATTTAAACTTCCAAAAATCAATTATTTCGGAGCTTCGGAACTTCAATAATTCACAATAAATAGCTCTTTTATCAGAAAATTCGAATCTCGCGACTTTTTATAGGAAATTCAATTCTCTACAACTTTACAGAAGAAAGTTTTTTCAAATTCCAAATGTGAAATTGGAAGAAATCCACAAGCAAGCGATTTTACAAGCTATAATCAAATTTCAGTCAATAAATGGGGTCCACCGACATGTTTAACATGTTTTAAACATTTATTGCAAAAAAAATACTCTTCCTCCTCGTATACTCATATATCCTACATTCGTTGTAAAAATATCACCATTATTATATTATTAAAATATAATAATATATTTAAATGAATTATTTTATCAGAAAAAGATAAAATTTCAATTTTCAACAATTGTCACATTAAAAATTTTCTCCATCTATATCCACATAAAATCAATATTTTCCTCATCATATGAATCAATAATTAATTATTCACAAATAATATTATGAGAATCACAATATCGACAACGAGTGCAGTTCAGTGAAAGAGGGCTTTTCAATAAGAATTTCTCCTTCTTGGCTTAGCAATTAGGTGACCAAACCTCTCCTTAGGCGTAACTTTCTAGACATTGCCAATAATGTTATCTAATAATATTATTCAGATAATATGAATTATTGCTCGATAATGAAAAAATCTTGTGTAATGACAATTATCAAACAACAAAGTAATATAAAATATCAACGCAAAGAATTATTGAATCAATAAAATAAAATATTGAATAAAGAATTCATCGTAACCATTATTGAGTAGTGCCTTCTTACGTAAGAATCAATAATGGTGGTGCAATACTGAGTAATCTTCTTGTGTTTTAACCACCGAGTATTTTAACAAAGATAATTCAGAATAACCACGCCGTTGTTTTTAAACAACTTATATTTGTCGTTTTCTTCATCCAATTGCTTTTAGTTATGGGGCCCACATACATTTGTCGGTATTGTCGCATTTAATATTCCCCACAAAGCATTTAATATTCCACGACCAAACGAATATTCTAAACAACAATGAATATTTTATAACCACTTGCTTATTTTGAAATATTTGCGTATTTTACCCCTAACTATCCACATTAATCACATCAACCCTTACTATTTCAAAATAATAAATAGAGAAAATTAAATTTCATTAATAATAAGTTGGGGTCTTACAAGGTTGACCTGATAAGTGTATGTTTATGTCCTAATAATTGATAAACGTATGTGATTAGGTTATGTGTTGACCGTAAATAACAGTACGATGTGTTATGATATGTTATTCTAATCGATAGAACAATCATATGAATGATAGGTCGTTGAATTAAAGATAGAACTAAGTTGTTAAGCAGAAGATCAGGCAAGTATCTGAACTATCCTTTACATTGTGCAAGCATCCTAACCTTTGCATTTACTTTATACAATGGATATGAGTAAGAAAGTTTCAGAATTATATTATCGTTGTGCCAGGTTATTAACTCTATTGTTATTGATTATGTATCCAAATATTCGTATTCATGCAAGTTCTCGAACTTTATTCATTCATTGTTTATCAGTACAGTATTACTGTAAGATTTAGATATATATATATTCTTTCGTTCAATTCCAAGTCTAGTTATACAAGTGTCCTCACTTGGATAATCATTGTACATGTTGATACATACTTGTTGATTTCCAGTATGTATACCTTAATTAAAAGTCGTCTAAGCTATTTAACTCGGCTAGACATAGATTTAAAAATATCGTTGAACATGATAGAACCCTATTGATATCCAACCAAATTATTTTGGTTCGGATTCAGGCTAAGTATGAACATCCCGAATCTGGAAAACTCTTGTGCGCCCAAGGCGGATAAGATGAACGAGAATATCATTCTGGTGTGTAGTATTGATCAATACAGGGCATAACGGGCTGATCACCCCCCCGTGCCTGTAAGTTATGACGGTTTACAGATGAAGTTATGTTTAACCTTTTTGAAAACTAAAAAACTATGTTCATAGTCTGTCGACTGCTCTCTATTTATAGTCAGTACGTAGTTTCAAAATTTTGAAATAGAATTGATATGTTGATTAGAATTGTTTCAGCTTACTTCACAACTGTTGATTCGTTGTAGAAATGTCCTTCACAGAAAACATTTAATTCTTTTAGCTAACTTTTATTGACTGCTATTACTTGTTGGGCAATCAAATGCTCATTCTTGCTTAATTTAAATATTTTCAGTTAAGTATGATCAACCAGAGGACTCTGCCAAGAACAAAGGGAAAGGAAAGATGACAGAATAAGTTTGTATTATTTTATGTACTAGCTAGACTTAAATAAGATGATAATATTTATTATCTATCATGTAATGAAATGTTTATAAAGGTCTCGTACTTGGGATATAGACAACTCTGATATGTAAATTAAGTTTGATATTTATGACAATATTATTATTATTCCGCTCAAAGAAATGGTATCGTGAAGCACTGAATTCGGGTTTCAAGTACCTAAATTTGGTGGCTTTACAGTATCATCATGTGAGCCTAGGAATCATGTGATCACAGATTCAGTTCCCGTGATGGACATTTTCAGCTGCAACCAGTTTGTAAATTATTCACGGTGTCTGAATTTTCTTAGATGGCTTTCATGCCCACAAGGAGTTTGGCACTGCTATGTATCTTATTTTCTCGAAGATGTTTCGCATCTCGAAAGTAATAAAAGCAATCAAGCCGAACACATAATAAAATAGAAGTATCAAATGCCTCAATTACTATTGAGCATAGGGGTTTGAAAAACCTGTTTTACAAAACATCACTGCCATATCTCGTTAAAATTAAACTTTTATACAAAATTCAAACTCTTTGTATATAGGTACAAACAAGACATAGCACTACTTCCAGATAATTGCACATTGACCTACACACACACACACATTCAGATAAAGGTTTAAATTGAAAAGTGGCGGTAACCGTATCACCACGGAAGTCGCGGGGGGGGGGGGGGGTGCCTAACACCTTCCCTCCACTTAATCAAGCTCTCGGACCCTAACGAATCTCGGTTTCACAGACCAGTTAAACAGTGTCACAACACTAGGTCATTGTGCAAACCTTTTCTCGGTTGAGTTGGTGCGACGATTTAAACATACCAACTGGCGACTCTTACGGTCCAATCGTTGACATATACATGTCAGACCTTTTCAAACTTGTTTTTTCAAACAAATCTCACCTAACATGAGAACACCAAAAGACAAGAACAGAAAGGGACAAATAAAATCCCGACGTCGACAGATGTGATGTCAACTGATCTCCCAATAGAGAGCAACAAAAGGATATTTTGAAAACAATATTTCCAACATTTCACAGGGAGAATTCAATTTCTCAAAAACAAAAACTAATTTTTTTTTTAAATAATAGTTCCTTTCCAAATCAGATATAATATTTTCACAGGGATAAATTCCCCCCCCCCCCTCCCCTCCCCTCCCCTCCCCTTTCCATTGATGATACTGTATCCGTTCCAAATCAGATACTACCTCTATTTCATAATATTTCCATCATTTCACAATTAGAATTCTTTTTGTCAGTTTTTTTTAATATATATATATATATATATAGGGTCCGGTTCCTATAAGGGCTCCCTCATGCTACTAAAATGCAAGACATTTTTTTTTGCTTTTTTTTTAAAACAACTAAAAAAAAAAGTTTAATATTTTATGGGAACCGAAATTTTTCATAATCTGATGTTTTGGGTGTGATTTGGATACATATACTAATACAGTCAAGATGCATTTGTCTATGCAGACATATTTTGTTATATGTATCCAAACCACACCCAAAAGTCAAAAACGTAAAAAATTTCAGTCCCATAAAATATTAAACTTTTTTAATTGTTTTACAAAAAAGCAAAAATAAATAAATAAATAAAATCTAGCATTTTAAGAAAAAATAAGGAGAAATTACTTACCGATCCTCTCTCTCTCTCTCTCTCTATATATATATATATATATATATATATATATATATATATATATATATATATATAAATTCATTCTTGTGATACTCCTATTTTAAAGTAACAATCTAATTTGTCATTATTTTTTATTATCACTTGATAACACCAATCACTATTAAATTCTTACCCAATATTAGGTGTACATTTGAGAAAATAAATTTTATAACCCTTAACAAATGTATTTTCAGAAATGTATCTTTGAATTCTAGAATGTATTTTTAAAATTTGTAAGATTTAAAGAAGAGACTGAGATGGAAGGAGTACTAATTTTCCAGATTATACCTTTTGGTATGAATATGGGACTGTGAGATGGATTGACATCACCCCAGGCTAATAACCGAAACTGAAAGGCAAATCATTCTCAACTTCTATTATAACATTCATGGTCCATACCATTTGCTGATATGAACTTTGACTGAACATGCATAACCCAATCGGCATATGAATCTTGAAAATAAAGATCACATTTTCAGAAATTTTTTGTTGCTTGAATGCTGTAATCTTTCCTTCAGTCATCATAATTGTTTAAAAAAGATTTACAATTCATATTTGACCTTTGTTAAACAAAGATTACATAATTGCCACTCTTCGCTATATAAATGCAATTTGTTTCTATAGAATGTTCAAATGGACCATCTATTCCGTAAATTTCTTACTTGTTTTATACTATTCTTTAAAATATCTTACAAGATAATAGAACAAATTACAATTGAGAATTTTGTTTACATAAACAAGTCATGGTCTGCATGGTTGAAATTGAGGCACAATACATATAAGAGTTGGTACTGTCCATCCAATATATAGATACGAGGAGCCATTATATAGAGTAAAGCAATAGGCAGATATGTAAGTTTGACCATTTTAGCAAAGTACCTTCAAGCTTGTCTAGCTTAACAGCTTAATCCAAGTTAGTTAATATTCAATAATTTGATTTCCTTGGGAAACCAAAACAAAAGAACAATTGAACTATATATTTTTTTGTACTCGAGGTGCTGAGTTTACTGATGTTTGAGGACGTTTGAAACTTGGGCTATGTTTGTTTGTAAAAGTGATAGGTGAATAGGACTATTTACACTAATTTATTATCATTACGGACTATTTTATCTCATCATAAGTTCGTTATTTAATTTCATAAACTATGTTTTGTCATTTTCAAGGCTATTTGATAATAGATTATAATCCCAAATGCAAAGATAATATTATGTAATCCCCATTTTGAGGTGTCGAATGACCTTAGAAATGAAACAAATAGTACATAAATTAATAACGGACTTATCATTAGATAAATAGTCCCTTATGGTGTTCTAATTAGTACAAATAGTCTTGTGACTTATCCCACAGATCATATTAGCAAACAAACATAACCTTAGTGTCAACCACGCTATAGTAACTCTTAAGTAATTATTATGCCCGAGACTGTTTAATTAACCTTTAATTAAGATAGAGACGAGATAGAGTTGATGCGGTTTCAGTTACTTCCCAGCTACCAGAGAGAGAAGCATATATACTGAACCTGCCCAGCATGGATCAGCTAGCCCGAACCATGGACGAATCACCCTCCCTGTGGAAACACAGAAACAATGGACAAGAAAATGCACACTCCCTACGCAGGCATTATCCTGTACAGGTGCGAAGGGACTTTCTCAGCCTGACCTGCTTGCATCCTGGCCAAAAGAGCCAGTGCTGGAAGCAGATACAGACACCCCCGGTGCTTTTCTTATGTCAATGGAAGAACAAAAGAAGAACCAATAAACAAATAATACAGGCTGAGAAAGGTTTATCATTATTGCAAAATTCTAAAACAAAAGATAAATTCTTTGTCTCAAGTTATTCGCCAAAGTACAGTGATAGACACATAATTTATACATTTTATTATCCTTAATTTTGTCATCTTAATTATATTAATTTATTAAATTAATATGTTTTATTTTATTTTGTAGGATTTAATATTTGTTGCAATAAAATCAAAATCTTGGTGATCAAGCGATATTTAACGCTTCTTATTCACGTATAAGGAATATCCAAGAAGAATCCAAAGCGAGGAGAAGGAAAGAGGTTGAACAATCTTGGTGTATGCAAGTCAAATCCAACAAGAGAAAGGAAAGTCAATCTGAAGATCTCTTTATCTAGAAGATCTTTTTGAAGTTGATTACTACTAAAAATTGAAACCTACATCGAAAGGAACAAAAGTGTTGAGTTCAATGAATCTAAATTAGGGTTCAAAATTATTTTCCTATAAATAGTTCTCTCTTTTTTTTAGAAAGGTAAGGTATGAGTATTGTATTTTAGGTTAGGAGTAGGTGTAAATTAAATTACGTTTCATTGTACGCTTGTTGGAGGATCGTGAATAAAGGGAGTTTTCTTATTTATTTTCAATCTTCTACTTCTTCTTTATTTTAGTTAATTTCTTTAATCTAGGATGAATATGAAATTAAATAATTATTCGTAATAATATTTTTTATCTCTTCTATTATTTATGCTTTTATGTTTAATTGATTTCGCCTTCATGTTTCGTTATTGAAATACCTTCGTTTTATAGTTTTTATGTGATTTTAAATTAATTAAGAGGTTTTGATAGATTATTGTTAAAATATGAGTTTTTCATAATCCATACTTGCTCAAAGAAGTTTTGATGGGTTATAGTTAATCCTTAAATTTTCATAGTCTATGTTTGTCCACGTTAATTGTAAATTACTAAATTAAAGGGAAGGGAGATCAAAATCATAATCTGAGTTATAAAAATAGAAGAGATCGAATTATATGTTATGTTTATTATTTAGTGGATTCAGATTCCTAGATTGTTTCCTCATTATTTATTTTCATATTCTAGTTAATTAATTCTCAATCTTTATTTCTAATTCGCCTAAAATAGATATTAAGGAAATATTAAAATTAATCTAGTCTATGTGGGTTCGACCTTCAATTTGCAGTACATATTTTAACACATCATACAGCAATGTACTCACCTAGAGCTTGTAAAAAAAGGATCCTGAATCACCATTCTTGTGAAACCCACACAAACTAATGCTCCAAGAACTTGCAAACCAGTTCTCATTCTTATGTCCTGCAACAGAAATTCCAATAAGATAAACTTTATGGTAATTGATGGAAGAACAAAAACAGGTGACCCATGAGAAAACTGACAGAATTAGAAGTTAGAAGACAATTTCTTTCTTGAAAGAAAAATATATAATAAATAAGTTTTAAATGCTGAAAATTCTGAAACCTAAGGACCTTTTATTAAAAAGACACAAAAGAGATGTCGAATTCTATATAATCGAAGTTATGAGATTGTTTTTCCTGTAAAACCATGGTCATGGTATCACCTAGTTTTTCCAATGAAAAGTTAATAAAGCTTAGTTTCCACAAGCAGAGAGCATTCCATGCTCATTGCTAAACTCTACATTATTTACCAACCTTGCACTTCCTAACTTTCAACCATTCATGTTTCACTGAATCACACTATATATTAAGTTGGAGCAGGTTTGCTTGCTTGCTTGGTTGGTCTACAATCCTTAAACGTCTAAGTACCTAAACTTCTTTAAATTAAATTTAGAAAAAGTAAAACAAGGGATTGTTAGGTAGTTGCACAATTTTGAGTACAAGCAATTAAACTTCCAATCCAGCACTTTTTTTTTTCACTCATCACACTATCCCTCTCCACTTCTTATTGAATCCTTAATTCCTATCCAACCAACTACCATACATTTTTTTTTCTCTATATTCTCTATTATGGTGTTCTTGTGCTCATAGTGCATGCATTTCTTCTTTCTGTGTTTGGAGGAAATCCGCTACACCAAATTTCCATATATAACTCCCCAATACAATTTTCAATCCTATAGCTCCATATTCAATAACTGCAAGACATGTCCACCAATGGGCCAGTAAGCATTATTGAAGAAACAACTGATCTATCTAGCTACAAAACAAACTTTATTAAAGGTCAACTAGCCTTGATGAATCAACTGAGACAACTAAAGGAAATTCTCAATGTTCTACTCAGTTCCTGACATTTAATTATAGTTAAAATTTTCGCAGATAACTACTTATAGTCCTCTTTCCTCTCTCTTGCACAGATTATTTGGTTAAAAATGTTCACAGACTTAAACTTTTAGCAAATGCAATTGAATCTTACAGACCTTTAGTTATTTAAAGGGTTAATGTAATCTGCCGACAAATAGATTTCTCCGCCAATTTCGCCATGTTGTTCTCCACTCACAGTCTTCTTGGCTGCCAGGAATTCAGCACTCATAGCATCCATGCCTTGCCTCAAAGCTTCTTCGGCACTCCCATAGCCATGCTCCTCAGCGTACTTCCTAACATCCTCTGTTATCTTCATGGAACAGAACTTTCGCCCACACATATAGCAGAAATGTGCCACTTTTGCACCATCTGATGGCAGGGTTTCATCATGGAAAGATGTGGCAGTCATGGGGTCCAGAGATAAAGCAAACTGGTCCAGCCATCGGAACTCAAATCTAGCTTTGCTAAGTGCATCATCCCAGGCTTGAGCATGTGGATGACCTTTTGCTAAATCAGCAGAATGAGCAGCTATCTTGTATGCAATGACCCCAGCTTTCACATCATCCCTGTTAGGTAAACCCAGGTGCTCCTTTGGTGTCACATAACAGAGGAGTGCAGTACCAAGGGCCCCAATGTTGGCAGCTCCTATGGCTGACATGATGTGATCATATCCAGGAGCGATATCAGTAGTCAAAGGCCCAAGGGTGTAGAAGGGCGCTTCGTTACACCATTCCAGCTGTTTTTGCATGTTCTCTGGAATCTTGTGCATTGGAATATGTCCAGGCCCTTCATTCATTACCTGAAAATAATACATTGTTGAAAATCAAAGTGGTAATCTAACAAGAAAGATCAAACCAAAATTTAGGTTAACATTAATGATAAAATAGAGGTAACATATCCAACATGGTCATGCCTAAATTTTCACAGTTCACACATTTCCAGTTGTTATTTGAAAAATACATCCTAAAATAATACTCCCTCCATTCCAAATTATAAGATCATTTTTTTACTTTTGAAAGTCAATTTGGGACATTTTCAAACTCAAAATTGAGATGATTCATTAAAAATTATGAAATAATAAAATCATACAATGAATAATACATTTTAGATAGTTTTTGATATTCATCATTGTATTGACTAAAATGAAGAAATTAATGTCAATTTTGAGTTTGAAAATGTCTTGAGTTACTTCAAAAAGTCAATAATGATCTTATAATTTGGAACGGAGTATAGAATTATTCACAAACAAATTACTACTACAATTAATGTGTTATCACCTCAATAACAGCTCTAACTAAGTTACACCACAGTTTGTAAATAGGCCGTCAGTTATAACATGACAAAGATGCAGTGACAAATAAAACCTCACCATACTGAATGATAATATTCTAAGTTATGGGAAAGATCATCATTTATAATTTAGAATGTACTATTCAGACATATTCTCCACTCTTATGCTGCCTGTTGGAAATTTATGGAAGATGATAAATTATAAAAGAAGTAAAATATAACTTTGAAGAACACTTAAGAATACTTTAATTTCACTTAATTAAAATGATCCAAATACAATACTATTTATAGGACTCATAGGACACTTCTAGATCCACAATAATAATTACTACATGACCACATTCATGTACATGAATCTAACCATTACATATTCCAAGACAATTCAAATACATTCATGCATGTACTTAGATATCACCAATTCATGTACTAATATTAATTAAGATATATCTTGAATAATCTAGAATATATTTGGTTTAGATGCTAACAAGGCCTCCCGTAAACCAAATTTATTCTTCATAATGTCGTAAAATATTTTGATCTTCCGATTCCTTCAAATGCAAGAAACTATTGTCATCTCCATTGATGTATATGACACAAATGCTTGAAGTTTCCATTTGTTCTTCTTGATCTTGCTTACTAGCTTCTCACATTTTACATGCTTGTATTTCTTCTCCATTTCATTATTTCTGAACTCATTTTGATCAAAATACTTCTCTATATTAACCCATTCAATGTCTTCCACAACTTGAGTTTCTTTTTTCTTGGTCTTTGCATTTTTGACCTTTGGTTTGCACTCTGCTTCCAACTTGGACTTTGTATATGATGTTTCTTTAGCAGTTTTTGTGACTTGAACCTTTTAGGCAACCTTCTTCCTTGTAAAAGTTCTGACAACAGCAAGATTAGATGATGTGACGTCCGATTGACTAGTAACTTCTGAGTGTGCACTCTTTTCTTCAACATCCTTATCCTCCAGCTCATTATTCAAATTTGTCTCATTCTCTTCTTTCATCGCTTCACTCTCAGGTTCTTCTTTCTCAAAAGATACTTTAATTATTGTGTCTTCAAATTCTTTATTTTCGACATGATCTATTTCTTTTGCTTCCCAACATATGTCTTCTTCTTCAACTTCATCAATTTCTTCTACAAGTTTTTCATCCTCTTCCAAAAACCAAGACTCTTTAGGTAACGATGAACCTTTATAATTCTTGCAAATCAATTCAAGCTCATTCCATAACTGAGATAGAGAATTAAAACTTGCAACACGCATCCAGACTTCTTCATGCATTACTCCTTGCAAAATCTTCCTTGTTCTTTTTTCTTTTATTTCTTGAACTTTTTCTGAAATACACTTTTCTGGATTTGCAATGACATCTTGCCATAAATTGCATTCTCCAAGAAATACTCGAATCCTTATACTCCAAACATTATAATTTGTGAACACTAATTTGGCACCAAACCTAGGAAACATCATTTTTTTTTATAATTTACCTCACCAAAAATGCTATCAATATGACAACCTTTGTGACGTGTTTCAACTCACAAACTTCTTTAAAAAAATTTCTCAACTAGCACATTTGCTAGATTACAATTCGGAGCTATAACGCGCACACTTTGCACTCGCCCAGCGAAACACTTTGATAGCACTAAGTCACCTTTCTTGGGTCGTCGATCTTTACTTCAATTTGGTTTAATCTTCTCTAAATCTTTGAATTAACCTTAGCTCTGATATCACTTGTTGGAAATTTATGGAAGATGATAAATTATAAAAGAAGTAAAATATAACTTTGAAGAACACTTAAGAATACTTTAATTTCACTTAATTAAAATGATCCAAATACAATACTATTTATAGAATTTCATATGACACTTCAGATCCACAATAATAATTACTACATGACCACATTCATGTACATGAACCTAACCATTACATATTCCAAGACAATTCAAATACATTCATGCATGTACTTAGATATCACTAATTCATGTACTAATATTAATTAAGATATATCTTGAATAATCTAGAATATATTTGGTTTAGATGCTAACAAGCCTCGATTTATAAGAACCAAGACTTTGAAGAAAGATTATTCGCATAATTTATTTGATATATACCACTCTCCTTGCTTTTTTAGTGTAGATTAAGTTTTGTTTTAATACACAAAGGATGCGGCTATTTGTGCATCTCTTAAGTCGACTAAGATATTACTGCTACAGCCGTAATGAACACCACAAAACTAGATGTTACACTAGATATAACTTAACAAGGTTTTGCAAAGATATCACAATGTAAAAAGTTAAACTAAATAAGTTGTATGCTGTAACATACTTCATAAGTTATTTACCTGTACATCCTTTTCCCAAGCTCGACGGGTCAGTTCTCCTTGAGTTAAGAGCTCTGCAAACTGAGCAGTGTCATTAGCATCATAAATTGACCCTGGCCTTAGTCCATTACCCATAGACAATGCTATATCATATTGATTGCATATGTCCAGTATGTCATCCCAGTGTTCATAAGCAAAGTTTTCCCTGTGATAAGCTAAGCACCACTTTGCATGAATAGAGCCCCCTCGAGAAACAATTCCTGTCATTAATCGTTTTGCGGTTAATGGGATGTAGCGAAGCAAGACTCCAGCATGAATTGTGAAGTAATCTATACCTTGCTCAGCCTGTTCAATTAAAGTCTTTCTGAAAACTTCCCAATTCAGATTCTCAGCGATTCCATTTACCTTTTCAAGTGCTTGATAAATGGGAACGGTCCCAACCGGAACAGAAGAATTATGCAGAATCCACTCACGAGTTTCATGGATGTGACGACTGGTAGAGAGATCCATAATAGTGTCAGCACCCCACATTGTAGCCCATTGAAGCTTGTGAACTTCTTCCTCGATGGAACTCACAACTGCAGAATTTTCGATATTTGCATTCACTTTTACCAGGAAATTTCTTCCAACGATCATTGGCTCCAACTCTAACACTCTGTTTCTGAGTTTTGAAGAGAAAAGAAAAGAATAGAAAACTTAAATTAGAATAGAAAAGAAAAGAATAGAAAACTTCAGTTTTTTCCTTTTGTGTTGTTTACAGTTTTTAATAGAAAGGAATAGAAAATTTAAAATTTTCTTTCTTTGCGTTTTTAAGTTAATGAAAAGAAAGAAAAATATCACTTTTACAAATTTACCCCTTATATTAATTATAATCATTGAACTATGAATAAAAATATTCAAGATAAATTTAATCAAAGAAATAATTCCATAATTAAATACAAATATCCAAATAACTGTTAAACAAAAATTACTTCTACAAAGTCATTATCATACCATACCCAAAAGTCATCAAACATAAGATGTATTATTTATACTAACGGAGATTATTCATCAAATTCTTCAAGAAATTCAATCTCCTTTCTAATTCAGAACCCAAAACTGCTTTCGTCTTTGTCTTGATTTTTTAGTAGCCATAAATAGGCTTCATCGATTTTTTCCTCATCGAAATTCATTTCAGTAAGTCCTTTAAAGATATCATTTGCAGAAAAGACTCGCACAGATGAATTGATAAATGCTTCTCCCTATTTTTCAAATGTCTCCCCTTGCTTTTCCAATATGGTAGATAATTTATCAATCACATTAGTTAATTTACCTTCATCATCAGAATGTTTTGCCTTTTTCTTTTTTTCTTTTGAAGTACGTACACTTTCTGTCGGTAATTGAGAATGTTCTTGAGAAGAGGCTTGAGAATGAGTTGACATAAATTCGCCAATATCATCCAAATTGAAACTTTCTAAAATTACTTCATTTCGGGATATTGCACCATCAATTCCATCAATTGTAGATTCTTGCTCAACCATGTCCTCCCATTTTTTTCGTTTCTCTTTTGCAGTTACTGAACCTTCCCCTGTTGCCCTATCTTTAGCAAATAATTCTTTCAAGCGATCATAATGGTAGATCGCTTTATCCCTCCATATAGCAGCTTTAGGCTTTGCCTAGTTATAAAGACATTATTATCAAATAAAAGACATTATATATATACCCACAATTAAATTGGACAAAAATAATTCAATTAAAATTAAATAAATACCTCTATAAGGTCTTTCCATACTTCTGGTTCAGCATCCCACTTTTTTGTAACTGGGCTCCAAGCAAAGCCACTAAGTCCAATTGAACATTTAAACAAGTCATAACACTCAGCAAAATGAGATTTGAGAGTCTTCAGGCGATTAAGCAAGTGACTTTTCTTCAAGTATGGTATCTCAAGTTTTTCTATCAAATATTTCAACATATTTGAATAGGCATGCGTCGTAAAAGTTCCATCCTTGTGCTTGCTCATAAAGCATTGCCTCAATGAACAATTCATCCATTCTATTTGTCCATTTTAAATTTTCTTTCTTTAAGGCTGGAATTTCATTTGTTGCTTTGGTCATGTTTATCCTATACAAATAATCATGAAATTAAAAGAAGCAACTCATACATATAAACAACACAAAACATGGATAAATAATAAAGTAAAAAACTTAATCTCATATAAACAATAAACAAAATATCATTCTAGTTATGACACGAATACTCGTCAAATAACATAATAAATTAAAAATCAAGCGTATTTATAAACTAGTTGTCAACATGAGATAAAACTCAAGAACTATTAACTTCATTTATGTAATCAATCCACATATCATTTGCAATAGAAGTCCTTAAATACTCAGCATGCGTTACATCTTCACTAACATCTCTTACATGATCATCAGGTTCATGCATTTGCTCTAGGAGCTCTCGATCAACTTCGGCAATAAGGTCATCATCAGGATCAACAGACATCAATTAATTATGTAAAATGCAACATGCTAAAACAATTTCAGATTGAGTATCCACATCGTATTTTGGCTCAGTTGTGCTCCCAATAATCGGAAACCTTTTCTTTAGTACACCAAATGCCCTTTCAATTGTATTACGTAATGATGCATAACGTAGATTAAATAATTCTCTAGGATTTTCTGGAGGTCGAGCTGAGTACTCTTTTAAATGGTAGCGAACACCTCTATAAGGTGTCATTAATCCGTTGGTAAATGGTAATCCGACATCTACAAGATAATATTTTCCTAGAAATTCATAATATTAGTTACATGTAAAACAAAGATTTTTTTTAATTAAATCCTAAAAAGGTTGATAGTGTATTACCATTGGGGATTTTTAACTTATCTTCTCTTACAAGGGCATTTTTAATTATTCTGGAGTCAGATGCCATCCCTTCCCAACCAGTCAAAATATAAGTAAATTTCAAGTCAAATGTACATGCGGCTAAGACATTTTGCGTAGGGTAGCCCTTCCTACCACGATATCTTGGTACATCAGTGTGAGGAACTTTTACACGAACATGAGTTCCGTCTATTGCTCCTACACAATCCTGGAATTCACAAACATGCACATACCTTGTTAAAATATATAAAAATGTGAATTTGAGGTAAAGTATGTTAAGTTGTAAATTTTACCTTATAATATGGATAAAATCTACTATTGTTGAGTACTTCTGAAGGTACGTGTGCTCCATTTGGTTGTATTAAAAAATTTTCTTCCAATGATATTATTGCTTTTAAGACTCTATGAAAATGATGACTTGTTGTTCCCGTTGAGCTGCGAAAGAAGAATGTAATTGAACGGTTTCTCACATTATGCGATAATACTCGTTGAGTGGGTCGAAGACCGCCCTCGTCATGCAATATCTTACACAATTTTTGGAAGGTTTGTGGTCCCATGCGAATAACATCACGACTTTTCTCACTGTACCTTATCTCATGAAGCAATTAATCTCTTACTTTTTTTTTTCATTTCAGTTATTTCTTTACTAGGCTTATTCCCACAAGGTCTAGTCATATGATATTTGATATATTGAACTATGAGGGACAAGATCACTGTTACTAGAAAATGTCGTCGAATCATAAAATCTCGAAATTTACTCTCTTGATTGTCCATCTATTCGATCAATAAAACAGAATGAGTACACAAGAACCCATAAATTAACGCACTGACTCGAAGAAGCTTCCCTAGGAATGCTTTCAGAACTAAAAATAATAATCTTAGAGAAACGAACAAATGCTAAAAATCTAAAACAGGAGAAAAAATGAAGCATATTGAAAGAAACATGTTACTGCACCATACAGACTCATAGCTTCTTGTATTATAAAGCATTTGTTAACTTTACAAGTTCCAAATCCAACAGAAAAAAACAATAAAGAAATTTTTATCCCACCCATCATTTTTAAAAACAATCATAGTTTTAGAGTTTCTAAAAGGCCTTAACATGCAGCAACAATAAATAATAAGAAATTTTTTCATTTGCTTGTCTGTATATAAGTTGGAGGTAGTAAGGTTTAATTTATCAATGTGATGTGATATTGTGAAGCATTCCTTAGCTCAGTCGTTGTTTCTTTTATAGACTAATCTAGAAAAGCTTTGTTGGAAATACGTCATCTTTTCACACTTTTAAAGTCTAATATACTCGAGATTATACAAATAAGAGCAATAACATGTCATCAATGCTTAGCTCAATTTGGGTACATCTTCAAAAGACTCAACTTCCATTACCATTTGTTTGAGAGCATTACACATTTATGTATTAAAAATTTACAAAAATGGAAAACTAAAATTTTATTGGCGGATCTGAGCAGTAGTAGTGTATGTGACAAATCAACAAAGAAACCAATAATAAACAACGAGAAGGAACTAACAAATTTACATAAAAACCTGGAGTAAACCCATATCAAGAAATTTCAATAAAAAAAAAAAAAACTATCTCGATTCCCTCGGAAGAAAAATTTCAAGCATACCCAAGAACGCAATAGCATTATCGTAATCAATCAAAGTTCAACAAACTAAATCACTAAAATAAAGTACTATACTAATACATATAACATTTGTAAGTAAGATTATGTACCACGCAGACAAAAATTTTACCCCCAAATATCCACAAAGAATTCAAAACAAACAAAGATCAATCAATTCAGATCTGAATTTAAAACACAAATTACTCCACCAATAAACATTAAAATAAATAAATTTGATACCTCTGAGATACACGGAAAGGCAAAGGCTGATGAACTTGTTCGGTTGTTCGTGCCTTGTTCAGTTGTTCGCGGCAAAAGGCTGATGAACTTGTTCAGTTGTTTCGCGCCTTTATATATTTTTTATCATATTAGGTTTAGAATTGAGGACATGAGTTGTAATTAAAAATTTGTTATATTAAAAATTGAGAATAATATGGGAATTATAAAAATATTACTTATTCTAATTTCTTTTCCGTCCAAATCTTGTCAATTTTGGACGGAAAACTTTGGCAGGAAAAGTGGCCAAGTTTTCTGTCCATTTCTTTTCTTTTCCGTTTATTAAAAAACTCAGAAACATAAGAATTGGAAAAAAAACTTAAATTTTCCGTCCATTTCTTTTCTTTTCTGTCCATTTTAAAACTCAGAAACAGAGCGTAAATGCTTTTTGTTGGAAGGAATGATTGCACGGCCACGGGCAACCTCTGCCCTCACAAACTCTGGGTCAAGCTTCTCACGAGCAGCACAGTACATCATTTCCTCTGTTATAATTCCCTGCTTAGCATAGTACATCTATGTGTATCTCGGTAAACCTAATTTCTCCCGCCTGTCAATCCATTCCTTCCGCAACTTGGGGAGTCCTGTTTAACAACAACAACAATCGTCATTTGTCAATGAATAAACAAACAGCGAGAAAGAATAAGAAAAATAGTATTTTGAATGTCAAGAAACGCTTTTTTTCTAACTGAAAAAAATGTAGAACAATCTAAAAGAGATGACCAAAAGGAGAATACAAAAGCTGATGGTTATTGTGATGAAATAAGCGACCAAGTTGAGGGCATATATAAATGCCACCATCAGTCCACATCGTAAGAAGAATATTAAGAATATTAAATATAGATAAATAAATTTCTTAATATTAACACAAATTAAAAAGAAAAATAGATAAGTGGCTTCGATGTGTATGCCAGTTGGGTGAGCTGAAATGTCTAAAATTCATTAGTAAGAGATGTGAAATAGAGATGAGGTCTTTTAAAGAAATCAACTGCTGAATCTCTTTTGGAAAAAATTAATCCTTTTTACAATAAATTTTTTTTTTGATAGAATATGCCATAATACAGATAGTTCAAGTGGATAAACATTCACAATAAAGAAGTAATAGAATAACAATAAGTATCTGCAAAAAGGAACAAAAAGGAATTAATAGACTATAATGTCCACGAGAAAACAAAATCAACTGAAGATGAAAATTAATCTTTAAATCCTTTTAAGTGCATACCAATGCTCGGGCTTATGTCTTGGGGACCACTAGTGTCATAGGTGTCAAAATGTGGTTCGTCCCCAGCTAAATGAACACGTCTAAATGGAACTTTAAGCACATGACCAGATTGTTCATGAGTAACTTCCCTGTAAAAAAGACTCGCTGCATCAAAAATGTATCTGAAAAAGCATACTCATGTGCATTTTATATGGAACAAAATGGCAATGAATATTTAGTTTAAGAAGAAAAGAAGAATAGGCTACGTACAGGAAAAGAAGAAGAAAAAAAGACAGACCTATATTCTTTAGAGCTCCTTGTTGAGATTTGATTCAAATTTGTTTCCTGTTATTGACTTGGTCATTTTCTGTTTTTAGTCAAAGTTTGTTTTTTTAATAAGATCATGATGATCCTTTAGGTTGTTATCTGTTCCAGTTTTTTTTCTCTTTAGTTGAAGCTTAATAGGAGTTTAATTATCTTTGTAAGCCTATAAAAGACCTGTTCCGTTCAGAAATAAAGGTAAGCAAGAAGCATTATTTTTTTCAGCATAAGATTTCCTTTATTGTTCTGTTTTTATTCCTATCTCTTAGTGTTCTGTTTTCTTTGTTTTCTATCTATATTTCAACAAAGTGGTATCAAAGCCAGTTTCTTTCTTCTGGTAGTTACTTTCATGGCAGCCAATGGTACCTCCATGAACACATCTCAACCTTTGATTCCTATTTTCAAAGGTGAATGTTATGAGTTTTGGAGCATCAAGATGAAAACTCTGTTCAGATCACAGGAGCTTTGGGACTTGGTTGAGAATGGATACGAAGATGACGACAGAGAAACCAAAAAAAGGGATGCAAAAGCTTGGTTCTTCATTCAGCAAGCATTGCATGACACCATTTTTTCCAGAATAGCAGCAGCAGAGACCTCAAAAGAAGCTTGGATGATTTTAAAAAATGAGTTTCAAGGTTCATCAAAGGTAATTACTGTGAAACTCCAATCTCTTCGTCGTGAATTTGAAACTTTATTTATGAAAGACAATGAACCAGTCCAAGATTTTTTATCTAGAGCTACTGCAATTGTTAGTCAAATGAGGTCATATGGTGAAGAAATTTTTGATAAAACTATTGTTGCCAAAGTCTTAAGGAGCCTGACTAAAAAATTTGATCATGTTGTTGCTGCGATCGAGGAATTTAAAGACTTGTCTGTTTTTTCATTTGATGAACTAATGGGTTCTTTGCTAGCTCATGAAACAAGACTAAATAGATCAGTTGAGTCAAACGAGGAGAAGGCATTTCAAGTGAAGGGGGAAACACCTTTTCAAGCGGAAAGAACTACAGGAAGAGGACGAGACAAAAGTTTTTTTCGTGGCAAAGACACTTTTCATGGCCGGAGCAGAGGTCGATTTGATGGGCAATCTGAGCACAAAAAAGGTTTGTGGTGCAACTATTGCGACCGATCCGGACATACAGAGGATTTCTGCAGAAACAAAGGTAAAGGATTCTGGTGCACCTTTTGTAATCGATCTGGACACAAATGATTTTTGCAGGAATAAACAAAATCAAGCAAGCTATGCTGAGGAAAATGAAGAGGATAATAAACTGTTTATGGCCTATTGCGATGTTAACGATGATGAAAGTCGTGTTTGGTTTGTGGACAGTGGTTGCTCTAACCATATGTCATGAACAAGATCAATGTTCAAAGAAATCGATGAATCTCAACGGAAGAACATTAGACTTGGAGACAATAAGCAAATTCAAGTTGAAGGGAAAGGTACAGTAGCTGTCGAAACCAATCATGGTCAGGTTAGACTTCTTCACAATGTTTTCTTTGTCCCAAGTTTAGCACATAACTTGTTGAGTGTTGGGCAATTGATGAATACTGGATATTCAATTTTGTTTGATGATGGCTCATGTGCCATTAGAGATAAAAAATATGGTCAAGTTTTGGTAAATGTACGCATGACAGAAAATAAAATGTTTCCACTTGAAGTATCTAATGTTGAAAATAAGGCCTTTGTTGTCATTGAAAAGGATGAATCTAAATTATGGCATTTACGTTATGGGCATTTAAATATTGGTGGCTTGAAGTTGTTAAGTCAAAAGAGATGGTGTTGGGACCGCTAAAATTGATGCTCTTGAGAATGTGTGTGAAGGGTGTATATATGGAAAACAAAGTAAAAAATCATTTCTGTAGGAAAATCATGGAGGGCTACAATTTGTCTTGAATTAGTTCATGCTTGACCTATGTGGACCTATGAATATCGAGTCATTAGGTGGAAGTAAATATTTTCGCTATTTCTTGATGATTATAGTCGAATGAGTTGGGTGTATTTTGTTAAAAACAAGTCAGAATCTTTTGAATGCTTTATCAAGTTCAATGCTTTGGTTGAGAAACAAAGTGGAAAGTGTATCAAGGTCCTCCACACAGATAGGGGTGGTGAATTTTTATCTCACAAATTTAACATTTTTTGTGAAGAAAATGGAATCAGTAGGGATTTAATTGCACCATATACCCAGGAGCAAAATGGTGTAGCCGAACGAAAGAATCGTACTGTGGTGGAGATGGCTAGAAGCTTATTAAAGGCAAAGAGACTTCCAAATGATTTCTGGGTAGAAGCAATTACTACTGCAGTGTACTTGTTGAATATTTCTCCCACAAGGGCTGTATTGCATCGAACACCTTATGAAGCTTGGAAAGGTATAAACCCTCAGGTAAGCCATCTTAAAATCTTTGGTTGCATTGCTTATACTCTGTTGCCTTCTCAAAAACGTGGTAAGCTTGATGAGAAGTCCCTCAAATGTATTTTTATTGGTTATTGTGCTCAATCAAAAGCATATCGATTATATAACCTTGTTGGTGGCAAAGTGATTATTAGCAGAAATGTAATATTTGACGAAGCTGGTGAATGGAATTGGCAGCTGAACAATGAAATTGCACAAAGTCAAGCTTTAGCAGAAAGTGCAGGTCCTATATGTGACGTACAAGAAAGCTTAGTAACTTCACCCCAGTCAACTCCAACAAGCAGTCCTTCATCTACTTCAGAAGAGACTTCAGAACAGACTCCACCACAAAAATTTAGATCTTTGGTTGAAATCTATGAATGTACCTTTGCTTTTTTTGCTTCAGATCCTACAACTTTTGAAGAAGCTATCAAAAATAAAGAATGGAACAAAGCAATGAAGGAAGAGATGATGGCAATAGAGAAGAATGGAACTTGGGAATTACGAGACCTTCCAGAAGGTAAATGTGCTACTGGATTAAAGTGGATTTTCAAAACAAAGTTTCATGATGATGGAAGTATACAAAAGTACAAAGGCGACTAGTAGCAAAGGGTATTCACAGGTAGAAGGTATTGATTTTATGAAACATTTTCTCCTATCGTTCGATTTGAAGCCGTGAGAATTACGTTAGCTTTGGTTGCTGCTCAATTTAAATGGAATGTTTATCGGTTTGATGTTAAGTCGACTTTCCTTAATGGTGACTTGAAAGAAGAGGTGTATGTCACATGACTGAAGGATTTATTGTCAATGGAAAGGAGGAGAAAGTGTACAAATTGAAGAAAGCCCTATATGGACTTAAACAGGCTCCGCGAGCATGGTACACTAAAATTGATTCATTTTTCTGAGAGAATGGATTTGTTAGAAGTGAAAATGAACATACTATTTATTTGAAGAGGAATGGGAACCATGATTTTCTGGTAGTTTGCATGTATGTCGATGATATGATTTATACAGGTTCTTCGAGTTCTCTTCTTGGAGAATTTAAATTATGTATGACGAGGAAGTTTGAAATGACAGATTTAGGAAAACTGCACTATTTTCTCGGTATGGAAGTGAAACAAGGAACGAATGGAATTTTTTTGTCACAAAGGAAATATGCATCAGATCTTTTGAAGAGGTTTCATATGCTTAATTGCAAGGTTGCAACCACTCCAATGAACACGAATGAAAAGCTTCAACATGAAGATGGAACAACTAATGCTGATGGTAAATACTTCAGGAGTTTAGTTGGTGGTTTAATTTTTTTGACACATAGTCGACCCGACATTGTTTTCTCTGTTGGCGTGGTCTCAAGGTTTATGCATAGTCCAACGAAGCATCATTTGGGATCAACTAAAAGGATCTTACGTTATGTTGCGGGAACAATGGATTATAGAATTTGGTATTCACAAGTTAGCTCTTTTAAATTATTTGGATTTCTTGACGGTGATTCAAGGAGTTCTTTGGATGATCGAAGAAGTACTCGGGTAGTATTTTTTACTCTAGGGTGCAGCGCAATCACTTGGAGCTCAAAAAAAGCAACAACAAGCGCATTATCATCTTGAAGCCGAATATGTAGCAATTTGTTTCTTGAGCATGCCAAGCATTATGGTTAAGAAGGTCATTAGCGGATCTTTCACGGGGAGCGGGAATGAGCTACGATATTCTTTGCGATAATAAGGCAAACAATCGTAATGACCAAAAAATCCGATCTATTACGGAAGATCCAAGCACATAGACATACGCCATCATTTCATTCGTGAGGTGGTGGCTAATGGACAAATAGATCTTAAGTTTTGCAAAATAGATGAGGCGGAGTTGCGAGATATTTTTACGAAGGCACTTTCTCAAGCTAAACATGATTACTTGAGAGATCAACTTGGTGTAAGCAATTTTGAATCAAGGGGAGTGTTGAGATTTGATTCAAAATTGTTTACTGTTATTGACTTGGTCATTTTCTGTTTTTAGTCAAAGTTTGTTTTTTTAATAAGATCATGATGATCCTTTAGGTTGTTATCTGTTCTAGTTTTTTCTCTCTTTAGTTGAAGCTTAATAGGAGTTTAATTATCTTTGTAAGCCTATAAAAGGACTGTTCCATTCAGAAATAAAGGTAAGCAAGAAGCATTATTTTTTTCAGCATATGATTTCCTTTATTGTTCTGTTTTTATTCCTATCTCTTAGTGTTCTGTTTTCTTTGTTTTCTATCTATATTTCAACAAGAAAACATTGTTCAAAGGATGGAAGGGGAAGAAAATCAGGAGCTGTGGGATTAACTGTGAGCTTCCTTTGTTTAGTCGTCTGCTCTGTATTGGTTGACGGAGGATCAAAAGTTAATGTAGCTCTAGGTCCCGAAAAGGAAGGGGTGCACATTTCCTTCTTCCATGTACTAGCAGCATGCCTACCCACATCAAACCCAGGAAAGAATGTAGGGTTTGGAAACTTTGAGGAAGCAGGCTGACTGGAATTCTTACATGAAAATGATGTTAAAGAAGTACGCAGTGAAGCCATAGCTGGTACAACCTAACAAAGTGCGACATAGTATCAAGTTTACTTTCTAAACTTTGAAGCCATAAATATAGCATCGACAAGTTATACCTAACATAAACAAATTCAAAATATCTGAAATGGGAAGGGTAGAAAGGGTAAATGTTCTTAAAATATGACAGACACTTAGCCTCATGGTATAGCAGTTAGTATTCACAAAAGGAATGATGTGATTCTCAAGATCCTACAATTCTTTTGAATTATAAGAGAAACCTCTCACAAAAGTAAATGTCTTCAAGATCTAGTCATAATGATGAGTTGGTAATATACCCATGAATTAGGTATAATTGGACTTGATTTATTGTTGTTTTTAAATATATTAGGATGGTTTTTAGTAATTTATTTGTTATTTTGCAAGTTAGGGCAAAACAGGGGTAATTCGGGAATTTCAGCATCATTAATGACATAACTATAGTTTTTGGGAGATTTGATAGCGTCGGGGCGTTGGGGTACAGAAAGCGTTGATCGGGTTTTGGGAAAGAAGGAAAAGGAGAATTCTAGTAAGAAAAGGGTTTTGATGGGAGGCTAACTCAGAGGGTAACCTAAAGCTATAAATAGAGAGGGACGTGATACACATGGTGAGAGACAAAATCTAGAGACTAACTTGGAATTGCAGAAGAATGTTGAAAGGGGATTCAAATTGAAGATTGGAGAACTTATATAGAGTTTTTCTTCCCTTCTCTTATTTAGTTTATAATTCAATTAAGATGTTTTCTATGGGATTGCTAGTTTTAATTTTCAGTATGAACCAACTTTTTAATTAAGGCTACAATGGAACCTTTTATGTTTATAATTTGATTATCCAGATTAATCCAGTTATTGAGTCAATTTGAGTTGTCTATCATATTTTGTTTTAATTGTTTAATTATTTGGCCAATAATTACCGTGTTATACTAGATGAATTCGGGATATGAAATCTAAGCTTAGAACTGAATGTGATAGCATGTATTCTTAACTATTTGCATGAAAAATAATTAGGGTTGTGAATATGTAACAATTGGAAATTGAAACTTAATGAATTTGATTCTTTTGTTTTGCATAGAGATATTGCAGAATTAATTGAGTTAAATAATTTTATTTGATCACTTGAAAAAGGGCTTTTAAATACATAGAATTTCTGTTAACAACTCAAATGAAGTAAATAACTGGAGGAATTATATAATTGGCTTATAATGCATACATAGGGATATTGTAGTCTTAAATCTGAATCGATTATTTGTGTGAGTTAATTTTAATTAGTTTAATTTAATTTTAATTAAAGATCACAAATTTCGGTTGTTTAAATAAAATTGAATTGACATAATACTAGTAGTTGGAATTTGTTGATTAGGATTCCTCGTGGGTACGACACTCTACTTTATCACTTTATTACTTGTTGACCGCGTATACTTGCACGCATATATTGATTGTGAAATCGATCAACAAGTTTTTGGCGCCGTTGCCGGGGAGTCATAATTTAATATTTAAATTCCATATTAGTTACAATCAATTTGATTTTAATTTAAACATTTTTTTATTAAATTTTATTTTAG
The DNA here is from genome assembly GCA_020205615.1 of Panax quinquefolius. Lineage (NCBI taxonomy): Eukaryota > Viridiplantae > Streptophyta > Magnoliopsida > Apiales > Araliaceae > Panax > Panax quinquefolius. The sequence continues at coordinate 123,656,411 of CM035154.1, read as the reverse complement.
ATGGTTTCTATCTTGTTGCAGGATGGTCATCCGTGTATGCACACTAGATCCAAGGGGAAAAAAGAGCTTTTGCCATACATCAACGATATTGAGAAAAGTTTCGAAAATTGAGATTGATTAGTGAGGAAGTGTGTACGGAAGAAAAACTGGCAGAGGAATTTGAACCAAAAATCCCATTAAACATGGTTGCGGATGAACAAAAATCACTTAGGGAGTATGTCATGCCAACTGTGACAGACATTCAGTCGAGTATTTGGAGACCAGCGAATAACGCTAACAGCTTTGAGATTAAATCGGGTACCATTCAAATGCTACAGAATTCAGTCCAGTTTGGGGGTGGTCCAAATGATGATCCTAATGAACACATCCTAAGCTTTTTGGAAATATGTGATATATTCAAATTTAACAATGTTACGGAGGAAGCAATAAGGTTGAGATTATTTTCGTTCACATTGCGTGATAAGGCAAAAATTTGGTTACATTCCTTGTCGCCGGGTTCAATCACTGCTTGGGATGATCTGGCTCAAAAATTTCAAGCCAAGTTCTTATCACAAGCAAAAATAACAAAACTAAGGAATGACATTCTCACTTTCACCCAATTTGATTCTGAGACCTTGTATGAGGCATGGGAAAGATTTAAAGATTTGCTCCAAAAGTGTCCACATCACTGGATCCAGCGATGGTTATAAGTTCAAACATTTTGTGATGGGTTGCATGGACCTACTAGGGCTAACATTGATGCAGTACCTGGAGTGGCCATCACGGAAAAAAATATTGATGAAGCTTACTGGCTATTGGAAACGATGGCTACCAACAACTACCAGTGGCCTATGAGGAGGTCTAATCCCCCTAAAGCAGCAAGAAAGTTGGAATTAGATGCAGTTACAGCCCTAGCCGCACACGTATCTGCATTGACTAAGAAGATCGAATCATGGAGTCCACAGACAACATCACATGTGGCCATGGTGTGAGTTGTGTGCCAGAGGACACTCTTCAGATCAGTGTGCTATCAGTGTAGAGTCGGTTCAGTTTGTCGGGAGTTATAATAGACAATCATAGCCTTATCAGAATGAGAATGCGTAAAATCCGGGGTGGAGGAATCATCCGGTTTTTTCATAGAGTAATAATCAAGCCCAAGCTCACGCTCCTAGACCACAAAATCCACCCGGTTTCCATAATCAGGCTCCCCAGCAAACAGAGAGGAAAACAAACTTAGAAGAAGCATTGGCAAAATTTATTGTTGCTACCGACAAGAAGATGCATGAGCAAGATAAACTATTAAGCCAGGTCGACATGAATGTAAAAAGCCAAGCAGTCTCGATCAAAAATTTGGAAAATCATATGGGTCAGATAGCTCATGCTTTGAACAGCCGTCAGCAAGGAGCACTACCCAGTGACACCGAGATTAATCTGGGCAGAGATGAAAAATGCAAGGCAGTGACTCTAAGAAGTGGGAAAGAGCTGCATGAGACAATGAGGGGCAATGAAAAGACAGACAAAGTAATTATTTATGGAAAAAAGAGGAGGTCTCGGAAACAAGCAAAGAAAAGGATGTGGAGGTAGAGAAGAAAGCACCTGAATAAAGCATTGTAATGCCTCCCATACCATATCCACAAAGATTTCAGAAATCAAAATTAGACAAGCAGTTCTCAAGATTCCTTGGTATTTTCAAAAAGTTGCATATCAACATACCTTTTGCAGAAGCCCTGGAACAGATGCCTAGTTATGTTAAGTTCATGAAAGTGGTTTTGTCTAAGAAAAAGAAATTGGGTGAATTCGAGACAGTGACGTTAACCGAATAGTGCAGCGCGATTCTACAAATTAAATTACCACCAAAATTGAAAGATCCAGGGAGTTTTACTATTCCATGTGGGATTGGTAACCAATTTTTGGGAAGAGCGTTGTGTGATTTGGGGGCAAGCATAAATTTAATACCGCTATCAGTCTACACTCAGTTCGGATTAAAAGCACCAAAACCAACAAATATCAGTTTGCAGTTGGCAGATAGATCAGTAACTTATCCAAGGGGTATTGTGGAAGACGTTTTGGTAAAAGTTGATAAATTCATCTTCTCGATGAATTTTATTACCCTGGATTATGAGGTAGACAAGGAAATCCCCATCATCCTCGGTTGACCACTCTTAGCAACTGGGAGAACTTTGATAGATGTACAAAACAGTGAGTTGACAATGCGAGTCGAAGACTAAGAAGTAAACTTTAACGTATTTAAATCAATGAAGTTTCCAAAAATAGAGGGTGAATGTTTGCGGATAGATGTGATGGAGGAAATAGAGAATCACAAAATTAGCGGAAGTCACTTTGAGGATCCATTGGAAGCTGCTTTGGTTGGAATGGACAACTACGATGACTGGGAAGATATGGGTTATGTCAAATGGTTAGATGCATTACCAGTTTCTCGGAAGTTCAGAAAACCATTTGACACTCTTGACCGATCCGAGGGAGGAGATAAAAAATCCAAACCATCAATCGAAGAGCCACCAGTGCTAGAGTTAAAACCTTTGCCTTCTCATTTGAAGTATGCCTACTTGGGAAAGTCTGACACCTTACCAGTTATTATATCGGCGGATTTGAATGACACTCAAAAAGAAAAATTGATAAGGGTGTTGCAAGAGTATAAAACAGCGATTGGATAGACTATAGCAGATATTCGGGGAATTAGTTCATTATTTTGCATGAATAAGATCTTACTTGAAGGAGCAAAGTCAAGCATTGAGCAACAAAGAAGGTTGAATCTGATCATGAAGAAAGTGGTGAAGAAAGAGATCATAAAATGGTTAGATGCAGGTATCATCTATCCAATTTCAGACAGTTCTTGGGTAAGTCCTGTGCAGTGTGTGCCAACAAAAGGGGGAATGAATGTGGTTAAAAATGAGACTAATGAGCTCATCCCCACTAGAACAGTTACAGGTTGGAGGGTATGCATGGATTACCACAAATTAAACAAAGCCACGCGCAAGGATCATTTTCCCTTACCATTCATTGATCAAATGTTGGATAGGTAGGCAGGTCACCAATTCTACTATCTGCTTGATGGGTACTCGGGTTATAATCAGATTGCCATAGCGCCAGAAGATCAAGAAAAAACCACATTCACATGCCCTTATGGCACTTTTGCATTCCGGCGTATGTCGTTTGGTCTGTGTAATGCTTCAGCTACTTTTCAGCGATGTATGATGACCATCTTTTCAGATATGGTAGAATAGAACTTGGAAGTTTTCATGGATGATTTTTCCGTGTTTGGTGATAATTTCGATTTGTGTCTAAAAAATCTGGTCTAGGTTTTGACACGTTGTGCAGAGACAAATCTGGTTCTCAACTCAGAAAAGTGTCACTTCATAGTACAAGGGATAATTTTGGGACACAAGGTTTCTGCAGCAGGGTGAAAGGTCGACAAAGCAAAAATTGAAACTATTGAGAAGCTACCTCTACCAACATCTGTGAAGGGAATAAAAAGTTTTTTGGGACATGCGAGTTTTTATTGACGCTTCATTAAAGATTTTTTAAAGATTTTGAAACCCTTGTGTTTGCTCCTTGAGAAAGATGTGCCATTTAAGATGGACCATTTGTTCTTAGAAGCTTTTGAAGTATTGAAAAAGAAATTGGTCACAGCTTCAATCATTGTTGCCCCCGATTGGACCTTGTCATTGCCATTTGAGCTTATGTGCGACGCCAGTGACTACGCAGTTGGAGAAGTATTGGGACAACGACGAGAGAAAATCTTTCACACTATCTACTACTCTAGCAAGACATTGGCGGATGCTCAACTGAATTACACTACCACTGAAAAACAATTTCTTGCAGTTGTATTTGCTTTCGAAAAATTCCAGGCTTATCTGATAGGGACCAAGGCAATTGTCTACACTGATCATTCCGCCATAAAGTATTTGATTGCAAAGAAGGATGCTAAACCAAGGTTAATTCGGTGAGTGCTTTTGTTACAAGAGTTTGATTTGGAGATCCGAGATTGAAAGGGTACCGAAAATCAAGTGGTGGATCATCTTTCTCAGTTGGAAAATTCAAAAATTCAAAAGAAAGATGAAGCAATGATTAATGAGACGTTTCTGGACGAACAACTTTTCTGAGTCACAACACAAGTACCTTGGTATGCGGATTATATGAATTATCTAGTAAGTAATGTGTTCCTTCTGGATTTAAATTCTCAACAACGAAAGTTCATTCACGATGTCAAGCAGTATTTTTGGGATGAGCCTTTTTTGTTCAAGACTTGTGCGCAATAGATAATTCGACGTTGTGTGCCACACGAAGAGATAGAAAGTATACCGAGTCATTTCCATTCATCAAATTATGGAGGCCATTACGCAAGTGATAGAACAGTAACAAAAGTTTTGCAATCAGGATTTTTCTGGCCTACTCTGTTTAAAGATGCATACATGTATGTTCTAAAGTGCGATCGATGCCAAAGGGTTGGTAATATCTCGAAACGCAATGAAATGCCGCTCAATACAATTCTCGAGGTTGAGCTTTTTGACGTATGGGGTATTGATTTTATGGGACCATTCCCGTCGTCATTCAACAATTAGTAGATACTTTTGGTTGTGGATTATGTGTCGATATGGGTTGAAGCAGTTGTGTTACCCTCAAATGATGCCAAGGTAGTACTGCGATTCTTACGAAAGAATATCTTTACCCGATTTGGTATGCCAAGAGCCATAATCAGTGACGAGGGTACTCATTTTTGTAACAAGCACTTCACCAAGTTGCTTGCCAAGTATGGGGTGAAACACAAGATTGCTACAGCCTGTCATCCCCAAACCCGTGGCCAAGCATATGTTACGAATCGGGAGGTCAAACGGATCCTGGAAAAAGTTGTGAATTCGTCCCGTAAAGATTGTGCAATGCAATTAGATGACGCTCTATGGGCCTATCGAACAACCTACAAAAACCCTATCAGAATGCCACCATACAGAATAGTTTACGGAAAGGCGTGTCACTTACCGGTAGAACTTGAACACAATGTGTATTGGGCCATTTGGAAATTGAACTTTACTTACAAGCATCAAGTGAGAAAAGGTTGCTCCAATTAAACGAGATGGAGGAATTTCAGCACCAAACATATGAGAATGTCAAGTTATATAAAGAAAAAGTCAAGAAATGACATGACAAACGGATCCTTGATTGGAAATTTGAACAAGGTCAAATGGTATTATTGTTCAACTCCAGATTGCGGTTGTTTCTCGAAAAGTTAAAATCAAGATGGCCTGGACCATTTGTGGTGACATCTGTCACTCCATACAGAGCAGTTGAGGTGGAGGAACCAAATTCAAAGCGACCGTTCAAAGTTAATGGTCAATGGTTGAAACACTACTAGGGCGGAAATATTGAGCAACTTCAGTCTTCCACTCACCTCATTGACACGTCTGACACTTGAACAACGTAACACAGTCGGGCTGGCGACTATAAACCAAGCACTAGGGGGGAGGCAACCCCAAGATTATTATTTTTATTATTTATTTCATTTAATTTGTAATTCGTTTCAATTGAGTTGAATGGGAATCAATATATTATTATTTTTTGATGAATTCAGTGCTGTAACCATTTCCCTACATAATATTTCAGGTAGAAAAAGGGCATGAATGATTAAATTGGACAACACAAAATAAAACCCCAGTCCAGATTCTAGCGCCCCGACGCTCTCCCCTCACTCACATACAGCGCCCCGACGCTGGGCATCCAAGAGTAATATAAGTCCAAGCGCCCCGACGCTATACATCTCGCGACCTCACTGGCCAATAGCGCCCCAGCGCTGAAGTAAAACATAAGCCAAGCGCCCCAACGTTGTAAGGGTAAATTCAAAAAAAATCAGTAACAGGTACAATCCTCCCACTTCTCCTAATCCGTTTCTAACACGATCACTCATAACTCCTCATCCCCTTCAACTGCACCCACTACTCATCAATTTAAATAATTGTGGATTGTTTCATTGGTCAATCACACGAGTTTGTCCTTCAGAGCTCTCCCTTATTGGGTTTCTCTTATTCCCAAGGTATGTCATGTGTTACATTTAAACTTCAGGTACCCATTCGTTCAAGGTTTTTAGGATGATTGATATTTGGTTGTCACGGACATGAACACTATGCATGAATGGAGTTGATATGCATAGGAGTTTGATGATCCATAATACAACTGCAACATAAGGAATTTATGGAATGCCCACAAGGTGTTCGATTAATTGTATATGTGACTTTTAATTAATAAAAATTGTCTTTCCTCGCTTCCATGATCATGAACATTAACGTACTCCCGGAGGCATGCTTAACACTGAATTTAGTTGAATGTTTGTTATTCCATTATAGCATGTATGTGGTTATAGTATCATCTAATAGGAGTGTGGGATAATTCACGAGATTCAAGGGTTTCCCCTTTATAGTAATTGCTGGTTTGATAGAATTACTGTGAGTCGATGGTTTGTAGATTACTTGTAATTTGATATAATTCCTTATGGCCATCACACAGACCTGGCACATATTGACCTTTGCGTGTTTCCCAGTTTAAAAAAGTGCTAAGGTTAGGGGTTCATGAACTCTGTGTAGAGTAATTGACTAGATTGAAATATATGGCCTTTTCTGGATGTTCTTTGACAAACTTAACTGATTAGGCATACTACTGATACCTCTAGTGTTTATCTTGAGTAAATTAGTCAGAATAGATAAGTGGCTACAATAGATTGTTAATTGCCTCCTTCGTGCTTAAATGTCATCATGCTTATAACTGGACTCCATAACTTAAGTTTGGGGGTAACGTGACTGCAGATGGGTTCATGTACTGATTTGATTGCCTATGAGATTTGGATATCATATCAATAGCTGTTAATTGTCGTGTTTTTCCCTTGTAGGATAATCTATGGCTTCCAAATGATAACGTGGTGAGGGATCCGGTTCTTCTACACCTTCTAAACAATTTGACAAAAAGAGATTTGTGAGCGCCGAAGCTTAAGAAAGATACAATCGAATGGAAACATGATCGCTAATTCCAGAGAGGGGTCTAAGGCCCAACCACACAAAGGATGGGGAGATAGTTGTTATGATCGCTGAACGTAATTGGTTCACTTTCACCGATCAACCTGATCCAGCGGTCATTGCGCTTGTCAAAGAGTTGGGCCTTAGACCAAGCCTTCTCATATATGCCTTTATTCTCTGATTAAAGGAATGAAGACGGACGTTGGCCTGATCGTTCAACAGTCAATCATGTGGGCTGCGAGAGGGGGTACCACTAGAGGTTTACCACACCCCTTTCTTATTTGTGCTCTCTATGCCAAATTTGGGGTCAAATGGAAGTTGGATGAAATGATTCAACCCCCTATGCCGATGTTGGACCATAAAATGATAAAGAGGTACCGGGTGTGGATGGGTGGTGACGATCATCCCCGAGGATTAGGATTTATAATTCCACAGGTAAATACACAACAAGCTCCTAATCCTACGGCTTCAGGTTCCTCGTCAGCTGTCCCTCGTAGTTTAGTTCCCAATGCAGTTCAGCGTGAACTTGATGGTTGGTTTTATAATATTGAATCCCAAAATGTCCGACTGGTTGAACGTCAACATATTATATACTGGTTCGTTGTCGACTACTTCACGGCTCAAACGAATATGTGATAAGTGGTATTTTTACCTACTTATTGAATACCAATTCATGCGAATTGTGCCAATATCAAGTACATTTTATTGTGTTTTAGTTGCATTTCATGTTATTTTGCATTGCATTTACTTAAAACTCCTTTTGGTGAATAAGTGCAGGAATCGGCTTAATTTTGGTGGTATTAGAGGACACGAGGGGAATTAACGCGTGAAAGCAAGGCACATGCGGGGGAATGTATGGCATAAAGGTGCAATAGAGCAAGGAGATCAAGCATGGAAGAAGATTAAGCATGAATGAACAAGTAGCAATGACAGCAAGAGATAATGAGAACGAACTAGAATTTGCGAGAATGTAAGTAAGCGAGCTGCGTGGCAAGATGAGCATGGAACGCCAAGGCGCCGCCAAGATACCAACCAGACAACGACGACTCTTTCGCAAGTTGTGCGGCCGCGAGCATGTCAAGCGTAGAAGCAGCACCGACCTGTGAGGACTCGATTAGGGACGAGGCAAGACATTACGCAAGTCTCGCACCATGCCGCGAGAGATATCTTGGAGAGAGGTCTTGCGGTAGCGAAGCGTAATCTTGATCTTTGTGATTTTGTTTTATTCTAATTTTAATTAAATGATGTGGACTTGGTTTTTAAAAACGATTCTAACGTGTGTCAGGGGGGATCAAGACTTTTGACATATTTTTCATATTGTAACTAGGGTTTACACCTTGGGAGAGATTCCAACGGAGAACGAAGCCAAAACGTCTACTTCTCCAATTCTTCTTGGGAATCTCTGTCATTGTGGATTTTCATTATTATCTACTGGATTTCTATGAGGATTTAAGTGTTTGTCATTGGTTTTTATTCAGCGATTGGGTTTGATCGTTCTATCTTTCTTATTTCAATTGTTTGTTTATTGATCATGTTTAGCGTTGATCCCATAATGGCTTCTAGTTCAGCTATGAACTAAACTCCATTATGGGATTCTAACGGATTTTAATATGTAGTTTGGTTGCACGCTAAAATGCTAGGGTTATTTTTCATATCATATGGGATATTTATCATGATTATTTTATATGTATGAATGCTTGATTACCATTCGTCTCAGTATTTGTATGGAATTGACAATGAACATGCAAGTATGGATTGTAATCATGATAACATGCGAATATGGGGCTGTTGTATATGGCTTGCGTATTTTGTGAACTAGATAGACATATACTGTTTCACCGTATGAGCTAGAGTAAGAGCTTGTGCTTAAAATCAATATAATTGCAATTTCACATAGACATATAGTGATTTTGGTTGTATTGGTGATTACATGGAGTCTAACATCTGTAGATGCTGTGTAAGTAGATTATATTGCATTGAAAAATGGTTATAACTCTATTCGTGCTCTTGGTTATTTTCCTGTGATATGTGAACACTTCTTGCATGATAGTGGCGATTAGATGAAATATTAAATGAAGTTAGGGTCCCATTATTTCCAGATTATATTTATTCCATTTGTATTCTTATTTTTAGTTTGTATTCACAATTAGTTTAATTCAACACTTTTATTCATTAGTCTAAGCATATAAATACGGTGAGTTAATTGATGCATGATAGTTTAAGTTTGATAACTTTCTCTGTGGGATCGATACTCTATTTACTCTGTATTACTTGTTGACACATGTATGCTTGCATGAGTTAGAGCTCTTTTATTAGAACTATAAAAGAGGCAACAAGTTTTTGGCGCCGTTGCCGGGGAAAGGCGTTAATTTAAATAATCATCATCAGTTTAAAGCTATATTGTATGACTTAGACAAGTCTGATCGTTTCTTATTTCTATTTTTGTTTCGTTTTTCATTTCAGGTACTTATAGATTTTTATGCACACGCGGTCATCCAACTCAGAACTAACACCAGCACAGGATAACATAAACGGAAGAGCTTGGAAAGCGAGTGTGCGGAGAAATTTGCAAGCACAGTTAGAGAGTACTACAGTTAGTATGGCGGAAGAACCGAGACTCGAGCAAAGAGAAGAGCATCGAGCTCTAAGGGAGTATTCCATGCCAAACATAAATGGACTACAATCGAGCATAGTCAGACCGGCGATAGCAGCTAATACCTTTGAGATCAAACCGGGCACTATTCAGATGGTGCAGAACTCAGTACAGTTTGGGGGTGCTGCTACAGATGATCCAAATGAATACTTATTGAGCTTCATCGAGATCTGCTACACATTCAGATACAGCGATGTGACGGAGGACGCCATTAGACTACGGCTATTCCCATTTTCACTGAGAGATAAGGCGAGGATTTGGCTACATTCTTTGCCGTCAGGGTCAATAACCACATGGGAGGACTTAGCATAGAAATTCTTAGCTAAGTTCTTTCCAATGGCTAAGACTGCAAAGATGAGGATGGCTATCTCTCAGTTCGAGCAACAACAGAGCGAGTCCTTATATGAGGCATGGGAGCATTACAAATAGATGCTCAAAAAATTTCCGCATCATGGTATGCCAGATTGGATGGTGATCAACTCCTTTTATAATGGTTTGGGATGGCAGTCGAGACCAATTGTGGATGCAGCCGCAGGAGGAGCATTATGGGCAAAGAGTTATGACGAGGCTTATACACTTATTGAGACTATGGCTGCGAATGACTATCAGAATCCTACAGCTCGGATGCCATAGCCCAAGGTTGTAGGTGTGTTGGAGGTAGATGCGATTACTCAGTTGTCGGCACAGATGGCAGCTATGGCTAAGAAAATTGATACTTTAGCCGATAGCAAAGTGAAAACAGTTGCCTTCATTTGTGAGATTTGTGTGGGGTCACACTCCACGGATCAATGTGCTATCAGCTCGGAGTCAGTAAAGTATGTGAGTAACTACAGAAAAGACCAAGGTCAATTTCAGAACACATACCACCCCAATAACCGAAATCATCCGAACTTTAGTTGGTCTAATAACCAAGGACAACAGCAAAATCAATTTCAGCCGAACCAACAGTTTCAGCCTCATTCATCTCATCCACAGTTTACACCAAAACCACCGTTTCCACTGGGATTTTCTCAACAACAACAACATCACACTCCAGCTGCACCACAGCCAGAAAAGAAATCGGAGATGGAGGATATGATGTTGAAATACATAGCAAACACTGAAGTCATGATCAAAAGCCAAGCAGTGGCTATCAAGAATCTTGAGACTCAGATGGGGCAGATGGCGAGCATGCTTAACAATAGGCCCCAGGGTTCATTGCCAAGTAACACAGAGACAAATCCTAGAAGAGACGGGAAGGAGCAGTGTCAAGCGATCACATTGAGATCGGGGAAAGATTTGTGAGTTCTCGTAAGTCGCGCCCGCCGCTGCAATAATAATACTAAGGAGGGCGCATGAGTGAAAGAAAGCGAGATGGTTGAAGAGGAGAAAAATATGGAAAATTCTGAGGCTCAACAGGACGAGAAAGACAAAGAAAATTCAGAAGAGAAGGTCAAGAGTCCAGTACAACCAATGCACCCTCAAGTACCATATCTGCAGAGGTTAATTAAGCAGAAAGAAGACAAACAGTTTAACAAGTTTCTGGAGGTGTTCAAAAAGCTGCAGATCAACATACCGTTCGCCGAGGCATTAGAACAAATGCCAAGCTACGCAAAGTTCATGAAAGGTATATTGTCAAGAAAGAGAAGACTAGATAAGTTTGAAACAATAGCCTTGACCGAGGAATGCAGTGCAGTGCTTCAGCACAAATTACCTCCAAAGCTAAAAGATCCGGGCAGCTTCACAATTCCGTGCACAATCGGAAAGATGAGCTTTAGTAAGTGTTTATGTGATTTGGGGGCAAGTATAAACTTGATGCCGTTGTCAGTGTTCAACCAGTTGGGATTGTCGGCTCCAAGGCCGAGAAACATATCACTACAGCTAGCTAACAGATCCATCACATATCCACAGGGAATTATTGAAGATGTGTTGGTTAAGGTGGACAAGTTCATTTTTCCGGCTGACTTTATCATCCTAGATTTTGAAGAAGACAAAATTATACCGATCATACTGGGGAGACCATTTTTAGCCACAGGTAGAGCTTCGATAGATGTGAAAAAAGGGGAACTCACTATGCGCGTACATGATCAGGAGGTCACATTCAATGTCTTTAAGGCAATGAAGTTCCCAACAGACGAAGAAGAATGCTTTTTAGTTGACTTGGTGGACCAGGACCTACAGGAGAAGGTACAGAAACCGAGGAATTATGAACCGATGAGGTGTGTAACGGGCAAAAGTTCAGAGTTGAAGGTAGAGCCATTGATGAAAGCTGAAGTCATTAAATTTTGGTGTGCGGAAGACAACAAGGAGGGCACCTCAATTCTTGATGTGACGTGAGATTCAGAGACAGTCAAGCTAATTGACTATAACTTAGCGCTGAATGGGAGGAAACCCATTATTTCTACCACCATTGTTTTTTTTTAGTTATTCAATTTTGAATTATTTTAGTTAGCTATATCTCATTCATTTTTACTAGGCTATTAGATCTTCACGCTTAAGTGCGTAGCAAGAATTGCTTTGCGAATATTTATAAGATGGTAGCACTATGCAGCCGATAATTCATGTCTTAACAATGTGTTTTAATATGTATGCAGGGACCATTATTGGAAATCATCACTGATAGGTAGAGTGGAGTGAAACTTGATCATTGCAGACATCGAAGCGAGGGCGGCGGTGATGCGTGTGCCCATGCAATACAAAAACATTCTGCAAGTCTCGGCTTGCATGCTACCAACCCATACACACTTTCGCGTGGCGCACGCAGACCGAATCAAGGCAGATCTAAACATTTTAAATTAGAGTTGTGGACCATTTGGACTCTCATTTGCGATAATAACAGATGCAAAACTCTCTAACTCTCCATAACTCACGTCTCTATCTCTCTATCAGTTACAGATTAAAGCCGTATATCTCTCCATCAAATCTCCACGATTCTCTCCACGTTCAAAGCTCTACCCACGCTCTCATCTACTCTATAAATTTAGGGCTCCTAATTGGGTTGGCAGAAACAAGTTGGGAGATTAGCACATCCAAAATTCTCATTCATTCTCAGTAAGTTCATCTGCATTCTTGCTCAAATATCTGTAAATGGGTCCGAAGAGAGCACGACCATCTTCATCTTCCTCATTATCCTCCGACAGTCACGAGGAGGATATTGTCGACCACACCAAGTTTCTTAATTTGGTAGCCCAACAGGAGTATTACAGAATTATGGCAAAGACATTTGTCAAAGAGCGCGGTTTCAAACCGGAGGAGCAAGATGGTCAGCTATGTGCCATGATTCGCGAACGGGGATGGGTTGGACTAACGGCCACTCCCACGTCCATTTCGATGAGCATAGTCTGAGAGTTTTACGCCAATGCTAAAGTCACCATGGACAATGTTGGTATGGTTTGAGGTGTCGAGGTAGACTACAGACCATCAGCCATTAGAAACATTTTCAGACTCACTGAGAGACCACCAACAGGGGCTGCCAATTGGATCACAGGGGCACATCTGGAAATGGACTTGGAGCTTGTTATCGCTGAGTTGTGCGTGCGAACGCGAAGTGGACGTCAAAGTTGGCACGACCCGACCTCGCATATTCCTCAAAGAACCCATGATTGAATCGATATGCCAAGGCGTGGAATCTATTCATTTGTGCCAAGTTATTACCTTCATCGCATCAGCACGAGATCACGACGGAAAGGGCCATAATTTTGTGGGAATAGTTATGGGCAAGTATATTGACGTGGGTCATTTAATTCATCAAAATATTTTGAAGTATCTGAGAGGAAGTACCCCGGGGAGCATTCCACACGCATCAGTGGTAGCCATGCTATGTGCTCAGCAGGGATGCAATTGGGGAAACGAACGTTTGCTACGGGACTTACAAGGGCCTTGGCCGAAGCCTTCGCGCATCAAGGAACAATGCAAGAGTGGCCTCAGTTTGGAACCGCAGTGCCATATCCACCACCAGATTCACCACCCGAGGAGGGTGGTTAAGCCAGTCATTAGGAGAGTTTTATGTACCCTTTACCTTCATTCAATGGGGACATTGAATATTTTAAGTTTGGGGGTATTGGTGGGGTCATAGCATAGTAGTTTAGTTTTATTTAATTGTTGCGTGTTTAGTTAATTTTGCATGTTTGTGTTAGATAAATTTTTGCAGAAATTTTTTAATTGTTATTCATTATTGATTGTGTTAGTATGTTTTAGTTGCATGTCTCACACAAATTTTTGCTTAATAGAAATTTTTGCCTAGCCAATGATGATAGTGAATTGTGAAGGATTTTAGAATATTTTGGATAACATGAGCTGAGATATAATAATTTACATGATGAGATTCATGTTGCTGTTTAAATGCTTTCGGTTTGCACAAATGTGTTCACAATCACTTGTAGGTTTAAGAAGTATGTGTTGTACTGCTTGATAGAACATGTAGTTTTAAAAAGAGAAACATGTGGAAAGTGCTCTTAGACTGTATGAAACATTGACTTGCAAATTTTGGGAAAACATGGGTATGCTATGTTAAAAAAAATGAATAGCAATAACGTGGCTAGTCTTAATTTGGGGTCCTGGCTACTTGAGTAAGTACGCCCGAGGGGATTGTCTCTACACCTAGCGCCCTAAGGTCTTTCATGGTCTGGGAGTCGTTGGTTGAAAGCTCGCTAAGGGGTAGCAGTGTGCCTAATGTATTGAGACATTGCACAGTCATGTAAAAGAAAAAAAAAGAAAAAGAAAAGAAAAATAGCAGTAAACATCGCGAGAAAGTGCTAAAATCGCCCTCGTGAGTAGTAATAAAGCAATAAGCCCATTGTCGAACCTTAGTTAGTGTTGATATGTTGAAATAGTCTGTGTGTCATGAGTATACATGAGTCGTGATTTAGACTATAATTTTCTGCTTGGAGCAATGTAACATATGTATTCTTTACTTAGATCAAGTTTTGTTGAACATCGCACACACACACAACATCTTTATAGCATATATAAATTATTCAAGTGTATGACATTATGCCTATAGTTTGGTTTGAAACTGTATTCTTGGATCTCGATAATTCAACCGAGGCAATTTAAGGTGAAATTGCATTAAAAATTTGGGATTATGTGAGACTAGTTTGCATTGTAGAGTAGTTGCATAGTTTCGTAGTTGCATTTCCATTGTTCATTAGTATGCATTGCTTGAGGGCAAGCAACAGTTCAAGTTTGGGGGTATTTGATAAGTGGTATTTTTACCTACTTATTGAATACCAATTCATGCGAATTGTGCCAATCTCAAGTACATTTTATTGTGTTTTAGTTGCGTTTCATGTTATTTTGCATTGCATTTACTTAAAATTCCTTTTGGTGAATAAGTGCAAGAATCGGCTTAATTTTGGTGGTATTAGAGGACACGAGGCGAATGGACGCGTGTAAGCAAGGCACGTGTGGGGAAATGCATGGCACGAAGGTGAAATAGAGCAAGGAGACCAAGCATGGAAGAAGATTAAGCATGAATGAACAAGTAGCAGCAGCAGTATGATGATAGTAAGAACGAACCGAATTTGCGTAATCAGAAGCATGCGGAAAGATGAGCATGGAAACGCAGCGCCGCGGCTGAGTACTGACCAGTTTCACGGCGACGACTACTCATCGCAGATTCTTGCGGCGCAAAGCATGTCAAGCGTAGGAAATGCACGCCCGCGTGAGGAATCGGCTGGACAGGGCAAGACATTCTGCAAGTCTCGCGCCCGCGCGAGAGATATACTGGAGAGGCGCGCGGCCGCGCACGATGCTGATGCTTTGATTTTTTTTTATTCTAATTTTAATTAAATGATGTGGACTTGGTTTTTAAAAATGATTCTGACGTGTGTCAGGGGGGGATCGAGACTTTTGACGTATTTTTCATATTGTAACTAGGGTTTACACCTTGGGAGAGATTCCAACAGAGAACGAAGCCAAAACGTCTACTTCTCCAATTCTTCTTGGGAATCTCTGTCATTGTGGATTTTCATTATTATCTACTGGATTTCTATGAGGATTTAAGCATTTGTCATTGGTTTTTATTTAGCGATTGGGTTTGATCGTTCTATCTTTTTTATTTCAATCGTTTGCTTATTGATCATGTTTAGCGTTGATCCCATAATGGCTTCTAGTTCAGCTATGAACTAAACTCCATTATGGGATTCTAACAGATTTTAATATATAGTTTGGTTGCACGCTAAAATGCTAGGGTTGTTTTTCATATCATATGGGATATTTATCATGATTGTTTTACATGTATGAATGCTTGATCACCATTCGTCTCAGTATTTGTATGGAATTGACAATGAACATGCAAGTATGGATTGTAATCATGATAACATGCGAATATGGGGCTGTTGTATATGGCTTGCGTATTTTGTGAACTAGATAGACATATCTTTGTTTCACCGTATGAGCTAGAGTAAGGGCTTGTGCTTAAAATCAATATAATTGCAATTTCACATGGGACGTATAGTGATTTTGGTTGTATTGGTGATTACATGGAGTCTAACATCTGTAGATGATGTGTAAGTAGGTTATAGTGCATTGAAAAATGGTTATAACTCTATTCGTGTTCTTGGCTATTTTCCTGTGATATGTGAACACTTCTTGCATGATAGTGGCGATTAGATGAAATATTAAATGAAGTTAGGGTCCCATTATTTCCAGATTATATTTATTCCATTTGTATTCTTATTTTTAGTTTGTATTCACAATTAGTTTAATTCAACACTTTTAGTCATTAGTCTAAGCATATAAATACGGTGAGTTAATTGATGCATGATAGTTTAAGTTTGATAACTTTCTATGTGGGATCGATACTCTATTTACTCTGTATTACTTGTTGACACATTTATGCTTGCATGAGTTAGAGCTCTTTTATTAGAACTATAAAAGAGGCAACAATATGTATGCTCGGCTACACCCTATTGTAGATCCAAGCCAGTTTCTGATTGCTCCTGTTTTGCATGTGTTTCCCCCTTCCGATCAAGAGATAAGTGAGGATGAGGAGGTTGCGCCCGATGAGTGACCAACTCAGGGAAGTCCTCCGTTTTAATTGTTATATATTTCGCATGAGGATATTGCTCACTTTAAGTGTGGGGGTAGTTTTCCATGTGTTGTTTTCATTTGCATTATAGAGTCGCATGTTCATAGTAGATTGTTGCATTTAGGCTGTGAATATGTGTTAGTTGCATAGTATCTGCATTTACAAACCTTGAGCATGATGAAGCATGACATCTTTAGTTGGCCAATGAAAAAAATTGTGAATTAAACTATAACTTGCATGAATGGGATAATGAAGGCATAGGGTAGCTTGAGGTTCGTATTGATTTGATTTATTGAAGACAACCCTATTTTTATTGCACAACGTCAACATGTTAATGTAACCTGAGTTAATCAAACTGGAAGGATTTTGGCTGAGGACAGATATAACTCTCCCTCTATAATATAGTTAGCTTCGTGTTTTGAAATCCATTTATATTACAATCCAAAAAAAAATTGACTAAGTTATCTTTGTGGCCTCTGTTACTCAAATAATAACACCTTTAGGAGTGTCTCTACACTTAGCACCCTAAAGCATTTGGGAGTCGTTGGTCGAAAGTTCACTACATGGGTAACTTTGAATAGCCTAATAAAGATTAACATTGCACAAGTCAAAATAAATAAGTATAATTAAACATTTTCCTGAGTTTAGTTTTGTAGCCTTTGTTATTCGAGTTATTAGATCCGTAGGGGTGTCTTAACACCTAGTACCCTAAAGCCAGCTGGTTTAGGAGTTGTTGGTCGAAAGCTCGTTACGTGGATAACATTGATTGCCTAAGAAAACTAAACATTGCACTGGTTGAGTTAAAAAAAATATATTTATATAATAATAGAATAAAAGGGTTTGAAATGCGAAGCAACCAATACATTGAGGGGGAGTAGTACATGTCATATATCTATATTTATCTGTCTTTGAGCTGTTTGATTTTCAAGTTTAGTTGAGTTATGGCACAATTGATATGATTGATGCACACACAGTGTGGGTTGGAGATAGATCAAATTACTCGTATCTTGAGTTAACTGATATTTGATTTTGAACATTCATTTGAGTTGAGTTTAAGGATCTTTGAGGCTATTATAAGATATTTGTGTTGAATCATGCTTAAGTTGTTAATTCTTGTCGTTAGTTAGTTAATTGCATTCGTTCGGTTAGTTGCTTGCAGTGCTTGAGGATAAGTAATAGTTTAAGTTTGGGGGTATTTGATGAGTGAGTAATATACCCATGAATTAAGAATAATTGGACTTTGTGAGAGCCCCAAATCCGGGTCCGAAATCACTGCGGATTCAGTTCAATCATTCTACAACTATTTGCGGAAGATATAAACATAAATTGTTTATACAATACATTACACACTATTCCCCAAGGTCGAGTAACCTTAACTTATACACAATTCATAACTTATCTAACACATAACATTATTATCATACAACACTATTACAAATCTAATCGCAAGACATTAACTTTAAGTGGGCTGTCTTTAACCATTCCTTGTCAAACATTCGTCTTTATCTGCAATGTTTTATCATGATATAGCAAGGGTGTGCATGAAAGTTGCCCAGCAAGTTTAAATACAATTTAAGGATATATCATGATTGAAAGAGTCTGAATAAGAAGCTAGCTATAATTCATCAATATAATTGAGAACTAGCACGAATAAACTTTTGACTGAACAAGTATGAACATGAACAAATATATCTAGACCAACTGGTAATGAAGGTGATCAGCCTTTCATACCTGACTTATACATGCAATATGTACAGAGTACAATTATCCATGGCAATCAGCAATGATTAACCATAAGCATATCTGAATGAAACAACTTTTAGTAGAGTTAAGTAAAACTTGCCTGAACTGTTGATTACCGCTATGCAATTTAATAAGTTTTGTTTGAAGACCTATTATTAATAATATGTATTTCTAAGTTAGAATAATATCATCACAGTATTTAAAAATAACCTAAACACCTAACACATAACCCTATCAGTCTATACAACACATATATAACACCTAGCCTCAAGTCAAACTATTGCAGTCCGAGTTGAGTTCAGTATAATTCTAACATCCCGACGGTCTAGTCGGACTTTTCTCGAGTCTAAGTTTAATTAAACTCTGCCTGAACACTTAACAATTATCTTAGATAATTTATTATCAGACAAAACATTAATCATAGGCTTGTAATAATTTTCAGATAATTATTATCATTTATCATGATTTTTCAATCACTAATATCGTATTTATATAATATAAATACCACATAATTCCTTTTATCATTAATATTTATTTAATACCAAATATTAATGAGAATCATAACATACTATTATAATATATTTATAATATCACACATTATTTTTAATACTTTAAAATCATATTTATATGATTTTTAAAATAAATTCATTATCCGATAAGTGATATTAATATTAAAATATTAATATTTTCATGACAAAATATCGAAAGTTATATTTAAAATATTTTTCTAACCCTTAAATCATTTTTATATGATTTTCAAAGCATTATTTCTAATTTTCTATAATTTATTTAATATATTTATTAAATAAATAAATAAATTAATCACCATTAATATTAATTTATTAATGAATCTCATTACAAAATATCAAAAGTCATTAAAAATAACATAAAATATTTCCTTATACCATAATATAATTTTATAGGCAATTCTAGTTTTATTTCACTTAAATATGTAATTTATATTTATTATATATTTTTATTGCTTTATTTATCTTGAAAAGAAGTTTATTGGCATAAAATATCATTTATAGCCAAATCTCATTCCGTAGGACTTTATTAGATTTATTAATACTTATTATTTCACGAACGCGATTCTAACGTCGAATGTCAAAATCATTAGACGGTAAGCGCTTCGACGACATTTATTTCATTTTTAAGTTCGACATGCTCCTTTGCTTGATTTTTAATTCTCAAATCGTGAATCATATAAGAGTGAGATTTTGGGCATGTTATAGACCTCATGTCATAGTATTTTAGAAAATTTCTAGCGCAAAAACGAACAATGAAACCATTCAAACAGGGGTTCAAAAATGGCTTCAATGACAATTTGCAGAGCAAGCGCCGATGCTCTCTTGGTATTTTCTAACAGCACATGCAAACAATTTCTTCTTCTGCGAAGATGCTTAGCGAAGTAGCCCACTTTGCGATTTTCTCACGCCTTGCTCGTTTATCAGAAAATTCCCAACTTTGGATATGTTATATATGTTATACCAAATTATTTTTAAAAAATATAACCCAGTAAGGCCCTCTTAGGCAGCCTAAAACAGGCCCCAAAAATATCCACTCGCAACAATTTTCATCTTTTTTTCAGATTTACCTTCTTTCGCTAAAACAGTCATAACTTTTTCGTTTTACAACATTTTTAGGCGATTCTTGAGCTCACGCGAAGCTAACTTCCGGGACTACAACTCTTCCCTACTAATATTTTTCAAAATTCCGAACATATCAGCCCAGAAATTCCGATCAAGTGGACTGCACCGCACTTGTTGGACAGTTTTGACACTACTACTTTGAAATGTCATAACTCTCTCCTCCGATGTCGGATTTAGTCCGTTCTGGAGTCTATGGAAAGCTTATTCAGTGTACTACAACATATCAAAAGCTCAGAATTTTTTGAATATCCTAACTAACCCCGAATTTTCATTATAGGGGCAGTAGTCCACTTGTTTCTCTTAGTTTTAAAAACTGATTTGCTTTTCTTTCTTTGGATCAAACTTGTAACACCTAAAATGTCTAGATCTACACATAACACACCATATAACATGTAGATCTAAGATTTTTAAAGTTCAAGAAACATAACTTCATTATTTCATCAAAACCAACAAAAATAAATTACATAAAATAACTTATTATGGTTTGATTTTTATACCTTATTCTTATGGCTTTATTCTTCTCCTTGATGATCCTAGACGGCAAAGAAATTAGTCTCTTCCTCCTCTCTTATTCCCATGGCAGCAGCAGCCCCTCACGCTCTCTCTCTCTCTCTCTTTCTATTTTATTTTCTTAGCTTTTAGGAATGAAGTAAAAGTTTTAATGTGGAATAAATTGGGAGGTATTTATAGAACTATAATATGTATACTTACAATATATACATATATGCAATATCTTCCCACAATCTCTCATATTTTCTCTCTTGTTTGTTTTTTTGCAAGATTTGCTTTCTCTCTCTCTAATCTTTCATATCTACCAAATATTTTCTCTTTCTCTTTCCTATCATAGAAGATATGCAATGTGTCAAAGAAATTTAATTAGCATGTGATACTACTCCCTCCTTGACCGAGTGCACTCCTCCTTTGCCCAATTTTTTTTTTTTATTTGTTTTCTTTCTCGCATCTCAAGTTGCTTGCAAACTCATGTAAAATAATGAGTAGAGACTTTAGGAGTGACACATAAGGGAAGAGTGTAAAAAAAAAATTTACTCCACCTACTTATTACTCCTTCCTTTACACGGACCATGCCACATTTTTTTTTGGCCCAGTCTTGGTTTTTAGTATTTGATAATTTACTTGCTACATTTGACTTAATAATTAAATAATTAATTCAACTATTCTTTTAATACTTTTGTTAAGTAGTTTAATTACTCAACCTTATTAATTTAATTACTTAATCAAATAAGTTAATACATAAATCTCTTTAAACTATTTTACCCTCATGAAATCATATAATTTAAATATTCCATCTTTGATATATAATTTATATAAAACATAACATAACTTACTTAAATTACATATTTATTTTATAATTACAAAAATAAATATGTTACACATAATTCCTTATGCAAATACAATTATTTACATACCCAATATATTATAATATAATATCCTTACCTCATTAACATAAATTCAATGAAGAATTTATTTACTTCAATTAAGATATTAAGATAAATATAATACATTTTCTTTATTAAATTAATTTTGTAGAAGAATTTATTCTAATACTCTTGGGTAAAGTATCTATAAATATTACATGCTTAACTCGCCTCTTTTTTTTGCTTCATTACATAAATTGATCCTAACAATTTTATTTTCCCCACGTAATAAACATATATATATATATATATATATATATATATATATATATATTCACTAACTCCCAATTACCAATTACACCAAACACATTACGATTACATATAGAAAATAATTAATAGTTTTATTTTCTCAATTTATAAATTGTTTATATAAATTTATTTACTTATAGCAAATAAAATTTAATATATTTATCATATTACGATCTACATACACGTCCTTCATAAATCATAAAATAATTTATATACTCATAAATTATTAAAATCCATCACAGAATTTTGAAATTCTTAAAATTTCATTACAGAACTGCTAATTCCATATACTTATTTTCTGTCTAGGTTTTAACAGTGAACCTTAAATCAATCAATTATGATTTTAAAATTTTTCTAAATTCTCGGGTTGTCACAGACTTGATTTATTGTTGTTTTTAAGTATATTAGGATGGTTTTTAGTTGTTTATTTGTTATTTTGCAGGCTAGGGCAAAGCAGGGTCAATTCGGGATTTTCAACATCATTAATGGCACAAATGTAATTTTTTTGGAGATTTGCCAGCGCTAAGGCGCTGTTCCTAGTATTAAACCCGGTGTCGGGGCGTTGGGGTATAGAAAGCGTTGATCGGGTTTTGAGAAAGAAGGAAAAGAAGGAGAATTCTAGTAAGAAAAGGGTTTTGATGGGAGGCTAACTCAGAGGGTAACCTAAAGCTATAAATAGTGAGGGACGTGATACACATGGTGAGAGACAAAATATGGAGACTAACTTGGAATTGCAGAAGAACGTTACAAGGGGATTCAAATTGAAGATTGAAGATTGAAGAACTTATATAGAGTTTTTCTTCCCTTCTCTTATTTAGTTTGTAATTCAATTAAGATGTTTTTTTATGGGATTGCTAGTTTTAATTTCCAATATGAACTAACTTTTTAATTAAGGCTACAATGGAACCTTTTATGTTTATGATTTGATTATCCAGATTAATTCAGTTATTGAGTCAATTTGAGTTGTCTATCATATTTTGTTTTAATTGTTTAATTATTTGGCCAATAATTATCGTGTTATACTAAATGAATTCAGGAGATGAAATCTAGGCTTAGAACTGAATGTGATAGCATGTATTCTTAACTATTTGCATGAAAAATAATTAGGATTGTGAATTGAATAGGGATAAATCTTTTCACTGCATGTAACAATTGGGAATTGGAACTTAATGAATTTGATTCTTTTGTTTTGCATAGAGATATCGCAGAATTAATTGAGTTAAATAATTTTATCTGATCACTTGAAAAAGGGTTTTTAAATACATAGAATTTCTGTTAACAGCTTAGGTGAAGTAAATATTTGGAGGAATTGGATAATTGGCTTATAATGCATAAACAGGGATATTGTAGTCTTAAACTTTTATCATATGAATCGATTATTTGTGTGAGTTAATTTTAATTAGTTTAATTTAGTTTTAATTAAAGATCACAAATTTCGGTTGTTTAAATAAAATTGAATTGACATAATACTAGTAGTTGGAATTTGTTGATTATGATTCCTCGTGAATACGACACTCTACTTTTCCACTTTATTACTTATTGACCGTGTATACTTGCACACATATATTAATTGTGAAATCGATCAACACATATCATATTTAATAATAATGGGTTTAATTTTAAAATTAAAAATATAATCTTATAAGGGTGTAACACAGTTGTCTTGGGTTGAGGGGTACATGCATTTAAAATGATATAAGAATCAGGCCAGATGCTAATTATATATATGTTTTTGTATTGTAGATGACGATATAGTTGAAAACTGTATATAAGATCTTAGTTTTATAGAATATATATTAAAGGAAGTCTTGTGGTCGATGAAAGTTTGTGTAAACTTAATACTCCCTCCATTTTTGGATGAACAAAATATAATTTGCACATATATTAAGAAAATTAAAAATAAAAGAAAGAGAATAAAAAATTCTAAATTTATCCTTAGTGGCTACACAAGATTATATAGAGTGATCGCTACTTTTATTTTTTTTATACTAATAGACCCCACTAAATGATTTAATTATCCTTTATCTATTTTATTTTATTTTTTTTGAGACAAAAAATTTGTAACTTTAGTTGTCCTTTTGGGAATGAGGGGAGTAATTAATAATAATTATATGAATAATAAATGGGTTCTACATTTATATGAGAGCATAGGCGGAAGTAGGGGGTCTAAGGGGTCATATGACCCCCCACCTTGGAATTTTC
The DNA here is from genome assembly GCA_020205615.1 of Panax quinquefolius. Classification (NCBI taxonomy): domain Eukaryota; kingdom Viridiplantae; phylum Streptophyta; class Magnoliopsida; order Apiales; family Araliaceae; genus Panax; species Panax quinquefolius. Next base: position 123,632,469 of record CM035154.1, on the reverse strand, counting down.
GGGAGTTATTTATTTTTTTTTCTTCTTTTTTTATGTATTTATTTTTTTGCTTCATTTTTTTTTGTTTTTACTTTATTATCAAAGTAAGGCACAAAAAAGTGGTAACAATTCTCTGTAAACTAATTAAAAATAAAAAGCTAAAGAAATAAAATAATTTTTTTTGGATCCTACTATAGTGACCATAAGTTCACTATAGTTGTATCCTATAAAGATTATTAAATCTCTCTTCTACTATTTTTTGTTGTTGTTGGAATTCATTCTTTCAAGCTAATTAATCCCATGAACCACAATATAAAGTTTTGAATATATAATATTATAATTTATAATTTGTCTATAAAAGTAGCTAATTAGTTGACTAAAAAATTCAAAGTCTGATTAATAGTCTCATAGTTCGAAAAAAATTAAATATATATATATATATATATATATATATGTATTTAAAGTCATTAGACTCGCAACTCAAAAGTTGACAAGGGTTGAAATAGGATGTTGTGAAATACTCTAATTGGGCAAAATGAATTTGAAAGAAGCACTTTAAGCGTTAATAAATAATTTTTTTTACTGATGTATTTTGACCCTCTCTAAAAATGTTCTGGTTCCGACACTGTGTGAGAGGCATTTTGTGAAAATATCAAATTTTACATGTGAAACTATCAATTTCTAAAGAAAATTATACTTTATTTGTAAAACTGAATACTCTAAACAAGTATTGAATGGAATCTGCAGATAAATTTGATGAGATTACATATCCAGAGGCGGAACTAGGGGGGCGGGGGGCATCTGACCCCGGTAGGGAGGCAGTCCAGGCAGAAATAGGGGTAGGGGGAGGGGGAGGGGGAGGGGGAGGGGGAGGGGCGGGGGCGGTGGGGGGCAGCCGGCGCGGTGCTCCGATCTTACTCTCTTCACAAATCAGACTTCACGTTCACCTCTCTTCTCTCTTTCGCAAGTGGCAACTCCACTGCCTCCAGTGCTCTTGCCTGACTGCCTCTGCCGGCTGCCGTCACTGGCCCACTGCTCACTGCTCTAGCCTCCAGCCGCCGCCCGCCGCCCGCCGCTGATTGTTTTGGACTTTGGTAATTTGATAAATTTCTAAATTCTAATTTAATCTAAATGTCTTTCAAATTTGGTAAATGGTAATTTGATTCTTATGGTTTTTCCTGTTTTGTGAGTGATTTATAATAACTCCCAGTTTGGAACATGGGCTAGTCTGTTTGGATATAATTTGGCTAAATATTTAACTGTTCTTACAACCATGATATGATAGAGGTTTTGAGTTTACAGTCTAAGTTTCTTTATTTGTAAATCCAATTAAATAATCTGAGATTTACTGGGATGCTATTTTCTATGTTTTCTTAAAACTTTCCCATTATTTGTAAGTTGAATCTGTTCATGATGAAAAACAAATAAAAAAATCTTCTTTTCAGATGTCCAATGTTGTATCACGTAATTATTGATAGATATCTGTAGATACAAATGGCTACTTCTCTTTAATTTTTCCAATTATTTCAAAAAAAAAAAATTCTTTTACCTTTGTTTTAATGTTTACATCTTTAATCTTTTAGTAATTTAATTTTCAAAATTGTTACTGTTGGAGTAATCTTAAATTATTGTTTAATTTCTGTTTTCTTAAATCCTAAGAGAATTGATGAATGATGAAATTATTATTATTCTATTATTATTGTTGTTCTAACTTATGGTTAGGATATTTTTGGATCTGAATAATTTTCTACATCATTATTCTGGATTTGATTCTTCATATCTGTGAATTGGAACTTTGTATGTTTGCGTATTTGATTTAATCCTTATTGAAATCACTTGCAGCAAAGAATATCATACTAGCTGGTTTCATTTTCACCGAGAATGATGTTGGTAAGAACAGAGCACTTGCTTCTGTTCAAAAGTTGCAGGAGCTCAACAATGCTGTGGTTGTTTCCACCTTAACTACAATATTGACTAAAGAGCAACTATCTGATTTTTAGGTAAGTTTGTTTTAATTTAAATGGTTCGTTGAGTATACCTTTTTTATTAATGCAAGTTATTGTGATAGTTTCTTACTTTCAATCCTTTGTGTTACTTTGTTATACTTCAGTTATTATTTGCATATTTGTATATATGAAATTGTTCTTTGTTTTTTTGTATTTTACAATGTTGAAAGTGGTTGTTTTGTGACCTATAAGAAGAAAGTCGGACAATTTAAACTAGTTGCGGACAATTTAAACTGTGATCATTTGGACTTTGCTCTGTTGTTCCATTTTTGTTCCTCTTTCTGTCACAATGTTTTCTATTGGCATTATCATCATCATCGATAATACTAGATAGTTTGAACATAGGCTCATCTCTGTCAGTCGAAAATTCGGCAGTCGCTGCTGCTTCCTTGCTCCGCCGTCAATAAATAAATTTTTTTTATTGATATATTTTGACCTCCCTAAAAATTCGTTCTGGTTCCGTCACTGTACATATCAGAACTGATTCATAGCACTATTAATATCTGAAAATAACTACAATTAGATCTACTTAATATGAAATGTTACCACTTATTATAACGAATTAAACGATTGCATATATCATGATTCAAATGATCACAAAACTAAAACCTCAATAATTCTAATAAAAAATGTTAACCGAAGCCTTATGCAAAACAAAATTGAAATCATAATCATATTCAATTTAGGTTCAAATCAATAAGCCACTAACATAAAAAGTATAATAAAGGACGTTAATCGCTGTGAATATATCAGATGAGGGAGGAGAGAGAATATGAACCTACCTCAAGTCTTCACTCTCTCAAAAGCCAATAAAAGAATAAATGAATGAACGAACAAATCTGAAGATCACGTTTGCAGCCTTGCCTATTTTATAGGAGACTAAAGAGCTAAAAAGCGAAATGTACGTGTCACTTCAGTTAGGTCCCACTCCAGATAATTCACAAATAAATAAAAATATTATAAGGAGAAAAAAACAATGTTGATAAAGTCATAATGATATTTATATTTCTTAATAAATATATGTTTAGCGATATTTTTATACTTATTTTAGTAATATTTTGAATTTTTAATGTCATTTATTATTCTGATATTATAATTATTACTATAATATTATAAATGGTCAAAAATTAAAAAGTATGAAACGTTATAATCAATATTAATATAATACTAACTTTCTTACCCGTGCAAAACACGGGTATTAGTTAAAATTTTAAAATTGTTTGCAAGGCTATTAGTTAATTTTAAAATTGATATAAATTTAAAAGTATTTCATTATAAAATGATGACTTTTATAAGTTTTTATTAAATACTTACAATCAAAATAATTTTATTTTTTTACAAAATTTACAGTGCACTCGACTTGCATCAAAAAGATTACAAACCTTATAATTAAAATATTAAAAGCATACAATTTAACTTCAACGAAATTGTATCAAAATAGAGTTATATTAGTTTACATCCTATTAATTTATTACCAATGTTAATTTTTTCTTTTGTTTGGTCTATATAACAATTCTTATTTTCTTTTTAAACCGAGCACCATAGATCTAAAAATATGAATAATTTTCGTTAGTGTTTTGAATACATATAGGAATATGAACAACTCATTATTACTATAAATACATATAGAAATAAGCATTAAATGCATATTTTGATACCAAAATTTGTATCAAAAGAGACGGACCAAAATTAAGTGTGGTGACTGTGAGTGTTTTTGTTCTTTAATATAAGTCGTTTGAGAATTTTAAGTAAACATTAATTGTTTAGTTTTTAATATTATCTTAAGTATTAAATATAACTTTAGTTTTTTTACTATTTTTTGCCCAATAAATAACATTATCTTTTTTCAATATAAAGACAATATTGACAATTGATATTATATTTAATGTTATATAATTATTTTTTAATACTTGTATACACAACTCTAAAATGACTTTATATATAAAAAAGAAAGGAAATATAATTTAGTAGATACAAAGGTAGTAAGAGAGAAGTTTTATCACAAATAAAGTTATCGCATTCGCTCTCACAAGATAAAACATTTTCATAACTTTCAATACTTTTAAACTTCTACTAATATAAAAATAATAATAAAACAAACATATCGCATTCGCTCTCACAAGATAAAACATTTTCATAACTTTCAATACTTTTAAACTTCTACTAATATAAAAATAATAATAAAACAAACCTAAATGTAATAAACTTCTTCCGTTTTATCTTTTCTTTTCATATTATGTAGTGTCCAATGCCATTAAAAATTTATCACCTATAAATTAATGTAGCATAGTATTATAACTATTAATATTTTGAGTGTATAAGAAAATTAAAATACAAAATAACATGAGAATATTAATATCTTTCTAAATATATATATATTAATCTAATATGTAAAACAAATCCAAAATACTATTATTTTTTTATATTTTTTATAAGGTGGGGGCTAGTTGCACTTCTCATTTTGCCATTCACACTCTATAGTTAAAAAATCCCATTAGAAATCATATGATTCTGAGTACACTCTTTTTTTATATTTTTTCAAAAAAAGTCAAAGACAACCCAAACACAGTAGAAATACAAAAACAGAGCAAAAACCCTTTACATGAATTGGGAATTAAGTTTTTACATGAACTAGACATTAAAGCCTAAGCATTCAACAACAAAAGTAAGCTCAATAACTAAGAACTTCAGTGGGCATTTTAACTAAACCCTAGGCGAACTTGTCATTTCAAACCAGAGAAGACGAAGAAAAATAATGGAACTTACCAGGTCTTTTGGTACTCTCCATCTCTTTTGGATACTCCATCTTTTCGTCGGTGAAGTCTCCATAGTCTGGATCTACCTGGTAATTCTCGTCGTCCATTGATACAATGTGGTGGTAGTGGGGGAGAGAGAGGAAACAAAAGCAAGAGAGAAGAATAGTAGAGAAGGAGGGAATGAGGTGTTTATTAGCCTAGGATTTTTTTGTGAACTATAGGGTGTGAATGGAAAAATAAGAGGTGCAACTAGCCCCCATCTTTTTATAATTCAACTTAATACTACGAGTAAAGATTCAATTCAAAATTAAAGTCCATAGTCATTCAATTGAATTCAATTAAATATCCATAAATATTTATAACATCTTTAAAACAATATATCGACGTCGTGATTTTTCTTTTTATTTTATTATTTTATTTTCTAGAGATCACAAATTTTAAGGGTAATTACATAAATGTCGACGAGATTTGAAGTTTGATTTTAATGGGGGCCAATTGGACATAGTCGTCACTCGTCAGTTGGTAAAGATTTAAATGGATTTACTACCTCATCAAGATTTTTAGGTTATAATAATTGAGATGGCCTATTGTGTGACTCTGTAAAATTGGTCTGCAACCGAGATTCATAAAATTTGGGGGTTTTCTTAAACGAGGGGAAGGTGTTAAACACCCTCCAACTTCCGTGAAACACGGTTATCGTTTTCTTAATGTTTTCCTTGAAAGATCAAATGAAATACCTTAAGAAACGTGAAGTGTGTGTATTTATGTTTTGTGCATGTATGAATTGTGTCTGTTAGAAATCTAATGAGAGAATAGAAGAGTATTTAATTAAGGGGGAGTTTAATTAGATCCCTGATTAGATTCCAAATATATATATATGATTTGACGATGAAGCATGTATATGACTAAAATGATGTAGCTTATACAATATATTTGTATGAATAAGTTTTATACTGTCCTTAACTGAGAAATCTGTTAGGTTTGTAATATTCATGAACACAATCAAATTGCATCAAAGTAAAGCGGAAGCGTAAAAAACAAATTTTAAAAATTTTTCAAACTATAAACCTGGATCATCCTTTATGCACAATTATTAATTAAATGAAAAGATGAAGAACAAGAATTATACGCTTGAAAATTCGAGCTTCCTCACATACAAGTTCACCTCCAAATCCTTTTCGCGTTCAACTTGAATCTGATGAGTGAGTTTCATACCTACGAATTGGATGCTTTTTTGAACTTAAACAGTTGCTAATCCATATGTTTTAGTATTGTTTTATGCAATTGTGTTGCGTTTATATGTAGGTTTGTTATGTATTGGTTAAGGCAAGTGTAAGACCCCAACTTTTTATGAATAAAAATTTAATTTCTCTAATTATTATTTTGAATAATAAGGTGTTGATTTGATATAATGCTTTAGTTATGGGTGAAATGTGCAAATTTTGTAAAGTAAGCAAGTTGTTATAAAATAGTCGTTTGGTCGGAGAATATTCTTCTTATCGGGGAATATCCGTACGACGGCGCAATCATTGGTGGACCACATAACATAATAATTGTCGGATATAGAAAGCGACATAAATAACCTTTTTATAAAAATAACGACAAAACTTTTATCGTTGCTTAGTTGAAATACCCCGATGATAAAAGTATAATGTACGGCGTGGTTGCACCTGATGTACAAGGTATTGCACAATATTGTTGATTGTTGATTCTTACATAAGAAGTCACTCAGTTTCATTCAATAATTATCACAGTAATTGTTACACAGTATCTCATATTATGGATTCAATTATTGTCACAATATTATCTGCATAATATTTTATATTATTAAATAAATAATTAACACAACACAATTATTCATATTATTAGTTAGCATTATTGGCAATGTCTAAAAAATTTTGTCGAGAAAAGGGGTTAGGTTATATAATTACGCGCCAATAAGGATAAATCCTTATCGGAAATTCCCATCTTTCTTGGGAATGATCTAATTGTTAATATTGTGAGCTTATAATATTATTTATGAATAATTATTATGTGGTGGATATTGATTCAATTTGGATATAAATGAAGGAATTTAGCATGAAATATTTGTTGAAAGTTTAGAAATTATCTTCTTCGATAAAATATTCATTTAAATATATTATTATAATATTTAAAAAAAATTATAATTTAAATGGTAATATTATTATAATAATATATAATTTTTAGCATGTGAGTAAAAGTGAAGTAAAGGTTATCATTTTGATTTTGAATTCTTCCGTGCACATTTTGAATTCTCTTCTGCGTAATTTTTTTTCCTAAGTTAGTTGGTGAGAAAATTGTTTGCAAAGTGTGTTGTTGCCAAATTGTGGGCCCCAACTATTGAAAATGAGAAGAGTTAGGCATGCAGGAATTTAGGCGAAGGAAAGGTTTGGCAGTGTTAGGCACTCTGCTTAACTTTTCTCCCTCCGTTGCACTATAAATAGGGGGTAACCCCTCCTTCCTCAACACACCATTACAATATCAGAAATTCTTATTCTATAGTATTGTGAGTATTTCTCTTGAGTATAGAAATACTTTGAGTGTAGCTTTTTGTGCAAGATTTTCTTAGAATAATATCTGATATTTCAATCAAATTTAGTTTCTACTAAGGTAAATGATATTATTTTATTGTAATACTCGTAAGAAATATTATTTTCTTTCATACTCCATATTATGTAAGGGATATTATTTCATTTCATATTCCTAAATTTAAACTTACTATGGTAAGTATTACTTCTATAATTCCTGAAATGATTAGATATTCCCTTAAGTTTTGCGCTTCATCTAATATCATTTCACTAGAATATTGGTCTGAACTTTTTTATTAAATTTTAAACTTTTCATGTCTGGGTACTATTCATACGATAATATTCATGGGCACTATTCATACAGTACTATTCATGGGCACTATTTATACGATACTATTCATACATACGGTATTACTCATACATTACTATTCATGAGTACTATTCATAATAGAATTTAATTTTCTTTTCTGTCCAAATTATTTTTGATACATGAATATCATTCTTGAATTTTACTTCACAAATAGTTATCATGTTGACAATTTGGACATTTTTGAACTCTAAATAAATTGAATTAGAATTCTCTAATATTTATCCTTTATCTTACTTGATTGAATCGTTATATCATTGTCATCATTCTCATGCTTATATTGTACTGGAAGTCATCTTTGGCCCGTAATGCAAAGATGGACTATTGATTGGTATGATTATGACCAAGAATTGTGTATTGATATAATCATAACCTTTAATGTTACAGATAAGGTTTGTGGTGAAAGTCCTCTTTGGCCCATAGTGCATAGATGGACATGTGTTTGGCATGATCATGACCACTGGTGATACTAACGAATATTCTTGGCCCGTAGTACATGGATAAGTCGTTGATTTGAAATATTTATTGAATGATGCTACATGGATAAAATATTGATGATTGACTTTTAATTTAATCATAGAAGATAGTAGATATCATGCTCTACTTGACTCTTCTAATGGATTGTTGTTTCCGCTGTAGTTATATTCTAAAACTTGTTATCTATTATATTCTATCAGATTTTTCCTGTTGAGGACTAAGGATAATTTGTTCTATATTATCTTAGTCATAATATTCTTTACTGAGCTAGTTGAGCTCACCATTTTCCTTTTGGTTCTGTTGTTCTTCTCAGGAGGCGAGAATGTAGCTGGGACTAGTCGGGGGTGGAGTAATGGTCCAAGTTGGTTATTATAGAAGTCCTCACTATTTTATAAAATAGTGTAATAATAATTGTAATGAAGACTTTATTTGAGTTTGGATATTGTCTACAAGATAATATTTGTATTAAAACTCTCAACGTATGTGTTATCGTATTTTGCACGACAGTTGTATTATGAAGTTTGTATTTGGTTTCTGTGCCATGTATTTGGCGACTCAGAATGGGTTGTGTGGACTTATTTTGGGGGCGTCACAGTTGGTATAAGAGCTTAAGGATATGATCTCTGGTGGAGATCTGAGATTAGAAATAGGAGGGGAGAGACGAGTAAAACCTTCGCTAGTGTGTCATTACTAAACTTATTTGTTATTTGTTATTGGTCGGTCAGAATATAGGGATAATATGTGGCATGTTAATTTCTTTAATTAACCCTTGTTTTGTGGCAGTGTTTAAGAATGTCATCTGAAAATTTTGAGATAAGCAATGGAGCACATGACACCGTTGAGACACCGCCAATTAATAACCATGATAATGTACATCAAGAAGGCAATAATCCTCATGCAAACAACAACACCGACCAAATGATAAATGATGGGATGTTTAGGATCTTTCTAAAATTCATGCAACACCAAACGAGAGAAACTCCTGTTCAAAATGCAAGTGGAAACAATGGCAACTCACGACTGGTCACTACTAAGCAATTCAAGGAGTTGGGACCGCCAGAGTTTTTAGGAAAGCCAGAGCCACTTAAGGCAGAGGCATAGATTAAGTAGATTACCAAGATATTTGATGTCTTGGGATGCACTGAAGAGCAAAAGGTTCCATTCGCCACCTTTAGGTTGCGCGGAGCGGCATATTACTGGCGGGAATCTGTAAAATGTACTCATCTAACTGCACTTTAGATGTCTTGTGAGAAGTTCCAAGAATTGTTCAATGATAAGTACTTTCCAGAAAGTATTCGTCACATGGAAGAGGTGGAATTCATTAAATTGGAATAGAACAACATGACTGTATCGCAATACGAAACCAAGTTTGCGGAGTTGTCCCGATTTGCATCCCATTTGGTAGATAATGAGGAGCGAATGACACGAATGTTTTTGAGAGGGCTGAAATCCGAAATTCGCCAACATCTCATCTCTCATAAATTCTGTTTGTATTCAGATGTGGAGAATATAGCTCAATTATTGGAGCGGGATTATGAGTCAGCTTAACCAAAAGACAGCAACCAGCAGCACGATAATAGTCATACCAGTGGCAACAATCATTGAAGCGGTGATAACCAGCGTGTCAGAAATGGTAACCACTTCGGTGGTAATCATGACCAAGATAATAGAAGAGGTGAGTCAAGTAGAAATTTTAAAAAGAGAAGATTCAACAATGACGGAAGGCGTGGCGGTGACAAAGACACAAAGAATAATTTTTAGGGAGGACAATGACCCTTGATTAAATGCTACGGATGCGAAGAGGAGGGACACATAAGTCCAAACTGTTCACAGCCTTCCAAGGTATATTTCAGTTGTGGAAAGGACGGTCACATAGCCCGATTTTGTCTTATAGCGAAGTCAAGTTCAGCTGTGACGGTGGCACCAAAGGCGGCTACGGACAAAACAAAGTCGGTGGTTCAAGGGAGAGCGTTTGTTGTGACGTCCCAAAAGGCGAGGAACCCGAACGAAGTTATCACGGGTAAGATAATCATAAAATCTTGCGAAGTCTATACCTTATTAGATACCAGTTCTACCAATTCTTTTATTTCACCTGCTTATGCTTAACGTTTGAACTTTACCCCTAAGAAATTAGACTTTGACTTATCTGTTGAATCTCCGTTAGGAGAAACCTTCGTTACATCCACTATTTATAAATCTTGTTTGATTCAAATCGGCACTCTCACATTACCTGTTGATCTTATCTCTTTGAAAATACTTGCATTTGATGTGATTTTAGGGATTGATTGGTTGACTACTCATCATGCTAAAATTGATTGCTTTCATAAGGTCGTTAGTTTTCATATTTTTAACGAACCTGTTATGCGAATTCAAGCAACCAAACCACTAAAGTCAATCACTGTCATATCAAGCCATAAAGCCATTCATTTATTGAAAAATGGATGTCAAGCTTTCTTAGCCCATGTCACAAATTTAAATAAAAATACGTCAGATTTGAATGGTATTTCTATTGTTAATGAGTTTCCTGACGTATTTCCTGAAGAACTTCCTAGCATACCTCTAGAGCGTTAAATTGAATTTTGTATTGACCTTGAACTCGGTACAAAACCTATTTCCAAAACCCCATATCGAATGGCTCCTATTGAACTTCAGGAGTTAAAAACCCAACTATAGGAGTTGTTAGATATTAGTTTCATTCGTCCTAGTACATCTCCTTGGGGTGCTCCTGTTCTATTCGTAAAGAAGAAAGATGGGAGTATGTGACTTTGAATTAACTATCGGTAGTTGAACCATGTCACCATAAAAAATAGGTACCGGATATCATCAGTTAAAGATTAAAACTTATGACATTCCAAAGACTGCTTTCAGAACTCGGTACGGGCATTACGAATTCCTAGTCATGTCTTTTGGATTGACTAATGCTTCTATGGCTTTCATGGATATGATGAACCAAGTATTCAAGGAATATTTGGATCATTTTGTGGTTGTTTTTATTGATGACATCCTCATATATTCCAAAAGCCGTGAAGATCATGAGCAACACTTGAAGCTGATACTCCAAAAGCTTCGTGAAAACAAGCTATATGCCAAGTTAAAGAAATGTAAGTTCTGGTTTGATGAAGTAGCATTTCTTGGGCACGTGATATTAAAGTATGGAATATCAGTTGACCCGACAAAGATTGAAGCAATACAAAGTGGGGAGCAACCGAAGTCAGTAACCGAAGTACGTAGCTTTCTGGGCTTATCTAGTTATTATCGGAGATTCGTGGAAGGATTTTCTTGAATCGCTACTCCATTAACTCAGCTGACTCGAAAAGATACAAAATTCGGATGGAGCGATGAATGCGAGAAGAGCTTCCAAGAACTCAAGAGGAAACTCATTTCAGCACCTGTTGTGACAATACCATCAGGTTCGGAGGGATTTGTCATCTACTGCGATGCTTCAGGCAGAGGTTTAGGATGTGTTCTTATGCATCATGGGAAAGTCATAACCTATGCCTCATAATAACTTAAAGAATATGAGAGGAATTATCCTACTCATGATCTAGAGTTGGCAGCAGTCGTTTTCGTGTTAATGATCTGGAGGCACTACCTGTATGGGGAGAAAGTGGAGATCTATACAGATCATAAAAGCCTTAAATATTTATTCACCCAAAAGTAACTCAACATGCGACAATGACGTTGGCTCGAGCTGTTAAAATATTATGACCATAACATTCAATACCATCCTGGAAAATCGAACGTGGTAGATGACGCGTTGAGTAGATGATCTTATGCGGGTACGAGTGCGATGTTGTTAACTGTGACACCCCCAAATCTAAGTACTTCATTCCCAAAGGATTTGGTACTCACTATCCAAAACTATTACATCTAACTACCCATAATAAAGGATAAAGACATAATTTAAATAACTTAAACAATAATCTTCTTCATTAAAGGGTTACATCAACTTTAAACAATCCCAGGTAATCTAACCTTAAATGATTACATAAGTCTGCGGAATACATCAAAAAATAAATTAAGTCTTATAACATAATTCATTCAAATAAATTCTCATAGATCTTCAACACTTGGATATCTTGCCCTTTCCCTTGTTGGAAGATGGCTCATCGACTTTCTCGATTTTAGCTGCAGTGTTAATTGCAAGAGTGAGCAAACAATTGCTCATTGATATAAAGAGTAATAATAATAACAACATGAGTTTGAACAACGAATGTTGAATAATGGAGAACTTGTTCTACGAATCTAAAAATAGAAAACAAGTTCGAGTTTAGTATCTGAGGATCTTAAAACCACGAACTATGTCCCCGGTAATTAGGTATTATTACCTCAACCTTAACAGTCATTTAGACTATACAAACCCTTTACGTACTTAGGGGGATCAGCCCTTTGTACCATGTATTGTTCACAACCATCTAAAAGTTACCACGTACTTAATCCCATATGTTAGGGTTGTTCATCTTAATTTGACTTTAGGATTTCCGCACTAAAGATAGTTTAGTTCGAAACTAGCTTATAAGTGGTTCTAGAATTTTAGAACACTATTCAATTATAGATTAGTCCAACCAATAACAGTTTGCTTGCTACTTGAAGGTTCAACACAATAATATAGAATTGAACAAGGTTATTTAAATCAAAAATTAAATAACAACAATAGACATTTGAGTAGACATGGTATATATGCAAAGTACTACATCCAAAAGAGTTAGGAGAACCCCATTTGAAACAATGTGTTAAATCAGTATATGCTTTGAGTATCAATAACAAGATTAAGGAAAGTGAAACTCGCTCGATGTAACGAATTAGGTTACAAGAGCTTATACAACCATACACAAGATAGAATCAATAGGCTTGCTCAACTGTAATATAGGATTTGCATAATGATAATTTAGGACTAGAAAGCTTGCTTGACAATAACAAAATAACGAAATTATGGAACTTGCATTCATTATAAAGAGAATGAAGTTAGGGAACTTGCCTCGTGTGTAAGCTACACAAATATAATAATGTTCGCCAATTACCCTACAAATACAATTGAAATTGCAATACCAATTAGTTGTATTAACATTAGCTTTATAGGTTTAACCCACTATTGAGCCATAACTGTTAACTTAATGTCTAATCATGTTGGTTAACCTCCCTAACGAATATGAAATCTCATTATTGCCTAATATAAACTTTATCATTCACTTCTAACTCTTGTAAACATCATTTTTTTTATTCATTTCATAACTTGTTTAAGTGATCATTTAAAATCTCCATATCTAGTATTACATTACATTACAATATATTGTTGTATTTTATGATAGCGTTTAAGATATTATCATGCTTACAAAACTAGACTAGGTCTTCATACTATGGTCTACAAATAACTGGAACTCACTGCCTCTGAACAGGGCACGGCGCAGCTGCGCTGCCCAAGCCTAACAACGGGATATCAATGATGGGTGACTGTGAGACATGCCAATAACATCTGGCAGGAGGCAAGATCGGTATACAAATCTCTCTTGTGGTGCTCTTGATAGCACACTCTCCTAAATAGAGCTCCCATCCTCCATCTGTGAAGAGAGGAATCCTACGGGTGGAAGTCACATACTCGACACCAGTCGGATACCCATCCTCAAATCCAATACTCAAATGCTCCCCTGAATAGGGAATCCATGTGATGACATCAGCTATCAATAACTCCAGCTGTAGGCGGCTATGAATGAAACCCTCAGCTAAAGGGACCGCCGCCAGTATGGAATGATGCCATCGCCGTCCTCGTGGGTAGGTATCTAATCCTAACACACTCACTGGACGTAAGCATGGGAGTCTCTCATAGGCCCATAATTTCCAACACAAAGGCAAACATCTGCTGTCAGTCAACACTCTTAACATGTACATAGGAAATTATAAGAGAAATACTCACCAGCAGAAATAGGTAAAATCCTAGCCAAGCCTCTGTCAAGCCCTGCAAACGCATGCACATTCCCCTGAGGAAATAGACAAAGGTGTAAGAACCCCAATCATACTCTCTAATATGGTCCACGTGTCATGTGGCGTTGATCAAAGCGAATGACACCGTAGAAGAGTTATCAGCTATGAAGCAGCCCCTAATGATCATCAGGAACAATCGTCGAAGAATGCGATCTCTGACTTTCACATCATTGGGTATGGGCTCACTCAACAAACCCGTTTAATAGCATCTCGCGCCAAAGGACACAGACATACGAGCAGATCCCCGCCTTGAAAGCGCCTCGTCGGAACTCCTAGTAAGGATCGATGGCGGTCGGGGTAATATTCGCCCGTCTGAGGCTTTGGTGCCCCTCAAACTCCATACCTATGATAAACCGCCGATCCCATGGCGTCATCATCACCTCATAGTCCAACAAATTGAGTGGTCGAGTGCGGTGAAACCGGTATTTCGAGACAATGCCCTGAGGTAATCCCAGGGAAAACGGCAGGGAAGGATGGAAAAGAATGCCCCAAATTCCCAATCATGCACGATCGCTCTATAGTCAGGATTCAGAGCCTGATACATGGCGTAAATGCTGAACCAGTTCCCTCTAGGTTGTGTAAAGTCGGTAACTTACATTACAAAGCAGATCAACATCATAATCCATTATTCATCATCAATAGGAAAGAAGGAAGATCAAAATCTAGCTTTGTACCTCGTTTGCATGCAAATAAACTGAGGGGTATCGACTCAAATCACCCAGAAGCTCTGGGTTCACCACCTAAATACTCGGGAGGTCTCTACGGGGAACATGTGTAGCAGAAGTGGGAGCCTCAACCGGTACATCCTCCTCCTTATCCTCCACATCCAGTACGTCAATCCGGATAGGACGTATCACCGCCTCCACTAAACGACGAGGCTGTCTAACGGAAAGGGGTCGAGGCACTTTAGAAGCCCTCCTTCGCACACCAGAAGTGGTCCTATGGGAACTACTCGGCTGATCTAGGTCCATATATCTGGACAATAAGTCTCCAAATCACCTCAGAAAGGGTGTGGTAAATTCTAACCTAGAGCTTTTCAAAATGCAATTTTATAAATACATGCATGCATGTATTATTTTAACATACATCTATAGTAGAGTTAAAAATGCATGACTACCCAATGCCTACATTATGAAATTTTTTTGCCATAGTCCCATTTGTAAATAGAACTATCCACATGCACATAGGCATGACTAGGTGGCCATTCAGTAGCACACCTACCCACAATCATATACATCCTACATACATTAATACATCAAAGTAAAAAATTCGTAAGGGTAGCCTAATTACCAAGATTATTTTTCTTTTTTACCTTAGCTCATTTGTCCTCAAATAGGATAAGAAATAGCAAAAAAAGGTGTCAATTTGACTATTTCATAAGTCAAATTTTTGCACATCATTATGTTTAGCATGGTTTAAAACTAACATTTACTATGTTGAATATTTTTTATCAAGTCATTTCAGCATGCATAATCACTACTATGTGTTTAGATACATTTCATGTGATAAGTCATTTTCCAACGGATAAAAACTGAAAAAGAAGACATGCATACGTTACCAGGACAGTGTAGAACACTTGTACGGTGATGAAATTTCTTGAAAAGGCGCCGAACTCAAAGATATCTCGAAGAAGAGCTCTCAGATTTCCTTCGCGACACAACACGAAATGACTTGAAAAAGCAGCCTGTAGCCTTAATAGCCATCCACGACTAGCCGCATGTCCACCTGCAGCTACTGCAGGTGTACCTGTGGTTCCCCTAGGTGGGGCCCACCCCTCCAGCTTGGTCCAGTTCGAGTTGCAAAGGATTTCTCACAAGCTGAAAAGGCCAAATCAGGAATAAAAATGCTACGCGATTGAACAAAATAGCTTGAAATCCTGGTTTTCACAGGTCAAGTTGTGGCTTTACATATCACTCATTGGTTATCGCCCAAACACAGGGTACACTATACTGATGATCTCAACTATTGCAAACTACATTCGACAATACCTCACGAAGGTCCGATGCCATCAATTCATGGTCATAGCCCTAAAACCTTTTCCCCAATAGGTTTTCATACATCCATTGATGCACACGTCAACGAAGGTCAAGTAGCCTTGACATTATCCCCAACAAGGATCTCATTCGTTGATGCACATGTTAATGAAGTCAGGTAACCCTGATAACACCAACTGTTGGCAGTAACTCCAACAGAGCAGTGGAAAGACCCGGGGATACAAACCAGGGAAGACCATCCTCATCGGGGAGGACTGATGATGGAATATGTTATACACATCCTCAATAGACAAAACTCTATCCCCACAGAATCTCTTGTACATGAGAGATGCATCTTCAAAGTGAAGTCTGTATCAAGGATTAAGGACTTTGGTGATAAATAACCCCATCGTCAACATCCTAAAGATTCCTGGTAGATGTGGATCACGCGTCCATGACAGTTCATCAAGCTGCTTATGTAGTGCTCCCCCGATAGAAGCAACAGGGAGTCGGCAATCATCCCATCGTGTTGGAGAACAATCCAACAAATCACATGCATTTGCATCATGTTATTATGCAATGCATCATAATTATCTTGTTGTATTTCAAGTGTCTAGTATTCTTTATCCTATCCATTCCATTGCATTGCATGAATATGATAAAGAGGGGCATCTGTAGACACTCAAAAATTTTTGCCTACCCGTTACTAACATTGCAGGAAGCGCGAAATCTTCTTTCAGAGATAACCCAGGAAGACAGCTCATCTTAATCCCGGAAGTACCACCGGAAGTTCAGTTTCAACCTCGAAAAACACACCGGGAGTATCATTTCCCACCTCGGAGATAACCTTGGGGAAATCAATGCAAATACCAAAAATTCCACCAGAGAAGGCCGATTCATCTTGGAGATAACCCCGAGATGTTCAGTTTCAGTCCCAGAAACAACACCAGGAAAGACAATGTCAACCTTGGAGATAACCTCAAGGAGTGCAGTTGCAGTTCCGGAGATAACCTCGGAGATGCTCGTTTCAATCCATGCAGTCATCTTCAACATCGGGACTCACACCGAGACACTCAACTCCCAAACCCGAAGATAACCCCAGGAGGATAGACACACCTCAGAGACAACACTGAGGGTAATCAGCACTTGCAGCAACCCAATCTCAGAGATAACCCTGAGCAACGTCTGCTTTATCAGCCAAAACTGGCGATAACCCCGGTGAAGGGCAAAATTGTCAAATTGCCACCTTAATCCTGAGTGACTACAACGCAAAGCAGAACACCGAATAGAATTTGAAGCTTGAAGACATAGGACATGGTTCCATCTCCCTGACTTCGTATAACTTTTAATCCCATGTCATTTCCTAGCTCTCGACAACGGCAGTCCGAAACAGGTCTTATACACCTCAATTCGATGCTTAGATTGAAGTTCTGTAAGTTCGAGTAGACATCACGTTGCACGCGTACACGTACTTCAAGACGGCAGGACCCGCGGATACCAGGGCACCCCGGGCAGCCGCAGGTGCATCTGCGGTTGTCGTAGGTACAACTGCGGCTCCCCCTCTATAAATAGAGGGCTTGGGGTTGCCATATTTAAAGAGAAGACAACGAGGAAGCCCTGTCCAATTTGCTTTGTACACACCCTATATTGAGTGCTTTCTCATTTTAAACACTTGTGAGCTCACATAAAGATATTTTTTTACCAGCGGGAGCCGAGTGTTCATCCACTTAAAGCTATAGAAATCTTCTTTGGTAGTCCACTGTAAGCCTTCTTACACACTTTAAAGCCTTTCTCTTCATGTTTGCATACACTCTTCTTCACATTGAGAGTCGTGTTATGTGTGTATGCCCGGACTTCGGTCCGTGGTTTTAATTTCTGTTTGTGTATATATATATATACTTATATATATATATATATATATATATTTATATATATGGACTAACATTATTGAGTTATGCCTCGATTGAGCCTGGACTCACGTCCGGAGCATTTTTTTGCTTATATATATATATATATATATATATATATATATATATACCTATATATATATATTGTTGTCGAACTTTGTTCGATGAGCACAGATTTTACATCCTGTGTGTTTATCGCTATATATATATATATATATATATATATATATATATATATATATATATATATATATATATATATAAGTGATAAACGCATATGAGATATATATCGAACTTAAACTGCTCGATTTATCATTTGATGATTTGTCGATATATATATATATATATATATATATATATATATATATATATATATATATATATATATATTTACATTTTGTTAGGCTCGGAGTTTACTTTGTGGCCTTTTACTACTTTATTTACATTAAAAGTCCTTTGGAGTTTATATCATGGCGGTTGATAAATCTTTTTATCGCTTTATTTATATTAGTCCTACGGAGTTTACTTCATGGCGGTTGATCATTTTACCACTTTATTTACATTGATCCCTTTGAGTTTACTTCGTGGTGGTTGATCGCATTATTGCTTTATTTACATTTTCGATCCCCCATAGAGGTGCTTCGTGGTGGTTGATCATGTCTCTCTATATATTTTTATCGCTTTTATATATTTACATTTCTGATCCCCCATGGAGGTGCTTCGTGGTGGTTGATCATATATATATATATATATATATATATATATATATATATATTCTGACTTCTATATATATATAATCGCCATCGCTTTTTATATAAAGCTATGGCATCATGTGAGCCTAGGAATCATGTGATCACTGATTGATCTCATGAATCTAGATTCTTGATTCGTGATGGACATTTTCAATTTATAAGCGACTTGTAAATTATTCACGGTGTTTGAATTTCCTTAGATGGCTTTCATGACCATGAGGAGTTCAACACTATTATATATTATTTTCTCGAAGATGCTTCGCTTCTCGAAAATAAAATCAACCAAGCCGAACATTTAATAATAAAATGGAAGTATCAAAGGCCTCAATTATTATTAAGCACAGGGTTTGAAAAACCTCTTTCATAAAATCTCATTGATATATCTTGTCTAAAAATTGAAATTTTATACAAATTCAAACCCTTGGTATATAGGTGCGAACGAAGCCTCGCACTACTTCCAAATAATAGCACATTGACCCACACACACATACATTCATATAACAGTTTCTTGAAAAGTGGCAGTCACTGTGGTAACATGGATGTCGGGGGGGGGGGGGGTGCCTAACACCTTCCCTCCGCAAAATCAAGCCCCCGAACCCTAATGAATCTCGGTTTCGCAGACCCGTTTAACAGTGTCACATCACTGGGTCAATGTGCAAACCTTTTTTCGATTGTGTTGGTGCAACTAGTTAAAAATCCCAACTGGAGACTCTTACAGTCAAATCATTGACATATACATGTCGGACCTTTTTCACTTGTTTTTTTAAAAAAATCTCACTTAACATGAGAACACCAAAGAACAAGAAAAGAAAAAGGGACAAATAAAAATCCCGACGTCGATACATATCATACCATACATGATAGATCTTATTGCTGAAGCATAAGGAATCTTACTCATACAGTCTCTCTCCTCAGGTGTCTTTGGGGCCTGTTTCTTGGAGAGATATAATCCATAGCTAATCAACATGAGACCTCTTTTGGAATCTTCCATGCTAAACTTCTTTAGCATCGAGTTAATGTAGGTTCCTTAAGATAAGCCAAGCATCCTTTTAGATCTATCTCTATAAATCTTTATACCCAAAATATAGGATGCTTCACCCAAGTCCTTCATGGAGAGGTGTTTAAATAACCAGATTTTAATCGATTGTAGCATAGGAATATCATTCCCTATCAGTAATATATCATCTATATATAATACAAGGAATGAAACAACGCTCCCACTAACCTTCTTGTACACACATAGTTCATTCTCATTTTTGATAAAATCAAACTCTTTGATTGTCTCATCAAAACGGATATTCTACCTACGAGAAGCTTGCTTCAATCCATAAATGGATCGTTGTAGCTTACAGATTTGATTTGTTCCAACCTTTCAAACAAATCTCTCTGGCTGTGTCATATACACACCCTCCTCAAGTTTCCCATTGAGGAAGGCCATTTTCATGTCCATCTGCTAGATTTCGTAGTCATGGTAAACTGCAAGCGCAAGCAAAATCCGAATGGACTTGAGCATCGCTACTGGTGAGAAGGTTTCGTCATAGTCAACTCCTTGTCTTTGTTTGAAATCTTTTTCCACTTCGTCAGAACCTTATAGAGTCTCTACCTTGTAAATGCGCTCCAGCTTTTTCTTTTAAAGACTCATTTACACCCAATAGGTTTAATACCTTCAGGTGGTGAAACCAAAGTCCATACTTGATTTTCATCCATGGAGTCAATCTCGAATTTCATGGATTCTTACCACTTCTTTGAGTCTTTACTACTCATAGATTGTTCATAATTAAATGGATCATCATCATCTTGATGCGTACCTCATCGTCATCCTCTATGACGAATCCATACCTATCAGGTATCTTCGGTACTCTTCCAGATTTATGAATAGGGTGTGTTACAATAGGTTCTTCAACTCGGCTAGGTACTTGACTTTGATATGTAGTATTTTGTGGTTCTTGAACTTCTTCAAGACATATCTTACTCCCACTAACCCCTTCAAGGATAAACTCCTTTTCCAACAAGGCAGCATGTTTCGCAACAAACACCTTTTGATCAGTTGAATGATAGAAATAATACCCTGATGTTTCTTTAGGGTATCCCACAAATCTACACTTGTCGGATCTAGTCTGCAGCTTATCATTTTCAAACTTTTTGACATAAGCTGGACAACCCCAAGTCTTAACATGCTTAAGATTTGGTTTCTTCCCGGTCCATAATTCATATGGGGTCTTAGGGATGGATTTGGTAGGTACCTAGTTAAGTAGGTATGCAGCCGATTCTAGGGCATATCTCCAGAAGAAAACTAGAAGGTCGGTAAAACTCATCATGGATCGAACCATGTTTAATAATGTTCAATTTCTCCTTTCAGATATACCATTCATCTGTGGCGTCCTTGGTGGAGTCCATTATGAGATTATACCAATTTCTTTAAGATAATTGAGAAACTCACAGCTTAAGTATTCACCATCTCGATCTGATCAAAGAATCTTAATACTATTGCTAGTTTACTTCTCTACTTCACTTCTGAACTCTTTGAACTTTTCAAATGATTCAAATTTGTATTTCATTAAATACATATATCCAAATCTTGAGTGATCATCGGTGAATGTAGTAAAATAAGAACACCTTCCTCGTGCATTCGTTGTCATAGGTCCACATACATTTGTGTGTACTAATGCTAACAACTCTATAACTCTTTCTCCTTTTTCACTAAAAGGAGATTTAGTCATTTTTCCCATGAGACAAGATTCACAAGTTGGATATGATTCATAATCCGATAGCTCTAGGAGCCCATCTTTATACAACTTGGATAATTTTGTTTCATTAATATGACCAAGTCTACTGTGCCACACATAGGTATAATTAACATCATCTCTTTTCCCTTTTTAATTTGTTCAATTTGAAGTATATTTTCATGCAAGTCAAGTATATAAAGTCCATTTCACAAATTACCAATACCATATAAAACATTATCATTATAAATAGAATAACTGTTGTTCTTTATTATAATGTTAAAACCATTCATATCCAATACAGAGATAAAAATAATGTTTCTAATGATATTCAGAACAAAATAACAATTATTTAAATTAATGAACTTGCCCGTAGGCTGTGTTAAACAATAAGTCCCTACAGCTAATGCAATAACCTTTTCTCCATTTCCCACTCGTAGGACGACCTCATTGTGATGCCCCAAAAATAGGTATACATCACCCATCTTGAGTCGCCAAATACATGGTACAAAATTCAAATACAACTTAATTATACAACAGTCGTGTAAGATACGACAAAACATAATATAAGAGTTTTAATAAGAATATTGTCTTCTAGACAATATCCACACTCAATGGAGTCCTCATTACATTTATTATCACACTATTTAACAGAATAGTGAGGACTACTAATGCTATCATCCGGACCGTCACTCACTCAGGTTCCCGACTAGTCCCAAATTTATATTCTCATTTCTGAAGAGAACAATGAAAGCAAAGGTGAGCTCAACTAGCCCGATAAGAAATATTATGACTAAGATAATGCGAGAATAAATTATCCTTAGCCTTCAACGATATAACAACCGATAGAATATAATAGATAAAAAGTTTTAGATCAACAACTGCGGCGGAATAAGCAATCCATTAGAAAAGTCAAGTAGAACATAAAATCTACTATCTTCTATGATTTAAAAAGTTTTTCATCAACTTTATCATTTGAGACTCGACAATAAATAAACCACATCATCGAATCATCCACCGCACTCTGGGCTAAGGATATGCATGTAATCATCGATGGTCGTGACTATACCGAATAATCTCTGGTCATAATCATACCCATAATCGTCCATGATGCACTACGGCCGATGAGGACTTTTTTACCACATCATTCGTTACATTACGGTCATGATTATCTTAGAATAATCCTCGGTCATAATCATACCAAGTCCATCTATGCACGTAAGCCAAAGATGACTTTCATCAAAATATAAGCATGGGGATGATGATAATGACATAATAATTCAATAAAACAAGTTCAAGGATAAATTCTAAAGATTTATAATTTAATTTATCCAGAAATCAATAACGTCCAAATTGTCAACATGATACTATTTATGGAGTAAAATTCAAGAATGCTTAGAAGAATATTTCCATGAAAAGATACTGGATGAAGCGCAAATATCCAGGATATTCTACTAATTTCATGGAGTATTGAAGCCAAAACTTTAACCAACTGAGTATAATAGAATATATGAAACTACAAATGGATTTTTGCTCGCCATGCGGTAATCCACATAAACAGATCATTTCATGACTTAATAAAGAATGAATACGAAGGATCATTCACCATGCATCGCAGTAATCCACATAAACGAGTTATTCCAATGAATAATAAAGAATAGAATAATGAAGAATTCACCGTGCATGTGGTAGTCCATGTAGAGCAGAGTTATTCCAGCGAATAATAAAGAATGGAATAATAGAAAAATTCACCGGGCATGCGATAAAGCGCATAGCATACTACGTTATTCCAATGAATAATAATAAAGAATGGAACCGAGTCGTGGGTAATCCGCATAGATAGGATATTCAATGAGAATAATAAAGAAGCGGAACCCGGTCATGCGTAATCCACACAGACAGGATATTCTAACAGAATAATAAAGAATGGAATAACAACAAAATTCATCAGGCATACGATAGACCGCACAGATAGATTATTCCAACAGAATAATAAAGAATGGAATAATAGAAGAATTTCACCATGTATGCGGTACTTCGCATAGACAAGTTATTCCAACATAATAATAAAGAATGGAATAACAACCCTTACGAGTATTGAAAAAAATAACTCTCTTCATGAATACTGAAAGAATAATACCCTTACCTTAGAAAAAGCTGGATCTTTGGAATAGTAAGGTAGCAGACTTCTCTTCTTCTTTCTCTCTATAATTTCTCTATAATAATTGCTCTAAAGCTTTAGTGAATTGGTGAGAAATGAAGGAAGATTGAGCTTCTATTTATAGGAAAATATAGTTTCGATAATTGCACATTTTGGGGCTCGAAATATTACAGTATAATACCTTCCTCTTTTTCTTCATTTTTAATTTAGTCCTGCAAGTATTATCAAACTTGCACCAGTTCCCCTAATAGTAAATCATGTGAATTAATAGTAAATCATGTAACTCAATAGTTCTAAACATGTGAAAAAAACAATTACAGTATAGTACCTCCATCTATACCTCCATTTTTATTTTAGTCATGCAAGTATTATCAATCTTGCACCAACTCCCCTAATAGTAAATCATGTGAATCATTAGTACACACATGTGAACACATAGTTTTAAGCATGTGAATTAATAGCAATTAATTGCTCATTTATCCGGTTAATTACCCGATTGGTCAATATAGCCTCCAGACATCAATTATTATCAAAATAAATATTGATTTTCACTAACACTAATATTTCCAACATAATAGAACTATCAATTTCATCTTTAATCAACACGAACTTATTCATCATTAATATTATAACGCACAATATTTAACAACCAGGTCATTCCCAAGAAAAAGGGGGCTTTCCGATAAGGATTTCTCCATATTGGCGCACAATTAGATTATCTAACCTCTCCTTGACAGAACTTCTAGACATTGTCAATATTATAAATAATAATATGAATAACTTTGTCGTCTCAATTATTGATTTAATAATATATCATATTATGTAGAAGATACTGTGACAATAATTGAATCAATAATATGAGAGATATGATGCAACAATTACTGTAGCAATAATTGAGTATAACTGAGTGACTCTCACGTAAGCATCGATAATCAATACCGTGTGCTACTATGCAACCACGCGTATGACTATACTTTTATCACCGATTATTTTATGACAATTTGTTTACTTTGAAAAATTTTCACATATCACCCTTAACTTTAACCTTTTATCAATTTAACCATGTACTAAATAGAATAATTATAAGAAAATTGAATACTTTCATTTCATAAAATTCGGGGTCTCACAATCTCCCCTCCTTATGAAATTTTGCCCTCGACATTTACGTACCTGGTAGTTCGAAGAGATGAGAATACCTTGCTTTCTTTTCGAATTGTACCTTCCCGGATATTTCCTCTCTATCATGATTTTTTCATTTCTCATCTCCTATATTTCAAATATCATTCTAGAATATAGTTTCAAAATAAAGGTTAATTGACATGCCACATATTTTCCCTATACTCTGACTGACCAATTAAATACCAAATAACTTAGGTAGGTCATACTAGCGAAGAAATTACCCATCTCTCCCTCCTAGTTCTAGTCTCACATCTCGGCCGGGATCGTATCCTAAGCTACGATAACAATTTGTGGCGCCCCAAAATAGATATACATCACCCATCTTGAGTGCCAAATACATGGTTCAAAATTTAAATACAACTTAATTATACAACGATTCGTGTAAGATCTTGAAAAACATAATATATGAGTTTTAATAAGAATATTGTCATCTAGATAATATCCACACTCAATGGAGTCCTCATTACATTTATTATCACACTATTTAATGAGAATAATGAGGACTCTACAAATGCTATTATCATCTGACCATCACTCGGTTCCCGACTAGTCCTTCTATATTCTCATTTCTGAAGAGAACAATAAAAGCAAAGGGTGAGCTCAACTAGCCCGAAGAAATATTATGAATAAGATAATGCAGAATAAATTATCCTTAGCCTTCAACAGTATAACAACCGATAGAATATAATAGACCGCTGATGGAATAAGCAATACATTAGAAGAGT
Source organism: Panax quinquefolius (assembly GCA_020205615.1). NCBI lineage: Eukaryota > Viridiplantae > Streptophyta > Magnoliopsida > Apiales > Araliaceae > Panax > Panax quinquefolius. The sequence continues at coordinate 123,606,936 of CM035154.1, read as the reverse complement.
CAAGTAGAACATAAAATTTACTATATTCTATGATTTAAAAGTTTTTCATCAACTTTATCATTTGAGACTCGACTTAATAAATAAACCACATCATCGAATCATCCCGCACACTCGGCCGAGGATATTCATGTAATCATCAATGGTTAAATGACTATAAAGAATAATCCTCGGTCATAATCATACCCATAAGCGTCCATGATGCCTTCTACGGGCCGATGAGAATTTTTATCACATCATTCGATACATTACGATCATGATTATACCGAATAATCCCTGGTCATAATCATACCAAGTCCATCTATGCACATAAGCCAAAGATGACTTTCATCAAAATATAAGCATGAGGATGATGACAATGACATAATAATTCAATAAAACAAGTTTAAAGATAAATTCTAAAGATTTATAATTTAATTTATCCAGAAATTAATTACGTCCAAATTGTCAACATGATACTACTTTGTGGAGTAAAATTCAAGAATGCTCAGAAGAATATTTTCATGAAAAGATACTGGATGAAGCGCAAATATCCAGGATATTCTACTAATTTCATGGAGTATAGAAGCCAAAACTTTAACCAACTGAGTATAATAGAATATATGAAACTGCAAATGGATTTTTGCCCGCCATGTGGTAATCCACATAGACAAATCATTTCCACAATTTAATAAGGAATGAATACAAAGGATCATTTACCATGCATGCGGTAATCCACATAGGCGAGTTATTCCAATGAATAATAAAGAATGGAATAATGAAGAATTACGCCATACGCGGTGAATCGCGTAGGCAAGTTATTCAGCGAGAATAATAAAGAATGGAATAACAACAGAATTCACGAGGCATGCGATGCAAGCGCGCATACATGTTATTCTAACAAAATAATAAAGAATGGAACGGTCATGCGTAATTCGCGACAGATATGATATTCAATGAGAATAAAAAGAAGCGGAACCCGGTCATGCGTAATCCCATGACGAGAATATTCCAGCAGAATAATAAAGAATAGAATAACAATGAATTCACGGGCATGCGATAGATAGCCTTGCAGACAGGTTATTCAACGAGAATAATAAAGAATGGAATAATAGAAGAATTTCACCATGTATGCGGTACTTCGCATAAACAAGTTATTCCAACATAATAATAAGGAATGGAATAACAACCCTTACAAGTATTGAAAGAAAATAACTCTCTTCATGAATACGAAAGAATAATACCCCTTACCTTAGAAGAAACTTGATACTGAAATAGTGAGGTAGCAGACTTCTCTTCTTCTTTCTCTCTATAATTTCACTATAATAATTGCTCGAAAGCTTTAGTGAATTGGTGAGAAATGAAGGAAGAATGAACTTCTATTTATAGGAAAATATAGTTTTGATAATTGCACATTTTGGGGCTCAAAATATTACAGTATAATACATTCCTCTTTTTCTTCATTTTTAATTTATTTTTGCAAGTATTATCAAACTTGCACCACCTCCCCGAATAGTAAATCATGTGACTCAATAGTTTTAAACATTTGAAAAAAACAATTACAGTATAAAATCTTCATCTATACCTCTATTTTTATTTTAGTCATGCAAGTATTATCAATCTTGCACCAACTCCCCTAATAGTAAATCATGTGAATCAATAGTACACACATGTGAACACAAAGTTATAAGCATGTGAATCAATAGCAATTAATTGCTCATTTATCCGATTAATTGCTCGATTGGTCAATATAACCTCCAGACATCAATTATTATCAAAATAAATGTCAATTTTACTAACACTAATAATTCAAACCTGATGGAACTATCAATTTCATCTTTAATCAACACGAACTTATTCATCATTAATATTATAACACACTGATATTTAACAACGGTCATTCCGGAAAGAGGGGATTTAGATAAGGATTTCTTCTATTGGCGTGCGATTAGATTATCTAACCTCTCATTGATGAACTTCTAGACATTGTCAATATTGCAAATAATAATATGAATAACTTTGTCGTCTCAATTATTGATTTAATAATATATCATATTATCTGAGATGATCTTGTGACAATAATTGAATCGATAATATGAGAGATATGTTGCGGCAATTCTTTGTAGCAATAATTAAGTATAAGCGAGTGACTCTCACGTAAGCATCAATAATCAATACCGTGTGCTACTATGCAACCACGCGTATTACTATACTTTTATCACCGATTATTTTATGACAACTTGTTTACTTTGAAAATTTTTCACATATCATCCTTAACTTTAACCTTTTATCAATTTAACCATTTACTAAATAAAATAATTATAAGAAAATTGAATACTTTTATTTCATAAAATTTGGGGTCTCACACTCATCCTTGCTTAGCTTTCTACTTCTGACCAGTCCCCGCATATTATTATATATGTGAGAACCACAGCCGGTAACTAATACCCAAGTAGAAGATTGATTGACTTTCAAAATAAATAATTTCAATCATAAATAAACCTTGATTAGGATTCGAAGCTTCTCCAAGCTTCTTCTACTTTTACTCTGCAAGATAATCCTTGCAGTTCCTCTTCTAGTGACCCGACTTGTTGCAATGGAAGCAAATTCCTTTGCTGGTTAGATCAGGTTTCTTTTGATCCTTTTCTTTCGCCTTACCTTTAACCTTCTTGAATTTCTTCATTTGAGAAGATACCTTGGGCCTCTTCCTTTTCTTAGAAGAATCATCCACCATTAAGACCTGGTCCTTCTTGGATGGGAAGTGACCTTCAGTAGTTTTCAATATGTTAAGTAATTCTGGCAAGCTGACATCTAACCTATTCATGTGAAAATTCACAACAAATTATGAGAAGGTGTCCGAGAGTAATTGCAAGACTAAATCTTGACTCAACTCCCCATCCATGACGAACTCAAGCTATCCAAGATGTTCAATCAGATTGATCATCTTTAAGATATGAGTCTTAACGGTAGTACCCTCGGTCTTCCGAGATCGGAAGAGCTCCTTAGATATTTCATATCTAGTAGTCCTACTTTGCTCACCATACAGCTCTTGCAGGTGCAGTAGCATAGTAGGAGCATCCATAGTTTCATCTTGTATTTGAAGCTCGTTACTTTCATGGATCTTGAGCATGATGTATTGAGCCACAAATGCATCATCTTGCCACTGTTTAAAAGTAGAAATCTCTTCCTCAGAGGCTGTCTCAATGAGAACAATTCTTAGATTCCTTAACTAGTCCATGTAATTCGGTCCGGTCAGCTTGTTAGCATCAAGTATGCTACGCAGTGAAATTAGTAAATGTGACATTTTTAAATTCTGCATGTAAAAAGAAAATATTTTAGCAAATATTTATTTAATTAATTACCAAAATAAATTAGGTCTTATTTTAAATCGGCATCTCCCACTATTTTTGTGAGATCCCAAATTTTATGAAATAAAAGTATTCTATTTTTCTATTTTGGTAAATAGTTAAATTGATAAGAGTTTAAAGTTAAGGGTGATATGTGAAAATTTTTCAAAGTAAGCAAGTTGTCATAAAATACCCAGTAGTAAAAGTACAGTAATACGCGTGGTTGCATAGTAGAACACGGTATTGATTATTGATGCTTACGTAAGAAGTCACTCAGTTATACTCAATTATTTCTACAGTAATTACTGCATCATATCTCTCATATTATTGATTCAATTATTATCACAGTATCATCTGTATAATATGTTATATTATTAAATCAATAATTCAGATGATAAAGTCATTCATATTATTATTTGCAATATTGACAATGTCTAGAAGTTCTATCAAGGAGAGGTTTGGTCACCTAATTGCGGCATGACCAATAGAGAAATCCTTATTGAAAGCCCCTTTCACACAGGAACGACACGGTTGTTAAATATTATGAATTTTAATATTAATGATGAATAAGTTCGTGTTGATTAAAGATGAAATTGATAGTTCCATTGTGTTGGAATTATTAGTGTTAGTGGAAATCGACATTTATTTCGATAATAATTGATGTCCGGAGGTTATATTGACCCGATCGTAATTAACTTAGGATAAATGAGCAATTAATTGTTATTGATTCACATGCTTATAACTATGTGTTTACATGTGTGTACTATTGATTCACATGATTATAACTATTTGTTCATGTGTGTACTATTAATTCACATTCATTTACTATTAGGGGAGTTAGTGCAAGATTGATAATACTTGCGTACTAAGTTAAAATGGAGGTATAGATGGAGGTAATATCTTTGTAATTTGTATTTTCACATGTCTATAACTATTGATTCACATGATTTACTATTCATTCATATGATTTACTATTAGGGGAGATGGTGCAAGTTTGATAATACTTGCAGGACTAAATTAAAAATGAAGGAAAGAGGAAGGTATTATAATTGTAATATTTCGAGCCCCAAAATGTGATTTATGAAACTATATTTTCCTATAAATAGAAGCTCATTCCTTCATTATTTTTCACCAATTCACTAAAGCTATAGAGCAATTATTATAGAGAGAAATTATAGAGAGAAAGAAGAAGAGAAGTCTGCTACCTCATTATTCTAGTATCCAGTCTTCTTTTGAGGTAAGGGGTATTATTCTTTCGTATTCATGAAGAGAGTTATTTTCTTTTAATACTCATAAGGGTTGTTATTTAATTCTTTATTATTATGTTAGAATAACTTTCCATACATGCAATACCGCATACATGGTGAAATTCTTACGTTATTTCATTCTTTATTATTCTCATTGGAATAACTTTATGCGTGCGATTCTATCGCATGCCTGGTGAATTCTTTTGTTATTCCATTATTTATTATTCTATTGGAATATCCTGTCTGTGCGGATTACGCATGACCTGGTTTCGTTCTTTATTATTCTATTGGAATATCCTATTTGTGCGGATTACGCATGACCGGGTTCCATTCTTTATTATTCATTGGAATAACATGCAATACGGGTCTATCAGATGCTGGTGAATTCTCATTGTTATTCCATTCTTTATTATTTACATTGGAATAACATATCTATGTGGATTCTGATGCATGGTGAATGATCCTTCAGTATTCATTCCTTATTAAATTGTGAAAATGATGCATCTACGTGGATTCTGCATGATGGTGAAAATCCATTTGCAGTTTCGTATATGCTATTATACTCAACTAGGATATCATTTCTTTTGTACTCGTCATGAAATATCATTTTCTTTGGTATTTTTTTGTTACGAGTTACTATTCACAGGTTACTATTCACCCAATTACTATTCACTCTGGTATTATTCACTCGTGTATTCGGGGTACTTTTCGTGTCGGAGTACTATTCATGAGTAACTATTCACCCGATTACTATTCACTCTAGTATCATTCACTCGGGTATTCGGGACACTTTTTGTGTCGGGGTACTATTCACGAGGTACTATTCCCGAAGTAGTATTCACGGGATACTATTCACCCGAAAAATATATTTCTTTTCTGTCCAAATTATTTTTGGTACATGAATATTATTCTTGAATTTTACTCTACAAACCGAAGATCATGTTGATAATTTGGGCGTTATTGATTTTGGATAAATTAAATTATAAATCTTTAAAATTTATCCTTAAACTTGTTTTATTGAATTATTATGTCATTGTCATCATCCTCATGCTTATATTGTGATTAAAGTCATCTTTGGCTTACATGCATTGATGGACTTGGTATGATTAGGACTGTGGATTATTCTAGTATAATCGTGAATAGTAATGTGACGAATGATGTGGTAAAAGTCCTCATTGGCACATAGTTCATTGATGGGCGAGTTGTTGGTATGATTATGACGAGGGATTATTCGGTATAATTATGACCATTGATGATTACATGAATATCCTTGGTCGTAGTGCGGGGATGATTCGATTTTATTTATTGTCGAGTCTCAATGATAAAGTTGATGAAAATCTTTTTAAATCATAGAAGATAGTTGATTTTTTATCTACTTGACTCTTCTAATGGATTGCTTATTTTCGCTGCAGTTGTTGATCTAAAACTTGTTGTCTATTGTATTCTATCAGTTGTTATACTGTTGAAGGCTAATGATAATTAATTTATTCTGCATTATCTTAGTTATAATATTTTTACTGGGCTAATTGAGGTCACCCTTTCTTTCATTGTTCTCTTCAGGAAATGAGAATATAGCTGGGACGAGTCAGGGAATGGAGTGATGGTCCAGGATAAATGGCTTTAGTAGTCCTCACTATTCTACGGAATAATGTTATAATAATTGTAAAGTGTGGATATTGTCTAGATGACAATATTCTTGTTTAAACTCTCAGCTATGTTTTGTCGTATTTTACACGACTGTTTTATAATTAAGTTGTATTTGAATTTATGTACCATGTATCTGGCGACTCAAGATGGGTGATGTATACCTATTTTGGGGGCATCACAATTTTCTTCAAACTATATTACCCTCATCAATATAGTTCGGCAATATCTAATTAAAGATTTGCTAGTGAGAATAAGGATCACATTTCAAATGTATATAGCCTTGTGTGTGCACAACAAACTATATATAAATAAATAGGTAGACAACTCTTTTCAATTACATCATCATGTAACTCCTTATATTTTGCCTCTTAAATCATAATGGTCAAGTGTGTGCACATCCGAACAAAGATGATTTAAGTTAAGTCATACCCAGCATTTTCATATAAGTGAAGAGAGAAATATAGCCCTTGTGTGTGCACAATAAAGCGGTATTGTTTAATTCTTTATAAGCATCATATGTAATAAAAATAACATCTCAAATATTTAATACTCGCCTTGTGTGTGCACAACAAACTCATATTAAATATTCAATGCTCTATTTTTTATCATGCTAGAAGGCTGATGAGCGAGTTTTATACACATGAATTGGATACATTCGGGCTTAATTATTTGTTGTTCTCAAGTCTTTTAGGATGTTTTTATGTGTTTGTGTCTATTCATGCATGTTTTATATTGTTTTGTAGGAATTGGGACAAAAGTTACATGGATCGACGTTTGGGGTGGCTAGATTCGCGTTTTCGGCTTGCCATTTACACAACAGTCACTTCAGAGCCAATTTTACTATAGCTCCGGACATTATTTCGGAATACTCAAAGAATAAAAGTTGTAGATCTACTTTTCCTCTTTCCGGATCATCTTGAATCATCAAAATCGGAGTTCGGACGAAGACGTTATGGCCATTTTCCCAAAGGACGTCGGAGCAGAAAATATCAGAAAATGGGGCAGCGCCGGGGCATCCATTTTAATCCTATTTGCAGCGCCGGGGCGCTATAAGGCAATTGTCGAGGTCGTCGTTCAAAGGCGCATGCCTTCGGGAAGAGGTTGGGTGCGGCCGGGACGCGTTTTGGGCGAATTTTGACACCTTTTTGACTCCAAATTGGATTGGGTTTGTTCCTGAGCTCAAAATTGGATTTGTAACCTATAAATACATGATGTAAGGCATAAAATAAAGGGAGATTACATAGATTAGACTAGATTAAACACTCCATTAGATTAGAATCTAAACCCTAATTCTTAATTAGCCATTGGAGATTAAAGCAAATTGAAGAACATTGAAGATCAAGAGCAAGAGCAAGAGGGGAGCATCAGATTTGCTGACAACAAATTCTATTCTCTTCTCTAATCATATTTTTATCTTTTAATGTCTATTCAATTGTGGATTCTTGATTTTAATTCATTAATTATGAACTAACTCTTTTATTAAGATTTCAATTGAACTTTTTATGGCTATGAATTAGTTATTCATTATATTCCAATTATTTATGTTGAAGTGAATTGTTCATCTTGCTTTGAGCTTATTGATTAATTATCTGATCAATAATTACCTTGTTACTCTAGAAGGAATTGAGAAAGGAATTCTAGGGTTAGAACTGGGCATGGTGACATGTGACTTAGTTATTTGCACAGTGAATAATTAGGTTTGTGAATAGAATGAGAATATCTATTTGCCGCATGTAACACATAAGGAATTGGGATTGTAACGAGTTTAATTTAATTGTTTTGCATAGAGATATAGCAAAATTAATCTGGGTTAAATAGAAGGCAATTGATCACTCGAGAGAGGGCTTTTGGCATTTGAGAATTCTTGTTAACAATTTAGTAGACATAATAATTGGGATAATTGGATAATTGGTTTATAGTTCATAATTGGGGATATTGGAGTCTTAGCCTTTATTTATTTGAATTCATTTATAAAGTAACCTAGTTTTAATTGATTAATTTAGTTTTCTTAATTAGAAAATTCACAATTTGCTATTGTTTAAATAAAATTGATTTGGTTAAGAGTTAGTAATTTGTAATTTTTATTAAATAATTCCTCGTGAGAATGATACTCTACTTTCACTTTATTACTTGTTGACCATGTATACTTGCACGTATTCATTGATTGCGAAATCGATCAACAAGTTTTTGGCACCGTTGCCGGAGAATTAATTTAATAATTATTTACCAATATTAATTTCAATCAAATTAGTCTTAATTTAAACATTTTTATTTCTATTTTTAATTCTCTTCCTATATTTCTCTCTTTTTAGGTACCATGGATGACTTTGCGTATCAATGGCCATACACACTAACATGAATTCGACCAATGGAAACATGGAGTCCACCATCCACAAAGCAAGTAGCAATGGTTTGTGATTGTTGTCTTTGGAAATCATATGAGTCATCAATGCGCCATCGGGTTTATTTAAGTACATTTATGGTGGTGATTACCCCAATAATTATGTCTATCCCAATAACTATCATCATGATTGGGGTATCACCCAGATTTTTCATGGAGTAACAATCAAGCTCAAGCTCAAGCCCGAGACAACAAAACAATTAGGGTTTCAAAATCGGACACAACAACCAAGAGGCGGAAAGCAAGTTGGGAAGAAGCCTTGGATAGATTTATTACGACTTACGAAAAGAAACACGAGGAACATGAAAGGAAACAAAATAAAAGCAGATCTGAATACACAAAGCATAAATCGTCGATCAAGAATCTGGAAAATCAATTGGGGCGAGATAGCACATGCGTTGAACTTCCATCTTCAATACACTTGGCTCTATGATATGGATGCCGAGACTGATGGTGAGCTCTAACCAAATCTGCAATCGAATGTGCCAAATGATATAGATATTGAAAGAGAGGAAAGACTTGGGGACCAAGAAAAGGAGATCGGCGAAGATCTAACTTTGAGTACCAACGAAGATGAGCCGATTTCATTAGTATCCCATGTGCCTCCTCCACCAAAGTTCAATAATCAAGGCGCTTTTGCAAAACCATGCCCAATTGGCGATATGTAAATCGCAAAAGCTCTTTGTGACATAAGAGCTAGTGCAGTTGTGGAGTCATGGTGGGATGAAAAGGAGAAGATAAAGGAAGATCCTATTATGTTTATTAAGCTTCAATGCCCCAATCTGATCATAGACATAATGGGGAAAGCACCTAGTGGTTTGCCGTTCTTAATGGGGATCCTATCTACAAAGAGCATGCTAGGTGACTTCAATTCAAGGGTTTTTGTTAATGGAAACCTCCCAAAAGTAACATTGCTTCTGATGGATGGAGGGTTCCTCAATTTAAATAGGGGAATTGGATAGAGAATTGAAGAAGTCATTTGAGACTATAAAACAAGCGCTTATTGGGAGGCAACCCAAGTTCAATTTTATTTTAGTTTTTATTAAGTTTTATATTAGTAGTTTTGAATTTGCAATTATTTAGGATTTAATAAAATTGCTTCTATCATGGTTTTACAGGTTATTCAAGTCAAATTCAAGTGTGGTGCCCAATTTGTTCCATGTGCTTAGCCTATTTTCCAAACTTAGCGGACAAGGAGGAAGATTGCTATATTTTCAGGGAAGTCCTCTGCTTTAATTTTTTTTATTTTAGCCATTGAGGACAATGTCTAGTTTAAGTTTGGGGGCACTTTAGTGTCGTATTGCATTGTTAGTATCTGCATAGTAGTTCATATTTTTTATGTGTTAACATTATTTTTTTTAGGTTGTATATAATACATGGTAGTTATTTGCATATTCATATATGTGTTCATATAGTATAATTGCATTTTTTTCTTATTTTTGCATGAATCTGTGTGATAGGTTGGTGTGGTCTTAGCTCGACCTATGATAAGATTGGTTTTTGCATGTTAACTTGAACAGTGTTGGTAATTGATGATGAGTTCTAATTTTAATCATGATGATAATCTGAGCCTGTCTAAAACTTATGTAACCGGTTAGCACTTAAAGTTTAACTGTTTTAATCCACTTGGTTCAAGGGTTTCATAATTTGTTTCCGAGGGAAAATCTTTGTTAAAATTTAAGGAAATTAGTGAACTGGCGGTAAAGGTTGGAATGACGTAAAAGCTTGAGTTTGGGAGAATCTATGGGATATATATACTAAAAAAAAATTGATGAAGAGAAAAAAAATAGAAAATCCAGAAAAAAGAAAAAAAAAGAAAAGAGATGATGAAAAAAAAAAGAAAGAGAAAAACCGTGGTTAGTTTTGTTTCGGGGCCTTTGTTACTTGAGCAAGTATGCTCGAAGGGTTGTTTTAACACCTAGCGCCCTAAGGTCTTATATGGTGCGGGAGTCGTTGGTTGAAAGCTCATAAGGGGTGGCCTTTGTTAGCCTAATGGAATGAGACATTGCTGACCATGAAAAAAAAATCGAGAAAGAAAGAGCAAAATGCCCTCGTGGTTGAATAAAAGTATAAATAAACTCAGATTTACCCTTAGATTTGGTAATTGCTTAGTTTTTAATAGGAGTTTTCATGTTCACAAAAGTAATTGAATTGGAACTGAAATTTTCCTTATAAGAAGTTTGTTATGTGATTATCTTGAACTATGGTTGGTTAGAATGGTTAACAAGCACACACACACAACATGGGTGATGACAGGTTTGGGTTGACTAATTGGTTAGAGTTATGGATTTTGAATTGATTGGATATATTGTTTGAGTATCAATGGTATCTTTGAGGCCTGTTGCTATATATCATACTGATTTATTACTCGGTTCATAGGTATATTAGGAAGTAGATTATGCATATGCATTCATTTAGTTGAGTTATTTTGTTTACTTTTAGTTCTTTTGCGTTTTTGCTTGAGGACAAACAATAGTTTAAGTATGGGGGTATTTGATGAGTGAGTTTTATACACATGAATTGGATACATTCGGGCTTAATTATTTGTTGTTCTCAAGTCTTTTAGGATGTTTTTATGTGTTTGTGTCTATTCATGCATGTTTTATATTGTTTTGTAGGAATTGGGACAAAAGTTACATGGATCGACGTTTGGGGTGGCTAGATTCGCGTTTTCGGCTTGCCATTTACATAGCAGTCACTTCAGAGCCAATTTGACTATAGCTTCGGACATTATTTCGAAAACCTCAAAGAATGAAAGTTGTAGATCTACTTTTCCTCTTTCTGGATCATCTTGAATCATCAAAATTGGAGTTTGGACGAAGAAGTTATGGCCATTTTCCCAAAGGATGTCGGAGTAGAAAATGTCAGAAAATGGGCAAATGCACGGGCACTATAAGGCAAAGGTTGTTCGAAGGCGTCTTTCCCAAATACTGGGCACTTTGGGAAGAGGTTGGGTGCGGCCTGGATGCATTTTGGGTGAATTTTGACACCTTTTTGACTCCAAATTGGATTGGGTTTGTTCCTAAGCTCAAAATTAGATTTGTAACCTATAAATACATGATGTAAGGCATAAAATAAAGGGAGATTACATAGATTAGACTAGATTAAACACTCCATTAGATTAGAATCTAAACCCTAATTCTTAATTAGCCACTGGAGATTAAAGCAAATTGAAGAACATTGAAGATCAAGAGCAAGAGCAAGAGGGAGCATCGATTTCTTTGACAACATATTCTATTCTCTTCTCTAATCATACTTTTATCTTTTAATGTCTATTCAATTGTGGATTCTTGATTTTAATTCATTAATTATGAACTAACTCTTTTATTAAGATTTCAATTGAACTTTTTATGGCTATGAATTAGTTATTCATTATATTCCAATTATTTATGTTGAAGTGAATTGTTCATCTTGCTTTGAGCTTATTGATTAATTATCGATCAATAATTACCTTGTTACTCTAGAAGGAATGAGAAAGGAATTCTAGGGTTAGAAGCGGGCATGGTGAAATGTGACTTAGTTATTTGCACAAATGAATAATTAGGGTTTGTGAATAGAATGAGAATATCTATTTGCCGCATGTAACACATAAGGAATTGGGATCAGAACGAGTTTAATTCAATTATTTTGCATAGAGATATAGCAAAATTAATCTGGGTTAGATAGAAGGCAATTGATCACTCGAGAGAGGGCTTTTGGCATTTGAGAATTCTTGTTAACAATTTAGTAGACATAATAATTGGGATAATTGGATAATTGGTTTATAGTTCATAATTGGGGATATTGGAGTCTTAGCCTTTATTTATTTGAATTCATTTATAAAGTAACCTAGTTTTAATTGATTAATTTAGTTTTCTTAATTAGAAAATTCACAATTTGCTATTGTTTAAATAAAATTGATTTGGTTAAGAGTTAGTAATTTGTAATTTTTATTAAATAATTCCTCGTGAGAATGATACTCTACTTTCACTTTATTACTTGTTGACCGTGTATACTTGCACGTATTCATTGATTGCGAAATCGATCAAAAAAGGCAACGCTCAATAATCCAAATATATTTGAACGTTACTGTGACGCCCCCAAAATAGGTATACATCACTTATTCTGAGTCGCTAAATACATGGTACAAAATACAAATACAAACTTAATTATACAACATGAGCTGAGAGTTTTTACACGAATATTATCTTCTAGACAATATCCAAACTCAAATGGAGTCCTCATTACAATTTTTATCACACTATTTCATAGAATAGTGAGGACTACTATAACACCATCTCGGACCATCACTCCGTTCCCCGACTAGTCTCGGCTACGTTCTCATTTCCTGAAGAGAACAATGAAAGAAAAAGGGTGAGCTCAACTAGCCCAGTAAGAAATATTATGATTAAGATAATGCAGAATAAATTATGTAACGCCCCCAAATTCAGGTACTTGAAACCCGAACTCGGTGCTTTACGATACCATTTCTTTGAGAGAAATAATGCTAATAATAATAACAATAATATGATTATCAAACTTAACTTTCATTTATCAGAGTCTAATCCCAAGTACACAACCTTTACTACATTGATTACATGATAATTGATAGATATCATCGTCTTAATAAAGTCATACTATTACATAGAATACCATAACACTTATTCTGTTTGATTTCCTTTTCCCTTGTTCTTGGCCGAACCTTCTGGTTGTTCACACTTAGCTGAAAACATTTAAATTAAGCAAGGATGAGCATTTGAGTGCCCAACAAGTAATAACAATTATAAATATAAGCTAAAAAAATAAATGTTTTCTTTGTACAACACTTCTACAACGAATCAACAGTTGTGAAGTAAGCTGAACCAATAATAACAATATATTAATTTTATATCAAATTTTTGGAAACTACGTACTGACTATAACTGGGTATTAGTCGACAGACTATGAACATCTTTTTTAATTTTTGCTAAGGTTTAGCAGAACTTCATCCGCAAACCGTCATAACTTACGGGCGCGAGGGTGATCATCCCAATGTGCCCTGCATTGATCAATACTACATGCAAGAACGATATTATCGTTCATCTTTTCTGTGACGATCCCAAAATAGGTCCATTCCATCCAACCCATTCTGAGTCGCCAAATATATGGTACGAAAAACAACTACAACTTTATTACAATAATTGTCGTGCAAAATACAACAACATATATGCTGTGAGTTTGGATACAAATATATACCAACTGTAGCACGTCACAATGACACCTTACATAAAGGTATAGTCAAAAACTGTTTTAGAAATTAGAAAATCTTTGGGAAGTGCTCAAGGAAACCTTCGTACATGGGAGTCCATGCTTTTAGGTTATAGTAGATATCATATGGCCACAGAATTATCCTTGGTTGACCCAATAGCCCCCAAAGAAAAACGAGAAGATTACTATCATATTCTTCCCAATGGTGAGTCTTCTCTTGACATATCATTATCTCCACTGTCTCTAATTGGGTATTATACTCCAAACAAACACAGTGCTTGTAAATATACTCAGCAAGTGGATGAGCACAACCATGTCTTACGATAACACGAGTTTGTATGTCATTAGACATCTTGTATGATAGTGACAAAACACCCTTCCAAAGTTGGGTTCGCCTCACCCTATTTAATTCACCAAAATAACTATTAAATGATGTATAAAAATACAACACACTAAAGTCCTCAATAAAATTATTTCCATACTCTTTAGGAGAACCTCAACAACTATAGACCACCGATTCTATTCCCTTGTTATCCCATTTCAATTGCCTACACTTTTATTACCTGAAAGGAATTGTGAAACAAAAGGGTGAGCACAACTAGCTCAGTAAAGAATATTATGACTAAAGATAAATAAATTATCAATAGTCTTCATCAGTAATGAATCAGAGATTTAGAACATATGGTAGATGATAAAACTTTTCAACCATAGTTGCAGCGGAACGAGCAATCCATTAAAAGAGTCAAATAGACTATAAAGTCTATTGTCTTCTCCACGTTAAAAGTCCACCAACAATATTTTATCCATGTAACATCAATCAACAGTTCCTTTCCACAATCATATGAATAACTCATAATCATAATTGTGATTCTAAATTCCTCTTCTCATCCAAGACGAAGATAATTTTCATCACCTGTCTTTACCTGAAACATCAAATATCATGGTTATACCAAATCACAGTTCCTGTTCATAATCATACTAATAAATTCATCTTTGCACCACGGGCCAAAGATATTCATCAACAATTCATCTTTACACTACAGGCTATAGATATTCAACAACAGGTCATCTTTGCATTACGAGCCAAAGATATTCATCAATAATTCATCTTTGCACTACAGGCTAAAGATATTCAACAACAAGTCATCTTTGCACAACGAGCCAAGATATTCATCAATAATTCATCTTTGCACTACAGGCTAAAGATATTCAACAACAGGTCATCTTTGCATTACGAGCCAAAAGATATTCATCAATAATTCATCTTTGCACTACAGGCTAAGATATTCATCAACAAGTCATCTTTGCACTACGAGCAAAAGATATTCATCAATAATTCATCTTTGCACTACAGGCTAAGATATTCATCAACAAGTCATCTTTGCACTACGAGCCAAAGATATTCATATATCAAAGAAATACATAATCATTTCAGAAGTTATATAACAATAATTATAACCATGTTGATCAATTCACCTTTGCACTTAAGCTAAAAATATTCAATTGTAAATTCAATGGTCATGATTATACTACGGTCAACAATTCAACTTTTGCACCATCGCCAAAGAGAACCTATGGTCACGATCATACCAATAATCTACCCATCTTTACACTCAAGTCAAAGAGAAATATCATCATTAGGGTTATAAGAATGTTATATAAAAATAATATAATCAAAACATGGTTTTAATTTCAAGAGTAAGATTCATAAATCAACGATAATTTGGTCAGAGAAGAAACCAATTTGTCGTGAATAGTACCCGTATTAAAGACATAGTCCAAAGATATCGTGCATAGTAACCTCACATAACGAAAAGATAAAGTTTCATAATAAAATTCATATCCATATTTATAACACCTTAATCCAAATGTTATAAATCACTTAGAAATCTCATAATCTAATATTATTAATATTTTAATCATTTCTTAAACTTATAAACAATTTAATTAAATTGTTTACACTTTACTAATTAATGCATTTAATCATCATAAAATGCCAAACTCATAAGATTTCATCACCAATAACCAAAACCCTCATCAAAAATCTGCATATACCTCATATATGATTCTCAAGCCATAAAATCATATTTTCCAATTTTCTTACTTCACATAACATATTTAATTCATTTACTCATAACTAGAATATTTTCATGAAAATACCAAATCAGTTCCAAAAATATTTTTTTCTGGGATTTAGCATAAAATAGTCCCATATTGAACATATATATTTTCTCAAAATTTTAAAAATTCATTTACTATTTTTCATATGGCCAAAACCACCGAATATTTAAACATTTATCATAAATTGTACTTTTGTCCAAAAATTCTGAAATTAATACGGTATACTGATATTATATAGATGTACTCCCAATAAAAATTTCATCAATTTTGGAGTTAACTACAAGGAGTTATAAATAGTTACTTTTAAAATAGTCTTTTCTCATAAAATCCATAACTCCTAATCTATACATCCAAAAATCGCCATTTTTGGACACACTCTACAAAACTCATCAAAATATCATTTCAAATTTTTCCAGAATTTTTAAAGGTTCAAAAAATTTTGAAACTAAAACATAATAACTCTTAAAATCCTTACTATCTCTTACCTCAAAAGAAGCGATCTTTGGAATGTCGAATATAACATCGAAGCTAACTTGCAACCAGTATAGCAATACTCAAAGTATACTCAAAATACTCACAAGAATACGCTTGATAATATAGAGAGAGAAAACTTCAGGTTTACGGTGTGATTTTCAATTCTAACCTAAACACCTATTTATAGGAAATTGTTTAACACCAAAGCGAGTAAAATTGAATATAATAATAATATTATTATCAAATTTCAAGCCCACCTCTAGACATTTGAAATCAGCTGATTTTGCACATGTTTAATGAGGCCACAAAATATAAAAAACGTTTTTATTAATAAAAATAAATAAAACTTCCAAAAATCAATTATTTCGGAACTTCAGAACTTCAATAATTCATAATAAATAGCCCTTTTATCCGAAAATTCAAATCTCGCGAGTTTTTATAGGAAATTCAATTCTCTACAACTTTACAGAAGAAAGTTTTTCCAAATTCCAAACAGAAATTAACCGAAATCCACAAACGGACGATTTTACAGGCTATAAGCAAATTTCAGTCAAGAAATGGGGTCCACCGACACATAAAACATGTTTTAAATATTTTGATAACAAAATACTTCTCCTCCACATATACTCATATATCCCACATTCATCGAAAATATCATCTATATTATTAAAATAATATATTTAAATGAATTATTTTATCGAGAAAAAGATAAAATATTAATTTTCAACAATTGTCACTTTAAAAATTTTCTCCATCTATATCCACATAAAATAAATATTTTCCTCATCATAAAATCAATAATTAATTATTCACAAATAATATTACATAATCACAATATCGACATTGAATGAGCAGCTTCAGGAAAGAGGGGGCTTTCAATAAGAATTTCTCCTCTTGGCCGCCGCAATTAGGTGCCCAAACCTCTCCTTAGGCAGAACTTTCTAGACATTGCCAATAATGTTATCCAATAATATTATTCGAGATAATATGAATTATCATTCAAGATAATGAAAATTATTGTGCATGCCGTGACAATTATGAAACAACAATAATATAAAATATCAACGTAGCAATTATTGAATCAATAAAATAAAATATTGAACAAGAATTACCGTAACAATTATTGAGTAATGCCTTCACGAAAAAAAAAATTATCATGCTTCATGAATAGTACTCGTGAATAGTAACTCATGAATAGTAACTCGTGAATAGTAACTCATGAATAGTAACTCGTGAATAGTAACTCGTGAATAGTAACTCATGAATAGTAACTCATGAATAGTAATTATAAAAAAATTGAATACTTTTATTTCATAAAATTCGGGGTCTTACATTTTCCGCCTTAGGCGCATAAAATTTTTCCCATATTCGGGATGTTCATACTTAGTCGGGAATCCAAACCAAAGCAATTTGATTGGATACAATAAAGTTTTATCATGTTCAATGATATTTCTAAATCTGTGTCTAGCTGGGTCAAATAGCTTAAACGACTTTTAATTAATGTATACATACTGGAGATCAATAGGTATATATCAACATGTGATTAAACACAATGATTATCCAAGTGGGGACACTTGTATAACCATATTTAGAAATTAACAAACAGAATAAATATCTGAATTATACAATAATACTTTACTAATAAATAATGATCGACTATATAATCGATAACAATAGTGTTAATATTCTGGCATAATGATAATATAATTCTGAAACTTTCTTACTTATATCCATTGCATAAAATAAATGCAAAGGTATGATACTTACCTGGTCTGCTGCTTACAGTTATGCAACTTAGTTTTATCTTTTATACCGAGACCTATCATTATTAAGATCATTCTTTCAATTAGAATAACATATCATAACATATAGTACTGCTATTTGCAGTCAGCACATAACCTAATCACATTGTCACATACGTTTAACAGTCATTGAATCACAAACAAACACATATCTAGTCGAATTATCTAAGTCCAATCAATTTTCAAATACGCTTGATTGTGTCTGCAAGCGGCTTTATCGGGTAATTATCGAGTCTAAGACTCTATACCGAAGTTCAATATAACTTAAACATTGGTCAAATTATGTTTAAATGACTTATAATAATTATTAAACAATTATTACAATTTATCATAATTTTTCAAACACTTGAATCATTATAAAATGATTTAAATATCAAATAATTCTATTATCATTAATATTTAATTAATATTAAATTATTAATGAAACCTTGCTAAAATATTAAAGTTATTTATAATAACTTAGAATATTTTAAAGTATTACTATTACCCTTAAATGATTTTTAAAACATTTAAAATCATTTGTAAATAATTACCATTAATATTTAAATATTAATGCATTACTTAACAAAATATTAAAAGTTTTTAATTATAACTTAATTTTTTTTAATTCATTTATATCCCTTTTAAATGATTTTTAAATTAATAAAACTATTTTAAAACTATTTATTTAATATAATTATTAAATAAATCAAATATCATTTAATATAAAATTTACCTTTAAATATTGAAAGTTATATTTTATAACTTAAAATATTCTTAAACTCTTTATTTTTATTTAAAATGATTTTTCTAATATTAAAATCATTTTTAAACTAATTTATTTAATATAAATATTAAATAAATCTAATATTATTAATATTAAAATATTAATATTTTTCATGATAAAATATCAAAAGTTATATTTTATAACTTAAAATATTTTTATAACCTTTAAATCATATTTATTTGATTTTAAATCATTAATTCTATTTTTTATAATTTATTTAATAAATTTATTAAATAACTTAATTATCATTAAAATTAATTTATTAATGAAATTCATCACAAAATATTAAAAGTCATTAAAATAACTTAAAATATTTTCTTATACCATAATATAATTTTAAATGATTTTTCAAGTATTAAAATCATTTTTAACTAATTTATTTAATATTATAATTAAATAAATTAAATACCATTAATATTCCAAAAATATTAAATATTTATGAAATATACTCAAAATTATTAAAAACTAATTTTTAGGCTTTAAAATAATTTTTAGTAATTTATTTTGTATTTTTAATAATTAAAACTAATTTTCTCTAATTATTAAATAAAAATATAATTTTTAGAAATTAAGTGTCGCTAAAGGTGGCTATAGTGACAAAACCGTGGCTAAATGTGTTCTTCATGTTTTTGAGCCAAAACCCATAAATTCTTGTCAGTGTTCAAGGTTTGACTGCATGCAAATCTTTGATCCTATAGTTTCTGGGTTTGCATTTAAGTTAATATTGTAGTACTAATGTAGTACTACAACTATAAACAATTTCCAAGGCAAAATCATTACATACTAGCAAGATCCGAGCTTCAGAAAAACATGTCAGAGATGTTCTTCATTTCTGGGTTTTCCAGAAATGAAGAACAGTTGCAGGGTACCACTTTTGAGCTTCCATAACTTGCAACACATGAACTATTTTTGTGATCTTAAGGTTTCAGTATGTAGAAAACATGTAAGGGTAGAGATCCAATACACAAAACCAATAAAACAACAAGACAATCATAAGATATATGCTGGTCAAACCTTGTCAGAGATTGTGTTATTGAGTTTTCTGGGTTACCCAGAAAACTCAGTTCGTGATCTTCTGGCCTAGTTTGACCAGCCACAAACTTTAAT
The DNA here is from genome assembly GCA_020205615.1 of Panax quinquefolius. NCBI lineage: Eukaryota > Viridiplantae > Streptophyta > Magnoliopsida > Apiales > Araliaceae > Panax > Panax quinquefolius. Next base: position 123,586,822 of record CM035154.1, on the reverse strand, counting down.
CTGTTTGATATTTAGGCGATCTAAAAGCTTAAGCATGTAGTCTAAACAACATACTACAACCTGAATACAACAACCGTAACAAATCAATAAACAACTGTCAGATTCGAGCCTTTAAACTTCTTGTCAGACCGATATGGGCAAGTTCTGGGCTGCCTAGATTTGTCCATCATGGTCGGTCAATGACCTTAGACCAACAATAACAACAAATCTACACATCCTCTGACCTAATTCCAGTTCTAGATTAAAGATATCATAACATACTACAACTTCAAATATTGAAACAACATAAACACATATCAGCATGAGACTTACAGGATCTGACATTCATTGTCAGACCACTTTTTAAACTCTTTCCAGATTCTTGAAAACACCAAATTTGAGCCTATAGATGTTATAGATCTAACATCTATCAACCCAGATCATTGTTTAACACAACATATAACATGTTTAAACATAAAAACAACCAATCTAACATAGCATACATGATCAGATTTCTAAGGTTAGCTTTATACCTTTCAATGAACTATCTTGAATCTGGGATTTAGATGTGTTATGGGTGATGGTGGGGCTTGGTTTGGAAACTGATTTACTTAAAAATTTCATAGGTTTTAGAGAGAGAAGGTCTTGGATGAGTGATGGTGAATAAATGAGCAATAATGTAACATTTTCTCTCTCTAATTCTATATATAGATTGATGCAATGCATTAGACTGAGATGTATATGGCTAGTTGCTGGAATTTTTAAGCCACATGGAGTAGGTAGAGTTGGTCACCAACTCATTATCTTAGCTAGATTTAGAAGTTATCTTATAAAAATGTGACAAAAGGGCAATATGAACATTAGGCTTGCAAATTTAATGGCTTTATAGTAACTTGTCCCAATCCTTAGGGTTTGACCCTTAGTGTTTAATCCTTAGGGTTTAACCCTAAGGTTAAACAATTTTGTTTTCTAGGATTTTACATTTAGGGCTAAAATGGAAAAATTAGGTTCCCTAAATTACAAATTTAGGGTTCTAAATTAGTTTAGGTTTTCTAATAATATAAAACATGTAATTTAGGTTTAATTTTTACAAATTATAACTAAGATTGCTAATTTAGCACTTAGGGCTTTATTTTAGCAATTAGGGTTACTAATTTAAAAATTAGGGTTTATAATTTAAATATTAAAGTTTTAAAAAAAATTAGGATTTCTAAATATTAATTAGGGTTTACCTAATTAACATTAAATCCTATAATACTTAACCTTAATCATAATAATCTGATTACATAACGATCTCGAAACTCATAATTGAGTTTCAAATTAGGGTTTCCCAAATTAATGCTAGGTTTGATCATGATACACCATAATTGACCAACTATTATCAGTCCACACATACAGTACATATTTATAGCACTGAAATTCAAATAATATTATAATAAATGTCATTAATCACATAACATAATTACTAAACAGATTTTAAAGTCTCATTTGACTTCAAAACTAGGGTTTATCAGTAACATTAGGGTTTTGCAGATTATAATAAAACTGCTCCACAGATTAACCTTACACACATAGCATACATATTTATAACACTGACAAATAATAATATAATATTATTATTCTCATTCCTTGATCAAAAATCTAAAATTAGGGTTTGGATTCCATATCTAATTTATCTTCATATATAACATTATTAATTAAGTTAAAATAATTAACTTAATTAATCAAATAATTTCATATAATAAAATAGTAATTATAATAATTCTATAATCATTTCATATATTATTTAAATAATTTAATAATCATATTTTCATGGAAAATAATTAATAAAAACATTTCTACTATAAAATTAATTATTAAAAGAATATACTTTATAATGAGCAATAATTTAAAATAAAATTATTTGTAATTATTCATGTAATACATATATTTTTATTTATCACATAAATACATACGCTTTTATCTTTCATGCATTCTCACCTTTAAAATTAAAAAAATTATACGCTTAAAATTTTTGATTTAATTATATAGAAAATATCTAAGTTATTACATTCACCCTCCTTATAAAGATTTAGTCCCCTAATCACCGCTTTTCAAACTTATACATACAAGGGTACATAGCATACACAGTCATTGCAAGTAGATCTCGATCATAATTGATCGAACCGATCTTTAACTATTCAGCAAAAAGCTTATCTATCTGATTATACGAAAATTTGAGTTCTAAAAGAACTCAAATTCCCCCTTCAAAATAATTTATAAATTAATTTACTATATATATATATATATATAAGAAAATCATATATAAGAAAATAAAATTTATTCTAATAATACCTGGAGTTGCATCCCCGGCTGCTACCGATTCCTGAACAGTCATGCTGAAGACTTTTGCGGTTGATTCTGTTGATTCTTTTGTTGAAGTTGGTCTCGTTGTCGCCAATGTCCTGCCGCCTTTTCCCGTATTCGCATTCCTTGCCTCCCTTCTCCTTCTTAGACAGTCTTTCACCTTATGCTCCATTGATTCATAAATAAAACACTCACTATTCATCCTAGGATTGGGGCAGTTGGGAGAGATATGTCCCTTCTGCCCACACTTATAACACACAAACTTACCTTTAAGACACTCTCCCAAGTGATTCCTTCCGCAATTTCCACACTGCATAACCTGTTTCTTTCCACCTCTGGCCTATTTCAAGTATTCCCAAAATTATCTCCTTTCCTTTTTTCAGTCCTACCACCACTACTTCCTTCTTCAGCTCTAGCTTGATTTGTCTCCCACCAAAAATTCGCCTCCCCTTTTATTGTATAGGTGGAAAAAGCTTTCTTTTGCCCCTCCGTTATTCTAGCTATCACAAACACTTCTACAGGGTAAGTTGATCCTCTAAATCCTGGCGGTTCAATTGCCTTGAAGTCTCTGAAGTTTTCTCTGGTATTCCGTTCTGTATATCGTGAGCTACCATAATCGTAAAATTCTGCATCGGGTCTGGTTGTCCTTTAGCTTTGTTGACAGGTTCTCCTATCCTTTGGTTTCGTTTTTGTCTTGGCGGCATTATCTGATTAATCATAATTTATCTTTCATCGACTTACCTTCTATGTCTTAAGGTGTACACATAATACGAAATTTTCTACTCAAATAATCATGTATTCAAAATATTAGATTTTAAAAATTAGATTTTGGGGCTCAAATTATTATAGTATAGTACCTTCGTCTATTTCTCTATTTTTAATTTAGTCCTACAAGTATTATCAAACTTGCACCACCTCCCCTAATAGTACATGTATGTGAATCAATAGTACATGCATGTGAATCAATAGTTCCATTCATGTGAACAAATAGTTATATGCATGTGAACTAATAGCAATTAATTGCTCATTTATCCGATTGGTCAATTTAACCTCCAGAAATCAATTATTATCAAAATAAATGTTGATTTCCATTAACACTAATAATTCCAACACAATGGAAATATCAATTTTATCTTTAATCAACACGAACTTATTCATCATTAATATTATAACTCACAATATTTAACAACCAGGTCATTCCTAGGAAAGAGGGCTTTCCAATAAGGATTTCTCCCTATTGGCGCGCAATTAGGTGACCAAACCCCTTTACTCGACAGAACTTTCTAGACATCGTCAATAATGCAAATAATAATATGAATAACTTTGTCGTCTCAATTATTGATTTAATAATATAAAATATTATGCAGATGATACTGTGACAATAATTGAATCAATAATATAAGAGATATTACGCAAAGAATTATCAGAGTAATAATTGAGTATAACTGAGTGACTTCTCACATAAGCATCAATAATTAAAGATATTGTACAATACCGTGTGCTACTATGCAACCACGCATATTACTGTACTTTTACCACCGGGTATTTCTGTCATTTTCCAACTCCGACAATACTTTCGTTGTGGGGTCCACCAATAATTGTGTCGTCTTACAAATATTCTCTGCTAAAACGAATATTCCCCGACCAATCGAATATTTTATAACAACTTTCTTACTTTGCAAAATTTGTAAATATTACCCACAACTATAACATTATATCAAATCCACACCATAATATTCAAAAATATATTTCGAGAAAAATTAATCTTTATTCATAAAAGTTAGCGTCTTACAACCTCCCCACCTCGAAATTAGTGTACGTACCTGGTATGTTGAAGAGGTGAGGATACCTTGATTTCATTTCAGATTCTAACTCCCAGGTCATTTCCTCAATATCGTGGTTTTTCCACAAAACTTTAACTTGAGGTATAACCTTGGAGCGTAGAATATGATCCTTCTTATCCAAGATTTTAACAAGTACCTCTTCATACGTTAAATCTTTCGCTATCTCATCCAGTTCTAATTCAATAATGTGGTTCGGGTCTTTCACATATTTACGTAACATAGATATTTGGAAAACGTTATGAACACGAGACATACTTGGCAGTAAGGCGAATCTATAGGCCACAGTTCCAACTCGATCAAGGATTTTGAATGGCCCAGTGAATCGAGGATTGAACTTTCCTCTCTTTCCAAATCTTGTAACTCCTTTCCATGGAGCAACACGTAACAACACATAATCTCCAACATTGAATTCCACGTCTCTTCGATGAAGATCAACATAACTCTTTTGTCGATCTTGTGAGGTCTTTATACGTTGTCGGATCATTTGAATCTTCTCCGTAGTTATATGTACCAATTTCGGTTCCAATAACGTACTGGAGAATGACACTTGCGTCCATACAAAGCCTTAAATGGAGCAATGCCAATACTTGTTTGATAACTGTTGTTGTAGGAGAATTCCACCAATGGTAAGAACTTGTCCCAACTTCCCTTGAAGTTAAGTACACAGAGTCTTAATAAATCTTCAAGAGTTTGAATAGTTCTCTCCGACTGCCCGTCCATTTGAGGATGATATGCCGAACTAAATCATAAATCCGTGGCCATAGCTTTTTGCAAACTAACCTAAAATTGTGAAGTGAATCTTGGGTCTCGATCAGAAACTATGGATACTGACATACTATGCAATCTTACAATCTCATTTATGTATAAACGAGCAAGATGTTTAAGTGAATAAATTTCTCGTATTGACATTAAATTTTAATATTTTTAAATTTTTATAAATTAAACTTTTTTGGCCTTCAAATTTAGCGGAATATGTCACGCTATTTAAAATAAAGGGATAATTAAGTTTTAAGGATAAATATATTAAGTTTTTTAAGGATAAATATCACTCCAATTTTTTTTATTTTTTTTCTTCGTCATACACTAATCACATGCTTATAATTGTACATGTTTTTAAAGATATTTAATATTTTTTTAATATGGAAAATTATATATTTTTTTAATAGTATATATCGTTTATATTGGCTCTAATTTTTTTTTTTTTTATTTTCTTCGTCACATACTAATCACGTGCTTATAATTTTATGTACTTTAAAAAATATTTAGGAGTGAAATTACACAAAATATTCTTATTTGAATAAATTATTACACATCAGTCCAAAAGATTTAATTTATAAAAATTTAAAAACATTAAAGTTCAATGGCTTAAAGTTGAAACATTAAGGTTGAAAGTATAAAAAGATAAAAATTAATATTTAAAGTGCATTTAAGCCAATTTAATTCGATAGTACTTTGATCTTTATACTCTTTAATATCAATCAGTTCTAAAGCACTTTCTTGTTGCTTTTTAATCCAAAACCTAAGGGAAACAAAGGGTCATATGAGTTCATCTCAGCATGCAATGGCAGTTGCTCAACACTTTTGAACCATGTGATGGGAAGTCGACCTTGGAATTCGTAATCTCCGAAGATAACATCTGCAATTCCACCTCCTTCACTGCCAGGTAACCAAGCAGCAATTAGAGCATCGACTTTTTCCAGAAGCTGCGGCTCTAAAACCAAGGGTCTTCCTGAGATTAGTATCGCCAATGTGGGAACTTTGTCAGCAACTGAGCTCATCAGTTCTGTTCCATTAAAGGGAATGGTGAGCTCTAAGTTATCGCCACCGGTTTCTACATATGGAGATTCACCCACAGCTACTATGGCGAAAGAGAAATCTTGTTTAGCGAAAGTGTTTGGAGTTGGATTTTGCTCGTATACAATTTCTGCTTTGCCTCCTACTGCCTCTTTAATAGCATCCAAAATAGTTGTGCCTAAAAAGTAAATGATCTCGTAAAAAAATTACTAAAAGCAACGTACAATGCAAATATTTAACTTCTCTTCTAATTTCTCATCAAATATACGTTAGAAATATAAACCATGAGCATGACGTTCAAACAAAAAGAATGAACCTGAATTAGTTACAGAAATGGACCTTTTCTTTCTGTTTTTTTTAGGTTGTGCAGCAGGAACAAGTTATTATACATGACATTAATTTTATGAAAGTCTTGCAACAGTTCAAATCATAGTTTGACTAAAAACCGGAATTGGATATAGAAATAACAGCAAATATTGAATTTGATAACAATTTTGTAAGTTGAGGCAGAGGAATTAATATAATATGAAACTAAATATATGCAAGAACTATCTTGCAACAGTGTGCGAACAAACAGAAAATTCTCTATAAAATGATCTTCAAAGAGTCCCAATTGTAGTATTTTTCTGTCAAATATCAACTCACATGAATGCAAAATCATGCAAGCCTCTTTAATGTGCCAGCACAAATGTATGTGCATGCATAATAGCTAACTAATTCTCGTAGTCAAAATTAACAACTTTTAGTTTTGAAAAATATTATACACACTAATCAAAATCACGTGTGATGTTACTTTTATTCCAATTGAAAGTCACTACATTTTTTGAAGTCATGTTATGTCAAGTATAATGCCATATGGTACTTACCAACAGTAATTCTGCCACTGGTTCCTTCCCAAGTAGCAGTCCACCCTCCGCACTGATATCCAAGATCATCGGCATGTTTTCCAGCCACAAGAATTCTTTTAGCATTTCTATCTAGTGGAAGAAATGACTTCTTTGGATCCTTTCCATTCTTTAGTAGAACCAAGGACTTGCGAACCGCTTCACGTGCTAGCTCTCTATGCGGCTGAAACAATTACACTAATTATAAAATCTATTTAATAACTCTAGAATATTTTTCCTTTGCTACAGAACAAAAAAAAGGGTATAAATAAGTCAGCAAGTAATATAAATAGTTCTTCATATTTACCTTGCAACCAACAATATCTAGCAAAGATCTATCACTCAGAGGAAATTCAAAAAGTCCGGCAACAAATTTAACTCTCAGGATTCTTTCAACGGCGTCATCAATCCGGGCCATTGTTATCTGCCCTGATTCCACCAGATACAATAAATCCTCCAAAAATAATTCATATCTGAAAGGCACCATCACCTGTGAACTTCAATTCGTCAATAATGTCAATTACATGAAGGAAACCTTTGTTTAGGATTTGAAATTTAATCTCTACCATGTCAACGCCTGCATTGACAGTAGACAACACAGATTGTCGGTAGTTTGAGCCATGAGGATTGGAAAGTCGGTCGAGTGCTTCCCAGTCTGTAATAACCATACCCTGCAGTAACGAGTGATTTGAGATTTTTTAAGGCAAACACTTTTGAATCTAGAAATTATGTTCAACAAGAAACTAGAGCTATTGAAAATTTATGCCAAGCAGAAGTAGATTCCTTCAAAACATATAGGAAGCTCCAGCAACTTGGTCCTGTTTGGGTTTAGGGAAATGAATGAATCAATTAAGTTTACCTTAAATCCTAGCTTTTCTTTCAAAACTTGGGCTAGCAGAAAATGGTCTGAGTGCAGTTTCCTTCCATTCCAACTAGAGTATGATGCCATTATTGTGCAAACTCCCTGAGCAATACAATCCAGATATGGCACCATATGGACCCTCTCTAAATCTTCATATGATACTATAGTATCCCCCTCATTTTTACCTTTGTCAGTACCGCCATCACCAACAAAATGCTTGGCACATGCAATAACATTGTTTCTGGAATCATAGTGATAAATCAACGCATATATATTTGCATGTGAGCATAGAAGTAAAATTTATAAGAACAAACACAATATATTTTAATTTTAAATATCAAAAGATGTTTAAGAAGCAAGAGCAACACAATTAATTTTCAGCCTAAACTCCGCCCAAATCGTAAAGTTGATTCTAATTTAATAGCCCTATGTTCCACAAAAAGAATCTTATTTGCAAAATAAATAAAATAAAATAAAATTTACAAAAAGTTGATTCTAATTTAATAGCCCTATGTTCCACAAAAAGAACAACTTATTGTAGTGCATTCTACAATCTTATTTGCAAAATAAATAAAATAAAATAAAATAAAAATTACAAAAGAGTCCCAAAATATCCTCAAGTTTTCATAATTGACAATCCATCACTACATAATGAATAAAAATATTCTCAATTAAGTAACTCTTAATCCAAACTATCAATCTAGCTTCCTCTTCTCTCTTTTTTCTCTCTAACAAAAAAACTCTAGCCTCCAAATTTTTTTTCTAGATTTGGGAAGGGTCCTCTCCCTTTTCGAAAGATCCTCCCCAAGATCTCTTCTTTGCTTTCATTTTTTTATTTGATGTGATTTGTGTTTTCCCATTGTATGGGAGTCTGTTTTTTTCCCTAAAGTTGAGTGATTTCTTTCTCAATATGAGATAGTTTCTTTCTCCTCTCTTTTGAAATCTTGTTTTCTCCATTATGTGGAATTGTTTTTGTTCATGTAAAAGTTAATAGTGAAGATAGATCTGTTCAGACTTGGGTGTGAGATGATTACTGGCAGCATGTTATCGGGTTCTCGTATTGAATAATTAGTCAGATCTGCAATTGATTTTGAACGTCTGTATGTCAAGAGTAATTATGGTGTTTGGTAGTTTTTTGTTACGATTTACACATCTTACTGATTTTATCTATTAAATATTTGAAGGGACTATACTTGTATTTATTTATCACTTATAATCTTTTCATAAATTGTAAGTTTGTAATAGATTTAATATTTTTCAGTCTTTTTGGAATGTTTAAAACAACTTATTATTTTTAAGGGTAAACGTGGAACAAAAGTACATCCTCAATATTGCAACTTTTGAAAATCAGACGCTTTTTTTGGACTGAAGTAGCAAGTCTTATCAAGTAAATATCTGCATAAGTTAGAATCTAAATATTGATTAAAGGAACATAACAATGATTTCAAAGTGAAAAACTTTAGTTATAATTTTTGTCATAATAAATAGAATCAAAGAAAGTGAAAAGCTTAATTTGCAAATATTGATCAAAGATTCAAAGTTCAATTAAAAGCGCCTAAAAAAAACGGTTAGTGGGAGAGACAAATAAATATACAGGTACGTAATAATTATTCTTTTTACCTTCCAGCTAAATAAGGATAGCCCTTTTGGTGTCCTTGTGGTGGCTCCCCTGCAAGCCTGTTATGATGGAAGTCATCTTTCTAACTGTTTCTGTGTCTTCTATAACTTTCTAACTTCTTCCCCATCTACAATCTCTGCACCTGCCAGGATCCGTTTAATTCATTGAATTAAAACATCCCATCATAATAAAAGATACATTCTAGAAAAGAATAACAACAAAAAAAAAAGGTAAATCCGCATTTAATTATGATTGAATTATTCACAACTTGAATGAGATAATACATTTTTTGGTAATAAAGTCCGATTTTCACATTCTAGAAAAAAACTCTCAAAAATTACAAAATGGTCATTACTTAAAATTTATGTCCAAAAAACGGACGGAATGTCGACCGTGTGCAAATTGGCCTCTTTTTTTTTTGCTTACGTGAGCACGAAATGCCATAACTTATGAACTTAACCAAATCATTTCTTCCTTCAAAATCATAATGTACAACAACAAAAAATCAAATTAATTTTTCTCATATCAACAACTAATAATAATAATAATATTTTCAAAATAATAATAGTAATAATTTAAATACATGTGAAATACAAAAGAAATAATTTTCAATTTTCAAATATATTACATATATATTATTAAAATACAAAACAAAAATTAAATTTTAATAAACTAATTTCAAAAAATGACTAACAATTCTGAAAATACCATCGAGTTAGAAATTCAAACTTTAAATATATAACTAATAATTCTGAAAATGAATTATTATTCTAAATTTTAAAAACTAAAATTATTATTATATAACAAAATCATTAAATCGATTAGCCATAAACAAATCATTCCCAAACAAACAACCCCAATTAAAGATGGAAGCTCCACCACCAAATTCTTTCCAAACAAAGTGAAATCTAGTAAAATCAATGGAAGCTTCATCGTCAAAGACAAGATCTATGCCGCCATATTCTTCTTTCATAAATTGCAATAGAAATAGTGATTTCAAATAGATATATAACAAGAAATTCTGCAATTAATTAGAAGAAATTAAAAAAAATCCAAAGGTTCATTCCCAAACATTTAATGGGGATCTGAAAGTCATTCAAATCAAAACCCAAAATCCAAAATTTCATTCTAACCAAATTCAAAACAAACTCAAATATCTCATTCTTGACCAAAATAAAATTAGAGTTTGGTTGGGCACTTTCCACACTCGGAGGACTGTTTAGCGGCAGCACAACGTTCCAAGAGATGTGTGACAACAGATCAAGGTGAGGCGATGAGGAAGGGTTGCTACAACGCCTATCCACAACGGTATTGCTACACACTATGATGCCTATCCACTGAAGAAGATGAGGAGTTAAGAGCTCCTACGACGCCGATCCAGCAGGCGTCGCTCCAATAATCTCGATATTCTTGTGAGAAATTCTGCGAGGTTGGTGATTTCTCACAAATGGAAAGTTGTTTGGTAAAAGAGAGTGGGTCGTAGCAGATCTGAATTTGTGATGGTGGTAATGGTGGAGCAGAGAGCTGAAAAGGATGGCTTTGGCAACAGAAGTATCAATTTGATGGGGGAAAAAGCACTTTTACCCCACTGTGGTTGTAGTGTTTTAAGCAATTAGTCACTGTGTTCTTAAAATAATCAATTAGCCCACTGTAATTTTTAAAAATGTTCAATCAAGCAATTCGGTCAAATTTTGCTCACGGACGTTAAAAATTGGGGAAACACACTACTCCATTGTGCTTTTAAAATATTCATTTAGCCTAATCGTACTTTTTAAAAATGTTCAATCAAGCAATTCCATTCAATTTTGCTCACGGACGTTAAAAATTGGGCCAATTTTCCTATGTGACTTTAAAAATAAAATACAAATGACGTGTCTCATTTTCAATGGGGTACCATTTTCAATGACGTCATTTGTATCTAGTATTTTCTGCATCTAAACCAAAATAACTCCGGGGTGGGGGGATTCTAAAGACGTAGTTGGATGTATAGACGAAGAGGACCCATTTTACGTGATCTTGCAGTTTCTTTTTTTTTCTCATATCAATTCCTTTTGCCAGGTGAATTACTTGGACACAATACTTGATACCAAATTAAGAGGAGTCTATTATTATGTCGCCCAAACTAAGCATCTGATTTCCAAATGTGCCCTCGTGGATACTTAACCTCATCCAAGAGAAGTTTGCGGTTCCACCAAATTAAGTAAGAGAAAAAACTATAATAATGAAGCCAAATTACATTCAGGTTCCGGGTTCAATGTTAAATATGAGTTCGAATACGTAATTTAAACCACTGCTTTCATCTTATAAGTCTCTTTTCTACTTAATTGGGTGATTGTATATTCTCACAATAGAAGTATAAAACCACATAGATTACGAGGCAATAATATTCCATGAGAATGTTGATAATTAATTACTTTCACCAAATGGGTATTTATATTTAATTTTCAGTAGATTCAATTAACAATGAGAAACGTCATTTGTATTTTATTTTTTAAAGCCACATAGGAAAATTGCCCCAATTTTTTAACGTCCGTGAGCAAAATTGGACGGAATTGCTTGATTGAACATTTTTTAAAAGTACAGTGGGCTAATTGATTATTTTAAAAGCACAGTGGCTAATTGCTTAAAACACTACAACCACAGTGGGGAAAATGTGTTTTTTCCCATTTGATGGGGGAAAGGAGTATCTGTATATACGTGAATTTATTTTATAAAATCATTAATTTTATATTATTAATAACATAAAATTAATGAATTTATATTAATAACTTAAAATTCAATAATAACATAAAGTTAAGAATTTATATTATTTTTTTAATTTTTAAATATTTTAAGTTCACATTAAAAATAAAAAATTATCTAATATTTTGAAATTATTATTATTATTTTGAAATTATTATTATTATTTAAAATTATTATTATTATTTTGTAATTATAATAATTTTACAAATGTATTTATATAAAATTAATTAATTTATATTATTATTTAAAAAATTTATTATTTTTAAGAATTATTATTATTATTACTATTATTATTATTATTTTGAAATTAATATTATTATTTAAAAATTATTATTATTATTATTAATACACATGGCAAAGCATATCTGTACACATTAGCATTTCAAAATAATGTGATATGACATCAAATCAAATTTTTGACTAAATCGAATCTGAAATGACCATTTTGTAATTTTTTGAGAGTCTGATTATTCGATTGTAATAAAAAAATTTTGGTAACCACAATGAAAATAAGACCCTAATAAAGTGACTAAAAAGTCTATTATCCACAACTTGAATGGTATTATCTCCATTACAAAGAATTTGTATACACTATACCTATTGCTCCTGTCCCACAAAAAACATCTAAAGTACAAGAAAATTTTGTCCATAAAAAGATATCTAAAGTACATTGTTCAAATTCAAAATGTTATATAAAGACTACTCTACCCTGAAAAACACTAAGTGGATCCATTAGTTCTAAGGGGAAAAAAAAGAATTTGTGTTCTGTAGGGTCCACTGTGGGTATAATTGGAATTTATTTTATACTATTTCTTCTATTTTAATTTTCTTAATTTGTATGAAAAACATACTTAAGACATCTTTTATGGGACGGAGGGAGTATTTTTATTATTCAAATGGTTGATAAAGAAAAAAAAATCATTAGCCATTGTATCAACATATATGAATCTGACTGATTTTGTCTTCTTTTACATGCACATATGATGACGTGGCAATGAACAAAAACATATCAAATATTGTATGTTCAAATGCATGTAGTTTATTATGTAACCTATTCCCAATTTATTACAGAGGAACTCATCTCCCAAATAGAATTTTACTTCGCATTGCTTATATCACGCTAACAAGCTACCAAATCTCAGCTTTCACATATTCATATTGAATTATGGTTTCTTTTAACAAGTAGTTGTGTTTTCAGGCCCATCATTCTTTCTAAGAAACTAAGACTATCATCACGTGAATATAAAATCAAATACTGAGGCATAAGTTTGTACAACAGTGTACAGCAAAACATAAAAAGTCATAAACATCTAGTTTTTTTTCTATTAGCAGATCATTATTGATCCAAATAGGAGTTCAAAAGCACTGATGCCCACAAATTCAGTTAAGGTTGATTGATTTAGCGGTCACTTCCTCTGCCTAGGTCACATATTTTCGTTGCATTTGGTCCAATGAGTGAAACTCCATGGTGTGGAAAAGGTATGCTTTGAATTTCAGGAAACTTTCAAAAAAAATATTCATATTTTTCTTCTTCATTTATAGAGAACAGAAGTTCTACTGCTCAAGGTGTGGGTCAAAACTTTGTCAGCTTAGTGAATAATCATCTATAACACACTAATTTAAGGTTGAAGTTTGGAATCATATGCTACTAAAAGGATTATAAAAGTCACGGCTGTTTCACAGCCACTTAAAATTTAAAAGTCAAGACAAAAGCTACAGATAGTTATGAAGACTGCACCTGTAAAAGGTTCCAAAGCTCCACCAAATTTTACAAGTTCTTTAGATTATATTTTCTTCATATGTCAAGCTAAGAGTGCTCAGTTCAGGTTTACATTTTAGTATATTATTAACAGTAAGTTCACCAAGATATTGTGCTGTAAGAAATCATACAACGTAAATTTACAACAAATTGAGTCATTAATTTATTTAACTTACAGCAACACATGGAGAAAAAGCATATTGAACACCACTTGCCCTAACTTCAAGAGCTGTTGCAACTCCAATCCTCTGTGTTAAATCTGCATCTCTGTAACATGTTTACATGATTAGTTTGAAGAGCATTAAATCTACTTTCAACAACTAAAAGTACAATGTTCTGTTATTACAATTATGTCTTAAAGAATATATCAGCTAAAGCTATATGCCTTTTTCTCATAAAAAAAAAACGATACTAAGCAGCAATTCTCAATGTTTCGATTTTTGAAAAGCTCTCTCCTGTGAGATATTTCTTATTTCCTATCAATTTGAAAAGGCATTATGCAAGTGATTATAGTAACTTATTTACTTACATAATCTGCATAGCTAAGCCTTGGACTGGAAAACAATCATCTTATTGCAGATATTTTGCAACTCAAGTATACAAGTCATTATTTTTGACAAGCTCTCTCTTATGTGTACTGGGCAACTCATTTCATCAGAACAGAACGAAATACAGTTGTGCAGAGATTACCTGGAATAGGTGTTTAGAAAAAGAGAAAAAAATGGCCAATATGAATCTAGCAGATTAGACCAAAGTACATCTCGACCCTTTTTTTAGTTATTATCCCCACATTTAATTTCGTGTGGGATATGTAGGATAAGAGAAACTAGTCCTAAACAATATTGTTGGTTTATGATAATTTTCTGACAGTCCATGAATTGGTGTCTGGTGAAAGTTTCTCAAGCACAATGTCTTCAAGCCATCATTCAAGCTGCCAAGCATGAGTTATGGCATTTTCTCATTTACTTAAAGGTCAAAAGTAGAATCAAGGGCAAACGTGTTAGTTAACTCCTCGAATCCTATTATGAGAAAGAATCTTAATTTTGGTAGAAATATTATTTTGGAAGTAATCCTATTTGTAGTAGGTTTATTTATTATATGAGAGTGTCCTAATTAGATTAGGAAAAGGAGAGTTGTGTGTACTCTGTAAATAGAGTCTTACGTTTAAAGAGAGGTAACACAACCAAGAGGTAGTAACATCCTAGAGAGTTGAAAGAGGGTGTAATTGGGTCTTGGGTTGTTGTGTGACGGAGGGTTCTTTTCAGCTTTTATTTCGTGCAAAAAGTTGTATCGTGGAGATTAATATATTGAAGTTAGTTTTGTGAATTAGGTCATTGAAGATTAAACCACGTTAAATATTATGTTGTTTTTCTTTCTCAAGTGTGTTGTTTATTTTGCGTGACTTAATACCCAACAAGGGGTGTCAAGAGCTTGGTTGATTGGATCCGAGGTGGAGGAAATTAATTCGCGTAACACGATGGTGACGGATTTGGGTAAATTTGAGTTTCCAATATTTGATGGGAAAACAAATTTCACATTGTGGCAGAGTAGCGTACAAGATCTTTTGGTGTTGCAAGGACTTGATCAAGCTTTGGAGGAGAAAAAACTAGAAGAGGTGAAAGAAGCAAATTGGCAGACAATTCGCAAGAAGGCGGTAAAAGCAATTCATTCGGCGTTAGCACCTGATAGAAAGTATGATGTATTGAAAGAGACGGATCCAAAAAAGTTATGGAAGAAGCTCGAGAAGAGTTATGCTTAGAAGTCGCTAACCAACAGATTGTGCTTGAAGATGGAATTATACTCTTTGAAGATGGATGAAAGGACAAATCTCCATGATAATCTAAATGCTTTTAACAGGTTAGTGCATCGATTGTTGAATATGAATGAAAAATTAGAAGATGAGAAGAAGTCATTGCTCTTATTTACAAGTCGTTGGTGCAAACAGGGAAAATCAAGTTGATTTTAGATGAGGTGGACACTGCTTTGCGGGAAAGTCAAAAGTTGATAGGAGAAGAGAGCAATAACATTGTTGATCAAGCACTAACTGAAGAGGGTTCTATTCAAGGGAGGCGTTAATTGAGAGAGAATAGTAGAGGAAGATCCGGATACAGGCCAAGAGATTACAGTGATAGCGAGTGTTACTATTGTGGAGAGAAGAGTCACATCCAATATCAATGTAGAGCATTAAGTGAGAACATGAAGAGTTTCAAGAAGTTTCAAGAAAAATTGAAGTAAAAAGAAAAAGTTGAAGATGCTAATTTGTTTAGTGAAGCTAAAGAAATTGTTGTTTTAATGGCTAATGATTATAATGAAGATGGATGGGTATTGAATTATGCGGCTTCTATGAATATATGTAAGGAGAGAAATTGCTTTGAGACTTTGAAAGAAGATGGAGAATTTGGCTACATTAATGCGGTGAATAAAGAGAGATTGAAGATTGAAGGCGTTGGAAGTGTTCGTTTCAAACTTCATGATGGTTCTAAGAAGATTATTAAGAATGTATGTTATGTTCCTGGTTGTGGTGAGAATATAATTTCATTGGGAGAATTATCCTCACGTGGATATACATATGTGGGTCAAGGAGATTCATGCAAAGTGTTCAAGGAAGACAAATTAATTCTTCAAGGTAAGAAGAATGAAAAATTAATTTTTATGTTAGATGAACAATCTATGCATGGAAAGAAGACTAAAAAGGGGCAACCATAAAGTGACATTCAAAAAATTCAACTATTTGGGGATTTGAGTAGAGGGAGGTAACTCCTCGAATCCTATTATGAGAAAGAATCTTACTTTTGATAGAAATATTATTTTGGAAGTAATCATATTTGTAGTGGGTTTATTTATTATATGAGTGTCCTAGTTAGATTAGAAAAATGGGAGTTGTGGGTACTCTATAAATAGAATCTTATGTTTAAAGGGAGGTAAACAACCAAAAAGTAGTAACATCCTCGGGACTTGAGAGAAAGTGTAATTGGATATTGGGTTGTTGTGTGAGGGAGGTTTTTTCAGCTTTTATTACGTGCAAAAAGTTGTACCACAAAGATTAATATATTGAAGCTGGTTTTGTGGATTAAGTCATTGTGGACAATATTTTATTGTGTTGT
Organism: Panax quinquefolius; assembly: GCA_020205615.1. NCBI lineage: Eukaryota > Viridiplantae > Streptophyta > Magnoliopsida > Apiales > Araliaceae > Panax > Panax quinquefolius. Next base: position 123,569,890 of record CM035154.1, on the reverse strand, counting down.
TTTTCTTTTTTAATTGTGTTGTTTATTTTGCGCGACTTAATTCCCAAAAAAACGATGGTAGTTCGACTTACAGACTCTCTCCATAGCTGCTAGAATATCGGTATAAGTTGTCTACTAACCTATATATCTTAGTTCTTCCTTAACATGGAAAGCAATTAGGAAATAGAGTTACTATTTAAATTCACATTCTTCCCAATCTATATATGTTATTAATTGATATTATGAATAAAATTAGTATATCATACCATATTCAGCTCATGCTCAATCTTATAGAGTAGATATAGTTTGTAAATTTGGAATACACTAATAAATTAGAATACAATTTGATCTTTAATTATTATTATAGAAAGGTAAATCTTAATTTCAAATTGAATTCTCTAATTAAATTACACATAAATAAACTAGCATATACTGATTTTTTTTTATATAGGTAAACAAACATATAACGAATTAATGAGGTGATTTTAAAAGAGTAATTAAGAATGTATGTTATGTTCCTGGTTGTGGTGAGAATATAATTTCATTGGGAGAATTATCCTCACGTGGATATACATATGTGGGTCAAGGAGATTCATGCAAAGTGTTCAAGGAAGACAAATTAATTCTTCAAGGTAAGAAGAATGAAAAATTAATTTGTATGTTAGATGAACAATCTATGCATGGAAAGAAGACCAAAAAGGGGCAACCATAAAGTGACATTCAAAGATGAAATTCAACTATTTGGGGATTTGAGTAGAGGGAGGTAACTCCTCGAATCCTATTATGAGAAAGAATCTTACTTTTGATAGAAATATTATTTTGGAAGTAATCTTATTTGTAGTGGGTTTATTTATTATGAGTGTCCTAGTTAGATTAGAAAAATGGGAGTTGTGGGTACTCTATAAATAGAATCTTATGTTTAAAGGGAGGTAAACAACCAAAAAGTAGTAACATCCTCGGGACTTGAGAGAAAGTGTAATTGGATATTGGGTTGTTGTGTGAGGGAGGTTTTTTCAGCTTTTATTACGTGCAAAAAGTTGTACCACAAAGATTAATATATTGAAGCTGGTTTTGTGGATTAAGACATTGTGGACATTAAATATTGTGTTGTTTTTCTTTTTTAAGTGTGTTGTTTATTTTGCGCGACTTAATTCCCAAAAAAACAATGGTAGTTCGACTTACAAACTCTCTCCATAGCTGCTAGAATATCGGTATAAGTTGTCTACTAACCTATATATCTTAGTTCTTCCTTAACATGGAAAGCAATTAGGAAATAGAGTTACTATTTAAATTCACATTCTTCCCAATCTATATATGTTATTGATTGATATTATGAATAAAATTAGCATATCATACCATATTCAGCTCATGCTCAATCTTATAGAGTAGATATAGTTTGTAAATTTGGAATACACTAATAAATTAGAATCCAATTTGATCTTTAATTATTATTATAGAAAGGTAAATCTTAATTTCAAATTGAATTCTCTAATTAAATTACACATAAATAAACTAGCACATACTGAATTTTTTTTTATATAGGTAAACAAACATATAACGAATTAATGAGGTGATTTTAAAAGAGTAATTAACCTGGTGGCTCCAAGGCCAATGTTGTGAGGAAAAACAGTGGCACCATACACATTGTTGTTCCCATGAACCGCATCAGACCCATAAAACAGCGGAGTCCCCAGCCTTGAATCCAGTGCCGCCTTTTGAAACCCATCCACCATATCCGCCCAATCGGACGATGTCGCATTCTCAAATGGCCTGCTGCCACCACCACTAAGTACACTTCCTGCAAATTAAACAACATATTAGCCAAAACCAATCAAGTAATTTGCTCAGATAAATAGACAAAAAGGCTTAGATGAACTATCTATGGAGAGGTCTTTAATGGCGGATTAGACAACAAATTATTGAAAACCCATCAAGTAATTTGTTCAGATAAATGCATAGAAGGGCTTAAATAACTCATCATTTACCTATGGAGAGGTCTTTAATGGCGGAATTAGACAACAAACTAATGAAAACCCATCAAGTAATTTGTTCAGATAAAATTAATCAACTCATCACTCACCTATGGAGAGGTCCTTAATGGCGGAAGAAGTAGCAACAGATCTTTCGATCTGGGTCATTTGACCGATCTTTTCCTTGAGCGTCATTCGGGAAAGAAGGTCTTTGATTCGTTCCTCAATGGGTTCATTTGGGTTTTTGTAGATGAAATTGCTCATGCTGCCGGCTAAGCTCATTTCTGATTAGTAATTAGTGTAAGTTTGTTTGGATTGAAGAAGAAGATTGATGTTATGAGTGGTTATTATATAGCGGGAAGTGTAGGCGGGTAGTTATGGACAAAGAAGGGAGGGGGACCTGTTGGGAAATATCACTTCGGAGATAAATGTTGTTTTTGATAAATTAAATAACAAAAATATGAGTGTATGTCAAATAAATTAAATTTACAGTTTGTCAAAATAATAATTACTATAGAAAATAATAAATAGAAAAATAATCAAGCACAAGCATCAAAATTTTACGTGAAAAACTTTCTAAAATTAAAAGTTAAAAACCATAAGACGATTTCCAAAAAAATTTACTATAATAATATGAGAGAATACAAAAGTGTCTTAATTTGAATACAAACTCAAATTATTTCAACACAATAAACATGTGATGGAACTCAAACAAAAAAACACTTATTTATTTATCCTTTCTTTCTCTCTGATTTTCTAAGCTTTAATAAAAGCTTCCTTATCTCTCTATTTCTAAACTATCGGATGAGACTTGAGAGTATTCTTTAAATTTAAATTGGTGTGTTTTAGTATGGTGATATCCTCCTCCTTTTATAATGCAAGTCTGGGGAGACAAGAAAGTGGGGGAGACAAAAAACTATACTTTAAGAAGCCAAGGTCGGGGGAGGGGGGACAAGATGTTGGAAAGACAAAAAATTTTAGCTTAAGAAACTAAAGTCTGGCCAAACAAAAGAGAGAAGAGTTTCATGGGTGAGGATCTTTCTAACAATCTCCCCTCCGAACTCATTAGAGGAAGAATTTTCCATGACTCTCTCTATTAGAGTTCATTCTGATAAACTCTTTGCAAAGCTCTAGCTTATCTCGAGTCACGACATTCGTCATCACATCTGATGAATTTTCATTGGTATGAATTTTATTCACTTTCATTAACTCCTTTTCCATCACTTCTCCAAGCCAGTGATAATGAACGTCAATGTGCTTAGTATGATTATGATAAGCGCATTTTTGGTCAAATCAATTGCATTCTAATTATCACAATAAACTACATATTCATCTTGTTTTAAACCTAACTCTTGAAGAAACCTTTTTAACCACAACATTTCCTTGCCTGCTTCCGTAGCGACAATGTATTTTGACTCAGTTGTAGACAAAACAATACACTTCTGCAACTTGGAATGCCATGATACTGCCCCCTGCAAAAGTAAACAAATACTCCAAAGTAGACTTCTTCTCTTCAGAACCTGTCATGTCTGCATCTGTAAAACCCTCCAAGATTAGACTCATACCACCAAAACCCAAACACAAACAAGTAGCTTTCAAGTATCCGAGAATCCACTTAACTTGTAATGATTGTAATTTTGCAAAAAGAATTATAAATATTATAATAAGAATTATTTTTTTGGAATAATTTATTTGGGTCTAATATATTTACCCAAATACATGTGGGTTATCTATACATTTTGATGCGTAATTTTAGTAAGCTAATGGGTTAGAAATATAAATTAATTCAATTAAAAGAATTAAATTTAATATAGTGGTAGGGTCCAAATGTAAGGAATAAAAATTTCTGAATATGTGGGAGTTAAATGTCTAGTTTAGTTTCAGAATAAATACAATTCGTAATATCAAAATTTGTCCAATGGGTGAATAAATGGAGAGAAAATAAGAATTTTTACACTATGATATTTTTGTTAGATAAAATGTGTATTATGGGAGAAGTGTAATTACTTAATGTAATTCATCAGACAATTAGAATTGTCTCGATCAATTAGAATTAGGTTGCAATTCTTGGATCAATAAGGAAAGGGAAAGGACCTGCAAGCAAACCAAACTTTTGAGCTCTCCCAAACGGTTCTGACTTCCCATTCCCTAACTGTTCAGACTTTACACTCTTCAAATAATGCTCAGCAATTATATTCGTATAACTCATCAAATTAGTCTTCCGTTCATTTTTCTTAAAAAAGAAAAGTAGAGAGGAAGATAGTGGGTTGGGTTGCAGTGAGAAATTGAGAGGTGGTGTTCAAAAGAGCAAGGAAGAAGAAGGGAGGAGATTAATCAAGCATTCTTCATCATTAAACTAGGCTATGGAGAATCTAAGAGGTAAGAAATCAATTCTAAGTCTCTTAGTCTCTATTTCTTAAGCTTTTCGCTGTTAGAAATTTGTTTTGGTTGTATGATTTGATGAAAAGTTGGAATATGTGTTTTGGGTATAAATAATTTGTTTAGTGTCATTTATATCTGGAATTGAAGTAATCAAATTCAAATTTGTGTGTAAAGGGGAAGAAATAGACTGTTGGTTTAATTTTAGACATTTTTAGTTTGTTTTATTGGTTAAATTGGTTGTGATTATATGTTTAAAGTTTTAAATTAATGTTTGAATGTTATACTCCTTTGAAATACGAAAACAACCCAGTTTGAATGAATCAAAAAGGATTTAAAATGAATTCGTGGTGAAGGATTTCGCAAAATTTGTCAAAACGTAAAATTTTATTATAAATACTAAATTTGGGATAGTAAGATGATTTAATAAAGCTTCTGAGATGTTTAAATTGTTCTATAGATGTTTGGTTATGCGTTTATCAAGTTATAGAATCTGAAATCAACCAATTTGGATATTGAATGAAGAAAATATGAAGTTTGGATGAAAACAGAGTACTCATCGCTAACTGGGAAAATTGAATCTGCAGTCAGGCGTGGCTGCGCTGGTGTCCAGAGTAGTTTGGTCGCAGCAGATCAGACCCAATAAATGGGGTTTAATTGTATGGTTCAGGGGATGTTAATCTAGTCTATTTTAATGAACATTACAAACATAAACATAATGTTCTATCAAGCTTCAAGCACATATTTGGATACTAAGTGATGATAAAAAAAAGTATACGAAGCGTAATAAGGTGTTGATAAAAGAGATTAATGAACATTGTTTCTTAGCTAATCAATGTATTGTCGTGACTTAAATGTGTAGGGTATTTAAAGGACGTGTATTGTAACTTTATGCAATCGTGCAAGACGAGTTTCCTATTTTTTGCTTTCATTTTAATATTAAACAAATTTTTCTATCTTGAACCATTCCTTTGTATTATGTAAGAGTTTCTATATCTATGCAAGCTTTCAAATTCTTTCCAAAAGCATTTCTTTGATGAATGATACTTGTTAAATCATGAATCGCTGCAACTCTATTTGAAGCAGAATTATTGAGTTATAGCATGTTAAAACTTGATTTATTATCGAACCCATTTGATATGGCTAGTCCTTAGTCGATGAACGTTCTAAAAAGTCTAGAATCCTTTCTAAAGTTATTACAAACCAAATTATCTTTGGTGCGGATTCTTGCGATGAAACTGAGATGAACAACCTTATTTTAGGGGAAATGTTATCGAAAACTATAATTTCGAGATACGCTATAGCGATGATATGTTTGTGCACAATACATAGTGTTGCCTAATTTCTTACTAGCTCTTTAACACACAAGTATACGCGTTCAATCGTAATATTCAATAAGCAAGGATATCGTTCCCACGAGAAAATAGATTAATATTTATTGTGAGACCCCAAATTTTATGAATAAAGATTTAAATTTCTTGAAATATTTTTTTGAATATTATAGTGTGGATTTGATATAATGTTATAGTTGTGGGTAATATTTACAAATTTTGTAAAGTAAGCAAGTGCTTATATAATATTCGATTGGTCGGGGAATATTCGTTTTAATAGGGAATATTCGTACGACGACACAATCATTGGTGGACCCTACAACGGAAGTATTGTCGTAGTTAGAAAACGACATAATTATCTTTTATTAAAAATAACGGCAGAAGTGTTACCGTTCAAACTGTTGAACTACCCGGTAGTAAAAGTATATTAATACGCGTGGTTGCATAGTAGCACACAGTATTGATTATTGATGCTTACGTGAAAAGTCACTCAGTTGTACTCAATTATTGCTACGATAATTCATTTGATCATATCTCTCATATTATTGATTCAATTATTGTCACAGTATCATCTGCATAATATGTTATATTATTAAATCAATAATTGAGACGACAAAGTTATTTATATTATTAAATTACAATATTTACAATGTCTAGAAGTTCTGTTAAGGAGAGGTTTGGTCATCTAATTGCGCGCCAATAAGGAGAAATCCTTATTGGAAAGTCCCCTCTTTCTTGGGAACGGCCTGGTTGTTAAATGGACTTGGTATGATTATGACTAGGGATTATTCGATAAAATCATGACCGTAATGTAACGAATGATGTAGTAAAAGTCTTCATTGGCCGGTAGTGCATTGATGGATAGTTTTTGATATGATTATGACCAGGGATTATTTGGTATAGTCATGACCATTGATGATTTAATGAATATCCTTGGCCCGTAGTGCAGGGATGACTCAATGACGTGGTTTATTTATTAAGCTGAGTCTCATCGATAAAAATTGATGAAAACATTTTAAATCATAGAAGATAGTAGATATCATGCTCTACTTGACTCTTCTAATGGATTGCTTATTCCGCTGCAGTTAAACTTGATGTCTATTGTATTTTATTAGTTTAACATTGTTGAAGGATAATGATAATATATTCTGCATTATCGTAGTCATAATATTTCTTACTGGGCTAGTTGAGCTCACCCTTTCTTTCACCGTTCTCTTCAGGAAATGAGAATATAGTTGGGACGAGTCGGGGAACGGAGTGACGGTCCAGATGATAACATTAGTAGTCCTCACTATTCTATTAAATAGTGTGACAATAAATGTAATGAGGACTCCATTGAGTGTGGATATTGTCTAGATGACGATATTCTTATTAAAACTCTTAGATTATGTTTTGTCGTATTTTACATTTATTCGTTGTATAATTAAGTTGTATTTGAATTTTGTACCATGTATTTGGCGACTCAAGATGGGTGATGTATACTGTTTTGGGGGCGCCACAGGTTGGTTTCAAAGCTTAGGATATAATCCCCTGGTGAGATGTGAGACAAGAACTAGGAGGGGAGAGGCGGGAATTCCTTCGCTAGTATGACCTACCTAAGTTTATTTGGTATTTAATTAGTCGGTCAGAGTATAGGGATAATATGTGATATGTTAATTAACCTTTGTTTTGTGGCAGTATTTGAAAATGGCATCCGAAAATGTTGAGATAAGTAATGAAGCACATGAGACCGTTGAGTCACCAACAATCAATACCCAGGATAATGTGCAACATGAGGACAATAATCCTTAGGTAAACAATAACACCGATCAGATGATGAACGATGGGATGTTCAGAGGCTTTATGCAATTCATGCAACATCAGGCGAGAGAGACTCCTATTCAAAATATAGGTGGAAATAATGGCAACCCATGGCTGGTCAACGCTAAGCGCGTTCAAGAGCTGGGACCACCAAGTTTTTGGGAAAGCGAGAACCACTTAAGGCAGAGACGTGGTTAAAGCAGATCACCAAGATATTTGATGTCTTGGGATGCTCCGAGGAGCAAAAGGTTCCCTTTGCCACCTTTATGAGCAAAAGGTTCCCTTTGCCACCTTTATGTTGCGTGAAGAGGCAGATTACTGGTGGAAATTTGTAAAACATACCCAGCCTGACGCACTCAAGATGTCTTGGGAGAAGTTCCAAGAGCTGTTCAATGACAAGTACTTTCCCGAAAGTATTCATCACATGAAGGAGGTGGAGTTTATCAAGTTGGAGCAAAAAAATATGATCGTGTCGCAATACGAGGCTAAATTTGCGGAGTTATCCCGGTTTGCATCCCATTGTTCGATAATGAGGAGCGAATGACGCGAATATTTCTAAGAGGTTTGAAACCCAATATACGTCAATACCTCATTTCTCACAAACTTTGTTTATATTCAGATGTTGTGAATAGAGCTCAGTTATTGGAGCGCGATAATGAGTCAGAACAACCAAAAGGCAATGACCAACAACACAATAATAATCATACCGGTGACAACGGCCATCGGAACAATGATAACCATCGTGGAGGAAATTATCATGCCAAGAATGGTAACCACTTCGGTGGTAATCATGGCCAAGATAATAGGAGTGGAAATTTTAAGAAGAGAAGGTTCAACAACGATGGAAAGACAGCAGCACCAACACCCGTTTTCAAGGAAGGAGAACGACCACCAATTATATGCTTCAAATGCGGAGGGGAGGGACATATCAGTTCAAACTGCGTGATGCAGTCCAAAACATGTTACAATTATGGGAAAAAGGTCACCTAGCCCGATTTTGTCATGCACCAAAGTCAAGTCCAGCTAGGACGGTGGCACCAAAGGCAGATACGGACAAAACAAAGTTGGTGGTTTCAAGGAGAGCGTTTTTCGTAACTTCTCAAAAAGCGAGTAACCCGAACGAAGTTTGCACCGGTTAGTTAATTATAAATTCTTGCGAAGTCTATACATTATTAGATACCGGTTCTACCCATTATTTTATCTCTCTTGCTTATGCTCAACGTTTAAATTTAACTCTAGAGAAGTTAGACTTTGACTTATCGATTGAAACTTCATTAGGAGAAACCTTCATTTCATGTGCTATCCAAGTCTTGGATGAGAGTCACAGTTTTTAAATGATAATTCTATCGTTAATAAATTTCTTGACGTATTCTTGAAGACTTCTTAGCCTACCCTAGAGCGTGAAATCGAATTTTGTATTAACCCCAGTACAAAATCCATTTCTTCAACCCTTAAATATTTCTTCAACCAAAACGAACGAATAATGCACCAAAGATGTTGGCTCGAGCTGTTGAAGATTACGACTATACCATTCAATATCATTGTGGAAGAGCGAACGTGGTAGCTAACGCGTTGAGTAGAAGATCGTATCGTTCTGAAAAGCGACGTTGTTAACACAAAAACCCATTTCGTATAACTTACAAATGATGAAGATAGAGTTAAAGACTCTAGAGACCCACATGAAGATAACGAATATACGATTAGAATCGACTTTAATCGATAAAGTTAAAGCCATGCAAGCTACATATTCAGAGCTGATGAATGTGAAGAAGAAAGTTCAAGAGGGTGTTATTCTAGAAGCAAGAATTGATGAAGAGAGGAAATCTCAACTCTCGATTTTATTGGCCCATTTGAAATCCTTGATCGAGTAGAAACTGTGGCCTATAGACTCATTTTACCGCTAAGTATATCGCATGTTCATAACATTTTTTCATGTATCGATGTTACGTAAATATGTGGATGACCCGAACCACATTATTAAATTAGAACTAGACGAGATAGCAGAATATTTAACGTATGAGTAGATACGTGTTAAAATCTTCGAGAAGAAGGATCGTATTCAACACTCAAAGGTTATACCTTAAGAGTTAGAATATGAAATGAAGTCAAGGTATCCTCATCTCTTCGACATACCAAGTACGTACGTAAATTTCGAGGGCAAAATTTCATAAGGAGGGGAGATTGTGAGACTCCAAATTTTATGAATAAAGATTTAAATTTCTTGAAATATTTTTTTAAATATTATGGTGTGGATTTGATATAATGTTATAGTTGTGGGTAATATTTACAAATTTTGCAAAGTAAACAAGTGGTTATATAATATTTGATTAGTCGGGGAATATTTGTTTTAACAGGGAATATTCGTACGACCGCACAATCATTGGTGGCCCCACAACGGAAGTATTGTCGTAGTTAGAAAATGACAGAATTATCTTTTATTAAAAATAACGACGGAAGTGTTACCGTTAAAACTATTGAACTACCCGGTAGTAAAAAAGTACAAGAATACTGGCGTGGTTGCATAAGAGCGGTATCAGATTGATTATCGACGCTTACGTGAAAAGTCAATCGCAGTTATACTTAATTATACTACTAAAGAATTGCCGCATCATATCTATCATATTATTGATTCAATTATTGTCTATGAGTTAAAATATTAATGATGAATAAGTTTGTGTTGATTTAGAATTTGTCCATTGTGTTGGGATTATTAGTGTTTGGAAATTGTTCTTTGATAATTGTGTTCTATATGTAATTAATGTGAGATTTGTTTGCTTATATAAAAATGTGTGTAAGTGTATTTAAAAAGATTGATAATACTTTGCATGACTAAGTTAAAAATGTATAATGTCGTAATTCATATTTGACGGGATTTTTAGTGTCCTTTTCGTTACTTGTTCTTTGGTGTTCTAATGTTAATGTGAGATTTGTTTGAAAAATAAGTAAAAAAGGTGTATTCGACGATTATTTGACTTTAAGAGTTGCATTGGTGTATTTAGCTTTGGTTGCATAATGCAAGAAAAGGTTTGCACATTGACCCGATGATGTGACAACGCTAAGCGGGTCTGTGAAGCCGACATTCATTTAGGTCCGGGGGCTTGATTATGCGGAGGGAAGGTGTTAGGCACCCCCCGACATCCGTGTTACCATGGTGACCACCACTTTTCAAAGAAACTGTTATATGAATGTGTGTGTGTGTGTGGATCAATGTGCAATTATTTGAAAGTAGTGTTGTACCTCGTTCGCACATATATACATAGGGTTTGAATTTATAGAAAAATTCAATTTTAAACAAGATATAACAATGACGTTTTGTAAAAAGAGATTTTTCAAACCCTGTGCTCAATAGTAACTGAGGACTTTGATACTTCTATTTTATTATTAAATGTTCGGCTTGTTTGCTTTTATTTTTGAGATATGAAATATCTTCGAGAAAATAATATCTGACGATCTTGCGAACTCCTCATGGGCATAATGACCATCAAGGAAATTGAGACATTGTAAATAATGTATAAGTTGCTTCACACGGTGAAAAATGTCCATCATAGGAGCAGAATCTAGATTGATGGTGAATCTGTGATCACATGATTCTAGGCTCATGATAATCTGCAGTTTGTATATGAAAGCGATAGCAGTTATATATATAAAAAGCTATAAATAATATATATATATATATATGATCAACCACCACACGATGCGACTCCATGGGGATCGAAAATGTAAATATATAAAAGCGGTATATATATATATATATATATGGACATGATCAACCACCACGAAGTAAACTCGGTGGGATGAAATGTAAATAAAATTGTAAAAGCGATTAAGCGCCACAAAGTAAACTCAGGCGGAGACGAAATAAATAAAAATAAAAGCGATAAAAGCGCCACAAAGTAAACTCTGCGAGAAATGAAATGTATATATATATATATATATATATATATATATATAAAAGCGATAAGCATGCATAGGATAAATCCAGGCTCATCAAATATGTCGGACAACAATATATATATATATATATAAAAAGTAAATTCTATAGGATATAAATCCAGACTCATCGATATATATATATATATATATATATATATATATATATATAAAAGCAGAAATATCGGACATAAGTCAGGCTCATCGACGATGTATATATAATTATATATATATATATATATATATATATATATATATATATATATAAAAGCAAATAAGCGCTCAGGACATAAGTGCAGGCTCAATCGAGGCATAACTTCGATAATGTTAGTCCATATATAAAAATATATACATATATATAAGTATATATATATATAGACAGAAATGAAAACCACGGATAGAAAGTCGAGAAACGCGCACTACTACGACTCTCGATGTGTATAATAGTGTGTGTGCTAATATAGAAAGAAGGCTTTATAGAATATAAGAAGAACTGCTTAGTGAAATTTGCCAAAGTAGACTTTTATGACTCTATGTGGATAAACACTCGGCTCCATGGGATAAAAGTGTAGCTATATGTGAGCTAACAAGTGTTTATCTTGAGAAACACTCGATATGGGTGTATCTGAGTAAATTGGACAGGGCTTCCTGCGCTTTTCTCTCTCTCTTTCTTCTTAAAATGGTTGGCCCAAGGTCTATATTTATAGACTGATGGTAGCAGTAGTACTACCTGCACTACTTGCCCATGAGTTATACTGCTATTTGGTCGTGTAGTGCATCAGGCCCTCATGGTCCGTCGTCTTGAAATCGTGCACTCGTCGTGCCTTTGTAATGTCGCTCGAACTTGCAGAACTTCAATCGAGCATCCGAGCGAGGTATATGTGACCTTCTTTGGACCGCTTTTGTCGAGAGTTCTGTGATGACATGGATTAGAGGTTATGCGAAGTCGGGAAGAGGGGTCCATACCCATGGTCTTCAAGCTTCAAATTCTATCAAAAGTGCCGCGCGTAATAGTCACTCGGGATTGTAACTCCTCGGTTCTTGTGGGACATTGTTGGATGTATGTATGTATGAAGTGTTGAGGCGACGGCGACGCGAGGTGTTGAAAGGGCGAGATGACGTTTGACTCTTTGCTTTGGGGTTATCGCCGGTTTGAGTTGAAAGTAGAGCGTTGCTCGGGGTTACATCGAGATTGGACTACTTGTTGGTATCTTTGCGATATCATCTTGTGAGAGAGAACGTTGAGGTGGTAAGATGACGTTTGACTCCTCACAGGGGTTATCGCCGGATTTGAGTGAAAGTAGGCGTTGCTCGGGGTTATATCGAGATTGGACTCTGCAAGTGTTTGAATCTTAAATAAGGTCATCTGTGGGAGAACACTGTCTGCCGGTGTTAGCTCAGGGTGCGAGGTATGAGTGCCTCGGTGGGATGTTTGAGCTTGAAGGCGATAGCATGTATTTGAAATAAGCATTTAGGAGTTATCATAGGAGCGCAACAGCACTCCTTGGGGTTATCGCCGAGGATGAAACTTCGAGGTTATCTCAGGGTTGGAAATGATCCTTCGGTGTGTGTTTTGGGTTTGGAAATGATGTTCGGTGTGTGTCCCGGGTTTTGAACTTGAACTTACGGTAGTATATCGGAATGGATGTAAAAGTTGTCTTCGGGGTTATCTCAGAAAAATGAATATGCCCTCTCCTGATGTTAAGTAAGCAGTGCGAGAGAAAATTTTGAGTGTCTCTGAGATGCCCTCTTTATCATATTCATGCAATGCTGAGGCATGGATAGGATAAAGAATCCTAATTTACTTGAAATGCAAGTAATGTAAACATGATGTTATATGCAACAACATGATGCAAATGTATGATGCATGATTGTCGGGTAATCTGTTGGGATGATGATCGGTGATGGCTTGGACATGCGATCCAAGTCTTGAAGGATGTTGGCGTTGGGGCTATCACCGAAGTCTTGAATCCTGAACAACTTTGGCTTATATTCCATAGAGAGTTACCTCTTGTGTATAAGAGATCGTATGGGGATAAAGCTTTATGCATTTGAGGATGTGTATAACATATTCCCTCATTACATCGAATTCTTGCTGAGCGATCATCGCCATTGTCGGGGTTGCACGACCTTCGTTGATGTGTATCACCGGATAGATCCTCTTTGGGTGCATTGTCAAGGTTGTTTGACCTTCATTGATGTATGTGTTAATGGTCGCATTGCGTTGTAAACCCCCGGGGATACTTGGAAGGTTGCTTCGATGGGTTTACTTTCCATCGGCTGACATGACGTCAAGGTTGCTTGACCTTCATTGATGTGTGTATCAATGGTTTCATTGCGTTGTAACCCCGTATCGGGGAAGGTTGCTTCGATGGGTTTACTTGCCAACGTCAAGGTTGCTTGACCTTCATTGATGTGTGTATCAATGGTTGCATTACGTTGTAACCCCCGCCGAGGAATACTTGGATGATTGAAAGATGTGCGTTGTGACCCCCATCGGGGATACGCAATCATTTGATAACTTCGGCGTTATAACCCCCGCCGGGGAGGTTTATCATCTCGTAGCTTGGCGTTGTAACCCCCGCCGGGGAGGTTTAGGGTTGTGACCCTGCAATGATGGCATCAGACCTTTGTGAGGTATTTAGAGCATGATTTGTGGTGAGCTCATCGGTATAGTATACCTGCATTTGGTGAATACTGATGAGATGGCGGGAATTGATTTTGACCGTCTGAAACAGGAGTTAAAGGCTATTAAAGCTCAATCGCGTAGCATTTTTATTCTGATTTGGCCTTTTTGACTTGTGAGACCTCCTTTGCAACTCTAAGCTGGGCGAGGTAGGAGGTGTGGGACCCATGTAGGAGTCTGAAGGTACACTACTGACTGTAACAGTATGAGTGAGCTCTGATGACCTAGTGGCTATGTAAAGCCCAAAGGTTGCTTTCATAAGTCATTTTCAAGTTTGTATTGCTGAAGGAAATCGAGAGCTCTTCTTGGATCTCTTTGAGTTGAGCGACTTTCTGCATAATACGCCACCGTCGTACAAGCGTTCTTCACTTTATCACGGTAACATATGCATGTATTTTTTTCCAATTTCTATCCGTTGGAAAATGACTTATCACATGAAATGCATTTAGACACACATAGTAGTGAATATGCATCTTTGATATGACTTGATAAAAATATTGACATAGCAAATGTTAGTATTAAACCATCTTTGAACATAATGATGTGAAAAAATTTGACTTTTAAAGCGAGTCAAATTGGCACCTTTTCTTGTCATTTCTTATCTATTTGAGGACAAATGAGTAAAGGTAGAAAAAAAAAAAACAATCTGGTAATTAGACTACACTTACGGATTTTTTTCTTTGTGATGATAATGCATGTAGGATGTATATATTTGTGTATGGGTGTGCTCTTGAATGGCCCACTAGTCATTGCCTATGTGCATGTGGATAGTCCCATTTACAAAAGGGGCTATGGAAAATTTTTCAAAATGTAGGTATTGGATAGTCGTGCATTTTTAACTCTCTTATAGGCGTATGTTAAAACAATGCATGCATGCATATAATCATAAAATGCATTTTGAAAAGCTCAGGTAAGAATTTACCACACCCTTTACGAGGTGATTTGGAGATTTGTTGTCGAGATATTATGGATCCGGATCGGTAGAGTAGTTCCGTGGGACTACTTACGGTGTCTGGAGGAGGGCTTGAAGAAGAGCCTCGCATGCATTCATTCGAACTGACCTCATCGTTTGGTGGAGGCGGTGATCGTCTATTTGGGTTGAAGTGCGAATGTCGAGGGGCGAGGAGGAGGATGTACCGATCGAGGTTTGCTGCTCTGTTATGCGTGTTCCCCGTAGGGAATTTGCGAGTATTGAGTGGCGAACCCGGATCTTTGGGTGACTTGAGTAGGCATCCTTGATGTATATACTGCATGCAAGCGAGGTATGAAGTTAGATCTTTAATCTTCCTTATTTCTATTGATGAGAGTCGAGGATTACGATGTTGATCTGCATTTGATGTAGGTTCGGACTTCACACCTGACCTCGAGGGCTGGTTTAGCATCCACTCTATGTATCGGGCTTTGCATGATGACTATAGAGCGATTATATACATGGTTGGGGATTTGGGATGTTCTTCTCCATTCTTCCCCGTCATTTGTCCACAGGGTTACCTCGGGGCATTATCGGCGGTGGTTTCACGGACTTCGATCACTCCATTTCTTTGGATTGTGAGGTGATGATGGATGGCGATGGATTGGCGGTTTATCACGGTATGGAGTTTGGAGGGATCCGAGTGCCTTTGCGATGGATATTACCCCTCTGCCGTCGAGATCCTTGTTGGGAGTTCGGTGGAGGGGCTCGAGGCGGGGACTATTCGTCTGGGTCCTTTGGCGTAGATGCTTATAAGCGGGCTATTGAGTGAGCCCATGCAGATGATGTGAGAGTCGGGGATCGCATTCTTTGGCGATTGTTCTGATGATCATTGGGAAATTTGCTGCCATAGCAGATAATTCCTCTCTGGTGTCCTTCGCTTTGATTAGCGCCACTCGACCGTGGGTAGTATAGGAGAGTATGATTGGGGTTCTATACCTTTGCCTACTTCCTCGGGGAATGCGCGTGCGATCGCGAGGGCTTGGCCAGAGGCGTGGTTAGGATTCTACCCATTTCTCTTTGGTGAGTGTTTCTCTTGTCTTTTCCGTGTATAGGTTAAGAGTGTTGTTGTTGACGAGATGATGTTGCCTTTGTGTTGGCGATTTTGGGCTATGAGAGGCTTCCCTATTTGCGTCTGTGGCGTGTTAGGTTTAGATACCTATCCACGAGGCGGAGATGGCATCATTCCATCTTGGCGGAGGTCCACATTCTTTGAGGTTTCACTCATTGTCGCTTCTGATTTGGAGTTGTTGACGGTGGATGTCATCACATGGATTCCCTACTCTGGAGAGCATTTGGGAGTTGGATTTGAGGATGGGTACCATTTGGAGTAGAGTACATCATTTCCCATGCAGATTCCTCTCTTTCTGAGATGGAGGATGGGAGCTCTATTTGGGAAGCGTCTTTATCGGGAGCACTACTGGGAGAGATCCGTATCTTGCGATCTTGCCTCTGCCGAGGCGTTATTGGCTTTATTTTGCGATCACCGTCATTGACATCCCATTGATGGGGATTAGCGGTTTTACATTGTCGGAGGGCCCCTGGTCTCGGAGATGTTTCGGCATTGGTGGATCCCTCGTACTATTGGAGCTGAGACCGCGCCACCACGGTTTATGGGGATATGGTTCGAGATCCGTGATGATGATGGATTGGCTGCTTTGTGTGTCGAGAGATCGACTCATGTGACACAGATTGCAGATTGACCGGCATTTGGACCGGACACATCTTTTTCATTCGGCATTTGGGCGAGAGATCCTTGGAGGTAGATACTTTTGATCCTTTCGGCTCTGGCGGCTGGCCCCTCGGGTGACCCGTATATGGCTTTTTGCGGGTGTAGATCCTCCTTGTATCGGCTGACATCCCTGTAGATAGAGATCCGGTGACTCGGGAGGAGTTACATCGGGTGGGCGATGATCGATGATGTGAACATTGACACCATTGACTTTTTACGATGTATTTCTCGTTATCTCTTTTGATAGGCCTCTGTTAGGCTTCTTTGGGTAGCCGCCCCATTTCTCTTTATATCTTTTGATAGGCCTCTGTTAGATGTTGGGTAACCGCCCCATTTTCCTATATTTTAGTTGTCTGAGAGATGTATTAGATGATGATATACTTAGGAATGTATGTACAGTTTTCCATTCCTATATCATATTGCCATCTATTGTATCATGCATGTTATTATGTTATGCATATATATGTATGTCGGAGATATTGACATTGACCTGGATGGTCTTATGATACGGCCCGTACAGATCTTCTTCTTGACGATTAGCCCGTATTGATCATACCCACCATTTTTGGTGGTATCAGTATCGCTCATGGTATGATAGTATATCATCATCGGACATGGTGATAGTATATAGATGATTTTTTTGCATACTATTATGATACTATGATGTTTGATGTTGAGTTCCCCCAGGATTTATAGAGGGTATGCTTTAGAGCTTGGGTTGGATATCGGAGGCGGTTTTCCGATTTGGGACCGAGAGTTGACTCTACTTTGGAGAGTATGCACGGTTGATGATCTTGTGTTGGGCTTTGGACCTTTGCGTGCATATGGCTATTATCGGAGAGAAGCAGATTCATGACGGAGCCTGACCCTCACCGGATTGAGGCGCGTAGAGTGGTGCAGGGGCGAGATTACATCCGACCGCGTGATATCGGCATTTTTTGTTTGTGATTTGGCTCACGAGGATAGTTATACCACGGCATTAGGGATTTCACCCACCGGAGGATCATTGGCGTTCGGCCGAGTGGATGTCTTACTTTTTGTGCGTATTATCATACGTCTTCATGCCGCGTGATACATGGATGAGTTGGATATCGGCGTCATTATGGCGGTGAGAGCTCGGGGGGAGGTCGTACCATTGTCTGCGATGATCATTCTTGAGAGACTACGAGGTCGACTACATCTTCTTGCACTTATCCGGCGAGGAGTGTTCTGGTAGCTTCGGTCGTCTTTGTATGTGTGGTTTATGTCACACTTGAGGCCCGATTAGCACACTTAGGCGATAGGGGTTTTGTTTCACCCATGATATAGCCATGTCGTACTCCTTTCGACTGCTGGAGTGTACAGATCTTTGCATCGTGGTCGACTTTTTCTGGCGAGGATTAGGGATCCGTTTGCTATATATTGCCGTGTTGGGGCTTAGATTCACCCTCTGACTTCATTACTCGTACTCGGGCATGGATTATCTCTCCCTCTGGCTGGATTGAGGGCATGATTACTTATCACCCTTTGGCCGTGATGTGTCGGTTTGACCGTTTCGAGATTTTCATCCTTTTGAGAGGCGGTGAGTCGGCGCTTCGCTTCACACCATTTATCGGTGGAGGGCAGATCCGGGTTGTATACTGTTGGGATCGGTGAGAGATATTTGAGTTTTCTGTCGATCATCGGGTTGTTACTGAGTATTCCGCATGGATGAGAGAGAGAAGCTGCATTGGCTGCGGTAGTATCCACGGTCTGAGGATGTTGATTACGACGATGAGAGCTATATAGGAGGTGACATTCCCATCGATGGATTTGGCTTTTGGTTTGCCGACATTTGTGATGGATTCTCCACCCCGAGTGCCTTTGTTACTCGATTATTGACCTGACATTTGGAGAGCTTACATCGATGACCTATGATAGAGATCGGGGCTAGGGCCGCGATGTTGTGACTCTTGATGGGAGAGAGGCAGCTCTGTTAGAGAGGATGAGGCTAGATCGACCCGAGGATGCATTGATTGTGGGCGGGATGATGCCGCCTTATCTGCTAGGGATGTGGCCATTGCAGACGAGTACTTGAGTGAGATCCCGGATATTTATCGGTCTTTGCGATATGAGTGCTTACATTGATGAGCATTATGCCACCATGCGGTTAGCCTCGATCTACGCTAGCTCGTGTAGATACCCTTGGGCGGGGAGCTTGCGGTGCTACCTCCGTCTTGAGAGAGGATGCCATATTAGATCGATAGTCGCATACACACGGATCATAGATAGCTTTGTATTTTTCTGCACGGACTAAGCTTAGCCATTTTGTCATGTCTGACACAGATGTATATATCAAACACAGTATTATGTATGGCGGGGAAATATATTTTGATTCACTTCCCTTTTAGTTATGCCTTGATACTTGCTTGATATTTGCCTGTTTCTTCAGGGCCTTGTGATCTTGATGCATTATGAACTTATCCTTGATAGGTGGACATTGAGATGTCGCAAGATCTCTCAGAATAGATCATTGATTTTTGTATATCCCTACCATCTTTGGTGTCTTGGGACTGGTATCTGTATGGAAAAGTGGAGAGGAGGGTGGTTTTTCCTTTCTAAGATTGACCGCACCACGAGATGGTGCTTGATACTTCTATTTGTGAGAAGCCTAGTTAATTCCATCTCTTATGGGTTGGTATTGCTCTTTGAGAGCATGATCATGACTTAGATGGTCATAGAATCTTCTATTTGTGAGAAGAGGTTGGGTAATTCCATCCCTTTGATAAAGCCCGATGAAATGTGGTGAATTGAAGGTTGATCCGATCTTAGTGTGACAAGTATTTTTTGTTACGGTAGGGGTTAGATTGTGAACCATGAATGGTACGCCTCGTACTCTATTGAAGAGGAGATCAAGTCTGCGTAGTTCAAGAACTGGTGTAAGAGGTTCAATTTATTTGAAAGTGAAAAAGCGGATAGGTGTAGAAATGTTTTTGTTTTTTTTTTGTGAAGAAAAGGGTAGAAATGTTTTTGTTGTTTTTTTTTTTATTGCGGATAGGGCCATATAGAATATGGTTGCCTCGTACCCCCGGTGTCGGGGAGATCGGTCGGCGTAGTTCGCCCCTCGGGACGAATCATGACCAAAGAGAAGTGTAAATCCCATATGCGAGGCTATCTTTGCGGGGAGAAGAAAGTTTTGATCCCATAATGGGGAAAAAGTTTGATCCGTCTTGGGAGTGACTGCAAGGAGAAAAGTTTAATCCGTCTTGAGGATAAAGCGCAAGCGTGAAAAGTTTAATCCGTCTTGAGGATAAAGCGCAAGTGTGAAAAGGTTCAATCCGTCTTGAGGATAAGCAGAAATTGTATGAAAGGTTTGAAATGAAGTGAAACCATTTCTTTGGTTTGAAGTGTATGTTTCCACGAGGGAAGAAGAGTTTAAAAAGGAGAGGGTTCAAAAGCGGAATGATTTGGTGATTTGATGATCAAAACCGGGATGTTTGTTTGATGGTAACCTCGGACATAGTCCGTTTCACGGTGTCAGAGTTGATAAGTTGTGGAAATTCATCGCCATCCATTTTCCTGCAATCACGAGAGCACCTCTGTCGATACCTCCTTGACAACAAATGGGCCTTCCCAGTTAGGGGCGAATTTTCCCTTAGAATGATCTTGGTTGTCGATGATCTTCTTTAAAACCAAGTCGTGTTGTTTGAAGCTGCCGTAGTCGGACTTTTTTTGTTGTAGGATCATGCGATCCTTTCTTTGATATAATTGACCATGGAAGATAGCCGCGGTTCGCCTTTAAATCATTAGAGACAATTGGTGATACTATCTTGTACCCATTGGTCTTCATCAGTGAGCATCCATCGACACTCGGAGGATTCCATTTCCACCTCTATAGAACCTTTGCTTCCATCCATAAGCTAATGAGTGAGGGGTTGCCCGGTGGAAATGCGCATAGAAGTTCTATAGGCTAATAAAAAGTCGAGAGGCGAGAGGTGAGGCCATCCTTTGTGATTGGCGGACATTTTTTACGCATGATCTTTTTGATGTTTTTTATTAGCGCTTCAACATGACACCATTCATCTTTGGACGGTAGATGGCGGAGTTAAGGTGTTTGATGTGGAATTTTCTGCATAACTCCTCCATCATTTTGTTGTTGAGGTTCTTAGCATTATCGACCTGATGACCTCTGGTTGTCCATATCGACGAGGCGACATTGTTTACGATGAAAGCAATGATGACTTCTTTAGTAACCTTGGGGAAGGATCTTTGCTTCTACCCATTTGGTGAAGTAGTCGATCATGGTGAATATGAATCGATGTCCATTATTGGCTTTGGGCTCGATGGGCCCGATCCGTCCATTCCCCACATTGAGAAGGGCCGTGGCGAACTTCGTATTGTGGAGTTCCTTGGAGGCGTGGATAGCATTCCCATGAATCGGCATTGATAGCACCTCTTGGCGTGATCATCACGATCGACTTTGAGTGTAAGCGATAATAATGCCTGTTACGAGGATCTTCTTGACAAGAGGGTCCGCTCATGTGAGGGCCACAGACTCCACCATGGATCTCATCCATGAGTCTCGAGCTTGGTCTTTATCCGGACATCGAGGAGACCTATTCTGCATCTCTTTTATAGAGTGCATCTCGCTCGGTAGAATTTCATAGCAAGTCGATGAATCGCCTCTTCTCGGTTAGGCTCGCCTCGGTGGGTGTAGATCCATCTCATGAGATACTCCTTGATGTGTTGATACGAGGGTTGTGGATGGGAGGTAGTTCATCGATACTTCTCAACATAATTCCCATAGGCTGGGGCTTTTTTTGAGAAGCAAAGCGTGATGCTTGGCATGTTTTCCTTGTCGGATATATGAACCGAGGAGGCCAGCGTTGCTAATGCATCGCAAAATCATTCTATTGCGAGGAATGTGTAGAAAGGAGATTTCTTGAACTCGCGTTGCCGATGCATCATGAAAATCATTCCTATTGTGAGGAATGTGTGAAAAGGAAGAAAGCCATCTATAGAACTTGCCGATGGTAAAGGCGGTAAATGTAATTCTTTGGTTTGATAAATTGTTGTGGATTATTCGATTACCAATTGAGAATCCCCAAAGGCGATTAACACTTTGATGCCCGTTGAGCGGGCAAGTTTTAGCCCATGATCTGACCTATATTACGGTTGTGTTGTTGGTCTTGACAAAGCTGCAATTTAATGATGACGGGATCTGCTCCCGTCTGGGATATTAGAAGCTGCTCGGCTCAGAGCCTTACTGATTAATGACTCCATCAAAATACATTTTCCACGTGCGGCATGTATCGTCTTGATGTTGTTCTTTGAATTGTCATTACCCCTTCATCGGGAAGTATGTTTTCAAGGTTTGTAGTCCCTGCGGTGCGGCGGCTAGTTGATCCGCAATTCCTTGACCTTTTGTGAGACTTTTGCATCACGTAAGCGATGTCAAATTCTTTGTAGGATCATTTGCCATCTCAGACGATCGACAATTTAGTATGGGCTTCTTGAACACATACTTACTTGAGAGGATCGCGGGATATGAGATGGGTTGTGTGACCATGGAGGTAATGTTGTAACCTCATGGAAGCCCATGCTAAAAGCACAACAAGTCTTCTCAATCGAGTGTACTTGTGTTCGCGATCTTTGAATCTTTTCTTTGAGGTAATAGATAGCTCGTTCTTGGCCTCTATCGTCTTTTTTTTTGCTGACATATAGACCCGTGGCATTGTCATTTATGGGCGAGGTACATGAGCGAGGGAACATCATCCACAGGAGGTACCAAAATAGGGCGTTAATCGGTTGCTCTTTAATGGTAAGGAAGGCTTTTCGACACTCATCATTCCATTTCATGGAGGAGTTCTTCCTTAATGTTTGAAGATTGGCTCACGAGGTTCTTTGTGAGTTGAGAAATGAACACTGCTAATGAAGTTGATTCTTCCCAAAAATCCCGTATTTCCTTCTCTGCATGCGAGGAATGGGCATTTCCTTGATGGCTGGATTTTGGTAGGATCGATTCAATCCCTTTGTGGTGACTAGGAAACCTAGCAACTTGCGACTTAACACAAAAGGCGCACCATTTGGATTCAACTTCAAGTTGTACTTACATGACTTGTTGAAAAGTTTTTACGAGATGGTCTAAGTGGTCATCCTCTTTCGGGATTTGTGATGATGTCATCCACGTAGATCTCTATCTCTTTGTGCATTAAATCGTGGAAAAGAGCCATCATAGCTTCTTTGATAGGTTGCCCGGCATTGATGAAAGAATGATGACACCGTCTGTAGCAAAAAAGTTCCCCAGGCGTGATGAAAGCGGTTTTCTCACGGTCTCCTCGGTGACCATAATTTGATGGTACCCATGAAAAATCAATCGACAAAGGAGTACATGCTTAGTATTGAGCGGTATTGTCGATAAGAATGTGGATAAATGGCACGGAAAGCTATCTTTAAGGCAAGCTTTGTTCAAATCCGGTAATCCGCAGAATCGCACCTTTCCTCTGGTTTAGGCGCAGGAACAATGTTGGATATCCCTCAGGATATGTAGACACCATGATGATGCCGACTTGAAATTGTTTCACAATTTCTTCTTTAACTTTTAAACTCCACTCGGGTTTGATGCTTTGAGTTTTTACTAATTGGCTTGAATCCTTCTTTGATGGGAAGGCGATGAAGAACAATGTCGGTGGACAAACCCACCATGTCTTCATGAGACCATGCAAACACATCCTGGAATTGGGTTAATAGTGCTGACCATGTCATTTCCGTTGATTTGTGGTAAGGTGCGAACCAATTTGGATAAGCTTAGGGTTGTCTAAGGTTCCAAGATTGAAAGAAAGTGGTTTGATCAAGATTGGGTTTGGGTTTGTCTGCGACCCATTCCTTAATCTCTGAGGTGTCTCAATGTCCTCTTGGATGTCCATCAAGTGCGAGTCAACTTTGCATCAAAATTCTGACCCTTGTGGAGAGAAGGCACCTCATCGGCAAATATGCGCACATCTACTGAGCACATCTAAAATTGAGTCTGAAACAAAATATGCTTTCACTTAATATATCAAGTTGTTCGATCATACAAAAGTGTTAGCATGTACTTGATAAAATAGCTGCTAATCTTTGTAAAGGAAAGCAAGCAATTAAAGTTATCTACATGGCGAGAGGATTTTTACGCCCATTTTACCCTAAATCGACCCGATGCGTGGAGTCTTGCTCCAATTGTCGAGGGCAAAGTCTGATGGATTGCGGTGATGGAAGGATCGTCATTGTCCTCCTTCTCCCGAATGATAACCATGACATCTGGGCAATCATAAATGCAGGGGTGTATCTGTTTGTATGTTCATCATGAACAATGATGCGTATACTGCCATCATCAAGGCGATGTCGTGTTTACGTTTTCGTTCCTTTTCTTCCACTTTGGGATCGAGAATCAACACCTCTTTAGCTTTGATTGGCCTTTGGTTTAGGAAGCTTGACATATAGCCACAACATGAAGGGTGGCACCTTCTTTGGAGATTGTATTAGCTCGTGGGGTAAAGGTATAGAAAATGCCGTCTGGTGGAAGCTTGAGAAACTGCTTGTGCTTATGAGGATTTCTGTATTTGGGCTGGCGAGAATAGCCTAGTCAAAATTTGTTCAATTTAATTTGGACACTTGGATAGGGTGCTTAATACCACCTTATCTTTACTAAGCCCTTGTCAGGTTGATAACTTGATGACATCATTTCTTGAGTGGGTAAGCATAACCTCGGCGAGAAATCTTGGGTATGGGAAGTGGCGCTCAATAGAATGGTATTGCGTGGTACTCACTTCCAGAGTATGAAAAGCTGGTAGGTTCAACTTACGAATTGAAGGCGATGATTGGTAGAGTTCCTTGTTCGGGACATTACGGCTCGGCGTTTGGCGGTGACTAGGCTATTGTTGATAATGTATTTGAGTTGTTGATGTAGTGTGGAGGAGCGGCTCGACCATGTGTATCCATGGTCTCCCGATAGCGAGGTTGTATCTGAATCTATCTTGAGGGCGTGGAAGGATACATTGAATATATTTGGACCAATCTCGATTGGCGATTCAATCTTTCCAGCGACATTTCGTCGGGATCCATCAAAAGCTCTGATAACTGTATGGCTACTTTGGATCCGCTTGAGATTGACATTCATCTTCACCAAGGTGGCATAAGGACAGATATTTAGAGATGAGCCTCCATCTATCAAAACTCCAGCTAGCATATACCCGGAAGACAAAATACATGATGTCTGATGGCTTGCGATGATGGCCGGTCCCTTGGGCGGTATATGTCATCATCGATGAAGGATATCACATTGTTGTTGAAAATGTGATCAACGGATGTTGAAATTTTTCCACATCCGCGATTTTGGCAAGTAGGCTTCTTCAAAACCTTGATAAAATCTTCGATGATCCTCGGAAGAAAACCAAGTCGAGTATAGATATCGGTGTGGAGCTTCTCATAAGCTTAAAACCACTTTGGCTTCATTGTGGCCCGTAGTGTGGAGGAATTTTCAATCTTCTCCATGGGAACCTTCCCTTTGCTTCCCAAGTAGGTTTCATAACCCGTTGAGGAAGATCGGTGGATTTTCCTCGACTTTTATAGTGATAGTATGAGGCGTGGATCCTTGACTTCTCCATAATTCCATGGAACTTTGTGTGGCGACAGCAGGATGTTGTGGTGTGCGAAAGGTAAAGAAATTGGCTGCAGTGCGGCCACTTTCAAAGGATTATCGACTCCTTTGAGTTGAATTGGTTGTATGGGAAATACTTTGTGGTCTCATCATCCACTTGGATATAAGCTACTACTGATCCCTTCCATTTGGTAGGACATGCATTCCCACCCTTGAGTTAGTTGCGAGTGTAATCATCTGCTTATTTGTAGAACACGCTTATCGATAAGATTACGAATGAGATGGCGGAGTGCTTGACATTCTTCTGTCTTTGTGTGCGAGAATGTGAATGATATTGACACACTTCATCGAGAATTGAACCATCTGAGGCGGGGATTGATTGGAGGAGAAGGAAGGTAATTCTTCCTTCATTGATCAACATTTGCAATATCTCCTCCATAGATTGGCCAAGATAGGTAAATTCCTTTGATTGGCAAAATCGAGATGGGCTTTAGCATTGGCTCTCTTTTCTGACCTTATCCTCCATAGCGCTTTTTTGAAGGTGGTGATGGAGCATTCATAACAAAAGGAAGGAGATAGGCATGCTGCTTTTGATTAATTGGCGTGTGACTTGATCTTTGGTGGGTCACCGATTTACGCGATTACTCAATTTGTTTGCAAAGAGCTTTCATCTTTCGTTCCATAGTGAAGCTGGAACTTTGCATAATCCCATCTATCAACACCGTCTTTGAGGGTTTGGGATGATTCACCATTAAATTGGAACTCATCCGGTGCTCCAGTGATCATATTGACCTCTTCTTCTTTGTGTTGAGGAAGAGGGTTGTCTTGCTGCGTGAGGTTGATGCGGTTTGGTGACCACGATCTCACCATTGTATATTAAATCTTGGATCTTGTGTTTCAAGGCCCAACAATCTTGAGTATCATGTCCGGTGCTCGGCATGATAAGCACATTTCTGAGTAGCATTAAAACCCCTCCCATTAGGGTTGGCTGGCGGAAGAAGATGTGTAATTTTCTTTTGAGTAGTCGGAAGAGCAAGAATATTCTCGGCGAGTCCCCTAAAGGGTGTGAGCGTTTGAGGGCGCTTTACTTCTCCACCTTTAGGCAATGGAGGGTTTGAAGATTGTGCTTGAAAAGTGGAGTAGTTTCTCCTCTGTAGAGGCACGCTTTGATTGCCTTTTTGACCTTGTAATATCAAGGAAACATCCTCCTCTTTCTTTTTATTGAACCTCTGGGGGTTGTTTCCATAAGATCCGGATTTGGATGTGCTCGTGATGACTTGACTTTAAGCGGCTAGGTCTTGAATTTTTACGGACTTGATCCCATTTTGACCATCTCTCCGTGCTTGATCATTTGAGGAGAATGGTTTGCCAATACCGGTAAGACTCTCTCATAGAAAGGAGCTTCTTGTACATCTATGAGCGTCATGACCATTTACGATTCTATCATGGAAGGAATAACTTGAAGCGAAAGGCGCCTCCACCTTTGAGCATACTCTCTACGAAAGACTCATTAATTTATTTCTTGACCTTGGTAATTTGAGTGCGGTCGAGAGCCATCTGAGATTGAAAAGCTGTATTGAGTGAGGAAGGCGTGAGCCGACTCTTCTCGACTATGGATCTTTGAGTTGTCTAATCGGTATACCATGAGCGGGCTTCTCGGTCGGACTTTTTGAAAAGCAATTTGCATTACGAGCTTTTCATTTTTTGCGTAAGACCCAAGTTCTCAATGAACACTTTCAAATGTGTATAAGGATCCCCTAATCCGTCGTACTTTTCAAAATCGGGGTTTTGAATTTCTACGGATAATGAACACGGGGAAGATGCAAAAGTCGACATATGAAACACTTCCATGTGTTCAATCCCTTTGAGAACACGGATAGTTTCCTCCATTTGGAGTACTTTCTTCTGATATCCAGGATTATGCGGATCTCCTTTGAGATGGGTGTTTTCAGGGTCTTTGTTGGTCGTATCCAACGGAGGTTCTAGATTTGTTTTATCTAGACCTTGTGTTCCTCCTTGTGTAGAGGATTCTGTATGTGGAGGGATTTTTGTACCCTGAGTGGAATGATGCAATTCTTTAAGTAGAACAACCAAATTTGTGATTTGCTGACTTAATCCGTCAAATTCTTCTCGAGAAATAGGATTAGACTGGTCAGACGAAGACATGATTGGTTGTAGGCTCGTGGCCTTTTTGGATTTTGAGCGGGTAACAGGCCCAATGATTTCCCTACAAAAGACTTATGTAGTTTAGTCTTAGGGTAATGTAAATGTTATCATAACATGTCCATTTTAGGAATATGGTCTGTCAAAACCGGGTGTTAATTGATAACATGCATGCTGAGATAATCTTCATATTTTATTTTACATAAAGATGATGAACATGGAATAAAATTACAAGTAAATGCTTTTACAAGTAATTGAAAATGGAAAGCATGAAGAGACTTTCCTCGCGTTTGGTTTATCGGAGGTTGACCTATCTTAGGGTTTCTCTCATGGCTTTTTGGCATGAAGGTTCCAGATCATCGCAATCTACTTGACGGGAAGTTAATCCGGTCTTTCAATTTGGAGCGAATCTGGGTGGTGCCTTTCACTGAGCCTCGTTGGAATTATTCTTCCCTACGAGTCCGATAATCAAACACAAGCAGGATAGCCTCTGATGGAGGAACCACACAACATACATTCACATCTGGCGTGTCTCACCGTTTATGCAAAATGATGACATGTGCGAAACACTAATATCATGAGATAGATATAGTATAGTGCGATAAGAAAAAAATGCATTCGTACACATTCATCATAAATGTAAATGCAACATTCACACACAAGCATATAACAATTTTGAAAAGCTTGTAATAGCGGCTTAAGCCCTCTTCTTTGGAGTCCCAGTGAGAGTCGCCACTATCGACGTCGGGATTTTTTAGTGTCCTTTTCGTTACTTGTTCTTTGGTGTTCTCATGTTAATGTGAGATTTGTTTGAAAAAACAAGTGAAAAAGGTCGACATGTATAATGTCGACGATTTGACTTTAAAAGTCGCCGGTTGGTGTATTTATTTGGTTGCACAACAATACAATAGAAAAAGGTTTGCACATTGACCCGGTGATGTGACTTTGCTAAGCAGGTACGTGAAAGCGAGATTCATTTTTAGGTCAGGGGCTTGATTATGCGGAGGGAAGGTGTTAGGCACCCCAGACATCCGTGTTGCCACGGTGACCGCCACTTTTCAAAAGAAACTATTATATGAATGTGTGTGTGTGTGTGTGGATCGATGTGCAATTATTTGGAAGTAGTGTTGTACCTCGTTAGCTTTATATACATAGGGTTTGAATTTATAGAAAATTTGATTTTAAACAAGATATAGCAATGAAGTTTTTGTAAAAGAGTTTTCAAACCACATGCTCGATAGTAATTGAGGCCTTTGATACTTCCATTTTATTATTAAATGTTCGACTTGTTTGCTTTTATTTTTGAGATGTGAAGCATCTTGAGAAAATAATATCTGACGATCTTAGAACTCCTCATGGGCATACATGACCATCGAGGAAATTGAGACCTTTGTAAATAATAATGTACAAGTTGCTCACATGGTGAAAAATGTCCATCATGGGAGCAGAATCTAGATTGATGAAGTTGAATCTGTGATCACATGATTCTAGGCTCACATGATCTGCAATTTGTATGGAAAGATAAGCGAGTTATATATATAAAGTTGTATATATATATATATATACAGACATGATCAACCACCACGAAGCAACTCCATGGGGATCGGAAATGTAAATATATAAAAGCGGTAAATATATATATATATATATATATATATATATATATATATATATATATGTATATAAAAGGCGTAAAGCGATCAACCACACAAAGTAAACTCACTGAGACGAAATGTAAATTTTGTAAAAGCGATCAGCGCCACGAAGTAAACTCGAGGCGAGAATGTGGTAATGATATATATATATATATATATATATATATATATATATATATATATATATATATATATATGTAAATATATCCGGATATAAATCCATAGGCTCATCGGATATATCGACGATCAATTATATATATATATATATATATATATATATATATATATATATATATATATATATATATATATATAATATATATATATATAAAACATAGGCTCATCAGCAAGGATCATCGATATAATATATATATATATATATATATATATATATATATATATAAAAGCAAATAAAGCGCTCGGACAAAAGTCAGGCTCAATCGAGGCATAACTTCGATAATGTTAGTCCATATATAAAATATATACATATATATAAGTATATATATATATGAGAAATGAAAACCACGGACGAGAAGTAGGGCAAAGCGCACACTACACGACTCTCGATGTGTATAACGGTGTGTGCTAATATGGAAAGAAGGCTTTATAGAATATAAGAAGGCTTATAGTGAAATTTGCCAAAGTAGACTTCTATGACTCTATGTGGATAAACACTCGGCTCATAGGATAAAAAAGTAGCTATATGTGAGCTAACAAGTGTTTATCTTGAGGAAACACTCAATATGGGTGTATATGAGTAAATTGGGACAGGGCTTCTCGCCTTTTCTCTCTCTCTTTTTTCTCAAAATGGTGGCCCAAGGTCTATATTTATAGGATGATGGCATGAGTACACTACATGGCGGCAGCAGTTATACTGCGCTGATGGTGTGGTCGTGGTGCATCCAGGGCCTCATGGGTCCGTCGTCGTCTCGAAATACGTGCACTTCGTGCCTTTGTAATGTCGCTTCGAACTTGCGAGAACTTCAATCCGAGCATCCGAATGAGGTATATGTGACCTTCTTGGGACCGCTTACTTGTCGAGAGAGTTCTGCAATGACATGGATTAGAGGTTGTCTGAAGTCGGGAAGAGGGTCCATGCCCATGGTCTTCAAGCTTCAAATTCTATCAAAGTCTTGCCATGCGTAATAGTCACTCAAGATTGTAACTCCTCGGTTCTTGTGGGACATTGTTGGATGTATGTATGTATGAAGTGTTGAGACGACGCGCAGGTGTTGAAGGGGCAAGATGACGTTTGACTCTTCGCCGGGGTTATCGTCGGTTTGAGTTGAAAAAAGAAGGCGTTGCTCGAGGTTACATCGAGATTGGACTACTTGTTGGTATCTTGTGATATCATCTTGTGAGAGAGAGAACGTTGAGGTGGTAAGATGACGTTTGACTCCTCCGGGGGTTATCGCCGGTTTGAAAGTGAAAGTAGAGGCGTTGCTCGGGGTTACATCGAGATTGGACTCTGCAAGTGTTTGAATGCTTCAAGGTCATCGTGGGAGAACATGCTGCGGTGTTAGCTCAGGTGCGAGGTATGAGTGCCTCGGTGGGATGTTTGAGCTTGAAGGCGATAGCATGTATTTGAAATAAGCATTTTAGGAGTTATCGCCGGAGCTGCAACAACACTCCTTGGGGTTATCGCGAGACGAAAATCGAATCTCAGAGGTTCGAGGTTATCTCGATGTGGGTTGGAAATGATCCTTCGGTGTGTGTCCGGGTTTGAACTTGAAATGATGTTCAGGAATGGATGTGTCTTCGGGTTTTGAACTTGAACTTCCGGTAGTATCGGAATGGATGTAATGATTATCTTTGAGGGTTATCTATTGAAAGGCGAATATCGCCTATTAGGGGAGGTGGTGAAGTTTTTATAATACTTGTAGGACTAAATAAAAATGAAAGAAAAGTTGGAGGTATTGTGTCGTAATTCCATTCCTTATTATTATGTTAGAATAACTTTGTCTACATCTAAGTACCGCATACATGGTGAAATTCTTACGTTATTCCATTCTTTATTATTACATTGGAATAACTTTATGCGTGCTGGTCTATCGCACGTACGGTGAATTTCATTGTTATTCCATTCTTTATTATTACATTTGGAATATCATGTTTGTGCGGTTTCTACGCGTGACCTAGTTCCATTCTTTATTATTCTGTTGGAATATCCTGTCTATGCGGTTTACGCATGACCTGGTGAATTCTTCTGTTATTCCATTCTTTATTATTTTGTTGGAATAACCTGTCTATGTGGATTACCGCATGCATGGTGAATGATCCTTTGTATTTATATGAATAGTATTTTCATTCAAAAGGGGTTTCTGCCAGGGGCAGTTTTGTAATTTTTCTGACCCTCAGAAATTTTAGAAAAATTTGAAATGATAATTTGATGAGTTTTCTAGATTGTGTCCAAAAATGGCGATTTTTGGATGTATAGATTAAGAGTTATGGATTTTATGGAAAAAAACTATTTTAAAAGTAAACCCTTATAAGTCCTTGTGGTTAACTCCAAAATTAGTGAAATTGTTATTGGGAGTACATGTATATAACAGGAGTATACCCTGTAAATTTCAGAATTTTTGGACAAAAGTACAATTTATGATAAATGTCTAAATATTCGCGAGTTTGGCCATATGAAAAATAGTAAATGAATTTTAAAATTTAGAAAAATATATGTTCAATATGGGACTATATTACGCTAAATCCGGAAAAGAAATATTTTTGGGACTGATTTGGTATTTTTCATAAAAATGAACTAGTTATGAGTAAATGAAATAAATATATTATGTGAGGTAACAAAATTGGAAAATAGGATTTTATGGCTTGGGAATCCTATATAGGGTATATGCAGATTTTTGATGAGGGATTTGATCATTGGTGATGAAATCTTATGAGTATGACATTTTTGAATGATTAAATGCATTATTTGGTAAAGTGTGAACAACTGAAATAAATTGTTATAAGTTTAAGAAGTGATTAAAATATTTTTATAATATTAATAATATTAGATTATGAGTTTATTAAGTGATCGATAATATTTGGATAAATTTAAAGTCTTTAATATTTATCCTTATTTTCATTTGATTAATGCTTATATCATTGTCATCATCCTCATGCTTATATTGTGATGAAAGTCATCTTTGACTTACGTGCATAGATGGACTTGGTATGATTATGACCAGAGATTATTCGGTATAATCATGACCGTAATGTAACGAATGATGTGGTAAAAGTCCTCATTGGCCGGTAGTGCATTGATGGACAATTTTTGGTATGATTATGACCAGGGATTATTCGGTATAGTCATGACCATTGATGATTTAATGAATATACTTGGCCCGTAGTGCAGGGATGACTCGATGATGTGGTTTATTTATTAAGCAGAGTCTCAGCGATAAAAATTGATGAAAATATTTTAAATCATAGAAGATAGTAGATATCATGCTCTACTTGACTCTTCTAATGGATTGCTTATTCCGCTGCAGCTAAACTTGATGTCTATTGTATTTTATCAGTTTAACATTGTTGAAGGCTAATGATAATTTATTCTGCATTATTGTAGTCATAATATTTCTTATTAGGCTAGTTGAGTTCACCCTTTCTTTCACTGTTCTCTTCAGGAAATGAGAATATAGCTGGGACGAGCTGGGGAACGGAGTGACGGTCCAGATGATAGCATTAGTAGTCCTTACTATTCTGTTAAATATTGTGACAATAAATGTAATGAGGACTCCATTGAGTGTGGATATTGTCTAGATGACAATATTCTTATTAAAACTCTTTGATTATGTTTTGTCGTATTTTACACGACTTTTGTATAATTAAGTTGTATTTAAATTTTGTACCATGTATTTGGCGACTCAAGATGGGTGATGTATACCTGTTTTGGGGGCGTCACATTTATCAATTACCAATTTCAATGCAATTAATCCTATTTTAAACTACGAAATATTGGTTGTGATTTGAATATCTAAATTAACAAAACTAAATACTAAGATCAAAGTTCACAAGATTAATGCATATTTAACAGGTTAAGATTACAACTTTCCTTGATATTTCATTTAAATCAATTTACTTCCCATTTAATTTAGCTAATTAATATGAATTGTTATCCAAGAATGCTTATTAGTACTCACGCACTTCTTCTGAAAGACACGTGAACAAATCCCCCTAAATCCGTTCTTACGAAACAGAATTACGAGGAACACCCTAGTTAATCAACTCATTATATTCCTATGTGAATCAAGTTAATTATACAAAAGACACATAGGTATATTCATATCCTACATGCTAATCATATTAACCCTATTCAGATCATATGAACATATGTTATTATATCCAGATCTCAATCTATACTCCATTTTCAAATTTTATATAGATTATCACAGTAATTAATGGCCAAACAATTAATCAATAAGCATAAGTTATGATAAACGATTCAGTAAAAACCAACTTTCATTCAATGGGAATGTTTAATTTAAACTACATACCAAGTTCCGTTGCAATCTTAATTATAATTTAGTTCATAATGATAAAGGAAAACATAATCCAAATTAATAATCCAAACATCGCAGATAATTATAAAGTTTTAGAACTAGAGAAAAGTTTAGAACTTGTCAAATTGCTCCTAATCCTCCACTTGATCTTTAGCCTCTGAAATCTCCTTCGTGTTTCCCTTGTTGTTCTCTCTACAATTCTCTTGATAAAATCCTTGATAATTTACTCCATACATCTTTTCTGAAGTCTTTTTCTATTTGTATTGGTCCAAACCCTCATCCAGATTCCTGTTTGGCTTTAAAATCCGACTTGCAACAAAATAAACTAGCTTTGGGTGTGGACTAGCGCATTAGGCGCTAGGTTTAGTATAGTTCAAGAGCACTAGGCGGTAGGCATGGACCACATATTTACAAAAAATCCACTTAGTTCCAATTTTAAGGATTTTTAATTATTTTCTTTTTTCAAATAACCAATTTGACCCTCCAGCTCCATCCTACAAAAAATAAACACAAAAACCAATAAAAAGATACTAAAAATACTTAAAGATAACAATAATTAAGCTTAACAATACCAGATTCGTAGGTATAAAATCCACTCATCAAATAGTACGAAGAGTTGAAAGATGGTCCGTAGTCTTTTGACTATTAAGGGTTATAGTAGAAATACTTGTAAATTTAGGACATAGTTCATGGTCTTGTGACTCTCAGTATGTATATTTTTAGTGATGATCGGCTCCAGTAAGGGACTTTCTTTTCAGTTGAAGAATAAACATATGTTTTCATTTATAATTCATTGTTTGTATATCATTATACTTGTGGGGAATTTGTTTGCTCACCCTTGTATAATCATTTCAGCTATGGTTGAGGAACCTGAGAAGACTTCTTCGAGGAGAGGCAAGGGCAAGATGCAGGAGTAGTTCACCTCTAGTTTATATGTTTTATAATACATTATGTAATGGATTTAATAACTTTTCCGCAATTGAGATGTAATAAAGGTTAGATGACCTGGGATTTGTTTATGTAGGGAAACTTTTATTAAGAATCAATATATATATGGTGTTATTATCTTAATTAATGGGTAGTTTAGATGATGTATGTGATAGATCATGAGCACTGAATGTGACGCCCCCAAAATAGGTCCAATCCACCCATTCTGAGTAGCCAAATACATGGTACAGAAAATAACTACAAACTTTATTATTACAATTAACGTGCAAAATACGACAACACATATTTTGTGAGTTTTAATACCAAATGTGACTCTCATCCCTTTACTTGGATAGCACCTCACATTGATACCTCACAATGATACCTTACATAAAGGTACAATCAATAACTATTTTAGAAATTAAAATATTTAGAAAATGCTCAAGGAAACCTTCGTACATGGGAGGCCATGCATCTAAGTTATAATAGATATCATATGACTCGAGAATTATCCTTGGTTGACCCAATAGACCCCAAAGAAAAATGAGAAGATTACTATCATGTTATTTCCAATGATGAGTCTTCTCTTGACATATAATTATCTTTATTGTCTCCAATTGAGAATTATATTTCAACCAAACTCCAAGATTATATAGGTAGTGCTCATAGATATAATCAGCAAGTGGATGTACACAACCCTGTCTTATGATAACACGAAGTCGTAGGTCATTAGACATCTTGTATGTGTTAGGTTTGTAATATTCATGAACGCAATCAAATTGCACAAATTAAGCGGAAGCATGGAAAATTAGAGTTTTAAAATTTTACAAACCATATACCCGGATCATCCTTTATGCACAATTATTAATTAAACAAAAAGATAAAGAATAAGAATCATACCCTTGAAGATTCGAGCTTCCTCAGGTACAAGTTCACCTCCAATCTTTTTCGCGTTCAACTTGAATCCACCGGGTTTGGTTCCTTCCTTTGATCAACGTTAGCCACCTAAGTGTTTGGCCTCTAGAGGTGATCCACCAAGGAAAAAGAAAGATTCAAGAAGATGGGTATTTAGCAAAACCCTAGTTTTTTTTATCTCTCATAGAAAAGAGTGTACTCTCCCAACTATTGGAATTACGTATTCTATGAAAACGTCAACCACTTCACCCATAATAAGACTCCTCTTATTTATAGATGTAGGCAACCCTCCTTAACAATTAAGAAATTGAGTTTTATTTTAATTAATTAAACTC
This sequence comes from Panax quinquefolius, assembly GCA_020205615.1. Lineage (NCBI taxonomy): Eukaryota > Viridiplantae > Streptophyta > Magnoliopsida > Apiales > Araliaceae > Panax > Panax quinquefolius. The sequence goes on along the minus strand of CM035154.1, from coordinate 123,534,029 downwards.
CTTTAATTAATTAGGCTCCTAATCTTATTAGGAATAATTAATTAAACTCTTTTAATTAATTAGCCTCCTAATCTTATTAGGAATAAATGAGAGTACTTTTATTAATTAATTCCCAAACTCCTTTAGGAATTAAATAATAATAATAATAGTAATAATAATAATAAGACTCCTCTTATTAATTTATATTTAATATTTTCAAAATATTAAATAATAAATATTAAGCTATTTAATTTATTCTATCACCATAGATTAACTTAAATATACTTAACTTATTATTATGATTATGCCATTAACTTCTTAAATAATTATTCTTCTTTTTATGGTGTGACCCTTTAGGTTCTCCATATTAAACCTAAGTTATGAATAAATCAATTAGAAACAATTTAATCTTATTTAAATAAATTAAATTAAACTATTAATTTATTTAAATAAATAATATTTATTCTACAATAGGGATAAGCCTCCCTAGCAATTAACTGTAAGACCACAACTTTTATGAATAAAGATGAATTTTCTATAAATATCATTTTTGAATATTATGGAGTGAATTTGATATAATGTTATAGTTGTGGGTAATATTTATAAATTTTGCAAAGTACGCAAGTTGTTATATTATATTCGATTGGTCAGGGAATATTCGTTTTAATAGGGAATATTCGTACGACGACACAATCATTGGTGGACCCCATAACGGAATTATTGTCAGATTAAAAAAATGACCAAAATATCTTTTATTAAAAAAAAACGGCGAAAGTTTTACCGTTAACTGTTGAAACACCCGGTGTTAAAAGTACAGTAATACGCGTGGTTGCATAGTAGCACACGATCTTGATTATTGATGCTTACGTGAGAAGTCACTCAGTTTTGTTTAATTATTGCTACAGTAATTGCTGCATCATATCTCTCATATTATTGATTCAATTATTATTATAGTATCATCTGCATAATATTTTATATTATTAAATCAATAATTGAGACGACAAAGTTATTAATATTATTATTTACAATATTGACGATGTCTAGAAATTCTGTCAAGGAGAGGTTTTGTAACGACCCGAAAATTCGAATTTTCAAGAATTTAAGTTTAAAGAATTAGTTATTAATAAAATGAATTTTTATTAATAATATTATGTGCTATGTGTTTATTAATCGTTCTAGAGCCAAGGATGATTATAAGTCGGGAGGATTCTGACTACGAGCTAGACTAAGCGATTAAGAATTTTCAAGACGAAAATGAAAATTTTCCGGGAACAAAAATATTTCTGGGGAAAAAGATGAAATAGGCACTATTCACCCGACGAAACCTAAGGGTTAGGGTTTGAATAACCTAAGCCATTCTGAGAGTTCGGTATGTCGAAATGAAATTCTGTCGAAAGATTTGCCGATAATATATCTTGAAAACTTAAGTAAGCCGATAAAAGTTTTTCTCGAAAAACGTGCAGAAATCAAACGAAATAAAAATGACGAAAAGTATTGCTGGGTACTTTTCATTCATTTAGCTACGTTAGGGTAAAATATGAAGAAAAATGCTTAACGCCAAAAAGTATTTTTCAGTTTTTTAGAAATCCGAAGAATACGTTAAAGTTAATCGGTAAAGGAAAGATGAAATATCCAAAAATATTTGGATTCCGAGAATCGCAGTTTTTAAAACTGTCGGACGAAAACCTGAAAGACAGAATCACATAACTTAAAGGCTAAGTAGACTTAAGGGCTAAGTTAACTTAACACCTAAGTCATGAATAGTAAGGAGGTGTGAATAGTAAGGAGGTTGGGTGGTGAAATGACTAAAATACCCCTAGCCTTGAAAATCTATAAATAGTAAGCTTAATTCATTTATTTGGGATTTTGAAAATCCTACACCTTAGAGAGAAAGAGAGAGAGGGTTCGGATGAAGATGAAGAAGGAAGAGAATGAGTTTGGATGATCAGATCAAAGGTGAGCGTGAAATAGAAGAGCTTGTGAATCGCCAATTTTGGCTAGCGGAAGAAAAATAAAGAGGAAAGGTATTAAAACCTAACTCCTAAGTTAACTTTCTCTAAGTTTTTATGTTCAAAACTTAGCTTAATAAGAATAAGAAGTAGATGAGGTTATGAATAATTTCATATGGTTGAAATCATGAGAAAATGAAGAAATAAGAATTAAAAGTTTAGTTATAAATTTCTTAAGGAAATATAAGATTCGTAATGAATTAGAACGATCTGAGTGGATTATATGTATAAGTAGGTGAAATAATTAAGGAATAATGTTCTATAACATCAAATTCCAATAAAAAGTGAAATCATAATCCAAAATATCGATTAAAATGAAGAACGAACGAAGAACACGAAGAACACGCGAAGAACACGAAGAACGTTGTTGATGGACAAATTTAAAACCATCGTAGGATAATTGTTGTTGATGGACAAGTTTAAAACCATCACATATAAGTTTGATGCATATTTCTTGGTTAGGAACGGTAGAAACGTTCATGAAGAATGGATTAAAACTTAGCTATAACGAAGTTATGACGAAAATTTCGTAAAAGACAAACGAGAATTAGAAAGTTA